>CP116448.1:10414088-11112050 GCA_028216015.1 Quercus dentata
ATCCACCATCAGCATATTATAATCGATCATCGATGCAAGCATATATCAATTCACACTTTGAATATTCACCATTGGAACTATTTTCCTATTTCTCCATAGTCTTAGTTAATTAGAAAGCAAGCGATCTAATAAACCCTAACTAATAAACAACCTAAGACAAGCACTAAAGGTTTAATCTAGTAGTAGCCTTAAGAATTAGAGAGATCAATGAAACTAAACAACACAAGCACAAGTGGTTGTCTTTAATTTAGTCAAGCATTCTTCATAAGATCTTATAATTTTCGACGCAAACAAATCATTAAATCTTGGTTGCTTCACAAATTAGAGAGATCAAACAATTATGGATTTGATATCTAACCTAGCAGTAGATTGCAACAAATAATAAACTAGTAGGCCTCCTAGTAATTAAACAAGACAATCATGAAAATAGGCATAGAAGAACATCCGATATTCAAAACATAAACTGAACAATAAAAACAAATTAGATCTCACAGTTTTATTGATTCCGAGGCTTCGGTTTCCTTTGACCAAGTATAAAAGTTTAGCCAAGCAGGGTCATGATAAAAACTCAAAGGAGAAGTTAGAGAAGAGGGGAGAGAGAGGCGTGTGTGTTCAATCTGATTTCTCCTCCCCTCTTTTACACGTTAATTCCCCCTTTCCCAAGCCTACAAAATCTTCTAAATAATAATATCCAAATCTGACTAATTAAGGAAAATATTAAAAATAAAGCAAAGTCTTAATATAACCAGGAAAGTGGTGTTTTTCAGCTGGCATTTTTGTGCACCAGATCGGAAGCTTCGAAAAAAACCGTATCAGGTTTTAGAATTTCAAGCAAAGGAACATTCTAGAACATCAGAAGTGCAAGTGTAGCAACTTCATGCCCGATTTTGACCTTGATGCAACCAGCATCTCTCAAAACTCAAAACATGAAAGTTGTAGAGCTTTTTCCTTGGCGCTCCATAGCATCTTGAATCATCTCAATCGGAGCTCTGATGAGAGAGTTATGCCCAGATTACGAAGTGATGTTGAAACTGTCCAAAATCGCCCAATTAGCTAGGTTTTGCACTTAATGCCTCCATTTGCATCCTAAATTAAAATATAAGAATAATGAGTACATTTAGGCACCAAATAAGTATAAAAGACTAAACATTAAGGGAGAAAAATATGACAATTTGCATTCTCATCAGTAACTTTAGTTAAATTTACTATGAATAGATTATTCTTGATTGTAAATCTCCAACTTATAGTGAAACTATTATCTTGGGATTAATTAGGTCAAGTCCCCCTAAGTATTTTATGTGAAACTGATTTGGTTTCATCGTTTTCAAGGTCAACATATCCTGTGTCATATTTATATTCCACTATTCATGATATTGATGCTTGTTTGTTTAACCTAAGGCTTTTATAATATATTTAATAAACAACTTGGCCTTAAAACTATTTAAACACAGTTTGTCATAGTGATAAAAAAGCTAACAAAAAATAACTAAATTACAAAGTCAATACAAGCACCCTTCTCTACCAACTATAGACTTTCCAAATAATTTACAGGCATGGAGATTTTTTTTTTTTTTTTTTGAGATTTTTTTTGGCCAAAGTAGAGCACAAAATGGAAATGTTGAGTATACACTTATGATTAAAGTCTCACATTGAATAGTTATGAAAAGAGCGAATGAATTAAAAAAAAAAAAATCCTCTTAATGGTTAGAATTAAATAATTAGACCCAAAACTAATAGGTTTAATATTTTGGGTTAGGTGGTATCCTAATATCTTTTGTTATAAACTATTCAATTGTACTCTTTCCTAGCCTCCTAGGTGTTAGTTCTCCAACAAGAAAGCTGGTTTTACAATTAATCTCTTGGAATACAAATAAATAAAAATCAATCTATTGGTACAAGCTTCTACACCAAATAGAGGTTGGTGCATACGAGTATTTTAAAACTGTTGGGTTCTAAGACTTTAGGTTTAAATGTATTAGAACTTCATTTTGTAATGTTGGCAAACTATGATCAAAACGTTTAGTCTTGTTTCTAGACTTGCTCAAACTTTGTTTATGTGTAAAGTTGGAATCGAGTAAACTGCAGGATTTCTTGTGTAAATTTGCCTAGCTCAATCGATCGAAAATTAATCTTGATCAATCGAAGCTTGAAAGTTCAAAAACATGTACAAAACACCTTTGAACGTTTAGACCCCCAAATTACAACTTAACCAATACAAGCAATATGTCAAACAACTAGTGTGCGGAAACTTAACACATGCTATAATACGAAATTGGTTAAAGACTATCTAAGCCATAACAAAATAAAACCACAGCAGATAATAAAAAGGCAAAGATAGAGAGGAAGGAAGATGCAAACACAAAGACAACACGCGATGTGTTATCGAAGAGGAAATCGAAGTCCTCGGCGAAAAACCTCTCTGCCGCCCTCCAAGCGGTAAACAATCCACTAGAAAATACGGTTGGGATACAAGGACAAAGCAATAGACCCTCCAAGCTTAATCTACCCAAAGTGCACCTAAGCCCTCTAAGCTTCTTGCTTCAACGAGGTTGCGCCGAACCTTTTTCTTTTCTAGCTTCCCGGATTCCGCTACTAGACCGTAGCATCAACCAATGAAGATTGGTTCCTTCCTAATCGCTTCCCAGTAAATCCAAACAACGTGTCTCACGGTGATGATGATGGTGAGAACCAGGTTGGGTATAATGCCTCTCAAGGATTTGACAATGGAGAGGAAAAGAGTAGAGGAATTTGAAGAGACTCTAAGGTATCGATTGTGGGTGAAACAATCTTGTTTTTCTTTAGGTTTCTCTCTCAAAATTCTCTCTGGAAACTCTCTTTCAATCGTGGGTAAAAGGGGTATTTATCTTTGGAGTGGGAGAGGAATGTGAAATGTCGGGTTTTACAAAACAGGGGGTGGCTCGCGGCTTGACCTCGCGGCTTGACCTCGCGGCTTGACTAAGTCGCGAGATCGATCATGAAGTTAACCGTATGGCCGCTTGTCCTGTTTTGTCCTGTAATCTCCGGCTAGCATGACTGTTTATCTTCCAAAGATGCTTGGCACGTGTCTTCGCTTACAGCGGCTTGCGGTGCGAGTCACCCGCGAGTCCCAGCCCATGAGTCTCTGTTTTCTTGCACACTCTTGAGCAATCTTCACTCTATCTCACTCACTACCCTTACAACAAACCCACCTAAATACAGGGTTACTAAATCTTTGAATTACAAGCAAATTTGGTACGGAATAAAGCCAATTAGATGGTTGAATAAATTCAACCTTACAATCTCCCTTTGGCTATTCCGTGACAAAACCCTAAAACAGACTCTAGACTTAACATGTGAGTTGGGAACAGGTTTGAACAAAACTCACTCACACCTAACTCTAGAAGTCTGTGAAGCACTTGAATCATATGAACATAATACTCTGAAACACAACAATACACCATGATCATTGTAAGCAGAAAATTATAAATGCATATGAAACAGGCAATATGTGATCAAGCAAAGATGGAGTTAAGAAACAAACCATGGCTTGATCAACCAAGTGAACACCACAAGGTAGTGATCACAGTGCTCATTCACACTTGGAATGAACACAAGGACATACAAGCTAACAAGCACAAGGCAAGACACTTGTATGCTCAACACTCAACCAATGCATAACACACAAGGCATATGCATCTAGGAACAATCCTACAAGGGCACAAGAGTGACAAGACATAAACCAAAATGTAGGACATTTAGATTAAAGTATCTTGATTTCAACATAGCATAAAGACGCATTAAGCAAGGTACATACCATAAAGCCTACAAAATATACATAAAACATAAACCCTAAAAGCTTACAAAAGCACATGGGTACAAACCACAAAATACTAAATATAAACTTAAACAATATAAATTAAAAGTGCTTAAAATTTCTCCCCTTTAAAGTGATGAGAAGCTGTGATGCACTTGGAACATATATACTTGTAACCTGAAACACTTGCACAAAACACATTAGACCCTCAAGGTAAAGCAAGTAATAAAGAACAAGTATAATATAACAAGTATAGAAATGGCTATAATGATCACATAGCAAAGCAAATGATCATCGAACATGCATTCAATGAAGCATAATAGCATAGGGATATATGCATGTCCAAAGCACAAATATGATGCAATGAGAACAACAAAGCATAACTCAAAGCACCATAAAGCCAACAAGAAAACAAATAGAACAAGATTTTCTAGTTAACACAATGTCTTCTCCCCCTTGGTATATGCATCTCCCCTATGGAATATCTCTCCCCTACAAATGTGCATGAGAAATAGAATTTCTCCCCTTAAGGATGTGCACAAGAGTCATATAGAAATGACAAAATACTCAGAAACATTCTCTAGAGTATACTCTCCCCCTTTTTGTCGGGAATAGACAAAAAAAAAAAAACGAGGGCAAGAGATGAAAGTATGAACAATGCTAATGATGCATGATGGGTGCAAGATGAATGAGAAAATGAAGCTCAAACCTAAGACAAAGTAACATGCTACAAAGCATAAGGTAAGCATGACATGCTAGGATGAAGAAATAAGGTAAAGACCAATGCATGACAAGGGTAACAAAAGTGTGTGCAAGAGGTGGCTAAGTGCAATGCATGACCAATGCATGAAAAATGCACATGTGGGGCAAAGTGTGCAAAATACACAACTAATGAACCAAACATGTTCCTAATGAGGAAACATGAGAAACCCCAAAGTTTGGTATTCATCGGAGTCCAAACAAGCGAGAAAATGTCTAAGAGGCATTTTATGAAACACCTAGCATGCACACTATGAACAATAATGTGAAACAATGCATGAACATCATGAAATCCACCCTTAATACATGTTCTTTCTGCCACAAGGGGCCAACATCCAATGCATATCAACAAAAGAAACCAATCCTATAAAGAAATTTGACAAAAATTAAGTTTTCCCAACCCCAATGATAAAAATCCCAACTAAGAGTACAAAACTCTCCAAAACATAATCCAAGGATCAAAAATAATGAAAAGTATTTATAATTACCTTAGAAATGTTAATGGAATGAAAAACTATTCAAATTGGTTGGATTTTGATGTAAAAATATTGAAAGAGGGGTTTTAAAGAGGATGGGAGAGGTTTAAAACAAGTTTCCCACAAAAAGCCCATTAAAAAGTCTGTTTTCGGGCGATTCGCGATCGGGCGAGTTGCGAGGTTGATCGCGAGCAAGCCGCGAGCCGCGAGCCGCGAGTTTCAGTCGCGAAAATTTTCGCGAGTCGCGAGTGAGCCGCGAGAAAGCCGCGAGTGAGCCGCCAAAAGCTTCTGGATGAACTCGCGATCAGGGTTTCGTGGATGGCGAGTCGCCGGTGAGCCGCTGAAAAACTCGACACTGTTTTTCAATTCAGAACATGTTTAAACATTGAAAAACAAAGTAAGCACTAAACATGAACTCAAAGAGTGATAAAAATCACTTCCAAAAACATATAAAATGATCAAAAATCTTTTTGGATTGAACCATATATGATTGAGCACACACACATCACATTTAGATAAGTACAATCTAACAAATGAATAAGACATTCATTGAACATTAGGCATGTGTGTTGTGTGTATGTGTATCAAATGTGGAATAGTCCTTAGTCTAGAGTGAAGTTTCAATGATCAATTCAATCAAGTCATACACAACTAGTGCTAAGTCAAGTGGTCTATCTCAATTATAGAAATGAACATATATGACCTCCCACAAGAAAATGATTACATATGATGAAGCTTTTCATTTAGCTTCTTTACAATTCATAACATTTGATCATTTTGAATCAAAACATCTCATTTTGAGATCGATGCCTGAAATTTGTGATATTTCAATTTGACGAACAAGCCTTTGACTTTTTGGGCATCATACAATTTCATTTAAGTCGCTTTCCCTTTTTCCTAGTCGAATACTAGTATTTGCGACGGCTTTTGCAGCTCATTATCTCTTTTCATTTTGAGATTTACATTTATTGAGCTCTTTAAGCAATAAAAATAAAAGAGTGGGAAGAGATATAAGCACAAGTCTACGCAAGTATCAAAACCAACATGACTATTGACTAATCATTCATGACAAGCTTGAAGATCGATTTACAACAATCACACAAAGATGTCAAGATTTTTCCTACAAAGATATAAGTGCAAAAATAACAAGCTAAGCTCGAAAATGTACAAAGCCATTTGTACAAAGGTACAAGGCCAAACTCACATGTGATATGTGCTCAAACAAATACGATCAAACTTTTTGAATTTTTCACTTTTTATGTGGTTTTGGATTTTTACTCACACAAAATAGAAACATAAAAGTAAGATAAAAACGAAACAATGCATACAAATAAATGCAAGATGCACAAAATGCATGAAGATATGACATTTAATGCATGAAGGGTCCTACAAAGATCGAAAGAATTAGATCAAGGACCAAAAGAGCAAAAACTCAACCATAGGAACCTTTCCTTATCCAAACGGAACGATTGTTTGGAATGAGTGTCTCAAGAGAAGCGAGACGAGGGTTGGAAGAATGAGAACCGGAGATGCACATAGTCAAGGAGTTAAGAGCATTAAACATTTTCTTTAACAACATGTTATTTTCACTCAAATCCAGTTTACTCTTTTTAGCACAACTTCCAAAAAGCTCAAGTTTCTCTTTTCTTTTGATTCTCTTAAGAGCTTGAAACTTAGAGCAATGAGGTCTTAGATGACCAAAGGCACCACAATGGTGACAAACAATGTGTTTAGGTCCACTAGGCTTTTTGGGAATGGATCTAGCAACATGATTTTGTTCCCTCTTCAACTTATGACATTGAGGTTTTATATGACCAATCACACCACAATGGTGGCAAGTTGGAACAAACTTAGATCCATCCAAAACCTTAGGTTGAGACCTAAATGAAGGTTTTGACTTAACAGCCTTTCTCTCCACCTTTTGATTTCTTTTATGTGGAGGAATGTACACCGATTTGTCCTTTAAGGTAGAACACACACTAGGCACAAAATCGAGTACCACAACATGATTGCAACAAATATTATCATCCATTTTATCAATGGGTTCAGCAATCAAACACTTGGCATGCATCTTAAGAGATTCATTTTCACATTTAAGATCATCAACAAGTTTGTTAGACAAAACAAGTTTAGCATCCAAGTCCATGTTCAAACATTCAAACTCTTTCAGACTTTTCAAGAGAAATTTCAGCAAGTTTTTATATTTCTCAACCAATTTGTTGGATTCATTGAGCTTAGCAATCAAATCATCCTTTTCACAAAATAACTTGCTCAAATTCTTTTGAAACTTCTTAGCATTTTTCTTCAAGAGTTTGTCAACAACACCCATGGATTCAAATAACATGTCATCACACTTATGAGGATTAACACTCATAGAGGCATTTTCACAAACATGTGGCATGTTACATTCATCACCAACCAAATCATGCAAAGAGGCATATAAAGCACAATCCATGGCAAATAAACACAAGGGGTCAAGGATCACACTTAGGTATTTAAACCACAACAAGTGTACCCGCTCTGATACCAATTGAAAGTTCAAAAACGTGTACAAAATACCTTTGAACGTTTAGACCCTCAAATTACAACTTAACCAATACAAGCAATATGTCAAACAACTAGTGTGTGGAAACTTAACACATGCTATAATACGAAATTGGTTAAAGACTATCTAAGCCATAACAAAATAAAACCACAAAGAGATAATAAAAAGGCAAAGATAGAGAGGAAGGAAGATGCAAACACAAAGACAACACGCGATGTGTTATCGAAGAGGAAACCGAAGTCCTCGGCGAAAAACCTCTCTGCCGCCCTCCAAGCGGTAAACAATCCACTAGAAAATACGGTTGGGATACAAGGACAAGCAATAGACCCTCCAAGCCTAATCTACCCAAAGTGCACCTAAGCCCTCCAAGCTTCTTGCTCCAACGAGGTTGCGCCGAACCTTTTTCTTTTCTAGCTTCCCGGATTCCGCTACTAGATCGTAGCATCAACCATGAAGATTGGTTCCTTCCTAATCGCTTCCCGAGAAATCCAAACAGTTTGTCTCACGGTGATGAGGATGGTGAGAACCAGGTTGGGTATAATGCCTCTCAAGGATTTGACAATGGAGAGGAAGAGAGTAGAGGAATTTGAAGAGACTCTAAGGTATCGATTGTGGGTGAAACAATCTTGTTTTTCTTTAGGGTTTCTCTCTCAAAATTCTCTCTGGAAGCTCTCTTTCAATTGTGGGTAAAAGGGGTATTTTTCGGAGTGGGAGAGGAATGTGAAACGTCGGGTTTTACAAAACAGGGGTGGCTCGCGGCTTGACCTCGCGGCTTGACTAAGTCGCGAGATCCGATCGCGAAGTTAACCGTATGGCCGATTGTCTGTTTTGTCTGTAGTGCTCCAGCTAGCATGATTGTTCATCTTCCAAAGCATGCTTGGCACGTGTCTTTTACGGCGGCTTGCGACCGCGAGTCACCCGCGAGTCCCAGCCGCGAGTCTCTGTTTTCTTGCACACTCTTGAGCAATCTTCACTCTATCTCACTCACTACCCTTACAACAAACCCACCTAAATACAGGGTTACTAAATGCTGAATTACAAGCAAATTTGACACGGAATAAAGCCAATTAGATGGTTGAATAAATTCAACCTTACAAAGCTCGTGCTGATTGTTTTTCTATAGAATTTTCCAACTTAGTCCAAGCTCATATGATGTGTAGGAATTTATGTTTTGCCTTAAGTATAAAAGGAAAAACCCTAGCTACGTTTTTCTGTTGTTGCGGTTGTTGTTTATGCTGTGTATATGAATCTCTTATGAGATCTAGAGGTGTTTGCATTCACATATATGTAGGGTTATCAAGAATCAAGATTATGTCAAGAGCTTGATGATCGATTCAATTGCTACATAAAGAGCTTAAAGAAAACACAAGTGGGAGTACTTGTGGTTCTTGTGAATCCAAGAAAGAAGTAGTCCATGAACTCGGAGCTGTCACATGGTCATGGTAGTAAGTTTCCTACTCGAGGTAGCAAGTTTCCTACTCGAGGTAGCAATAGGATGTTAGTGGTTTAAGTCGCTATTGTGTAAACTTCAATTCTTTCATAGTGGATCTATTTTACCTTGAGGATAGTTAGGTTAAATCCTCTTCAGGTTTTTTTACCAATTTGGTTTTCCTGGGTTTATCATATCGTTGTGTTCTTTATTTTCCGCACTGTGTCAATGTTATGATTTATCTATATTAACCAAGATCTACATAATTTACCTAAGTTAATCACTTTGCTAAATAACTAGGTTAATCTGGTTGTGTTTAAGGGGTCTAAAAATGTACAAATGGTATCAGAGCGAGTTAGCTCTAGTGTTTAGATCCTTAGATCTAAGAGTTAATCCTTGACCCCTATTGTCATAGAACACGGTCACTCTCTTGTTATCCCACCTCACTTTGATGAGAATAATTATGCTTATTGGAAAGTAATGATGAGAGCATTTTTGAAATCTATCGACGAGAGAGTTTGGAATTCCGTTGAATACGGATGGGAGAAGCCCACTACTCTTGTTAGTGTGTGGCAAACTTCTTAGAAAGAAGCAGCCTCTTTTAATAGCAAAGCTATGAATGCTATTTTTAATGTTGTTTCTATGGAGGAATTCAAGAGAATCTCTAATGTTAAGGTTGCTCACATTGCATGTAATATTCTCCAAACTGTGCATGAAGGCATAAAGGCAGTTAAGATCAATAAGTTGCAGCGGTTAACAACTAGATTTGAAAGCATTAGGATGTCTGATGATGAAAGTTTTGATGATTTCTATGCTAAGCTTAATGATATTGTTAATTCTGCTTATAATTTAGGTGAAATCTATGATCAACCTAAAATTATTAAGAAGATTCTTAGATCTTTGACTGACGACTTTAGACCCAAAGTGAGTTGATGAACTTGTAGGATCTCTTTAATCCTATGAGTTGGACTTACCTAAGACAAGTAAATCCAAATTAATGGCTCTCAAGTCTGTTGATGATGTTGATGTGAATGGATTTGATAATGAACTCTCTGCTATAGAGATTGCTTATCTTGCCAAGAACTTTGGAAACTTTTTTAGGAACAACAACAGAAGGGCAAGAGGTAAAAACAATGTTGAATCTAGAAATTTTAGGAGGAATGATCCCATTAAGGTGAATAACATTGAAAAACCTAAAGAGGAAGTAGTTCAACCTTCTAATAATTCTATGGGTCACCAATGTTTTGGTTGTCAAGGGTATGGTCTTGTGAAATTAGAATGTTCTACATTCTTGAGGTTTAAGGGTAAGGCTATGGCTGTAACCCTTAGTGATGATGAAGTTTCTGACAATGAGTCCGGTAATGATAAGGATGGAAACTTTAATGCTTTCATTCCTCTCTTTGTAGTTGATGAAAGTGTTGCTATTGAAGAGAAACCTTCTGATGGGAAACTCTCTGAGGATGCAGATTTACAAGAAGCCTACAATAAGCTTTGCAAAGTTGCTGCAAAGGATGCTATGAGTGTTGATTTAGGCTTAAAGAAAATTGCATCTCATGAACTTGATAAGAAAAATTTGCTTGTGAAACTGTTTGATGCTAATGAATTATTAAATAATGTGAAGATTTAGAACATGCTTTTGCTTGATAAAGTTAAGAATTTGGAAATTGAATTATCTGTTGCTAGAGAATAAAAAATAGGTTTGCTAGTTCCAAACTTGATCTCATGTTGAACATTCAAAAGTCTCCCTTAGACAAAACTGGTTTAGGTTTTGTAGAAAGCATTTTTGTGCTTGAAACTCATTCCATAAATTTTGTTTCTTTTTCTTTGCCTCCCATGAGTGAGATTTCAAACCAGCAATAGTTACACCTCCTAGGAAGATTAGGGTTGATCTTCAAGAGTCTAATCCTAAGACTCCTAACCCTTTTAAGGGCAAGTTGCATGATAGACCTGCATGTGTTTGTCATTTTTGTGGAAAGTCCGCACATTCATCCAAACTATTTCAAATTGCAAGCTGCTAAGCGAGCAAATAAACCAAAGGTACCTATGCCTCAAACACAAGATCCTATGGTACTTATTGGTGAGTTGGTAAAGACTTTAAACCTTTACTCCAATCCTAGAGTTGCTCAGAATTCTAATTTGAAGAACAACTCCGATGCTAGAGTTGGATCTAAAAAGTTTTGGACACAAAATGCTCAATCTAATTGAGTCCTTCTGACTTGGTCCTTATGCTTCATCGCTTTACTCTTTGTGACCATTACTCTTTGTTGTTTTTGTTCTTTTTGTTTTTCTAGGATTTGCATTGCATAACATTCATGCATTTCATTCTAGGTTGTTTTTGTTATTGCTTTTCAAAAAAATTTAAAAAAAGGGAAAAGGGAAGCAAAATGTGTTTTGCATTATTTTCTTGGATTTGAAATCAAGGTTGGCCATATTATCTTTACATAACATGTTTATGTACCTTGTTTAGCTTTGATGAGCTTATTTATTACACTTTACTAGTTTGAGCTTTGTAGTGCATGTCGTGTGGGAAGATGTTTATAGTTTTTGATCACTTTGTTTTGATCTTGAAGTCACATGCCTTTGATTGTCGGACGTGAACTTAATGAGAAAGGCATAAATAACCATCTCACCACTATTTACTAGCCAATCATGAATACCTTAGTGCATATCATATGATTTTGTGCTCGAGAAAGTGTAGCACATGCACAAAAAGAATATAAGGTGTAGCCTTAGTTTAAATGCTAAAATTGGTGTGTACATTATTGGTCTATAATAACTTCACAATCAAATAAAATTGGTGCATACATTATGAGGCAAATCAAGAAACTTACATGATTGGAAGCTTTTATTCTTGGAAATGTGGGAGTTATATGATGTAACTCTTTAGGTGATAATCTCTTTCAAATTTATGTGATGAATTTTGTAGAAATTGTGCTTGATTACTATTCACATATCACCTCACATGTATCTCAAGCTTTTGCTAGTTGCACACATTACACAAGTTACTCTTTGCTAAACTTTGTACATGTTATTGTGTGTTATTTTGTTGTGGCCATCCAAGATTGAGAATTCCTTGGTTTTAATGCAAAATGTGTTTGAAGTTTGAGATTTAAGGAAAAATTGATTGAAAATATTATTTTTGGGAGATTTGGGTTCAATACAAATGTTTTTGAAAAACATTTCATCTCATACTTATACATTTTAGTCATAAAATACTATGCTTTGAGGAGTTTCTGCATAAAATTGCTCTGTTTTTCAAAAATTTGTTTTTTCCAGATTTTCAATCGATCGAACTTGTTTTTCAACTAATCGAAATTGCGATCAAAAATTTGGTTTGAATCTACTTGGCTCGATTGATGCTCGATTGCTGTTGGATTGATTGAATGTAATTTTCAATCAATCGAATCTGTTTTTCAATCAATCGAAAATTGCACTGAGTGTTTTTTAAAAACCATTAGCTTTTCACATGTTAAACACTTTTTCAAACTTTTCAAAAGCTTTTCTCTCTCTCTTTGATCGGTCAAGGATTTAAAGCAAGTTTTTTGTCGTTTTCCCTCAAATTTCTTTAAGGGCTTTTGTCTTCTAAGGTGGTAAGACCTTTTTGCCCTTCCTTTTTCATTTATTTTCATGTTTCATGCATTTTGTTCATGCGTTTTGGGAAAATTTCGAACCTAAGGAAAATTGGGGTTTTTGTTGATTTCAATCCTTTCTTTTCAAATTGATCATTGGGTTTTTGTTATTGGATGTTATTAAACTGTTCCTTCGTGATTAATTTGATCAATTTGTTGATTTGGGAAAAATTGATTTTTCTAGGGCTTGAAACTACCCGAATTGGGGATTTATTCAATTGAGCATTAATTGATGCAATTTCTGTGCCATCAAGTCCTGAACCATCCACTCTGGTTCATGTGACTCAACAGGCTCAACATGAGTTTAGTTCTTCACTGAAGCAGAAAGGTACATCCACATCTCTAGTTAAAGGTCCTTCCCCTAGAGTAAGGCTTTATCATCCCTTCTCGGCTATATTTGGAAGTCCGAATGATAACATGAGATTAAGGTTAAAAGCCTTAAGTGTAATTACACATTCATGTTATCTGTCCCAATTTGAACCGAAAAAGGTAGATAAGGCACTTCAAGATGCTGATTGGGTAAACTCTATTGATGAAGAACTTCATCAATTTGTTCGAAATGATGTGTGGGAATTAGTTCCTAGACCAAAGGGTGTAAATGTAATTGGAACTAAATGGATCTTTAAGAACAAGTCGGATGAACATGGCAATGTTATTAGAAATAAATCAAGACTTATTGCTCAAGGCTACACACAAGTGGAAGGGATTGATTTTGATGAGACCTTTGCACTGGTATCAAGATTGGAATCCATTAGGATACTGTTGGCTATAGTTAGTCATCTGATCTTCAAGCTATATCAAATGGATGTCAAAAGTGCTTTCTTGAATGGAATGTTGCAAGAAGAAGTATATGTTGAACAACCAAAAGGTTTTGTTGATCCTCACAGACCGGATGATGTGTATAAATTGAAGAGAGCTCAGTATGGTTTGAAACAAGCTCCACGGGCTTGGTATGATAGATTGATTGCTTATCTCACCGAGCATGGCTTCAAAAGGGGATTTGCAGACACTACTCTCTTCATAAAAAAGGATAAGAACAGTTTTGTTATAGCTCGAATTTATGTTGATGATATTGTTTTTGGTACTACTAATGACTCGCTTGCTCATTCTTTTGCAGATGAAATGAAGGCGATGTTTGAAATGAGTATGGTTGGTAAACTAACTTATTTCTTGGGATTACAGGTGAAGCAAACGGACTTGGGGATTTGCATCAACCAAGAAAAATATGTAAAGAATCTAATCAAGAGATTTGGATCTGACAATGCTGCACATGCCAGAACACCAATGGCCGCAAATGCAAAATTAACAAATGATCCGTTAGGTGAGTGTCATTGTTGTTATATTATATAGAAGTATGATTGGATGTCTTTTATATTTGATCGCTAGTCGGCTTGATATTGCATTTAATGTTGGTGTTTGTTCTAGATTTCAATCTAATCCTAAAGTTTCACACTTAAATGCTATCAAAAGAATAATTAAATATGTTGTTGGAACTTGTGATTATAGATTATTTTATAGTAAAGAGTCTAATCTGTCGCCATTGGTTTCTCCGATTTTGATTGGGCTGGTAATGCTGATGATAGAAAAAGCATCATTGGTGGGTGTTTTTATGTTGGTGCTAATCTCGTTGCTTGGATGAGTAAAAAGAAAAATTCTGTGTCCTTGTCTACTGCCGAGGTAGAATATATTCTTCTTTGGAAGTTGTTGCTCACAACTTCTTTGGATAAAAAATGTTTTAATCGATTATGGGATATCCCAAGATACCATGGTTGTTTATTGTGATAACTTTAGTGCTATTAACATATCTAAGAACCTTGTTCAACATTCTAAGACTAAGCACATAGAGATTAGGTATCACTTCATTAGGGATCTTGTTGAAAGAAAGATTGTGTGTCTTGAGTATATTTCTACTAAACGTCAAAATGTCGACATTTTCACCAAACCTCTTGATAGAAGTAAGTTTGAGACTCTTCGTCAAGTAATTAGTGTGATTCTATGTCCCCGATCTGTCTTGGCCTTCATGGTCCTTGTGCTTCATTGCTCTACCCTTTGTGACCTTTATTCTTTGGTTTTGTTTTTTGTTTTCTAGGATTTGCATTGCATAACATTCATGCATTTCATTCTAGGTGTTTTTTTTTTAATTAAAAAAAAAAAGGAAGAAAAAGGAAGCAAATTGTGTTTTGTACTATTCTTCTTGGTTTTTGAAGAAGAAGGTTGGTCAATTTATTTTCACATAACATGTCATTTGTACCTTCTTTAGCTTTGATGAGCTTACTTATTGCACTTTACTAGTTGAAGCTTTGTAGTGCATGTTTTGTGGAAAAGATGTTTATGGTTTTTGATTACTCTGTCTTAATCTTGAAGTCACATGTTTTTGGTATCGGACTTGAACTTTTAGAGAAAGGCATAAATAACCATCTCACCACTGTTCACTAGCCAATCATGAACACCTTAGTGCATATTATAAGATTTTGTGCTCGAGAAAGTGTAGCACATGCACGAAAAGAATATAAGATGAAGCCTCGGTTTAAATTGCTTAATACTTAAAATTGGTGTGTACTATTAGGCTTGATGCCAAAATCACATGACTTAAAATTGGTGTGTATATTATGAAGTATAAATTCAAGAAACTTACATGATTGCAAGCTTATGATCTAGGAGATATGGGAGTTATGTGAAGTAACTCTTTAGGTGATAGTCTCTTTTAAATTCTTTGTGATGAATTTTGTAGACTTTGTGATTGATTGCTATTCACATGTATCTCAAGTTTTTGCTAGTTGCACACACTACACGAATTACTCTTTGCTAAATTTTGTACATGTTGTTATGTGTGTTTATGGTCTAACCAACCAAGTTTTGCAAATACTTTAAATTTTGTGCAAAATTAATTCGTTGCTTATTTATGGAGAATGCAAGAAATTTTATTTTCGGGAAATTTGGGCTTAAGATTCTTGTTTTTGAAAACCACATCATCACATACTCATGCATTTTGTTCTTAAATTTCAATGCTTTGAGTTGATTCTGATTTTTTTTCAAAAAGCTGTGTTTTTCCTCAAATTTAGTGAGCTTTTGATCGATCCATTTTGTTTTTCGATCGATTGAAATTTTTAAATATGTTTGAGAGAGCCTTTGACTGTGTCGATCTATCGAAATTGATTTTCGATCGATCAAACTTTTTTAAAATTGTTTTGTTAAAGTCTCTATCTATTTCGATCGATCAAGGTTGTTTTTCGATCGATCGAAACTCGTAAATCATGTTTTTTTAAAAGTCAGATTGGACTTTTTCAAAGTCACTTTTTCAAACTTTTTCAAACCTTTCTCTCTCTCTCCGACTTGGCTAGGCTCCACTACGGATTTTTTGTCGTTTTCCTTCGAAATTTTTGCAAGGCTTTCCTCTTTCTAAGCCAGTAAGTCCTTTATGCCCTTCCTTTTGCATTTTATTTCATGTTTTCATGCATTTTTCATGCATTTCATTGGGTATTTTTGGAACTATTCCTTTTTGGGATTTTTGTTGAATCAATCCACTTTTTCTGAAATTGATCATTGGGTTTTGTCTCCATGTTGTTATATTCATGATATATGTTGGTTAATTTGATCAATTTGGGGATTTGTGAAAAATTGAAAATTCTAGGGTTTGTAATTGATCCGAATTGGGGATTTTGTTCAAATTGGGTTAAATTGATGAAATTGGCTTGTTGATTTGATGTATTTGGTCATTAATTTTTGAACTCTATCATGTATGATGATCAATTCGTCAATATCTTTCAAATTGATCAAGTGGTTTTTCAAATTTTTGGGGTTTTTGTACTAATACCTCTATTTTCAAGCCGATTTTGTAAATTTGAACTTATTTGAACTTAATTGCACTGCATTACGACATGCATCATGCCATTTAAATTGTTTATGCATCATATAGATTTTGTTCTATATTTTTTTTGTGCTAACTTGCGATCTGCCCTTGGTTTTTTTTTTTGTTTCTTTGCTTTGTGTTTTGGTTCTTATCCTAGCACCATGCCTAGGAAAACTAGAGCCCATAGGACCCCTTCCACTTCCTCCGAGTCTCCCTCTAGAAGTGAGGTATTTAGGAATGATAAAAGCAGAGAGGCCTTTGAGACTTTGAACTGTAAGCATAAGATTTGGGTTGAGCGTGCCGTGGTTTTAGATGAGATTGATCTGGCCATTAGGGCTAACTTTGAGTCTAGAGGTTGGTTGCCTCTCTTAGAGATAGATCATCCACCTCCGACTGCCCCGATTAGAGAGTTCTTCTCAAACCTCTCTTGCCACATCTATGATTCCAACACCCTTGTTAGGAGTTGGATACGAGGTGTTGAGTTCACCATTACCCCTCGGGTAGCGGCCGAGGCTCTTGGGGTTCCGGTTGTTCGGGAGCCCGACTATCCCTATGATGAGTTGCCCTCCTTAGATGTTGTCATGTCATACATCATTGGGTCATCTATCCGGTGGGGCTCTGATCCTCGGATCACGTCTGCCGAGCTTACCGAGATTGCCTATCTTTTCTTTAGGATAGCGTGTCATTCGTTGTGGCCTATTTCTCATTTCCACACCATCCCTCTAGAGTGATGTGTGTTTTTGTATGCTTTTGTTTCTGGTGTGTCGATTAATTTCCCTCATTTGTTCCTTCGTTCTTTGAACGAGGTTCATAGGAGTTCTGCCGTAAGGTATGCACTTATTCATCCTATTTTCATTCATAGGATTTTGCTTTTTTTAGGTCTAGATGGTTTCCCGTCTGGTGAGCCTGTTCATGTTGTTGCTCCTATAGGTGCCACCTTTCTTAGACAGAGGGTTGCTTACATGCGAGCTGTTCCTTCACGTCCTTAGGGTGCGTCATCTAGTGTTGGTCCACCTTCTCCCTATTCTACAGTCTTGATGATCTTTGAGGAGACGCCTGGTGGTGGTGCTTCTTTGGTACCGATGTTCCTCCATCGACTACTTTGGATGATTCGGACATTCGATGTACGTTGGATCATGTCTTGACCGTTCAGGGGGCTCATGGACAGATTTTGGTGGAAGTGCTCGATGAGATCCGTGCCTTGCGTGCGGAGTTGGCGCAGTTTAGACCACCTCCCTTTTGGTGATGGATTTTGTTTGCCTTTTGGCATTCCGTCACAAAAGGGGGGAGTACTTTGTAGAGTTTTTGTTTTCAGGGGGAGAGTATGTTTTTGGTTGGAGCTTGTGGAGTTTAGATTGTATCTAGGTGCTTCACATTGTATTTTACTTTTTTTTAGCTCTTGCCATGTTTTTGATGGGATATTCATGTTATGGGGAGTGTTGTTATTTTTTTTACCTTATTTGTTTCATACCGTTTATTGATTTTTATTTATGAGGTATTCATTGATATATGTCTCTATTGTGTGTTGTTTGAAATCAAGAATTTAATTTGTGTACTTGTATTTTTTCCATACATGCGGTTATGCATTTTGTTTAGTGTTTCAGGAAATATACAGGTTGATTCAATTGAGTCATTGTCTATACTTGCAAATGATGGATAGTAGTTAGGATTGAATTTGTTTTATGAGCATTATTTTTGTAAAGGACTTTTTATTTTGTAAACTTTGAGTTTCTAGTTGTGTTTTGTCACGGATTGTTAAAGGGGGAGTTTGTTAGGTTCTAAAGACTTAGGATTTTATGTATTTAGAACTCTAATTTGTATTGCTAGCAAACCATGATCAAAAAAATGTGTTTAGAAGTGTTTTAGTCTTGCTCAAAGTTGTGTATTTAATGTAAAGTTGGAATCGAGCTAATGCAAAAAAGATTAATGCATTTCGGCCTGGCTCAATTGATCGAAACTTAGGCTCGATCAATCGAAGCTCAGGCAGAATGTTTTTTCTGCAGAATTTCCAACTCAGCCCTAGTTGTTCTAAAATGTTTTAGGGTTTTCTAATTTGTCCTAAGTATAAAAGGCAAACCTAGCCACGTTTTAGTGTTGCTCATATTGTGGTTTGTGTAAATCTCTTGTGAGATCTAGAGGAAATTTACTTTACAAAAACTTAGGGTTTTCAAGGAGAACATTTATCTACACCTTGATGATCAACTCGGTTGCTGCCACTGAAGCTTAAGGAAAACACAAGCGGGTGTGCTTGTATATGGTGATGAATCCAAGAAAGAAGGAATCCGTGGATTCGGAGCTTGCATGTGGTCGTGTCAGTAAGTTCTACTGGTTGGTAGCAATAAGAAGTCGAGCATGGGGGCTTGTAAGTTTTATTGTATGAACTTCGATTCTTTCAAGATAGTGGATTCAAGTTTACCTTGACAATAGCTAGGTCAAATCCTCCCCGGGTTTTTACCGGTTTGGTTTCCTGGGTGATCATATCTTGTGTTATTTATCTTTCCACCGCTTTGCATGATATGATCTTTGTGATTGTGATAACCTAGATTTGTTAATTTGGACTAAGTAACAACTTGGCTAATTACCTTGGTTAATCCAATTGTGTTTTTAAGGGGTCTAAAAACCATCAATTTCATCTACGAAGACTATAACATATTTACTATAACATATTTACTAAGATGATTTGTCTTGATCATGGAAGTGGAGACTTCTAGTTGATATGTTGATATGTTTTAAGAGTTAAGACATATTGAACTAGACCGCTATGAGATTCATTATTCTCCTAATGATTGTCAATTGAATAATAAATCTCACGACTTCTATTTACATAAATTCTTAATCCTAAGAGAATAATTGACCTGATCATGAAATGTCGGTTACTTTGATATATCAGGAGTGAGATCTAAAGTAACGGTCAAAACCTCAGTATGTTGGGCAACCACATTTAGTGTTGGTGGAACATATATTCTCAAGATGGAATTCATAGTCTCTTAACAGAAATATAAAATATTCCCTTGAGATAAGTTTTAATGGGTACGGTTATTCAGAGTGTTAGGCCTAACCTCTTTAATTCGAAATTACTAAAGTATATATTTATGGAATTGGATTTCATAAATATATGATGAATAACTTAAAATGATTAAATCGGGTACTCAAGAATTAAGATGTAGTAATCTACTGAGTGGCAGTTTTCATTTATAACTTTGTATTACTACGAATATTTTATGAAGATGTTGCATGTACAATAAAGTCTTGGGATATAATTTATTAATAAGGCTTAGAGTGCAATTATATTTATATATTGGTATTAAATATAATTAATGGTAACTTTGGACTTGTCAAGAGTTGAAAGAAAAGCCCAAGGTCCATTGGAGTTAGTGTCTTATTTGTTCCCTTTTGGTCCCACTAACCACATACTAAAGCCCAATTGGAAAGGACCAAAAGGCCAGCTCAATTAGATAATCAGTTGTAAGGGGAGAAACATATAGATTATTTGGAATATACATGAAATGGTTTATATCAGTGTTGAACACTCTTTCATTCTCCTTTGAACAAACTCATAGAAACCGATTGAGAGATCACACTTCTTGGGCGTTAGTGAAATTGGAGTGAAGATTAAAAGTTTTCTTAAGAACTTCCGATCTTTGTTTTGAAATTCACCACACCAAGGTACACTCTCTTGTTCTTATATTCTAAAACTTGCATAGCACATGTTATCAATTGTGAATGAAGTAGATCCATTAATTTTTCGTTGCGTACATGCATATTTCCATCGGTGACAATTAAATCATTTAGATTGTAAAGTTCTGATTTACAACTATGTTTTATATTGGCTTTATTTCATGACAAAATGTGTTGTATTTGCTTTAATTTTGTTCCTTGTATTTTGTAAGAATTTATTGTATTGGGTTTAGTATTAAGTTGGTGAAGAATCAAGCATGAAATGAAGATTAGTGCATTTTGCGACTAGCTCTCGAGAAGTTTGCGAGAAGGGTTCCCGCAAAAAGGGTATGTGAGAAGCACATGACTGGAAGCTAAAGGGTCATGTTAGATTGTCAATTTCACGAGTATTTCACGGGTAAGGTGTTCCCGCTAGATATTCGCGATTGGAGGATTTTTAATTGTGACTTTCTTATCCTTCACCCATACTATATATACTCTCATTACCCAAAAAAGTAAAGGAGGCCATTCAGAAAGAAAAACCCTAGATAGGTTTTCTACAACACACACACACACCCATCTTTTAGAGAGAGAGCTACTCATCCTTAAAGAGAAATCATTCTAGCCTTTTCTCCTTCCCTCTCCCATTGTCGTACCTTGAGAGGAGATTTGTACCCAAATACAACCCATACCTTTTTCAGAGTGTAGAGAGTGTTTTGGAACTTAGGAAGTTTTGAAGATTTGCCAAAAGAAGCCGGTTAGGCTTGGCGGATGCAATCGGGTGTATTGTGGGATACGGAGAGCTAGAGAAGACAAGGCTTGGCGAAGTCAGTTGGTAGCAGGAGCTTGGAGGGCCCAAGTACATTAGGTAGACTAGGCTTGGGGTATTTTGTTATTCGTGTACTCCAACTTTATTCTCTAGTGGATCGATTTATCGCCTGGAGGGTGGAGGAGAGGTTTTTTGTTGAGTTCTTCGGTTTCCTCTTTGATAACACATCGTGGTGTTATCTTGTGGTTACATCTCCCTTCCCTTACTCTTGTACTTTACTTTTATTGCTTGTTGTTTAGGTTTATGCACTAGAGTAGTTATCAGTTTATTGCACTTCATTTACTCTTGTTTCATATTTAGATAAGTTAGAGTAAAAGCAATCTAGCCGTAATTTTTAATTAGGGGTCTAAACAAGCTCTTGTGTTTCACACAATTTTGAGCTCTCAATTGGTATCAGAGTGGGTACACTTGTTTGGTTTCATTACCTAAGTGTGATCCTTGACCTCTTGTGTGTTTTACCATGGATAATGCTTTATATGCTTCTATGGATGTTGGTGATTGTAACATGCCATGTGTTTGTAAAAATGCCTTTATGAGTGTTTATCCTCATGATTGTGATGACATGTTACTTGAATCATTGGGTGTTGTTGATATTCCAAATGACAAACTCATTAAGAAAGAGGCTAAGAAGTTTCAAAAGAATTTCAGCAAGTTCATTTTCGAAAATGACAACTTGATTGCTAAGCTCAATGAATCCAATAAATTGGTTGAAAAGTATAAGAAACTTGCTAAACATTCTCTTAAAAACTAAAGGAGTTTGAATATTTGAATATGGACTTGGATGCTAAACTTGTTTTGTCTAACAAACTTGTTGATGATCTTAAATGTGAAAATGAATCTCTTAAAGTGCATGCCAAGTGTTTAATTGCTGAACTTGTTGCTAAAAAAGAAGAAAATATATGTTGCAATCATGTTGTGAGACCCGATTTTATGCTTATTGTGTGTTCTACCTCAAAGGACAAATCAGTGTACATTCCTCCACATAAAAATAAATCAAAAGGTGGAGAAAAAGGCACTTAAGCCAAAGCCTCCGTTTAGGTCTCAACCTAAGGTTTTGGATGGATCTATGTTTGTTCCAACTTGCTACTATTGCGGTGTGATCGGTCACATAAGACAACAATGTCCTAAGTTGAAGAGAGAACAAAACCATATTGTCAAATCCCTTCCTAAAAAGCCTAGTGGACCTAAACCCATTGTTTGTCACCATTTTAGTGCCTTTGGTCATTTAAGACCTCATTGCTCTAAGTTTCAAGCTCTTAAGAGAATCAAAAGAAAAGAGAAACTTGAGCTTCTTGAAAGTTGTGCTATGAAAGCAAAATTGGATTTGAGAGAAAATGGTAAGTTGTTGAAGAAAGTTTTTGATGTTTTTACCTCCTTGTCTATGTGTATCTATGGTTCTCATTTTTCCAACCCTCGTCTCACTTTTCATGAGACACTTATTCCAAACAATCGTTCCATTTGGATGAGAAAGAGTTCCTATGGTTGAGCTTATGCTCTTTTGGTCCTTGATCTAATTCTTTCGATCTTTGTAGGACCCTTCATGCATTAGATGCTTCATTGTCATGCATTTGTGCATCATGCATCTCTTTACATGCATTGTTTTATTTATTTTTTATCTTACTTTTATGTTTTTTTTTTGTGTGTGTGTAAAAATCTAAAACCACATAAAAAGTGACAAATTTAAAAAGTTTGATCGTATATTTTTGAGCACATATTACATGTGAGTTTGGCCTAGTACCTTCATACTAATGGCGTAGTGCATTTACGAGCTTAGCTTGTTATGTATGCACATCTATCTTTGTGGGAAAAATCTTAAAATCTATGTGTGATTGTTGTAAATAAATCTTCAAGGTTTTCATGAATGATTAGTCAATAGTCTTGATGGTTTTGATACATGTAAAGACTTGTGCCTATATATCTTCCCACTCATTTTTATGTTTTTGCTTTATAGCTCAACAAATGTCAAATCTCAAAAAGAGATAATGAGCTACAAAAGTCATTGCACATACTAGTATTTGACTAGGAAAAAGAGAAAGCGACTTGTATTAAAATGTATGGTGCCCAAAAAGCCAAAGGCTAATTCCTAAAAATGAAATATCAAAAATTTCTGGCATTGATCTCAAAAAGAGATGTAAAGATAAAAAATGATCAAATGATATGATTTGTAAAGAATCCAAATGAAAAGCTTCAAAGATTTGTAATCATTTTTTTGTGGGAGGTCATATATGTTCATTTCTATAATTAAGATAGACCACTTGACTTAGTACTAGTTATGTATGACTTGATTGAATTGATCATTGAAACTTCACTCTAAACTAAGGACTATTCCACATTTGATACACACATACACAACACATAAGTCTAATGTTCAATGAATGTCTATTTCATTTGTGTGATTGTACATGTTCAAATGTGATGTGTGTGTGCTCAACCATATGTAGAACAAACCAAAAAGATTTTTTTGTTTTTTTTTTTTGCTTTTGGAAGTGATTTGTATCACCCATGTTTTTCAAATTTTTTCAAGTTGTTTTTGTGAAAAACATGTGTTCTAGGTATTTTTGTTACTCATTTCATAAGTAAGTTCAGCTGGGAGTTAAATGGTCCTATTCTCAAGTTTTTCAGCTTTGGATAGAGAGTTTTGTGACTATTTCACGAATAAGGCTTATCAGCAAAATACCAGTGAAATTTTCACGGGAAGCTTACCAGCGAGATACCAACGAAAATTTCTAAATCAGCTTTAGAGGGCATTTCGTGGGACATTTGTTTTAAACATCTCCCATCTTCTCCCAAACCCCTATTTTAATGCTTCAATATCAAAACCCAACTAATTTCCAGTGTTTTACATTCCATAAACATCTCTAAGGTAATATTTAACTCTTTTCATCAATTTTGATCCTTAGATTATGTTTTTGGGTGTTTTATGTTCATAGTTGGGATTTTCTCAAATGGAAGTTGGAAAACTTAATTTTTGCCAATCTTTTTTATTGGGTTTTGTTTTTAAATGATAATTTGCTTTGGATGTTAGGCCCTTGTGGCAAAAATAACATGTATTGAAGCAAGATTTTCTTATGTTCATGCATTGTTTAACGTACATGTGTAGTGTGTGCACTCTAAGTGTTTGATAAAATGCCCAAATGACATTTTCTCATTGTTTTGGACTCCGATGAGTACCAATTTTTGGGGATTACTATGATTATGCATGTTTATCTTGTTTTGATCATTGGTTGTGTGTTTTACACACTTTGCCCCGTGAGTGCTTGCTCATGCATTGGTTATTTATCTTACGTGCACACTAGATGCACCTTTTTGTACACTCTAACACTTGACATGTTTTGCATTCTCTTATGCTAGTTAAGTCTTTTTAGAACTTTTAGCACATATAACATGTTCTTGTTTCTATGTCATGTCTTGGTCTATACTTTGTTTCATCATCCTTAGCATGTCATGTTTACTTTATGCTTTGTAGAATTTTTTAGATGTTTTTGTCTTTTGTTTGAGCTTCATTTTCTCATTCATCTTGCACCCCTCATGCATCATCTTTTACCCTTGCTCATATCTTCTTTTCTCTCCCTCCTTCTTCTTGACTCATTTGTCTATTCATGACAAAAAGGGGGGGAGTATACCGGAGAGTATACCGGTGAGTATCATCATTTCTATATGACTCTTATGCACATTCTTAGGGGGAGAAATTCTACCTCGTGCACATTTGTAGGGGGAGAAAGCCATAGGGGATATGCATATACCAAGGGGGAGAAGAAAATCTTTTATGAGAAAATCTTATTTTGTCTTTGTTTTACTTTATGCTTGTTTTTTCGTTGCTTTATGGTGCTTTGAGTTATGTTTAATATCTATGCTTTGTTGCTCTCATCATATCATGCTTATGTGTTGGACATGCATATATCCTTATGCTATTGTGGTTTATTGGTTGTATGTTCAGATGATTATTTGCTTTGCTATACGACCATTGTGGTCATTTCCATATGACTGTTTTGTGTTTGATTAAGTTGCTCATATGTTTTACAACATGTTTATTGATCGTATGCTTAGTAGTTACATTATACTTGTCCTTTTACCACTTAATTTACCTTGAGGGTCTAATGCGTTTTGGCAAGTATTTCAGGTTACAAGTATTTTGTCCCAAGTTCGTCACAACTTTCAGATTTAGGTGTGAATGAGTTTTGCCATTGTTCCCTAACTCACGTTTAAGTCTAGATTCTATTTTAGGGTGTTTCATCATGGAATAGCCAAAGGAGGAGATTGTAAAGTTGTGATTTATAACTATGTTTTATGTTGGCTTTATTCCATGACAAAAAGGGTTGTCTTTGCTTTAATTTTGTTCCTTTTATTTTTTGGGATTTTATTGTATTGGGTTTAGTATTAAGTTGGTGAAGAATCGAGCATGAAATGAAGATCAGTGCATTTCGCGACTAGCTCGTGAGAAGTTCGAGAGTAAAGGGCATGTGAAAAGTTTGGGGGTAAGGACTTCTCGAGAGATACCCGCTAGACTCTCTGCCTGGTGGATTTTTAAGTATGACTTTCTTACCCTTCACCCATACCATATATACCCTCATTATCCAAAAAAGTAAAGGAGGTCATTCAGAAAGAAAAACCCTAGGTAGGTTTTCTACAACATACACACCCATCTTTTAGAGAGAAAGTTACTCATCCTTAGAGAGAAATCATTCTAGCCTTTTCTCATTCCCTCTCCCATTGTCATACCTTGAGAGGAAATTTGTACCCAAACACAACCCACACCTTTTCAGTGTGTAGACTATTTTGGAGCTTAGGAAGCTTTGAAGATTTGCCAAAAGAAGCTGGTGAGGCTTGGCGGATGCAATCGGGCGTATTGCGGGATCCAGAGAGCTAGAGAAGATAAGGCTTGGCGAAGTCAGTTGGTAGCAGGAGATTGGAGGGCTCAAGTACATTGGGTATACTAGGCTTGGAGGGTATTTTGTTATTTGTGTACTCCAACTTTATTCTCCGGTGGATCGATTTACCGCTTGGAGGGTGGCAGAGTGGTTTTTTGCTGAGTTCTTTGGTTTCCTCTTTGATAACACATCGCGGTGTTATCTTGTAGTTGCATCTCTCTTCCCTTACTCTTGCGCTTTACTTTTATTACTTGTTCATGTTTATGCACTAAAGTTATCGGTTTATTGTGCTTCATTTACTCTTGTTCCACACTTAGATAAGTTAGAGTAAAATCAATCTAGCAATAATTTTTAATTAGGGGTCTAAACAAGCTCTTGTGTTTCACAAAATTTCGAGCTCTCACGGATAAATGAGAAAATAAATAGTGACAGTTGCACTATGATAAATGAATGCAAAGGAATCGGACCTTGAACCTTTAAACCCCAAAACAATTAATTGAGAAGAAAGGCGAGAAAACCATGCTCTAGGGGACTGTTTCAATCCATAGAGAGCCTTTTTCAACTTGCAGACATGGTTGGGAAATTAGGGATAAGCAAAACTCGGAGGTTGAGACATGTAAACATCGTCAAACAAATGCCCATGAAGGAATGCATTTTGAACATCAAATTGATGAAGAACCTGACCTTTAGATAGAACAAGAGAGAGGACTATGCATATCGTTGTGGGGTTGATCATAGGGTTGAATGTCTCACCAAAATCCACACCAGGTACTTGGGCAAACTTTTGAGTGGGTGGGGTGATTTTTGTAGAAGCAAAGATATCTTTGTGGTGAAGGCTCCGAATTTGAAGGCAATGGAAAATAGGCATGGAGAAAGGCTAGTTCAATTTATGGGCTAGGTAAAATGCTAGAAATGGGATAAGCCAAAGCCTATAGGCTAAGAGGTGCGATTGCTTGGGGCGAAGCTAGAAATGGTAGTAAGGAAGGAGGGCCAACGAAAAATGGAAAGGCCGACCGCATCTCAATAGATGGTTGTACCTAAAAATAAACTCCATCCGAAAGTGAATTGAATTGAGTGGGAGGGGAATCAGATTTATCACCAAATGGGAATTTTGTTTCATAAAAAAGAACATCATGAGAGATGTAGACACGATTTGAGGGAAGATGCAAACATTTATAACCCTTATGAAGTAAACTATAACTTAGAAAAATACAGTGAATGGAGTGTGGTTGAAGTTTGTGAGTATTATAGGGTTTCAAATTAGGCCAACAAGCACAACCAAACACACGCAAAAAATTATAATTAGGAACTTGGTTAAATAGCTTATCAAGAGGAGATAAATTTTTTAGAGTGGAGGTTGGAAGTCTATTAATAAGATAGCAAGCCATTTGAAAAGCATCATCCCAATATTGAAGTGGAACTTTTACATGATATAGTAAAGCTAGACCAGTTTCCATAACATGATGATGTTTATGTTGTACAACACCATTTTGTTGATGTGTGTGGGGGAAAAAAACACAATGAGTAATGCCACAACTTTGCAAAATATAGACACTCGATTTTGCACCCATGATTTAATCTTGGAAGATGACTAGAGTGACCATTCATATACCAAAAATATAGAGCATTACATGCATTAATTCATTCATTTCATATCATAAATATGATCTCGAGATTCTATGAGTCATGACGGTATGTCTAATTCCTAAATCGGACTATCGGATAAAAGGATATCACATGATCAAGTTTTCATGGCCTGCATGCATTTTGTTTGGGTGGAACTGATCATGCATGATTCATTTAAATTAATTTTGATTGGTTAAACATCTAAAATTAATTAAATAATTTTGTGATTGGTTGTTGGTTAGTGTCAAAAATAAGCCTGCTTGCGTGGGAATAAAGTAGATAATTAGATAACAAAGAAATTATGGATAATTAAGTCTTTTTAGAATATTTATCTATAAGATAATTATCACTTTAAAGACCTGAATATCAAGAAAAAGTGATTAATTTTTAGAATTCAAATCAAAAACATGTCTAAGTGCAAATTTCGGCTAAAAAATCCTCAAGAAATGAGTCCAAATCGAACCAAAATTCAAAAGTGAGCTACGCACCTAAGAAGGCCTGTCGACACTTTTGGAGTGCCGATCGGCACATGGCAAGTGCTGATTGGCCCAAACGTGTGCCTCGGCTCAGGAACCTCCTAATCGAGATAAAGCCTATCTTTTTCAACTTTTTAGAGATAAGGACGCGTTCCAATTCGTATCTAATCTTATTCAACTTATTTTTTAAGTATCCCAACCTTTATAAATAGAGGAAAAATATCAGAATTTGGGGCTCTTATTTTATGAATTTTTTGCTCCCCTTACGTTAAAGACATTTTGGAAGCTTTAACTTTAAGAATTTTTTTTTTTTTTTTTATGTAAAGTATTTTAGACCTCAAAGAAGTAAAAATTTCTTTAATTTCTAAAATATTCTTCTATTGAAGAGCAGGCTCATGCAAGAGGTATTTAGTTTCATTCTTTTGTCTATTTTTCTTTTCCATTAATTAATATGTTGTGATTGTTCATTGCATGAATTTGGTTAATATGTTTGATTTTTATTGTGCCTTGTTCTTAATTCATGTTTGCCATGCTTAGGTACTTAGCTGGAATTTTCTTTGATATGTTCTTTAGTTGATTGTATGTTTTAATTTTTTTTTTTCTTTGGTTTCAAAATCTAAAATTAATTACAAACATTTTTTAAAATACAAATCAGATATGTATTTTCATTAAATATAGATCTAAAATTTTTTTATGGTCACAAAACAGATCTGTATTTTCATTAAATATAGATCTAATATTTTTTCGAATAAAAATAGATCTGTATTTTCATTAAATATAGACCTGAATTTTTTTGGGTCACAAAACAGATCTATATTTTCATTAAATGCAGATCTGAAATTTTTTCTGAGATAGATTTTTCTTATTAAATAAAATTGCAAATTTTGAAATTTCAAAGAATGAATTAAGAGCTAGGTTAAAGTTTTATTTATTTATTTATTTTTTATATGTGATGCATGCATAATAGATTTGAATTATGAATATGAATTCTCTTTTAAAAATATCAATTCTTTTTAACATTTTAAAAACAGATCTGATTTTTTTTCTTAACAAAATCTTTCTTTTTACCCTTTACAAAAACCAATATGATTTTTACTAGTAAAAATCTTCTTTTTCTATCCTTTACAAAAAATAGATCTGATTTTTTTCTTAACAAAATCTTTCTTTTTACCCTTTACAAAAACAGATCTGATTTTTATTCATCAAATCTCATTTTTTTTTATCCCTTACAAAAAAGATTTGATTTTTTTAACCAAATCCCTTTTTTCTTATCCTTTACAAAACATATCTAATTTTTATTCATCAAACTCCATTTTTTTCAATCTTACAAAACAGATCTGGTTTTTCTTTGAGAAGAGGTCATATTCATAAGACGAATTTATTTGAATTAGCTTGTCAAGAAAGTGTTTGTTACATATCATTCAATATCATACAAAATGGTATATAATGGTCATTAGAGTCTAGAAGACTAGATTCTGTCTAGAGAGAATGGGTGCCTAACACCTTCCCATTCTGTAACCTAGCCCCTGAACTTAGGATTTTGGTTAGTAAATTAGTGTTTTGTCTTTAGTTTTGGTAGATTGTAACTAGGACCAAAGCCTTGTAAGGTTATTCTACCAAATTATAATTTTTTATTTCATCAATTAATGACATTTGATGTATTTTGAATATGTAATTGTATCTATTCTTTCTCATTTTTTTTATATAAAATATAAGTGGCAACTCCACACAACTTCCCAAAAGAGAGGTGCCTTAAGCACCCAAATCTCTTTTTTGAGAGCATCCATGCCAAGTTGGTCTGGTCTCTCACACAAAAATTTGTTGGCAAAGCAATATTCACCACCCCAATCAGATTGGACCATTTTAATTTTGAGTACAAGATAAAGCAAATGGAAGTTATTTACTCTTAGAACTAAAACAAGCAGAATAAGGGTGAACAATTTTATTTGAACTAAAAGGAAAGTTAAATCTAGAAATAACATGATGAACAACGGGGAAAGCAGGATGTCCCAAGCATGAATGCCACTGATTTGGAGAAGTACATTCACAAACAAAGGCAGACGATGACGATGGAATTTTATTGAAAGTAGAAGGAAATAGGAATATAGCCCATCTTTACTCGGCCTGCGTGTGAGAACTATCTTCGTTATTCGATTATTCAAAATGAAATGAGTGGGGTGAAACTTAGTGGATGTATTAGTATCGTTGGTAAATTTATGAATAGAAATCAAATTTTTGGTAATATGAGGAACATGTAAAACATCATGTAAAAGAAAAGAGGAAGTAAGAGTAGATAATTGAGTAGAACCAATAAGTTTTACATTCAAACCAAGACCGTTACCAATTCAAATTTGATTAGGACCATGATACTCGTCTGCCCTCACATTCAAGTTTGCAAGATCAACAGTGATATGATGTGTAGCTCCAGAATCCGGGTACCAATTGAGATCAAATGTAGATTGAGGAGTTGTGAGCAGGACATGCATGTTGTTGGAAGATTCAGTAGAATAGGAATTATCATACCTATAGTAGCATTTCAAAGTTGTATGTCCAGTCTTGTGGCAAACCGGACGAGTGTTTGAAGAGGAAGAAGGAAGGCTATGACCACACCCCCATCCTCGAGAATTTCGTTGATTGCTGGATGAAGAACCACGGCCTGATGGAGGGGAGTGGCCACCGCCATGAACACCACATGAGTTTCCTCGCCCTGCAAATTAAATTTGCCTTTGTAAGTGAGAGGTCAATAAGTGGTTGTTGATGTTCAAGTCGAAGTTCATGAGCTAATAAATGCCTATACAAATCTTCAATGGATAGAGGATTAACCTTTGTAGTCACTAATGTGACAAATTGTTAAGGACATATTTTACGTAATTGGGTAATCATTTGACAAAATGCACTTTACTTGTAATTGGGTAGATCTAGGATGGGTTTAGTACTTCAAGAAACAAGATTTCAAGTCAAGTGTTAAAGCCATGAAGGTCTGACCAAGAAACAAGTAAAGAAGTGCTATTCATTAAAGCTCAACAGCAATCTTGATAGAAAGACTTCTATCGAGATTTAAAGTCAAAGCTCGATACAAGCATTTCTGTCGAGACTTATGAAATCAAAAATTCCATATCTGATTTTCAGTTCATGCTTGTATATTTGTATAGGGTTTCTTTTCTCACAACCCTAGACATATATAAGGATTATTTTAAAGGCCGTCACGCATGTAGATAGTGACCTAGTGCCTTGTTCTCTCTGAAAGAAGCTATTGTGTCTTTACGCCAAGGGTTTTGCGACCAAGGAGCTTCTTGATCTTCATTGTTGATGAAATGAAGAACTTTGCAACCAACATCCTTTTCAAGTTGCTAGAGTTAGTCACGTACTAGGATTCGTGCATCATTGGTTAGTCACATACTAGGATTCGTGCATTGAACGGAAAGATTGGTGCTACAATACAAGTCCAATTGGGTATTGGCGTAAGGGTTCAATTGTAGGTTGGTATTTCAGGATAGGCCAAAGGGTTTGGTGACTTTAAAATCACCTGGTGGGGTTTCGCCTTGGTGGTTTTCCCCATTCGTAAACAAATCACCTGTGTCAAATTTATTTTCCACTGCATTTAGATAATTTGGTGATTTGTTTGTGCTGCCACGCTATTGCATGAACTTTGATCTAGTTAATTAAGTTGGGTAATTAATTAATTAATTAATTGCAAGGGGTCAATTCATTCTAACCCAACACAAATGAATCATAGTCTGATCCAAGACCAACTAGAAGAAAAGAAACAATTTCAAAATCGTTCAATGGTTGACTAATGGTAGCAAGTGTGTTAACAAGTGTAGTGAACTAGTGAAAATAATTAGCAATAGATGAATTGACAGTGGATTTGCATTGTTTAAGCCTTGGATTGGGAGGTGAACATGTGTTCTAATGCTTGCCGGACATCCCGAGAGGTGGTAAATTTGACCACATGAGCCATAATTTTCTCAGAGGGAGAAGATGTTAAGACATATGTGGATCATGTTAAGAACATATGTCATTTAGAATTGGCTAATTCTTTGGCAAAACACACTTTACTTGTAATTGGGTAGATCTAGGATGTGTTAAATACTTCAATGAACAAGAGTTCAAGTCCAAGTATTGAAGCCATGCAAATTTGTCTAAGAATCAAGTGAAGAAGTGCTAAGTTTTAAAGCTTAACAAATAGCTCGACAGATGTATCTATCGAGATTTAAAATATGAAACTTGATAGATAATTTTGAGAGTAGTATCTATCGAGAATTATGAGAATCAGTTTTTCAGATCCGATTTCACGCATATCCATGTGTATGTGTTTAGGCTTTCTTTTCTCACAACCCTAAACATATATAATGATTATTTTAAGGACCATCTTAAGGTTGTTGCAGTAGTTGTTGAAAGCATATTGTGACCAGAGACAATTTGCCCTAGTTCATATTTCTCTTTAAAAAGCTACTGCATTTGTACGCTGTAGGGTTTTGTAACTAAGGAACTTCGTGATCTTCATCGTGTGAATGAACTAAAGAACTTTGCAGCCAACATCCTTCTCAAGTTGGTGTATTAGTCACGTACTTGGATCCGTTCATCAATTAGTTAGTCACGTACTTGGAGTCGTGCATTGAAAAGGAGAGATTGTCACTACAAAACAAGTCCAATTGGGTATTGGGGTAAGGGTTTAACTGTAGGTTGGTATAAGGTACTAGAATTCATTTACTTGTAACCACTTGTTGTGATAATAGTGAATTCTCAGGAGTGGTGACCTTAAATTCACCCGGTGGGATTTTGCCTTGGAGGTTTTTCACATTCGTAAACAAATCACCATGTCAAATTTATTTTCCACTACATTTAGTTATTTGGTGATTTGTTTGTACTACCATGCCTAGTGCATGTAATTGAATCTAATTAATTAACTTGGCTAATTAATTGATTAATTTATTAAAGGAGTTAGTACATTCTAAGCCTATCAAGTGGTATTAGAGCAGGCACACTCTGATTAGAGTTAATCTTTATTGTGTGATGCATTGACCCTTGTTTGTCATGGATAGAGGACAATATTTAATTATCCCTCCTTTATTTAATGGCACTAACTATGCATACTGGAATGTTTGCATGAGTACTTTCTTGCAGTCTTTAGATGAAAAGGAGTGGCAAGCTATGGAGATAGGCTGGCCTAAGCCAAAGGAAGCGTCGACTGATTGGGATGATGCTAAGATCAAAGTGGCAAACTTCAACAACAGAGTATTGAATGCCTTATTTAGTGCAGTCATGAATGAGGAGTTCAAGAAGATATCCTCTACTGAAATTGCAAAGGAGGCTTGGACCATCCTTCGGACAACCTACGAAGGAACGAAGGTTGTCAAGGAGTCAAATCTTCAAAGGCTTACCATGAGCTTTGAAGAGATTAAGATGGAGGAGGATGAGTCGTTTGATGAGTTCTATACCAAGCTCAAGGACATAGTAAACTCTGCCTTTAATCTTGGGGAAACTATTCCGAACCCAAGATTGTGAGAAAGGTGCTCAGATATCTTCTAGAGAGATTCCATGCCAAGATCACCGCTATTGAGGAATCAAAGTACATTGGCCAAATTACTTTGACTGAGCTAGTTGGCAACTTGCAGACCTATGAATTGGGTTTGTCTAGGATTGGGAAATCAAGTAAGAGCAAGAGCATGGCATTGAAGGTCAAAAGCAATGATACCGATGAGTCTTTTGATGATGAAGATTCTAAAATGAAATCCTGTATCACTAGGCAATTCAAGAAGTTCATGAAGAATGTCAATGCGAAAGGATTCGACAAGGACCGAAAGCAATCCAATTCTTCACAATTCAAAAGCCAAGATAAAGGGAAGAAGGATGCTAGGGATGACGATTAGTACACTATTCCCTCCGGACCAAAGTGCTTCGGATGTCAAGGCTTTGGACACATGAAACAAGAGTGCCTAACATACCTCAAGACCATTGGGAAAAGCAAGGCCCTTGCTGTTGCCTTAAGTGACACCGAACCCGAGGATGATTTGGATAATGAGGATGATAGAATTATAAATTCCTTCATTGCCACCGTAAATCCTACTAAGGGGATTGTTGAAGAAATGGATGAAGAAGAGGACTTGGTGGAGTCTAATTTTGAGAAGATGGATGAATAGGATGACATCTATACACCCTATGCAAAATTATACAAGGTCTTTGAAAAGCATGAGAAATTGTATAGGTTGGCCACCAAGAAACTCGGTGAAGTGGAGCTTGAACAAGAAGAAATCTCCACAAAGTTTGATGAAGCTAATCAGACCATTGGAGCACTGCCGTTTGAGAACAATTTCTTGTTTGAGAAAACTAAAAAGCTTGAAGCGGAACTATTTCAAGTCATAGCTTAATTGGAGAGGTCTTCAAGTGCAAAGCTTGATGAGATGCTTAGCTTTCAGAAATTTGCTTTCGATAGAGCCGATTTGGGGTATGATTTCTCTTCTCCTAATATTGCTTCTTCTACCACTACTGTGTTTGTTTTACCTGCTAATAATGTTGAATTTGAGAATAATGATGTGAAAACTGTTTTAGCTTGTGAGAACATAGATAAGGGTAAATCTATTTATTGGGAAATTTAAACCCCGGTTGATAGAATTAACAAGTTTTAAACCCAAGTTGTTAATTAGATTTATTATGAATAAAACTTGTTAAAACAAACAAACATCAATATCATGTCAAAATCATGCAATGGAATAAAATAAATAAGACAAGATATGATGACCCAGGAAAACCAATAAAACAAACTAGTTTCACAATAAAAACCTAAGGGGAAGCTTTCCCGAAAAGCAATCCACTAAAGTAAAAAGAAGTTTTAGATCTAGTACAAAACTTTTGTCTCTAGACTCTACAATCCCCGTAGATAAACTTACAGCAGAAACCTTCTACCGCTCGAGAACCTCTCAACTTTTCAATATATGAATGCCACCCTTTTTGTACAGATCCAAGTACGTGATTAACCAATGATGCACGGCTCCCAGTATGTGACGAACTCACCAACTTGAAGAAGATGTTGGCCGCAAAGTTCTTCACTTCATCAACTTGATAGGCCAAAAATGAATTGACCTATTTTGATAAATTGACCAATTAATTAGCCAAGTGAATTAATTAAGTTAATTAACATGCAAATGCATGGTAGCACAAACAAATCACCAAATAACTAAATATGCAGTGGAAAATAAATTGATACGGTGATTTGTTTAAGAATGGAGAAAACCAATACGGCAAAAACCACACCGGGTGATTTTAAGGTCACCACTCCTGAAATTCAACTATTATCACAACAAGTAGTTACAAGTAAAGGAATCCTAGTACCTTGTAGTAACAATTTCTCCTTTCAATACACGGCTCCCAGTACATGACTAACCAATTGTGCGGATCCTAGTACGCGACTTCAATCACCAACTAGAGAAGGTTGTTGGCTGCAAAGTTCTTAAGTTCATCTCAACGATGAAGATCAAGAAGATGCTTGGTCATAAAACCCTACGGTGCACAAACACAACAACTTCTTCACAAGAAAGATGGACTAGAGCAAATTCTGTCTTGAGTCATAATTTTTTGGAACAAACTTTTGCTCAACATTTGTGCAACTTGTGAACTCTTTGAGGCCCATAAAATAATCCTTTTATATGTCGGGGTTGTGAGAAAAGAAAGCCCAAACACATAAACACAGATTGGAGTCAAAACAAAACTGAAAATCTGTTTTTTATAAACCTTGACAAATACCCTATCTGTTGAGTTGCTATCGAGTCACGGGGCTGAACAGCTCTTTAAGCTTGATAGATGGCTAACTGTCGAGTTAGCTATTGAACTTTAATGATAGGCACTTTTTAGCTTGAATCTTGGACAAACTTGCATGGCTTCAACACTTGATCTTGAAACAAAATTTCTTGAAGTATTAAACACATCCTAGATCTAACTAAATACAAGTAAAGTGTGTTTTGTTAAAAGATTAGCCAATTACATAAAATAGTGACATATGTTCCTAATAAGTAAATCACATATGTCCTAACAATCTCCCCCTTTGGTAATCCGTCACAAAACCACAACAAATAAATGAGATATGAGAGAAGTTATAAATCACTCAACTCATATTCACTTGTTGAAAACAGTAAAATCCATCCTAACACAAACTCTTGAAAAACTTTGAAAGAAGAGAGTTTATGGCAAGAAGACTTGACAACTTGTATTTCTGAAACACTTTAAACAAAACTCATCAAGGCATCTTTGTGTGAAACAGAAATAATAGATTGCATACAAGTAATAAGAACCATGTGTATAAAGAAAGAAAAGAAACAACACATGCAAGGATAGGTGAAAGAAACATACATCAACATATATAAAGAAGATAAGTACAATGTATGTCAATAATGGTTACAAGACCCATGTATAAGAATAAATGTATCTAAAATAGAGAAAAGAAAAAGATACAAGTAATCCTCACTACATCCCTTAATATGCACTCTCCCCCTAACATAAATCTCCTATGCTAACCCTCCCCCTATGTATGACTATTCTCATAACCAAAACTACTTCCCCTTTTTGTCACGAGTGACAAAGGAGAAGAGTGTCACAAAGACATCTCGTCATCACTGGGTGAGATAGCATCGCCATCATCCTCATCCTCATCATCAGAATCAGCATCAACATCATCATCAGCATCATCAGCATCACTTTCATCTGCGGGAGCCACAAGAGTGGAAGGCATAGTATAACCACCCATCTCAGCCTAGTGTCGAGCAATGCGTCCAACATGAGTGTTCACCTGACACAACTCATCACCGAGAATGTCGAGGCGAGCATCCATGCAATGAAGTTGTGCCATGATGTCTTCTAGAGTTACTCCACTCATCGAAGAGGAGGGAGCGGATGTGGATGGAACAAATCAAGATGGAGCCAAATGGGAGGGAGTAGTCTTTGAATCCAATCTGCCGTGACCCAAACCGCACCTCGCTACGTTTAAGGGTAGTAGTGTCTATGGCACACATGACTAAAAAGTGGTCAGAAGAGGGAAAAGGAACAGAAAAATGGCATAAAATCCGCATGGTAGCCGAAGGGAAAATGAGCTTATCACGGGTAGCCATATCCCTATACACATCTATAATAGAAAGAATAAAATGTGAAGGAAAATCTATAGTGAGGTGCTCTAACAAAGAAAGCAAAAATTGAGCATGAAGCTTTGTGATAAAGTTATAGTGAAAGAATAGGTGCAAAATAAAAGTCATCCCCATGTTCATGGATCTAGAACCTTTAGCAAAGGCCTTACATAGTGTAAACCGACGATCACCCCAATCAGAAGGGTGCTTGCAGAAAGCAAAAATCATCTCGTTTTTGAACACGGTCCTCAGACGCTCACAATTAGGGTAGTCAGAATGCTCTACCCTCGGAACACTGAGCATATCGGATACCAACTTCGGTGTGACAACAATGCACATACCTTAAATGCAAGTATGAAAGAGAGGTACTGAAGAATCGAGTCCATGCATGTTGGAGTAAAACTCTTGAATCAGCACGGATGGATATGTGATCAAGATGTCACATAGTGACTCCCAACCTCGATTGTGAATGACATTGGGTATGTGAGTGTCGGTGAAGTCCGCCAAAATGACTCGACGTTTCAAATGAACACCTCGTGGAGAAAAGTTCTCCGAGAAGTCCTTTCGAGCATCCTCATCATGGAACTGAATAGAAGAGGGAGTAGGATTAGACGAAGATGATGCCCCGGAACGAAGAGGGTTTTGGGATGGAGCTGACTTATGCTTAGGTGCCATAGACATGACTAACATAAACAGAAAAGAGAGGGAGAGAAAGAGACAATCAGAAAAGTCCCAACACATTTCAAATATAGCAAGTATATTGAAAAAAGAGTACATATGCATGGGGAATGCATGAACATTTGACATGCAAAAGAAATTGCATCATGGGCTCAACCCAGTCCAATCCTAATAGCACACAATCAATTTGCACACATCTAAATGCATGATAACACTATTATAATGCTTATGTGATGCAATGCATGAGATTTTAAACTTATTTAATCAAAAACCCATCCCAAAATTTCAACAATAACTCATTAGTTTTGAGAAACCACAAAATTTTTCAAAAATCCCAAAACCTAGGTTTCAAAACATGAAATGCATATAAAAGAGAGATAAGAAACATACCAAGTGAAGAAAAAAAAACTTGAGAAAGCTTGAAGAACACTTGGAATTGAGGTTTGGAGTGAGAAAAAGTGTTTAGGGAGGAAAGAACACAAATCTATCGAGAGAGAGATTAAGAGAAATGAAGGCCAGATCGCACAGAACCTATATATAGAGGTTCAATAAAGCTCGATAGATAGAGGTGTCGAGAAAACAGAATGTCAATAGATGCAGCTATCAAGAGGTATCGAGGAAGAATTCATTAGACATGATTAAAGAAGCTCGATCGATCCACCAGCTGTAGAGAAGGTGTTGAGATTACGATAAGAGACAACCTAAGATCTCGATAGATAGCTAGGTGTTGAGGAGGTGTCGAGGATGCTTAAAAACAGTTTTTCAAAAAGGGAAAAACACAAATATGAATGCAATCAAGCATGCAACTCAACCAAGGATCCAAACAGTATTTTAAGCTCTCAAAATCATCTCTTAACAAAAATTTATGCATTTTGATCCCAAAACACACACACACACTGAACAAGTCTAACCAATTTTATATTTCAAAAACAAGTTAAGACAGTTTAGTGAGCATACATTAACATATGTAAACCTTGTGATGGCCAAATCACATTATACCCGCACATGTATCAAGAGTAGCAAAGAATATTACGTGTTGAGTGGGAAAAACATCGCAAGATTGCATAAGTCTATACATGTTATGATGATTTGAGATATGAGAAAATTACTTTAATTCACACACAATCATAACTGTTTGATGGGGACTATCACCTTTGAGGTACATCATATAACTCCTACATCTCCTAGAATACATGCTTGCAATCATATTTAAAACATTTTGATCTTTTTGCTTTTTATTTTTCTTTGCATATTTTTCTTTTTAAGCAAATCATGCATGGGCATATAAGAGAGAGAAAAGAAATACCCAATAATGTTAGGCATTTGACATTCCAATTTTGATATGCCGAAGCACACAAATATTATTTCATGATTGGCGGGCAACAGTGGTGAGATGGTTATTTATGCCTTTCTCTTTGGATTTTCTAGTCCTTCATGTCAAAAAGAGTGATACGAGTGTTAAGTACAAGAGATCACTTAACCTTACTCATCATAAACATGAGCCAAAAAGCTCACTTGCTCAGTTGTGCATAGAGATGCTCATTTAAGCTACAAGAGATACAAAGTTGAGAAAATCTTGTTTCAATGGCCATCCAAGGTACACAAGTACCAATATACACAAAACACACACTGTTTTTGTATTTTTTATATGAAAAGCAAAATAAAACAAAACTGAAAATAAGCAAACAAAAACATGTTAAGCAAAGCAAAACATAAAAACTAGATTGACTCAATAATGAAAGCAAAAATGAAAGCTTGAAAATGTGTTGAAAATACAAGAGCTTGTTTAGACCCCCAATTTTAAAGTTACGGTTTGGTTGATTTTACACTAACTTAATACTAAGTGTAGAATAGTGTAAACACAAGCATACAAGCAAAACAACTACTCTAATCCATATTTAAAGCAACACAGCAGTAAAATGAAATGAACAAGAGTAGGGAACAGAGATGCAAACACGGATAACACGCTGATGTGTTATCGAAGAGGAAACCGAAGAACTCGACGACAAACTTCTCCGCCATCCTCCAAGTGGTAATCTATCCACTAGACAATCAGTTAGGATACATGTATTAGCAAGAGAGCCTCCAGGCCTAATTTACCCGATGTACCTAAGCCCTACAAGTTCCTACTCCAACAAGGCTTCTCGGAACCATATCTTGTCTAACTCTTTGGATCCCACAATAAGCTCTATGTTTCATCCACCAACCTTAGCATCTTCCAATGCTTCCCAGCAACACCAAAAACACTCATTACACTCTGAAAAGTTGTGGATTGTGTTTAGGTACAAATCTCCTCTCAAGATATGATAATGGGAGAGGGAAGGAGAAGAGGCTACAATTAATTCTCACTAAGGATGAGTAGCTCTCTCTCAAAAAGATGGATGTGTGTGTTGTAGAAAACTTATCTAGGGTTTTTGACTCTGGATGGTCTTACTTACATTTGTGGGTAATGATGGTATATATAGTATGGGTGAAAGGTAAGGAATTCACACATAAAAATCCTCCAGGCAAAATGTTTTGCGACTGTCTCTGGGGAAGGCCTTACCCGCGAGACACTCTTGAAAACGACAGCCTGACACGACTCTTCAACTTTTAGTCATGTGCTCCTCACATGCTTTTTCACGGCTTGGCTTCTCACGAGCTTCTCGCAAAATCCACTGATTCTTCATTTAAGCTTAAGTCTTCACCAACTTAATACTAAACCCAATACAATAAAATCCCACAAAATACAAGGAACAAAATTAGAGTAATTACAACACTTTTTGTAATGGAATAAAGCCAACATAAAACATAGTTGTAAATCACAACTTTACAATCTCCCCTTTTGGCTATTCTGTGACAAAACACCTTATAACAGACTCCGGACTTAAACGTGAGTTTGGGAACAATGGCAAAACTCACTCACACCTAAATTTAGAAGTTGTGTAGCATTTGTAATATATATACTTGTAACCTGAAACACTTGCACAAAACACATTAGACCCTCAAGTTAAATCAAGTGATGAAAGGACAAGTATAATATAACAAGTAAAACGCGATCAAGTAAACATGTTGTGAAACATATGAACAACTTGATCAAACACATGACAGTCATATGGAAATGACCACAATGATCATATAGCAAAGCAAATGATCATTCGAACATGCAATCAATAAAGCACAATAGCATAAGGATAAATGCATGTCCAACACTCGACTAATGCAAATACATGAAGTATATGCATCTAGGAACAAGATCCTACTAGGGCACAAGAGTAATATAAATCAAAACAAAACAAGGAAAATGTCTTCTCCCCCTTAGTATATATGCATCTCCCCTATAACTTTCTCCCCTTACGAATGTGCACGAGATAGAATTACTCCCCCTAAGAGTGTGCACATGAGTCATATAGAAATGACGATACAAACCTGTATACTCTCCGGTATGCTCTCCCCCTTTTTGTCACGAATAGACAAAACAATCAAGAGGAATGAGAGAAAGAAAAGAAGATATGAGCAAGGGTATGATGCATTAGGGGTGCAAGATGAATGAGAAAATGAAGCTCAAACATAAGACAAAAATATTAAAAAAAAAAATGCTACAAAGCATAAAGAACATGACATGCTAAGGATGATGGAACATGATGTAAACTTAGGGATGACAAAGACACAAGAACATGTTAAGTACTAAAAGGTCTAAAAAGACTTGACTAGCATGAGAGAAGTGCAAAACATGTCAAGTGTTAGAGTGTGTGCAGCAAAGGTGCATCTAGTGTGCATGTGAGATGCATGACCAATGCATGAATAAGCACTCATGGGGCAAAGTGCATAAAACACACCACCAATGATCAAAACATGATAAACATGAATAATTATGGTGATCTCCAAAGTTTGATACTCATCAGAGTCCAAAACAACGAGAAAATGCCATTTAGGCATTTTATCAAACACTTAGAGTGCACACATTACACATGTATGTTAAACAATGCAAGAACATATGAAATTCTTGCCTAAATACATGTTATTTTTGCCACAAGGGCCAACATCCAAAGCAAATCATCATTTAAAACAAAGCCCAATCAAAAATATTGACAAAAATTAAGTTTTCTAACTCTCATTTGAGAAAATCTCAACTATGAACATAAAACCCCAAAAAGTATAATCTAAGGATCAAAATAGATGAAAAGAGTTAAGGATTACCTTAGATATGTTTATGAGATGTAAAACACTTGAAATTAGTTCGGTTTTGATGTTAAAGCATTAAAAAAGGGGTTTGGGAGAAGATGAGAGAAGTTTAAAACAAATGTTCCACGAAATGCCTTTTAAAAAATTGATCTAGGAATTTTCGTGGGAAGTCGACTCATGAAAGTATTTGCGAAATTTTTCGTGGGTAAGCCTTACTCGGGAGCTACTCATGAAACAGTCAGCTAAACCTGTCATGCGTACAAAGTTGAAAAACATGAGATTTGGACCATTTAACTCCCAGTTGAGCTTACATATGAAATGGGTCACAAAAACACCAAGAAAAACATGTTTTTCACACAAAAATAACTTGAAAAAATTTTAAAAAGATAGGTGATACAAATCACTTCCGAAAGCAAACAAAAAGAACAAAAAAAAAAAATCTTTTTGGTTTGATCCACATATGGTTGAGCACACACACATCACATTTGAACATGAACATGAACATTAAACTAGTGTGTTGTGTGTGTGGATCAAGTGTGGAATAGTCCTTAGACTAAAGTGAAGCTTCAATGATCAATTCAATCAAGTCATACACAACTAATATGAAATCAGGTAGTCTATCTCAATTATAGAAATGAGCATATATGACCTCCCACAAGAGAATGATTAGAAAATTTAGAACCTTTTCATTTGGCTTCTGCATAATTCATGACATTTGATCCTTTTTGGATAATACATCTCCTTCCGAGATCAGTGCTTGAAATTTTTGATATTTCAACATTGTGATTTAGCCTTTGGCTTTTTGAGCACCATATATTTCAATTTAAAAGGCCGCTTTCCCTTTTTCCTAGTCAAATACTAGTATATGCGATAGGCTTTTCCAGCTCATAATCTCTTTTTCATTTTAAGCTTTATATTTGGTGAGATCTATTTACAAAAACATAAAAATAAAAGTGGGAAGATATATAGGCACAAGTCTATGCAAGTATCAAGACAAACAAGACTATTGACCAATCATTCATGACAAGCTTGAAGATCTATTTACAACAATCACACATAGATTTCAAGATTTCTCCCACAAAGATATATGTGCATACATAACAAGCTAAGCTCGTAAATGCACTATGCCAAACTTACATGTGAAAAGTGCTCAAACATATACGATCAAACTTTTTGAATTTTCCACTTTTTATGTGGTTTTGGATTTTTACACACACAAAACAAAGACGTAAAAGTAAGATCAAAACAAAAACAAAACAATGCATATAAAGGGATGCATGATGTAAAAATGCATGACAATGAAGCATCTAATACATGAAGGGTCCTACAAAGATCGAAAGAATTAGATCAAGGACCAAAAGAGCACAATCTCAACCATAGGAACCCTTCCTCATCCAAACGGAATGATTGTTTGGAATGAGTGTCTCAAGAGAAGTGAGACAAGGGTTGGAAGAATGAGAATTGGAGATGCACATAGACAAGGAGGTAAGAGCATTAACAACTTGTTTCAACAATATACAATTTTCCCCCAAATCTGGTTTTGCTTTCATGCACACCTTCTAAACAGCTCAAGTTTCTCTTTTCTTTTTATTCTTTTAAGAGCTTGAAACTTAGAGCAGTGTGGTCTAAGATGACCAAAGGCACCACAACGGCGACAAACAATGTGTTCAGGTCCACTAGGCTTTTTAGAGAGGGATCTAGCACCATGGTTTTGTTCTTTCTTCAACATGGAGCATTGAAGTCTTATGCGACCAATCACATTGCAATGGTGGCATGTAGGAACAAACTTTGATCCATTCAATTCCCTAGGATGGGACCTAAACATAGGCTTAGGCTTAAGAACCTTTCTCTCCACTTTTTGATTTCTTTTGTGTGGTGGAATGTACACCGATTTGTCCTTTGAGGTAGAACACACACTAGGCACACAATCAGGTACCACAACATGATTGCAACATATATTTTCTTCCATTTTAGTAACAGGTTCAGCAATCAAACACTTGGCATGCATCTTAAGAGATTCATTTTCAAATTTAAGATTATCAACAAGTTTGTTAGACAAAAGAAGTTTGTTAGACAAAAGAAGTTTAGCATCCAAGTCCATATTCAAACATTCAAACTCTTTCGACTTTTCTAGAGAAATTTCAGCAAGATTCTTATATTTCTCAACCAATTTGTTGGATTCATTGAGCTTAGCAATCAAATTATCCTTTTCACGAAATAACTTGCTCAACTTCTTTTGAAATTTCTTAGCATCTTTCTTGAAAAGTTTGATGTTAGGAATATCAACAACACCCATAGATTCATGAAACATGGCATCACAATCATAAGGATAAACACTCATAGAGGCATTTTCACAAACACATGGCATGTTACAATCAACAACATCCATAGAAGCATACAAAGCATTATCCATGGTGAAACACACAAGAGGTCAAGGATCACACTTAGGTAATGAAACCAAATCAAGTGTACCCGTTCTGATACCAATTGAAAGCTCGAAAATGTGTTGAAAACACAAGAGCTTGTTTAGACCCCCAATTTTAAAGTTACTGCTTGGTTGATTTTACACTAACTTAATACTAAGTGGGAAATAGTGTAAATACAAGCATACAAGCAAGAGAGCTACTTTAATCCATATTTAAAGCAACACAATAATAAAATGAAATGAACAAGAGTAGGTGATGTGCATGAAATATATACAATAAAGTACTCACATATCTACATATTTAGTCTTACTTTTATGTTATTTTGTGACTGATTATATAATATCTTTGTGTTGTAGGTAACAAGGGCTTTACATGCAAAGTGGGGCTAGGCCAATTGAATCAAGCTAACTTACATCCAGCCAGGCATGAATTCAAGAAAAGACCAACCCAATTAAATGTAAGTCCAATTGGAGTAAGGAATAAAAGGAAATTTGAGCCAAATCTAAGTCCAATTCAGATTAGGATTCCAGACTGCACATTAGTTAGTATTTTTGGCATAACTTTGGCTTAGATGTCCAATTGAGATGATTCAAGTTGGGCTGGAACGATAACTTAAAGGGCTACAACTTTGTTGTTCACCAAAAGTCCAAATTTTGAAATTAAATAGGCCAAAATAGTCGGTTAAGTGAAGCCTAAAAATCTGGGATTTTTTCTAAACTGGAATTCAACTTGTAAGAGGATTCCTTGACCTATTTAAAAAAACTTTAGGGCAAAATTCAGTGGGTGGAGGCTAGTGCTAGGGGTGAGGGCAATGTATAGAAAGTGCGGCTACTTCTTTGGTTTCTCTTCTATGACAGTTAGTTTTATTTTATTTGTCTAATTTAATGTTTAGTACTTTATTTTTGTGTTTTCTTTCAATTACTATGAGTAGCTAAATTTATAATTAGGGTTGAGGATGAAACCTTGTTAACGATTATCAATAATATTTATGTGATTTGATTTTTCCCACAATAGTTGTTCTTTAATGATTTAAATTGTTCTTGCTTCATATCAATTGACTAAGATGGAATTCTAGATATGAGTTCAATCATGTTTTTCTCATGATTTAGGATTTGTCTTAATTAATTGAATGCTTGGTTTATTAATTCTTGATTATAAAATTGGATATCGCTTGTGATTCGTCTGTCAATGGATACAATTTATGATTTGATTTTTAGAATTGGATATATCTTGTGATTTGTTTGGCTACAGATACAATTGATGACTTGGTTTTATACTTAAGAAGCGCAGAAGAACATGCTTTAGATTTTTAAACATTAGTTTTACTGATGATATTTACCATGATAGAAAGATTGACTTCTAGATTACCATGTAGTGAGTTGGGAAAAATTAATGATCATAAATATATGCTGATATGACTTATAAGGTGGATTCCAAAATCTTAATTCTTTTCCCTTGATTGTTTACATCTTTTCATTGCTTTATATATTTTGCTTAGTTTAACTATTTGCTTAATTTTATTATTTGCTTAGTTTATTTTATTGTAACCAACCAATTTTTATTTAAACTAGATTAGGATTAATTTGGTTAAGGTTTAATTAATTTTCCTACATTCATACAAGTCCCTATGGGTTCGACCTCGTTCTTGTCCAACTTTACTTCAGGACGCTTCGTACACTTGTGAGTATTTTAAAATTTCACAACAAGTTTTTGGTGCCGTTGCGGGGGACTTGGTTAGGAAAATAAATTAGGTCTTAATTGAATTTTTCCTTCTACTAGTTGTAGTTATTTTTTTTAAGTAAAAAAAAAAAAAACAAAATTTTTTTTTAGTTCTTTGTGCTTGGTGTATGAGAACTTGGATACATGATAAAGAAAATCGTCTTGTTAGTTTTGATTATTCATCCACAATGGGAGAAACCGGAGATGATTCAAAAACTCCTAGGGAGTTGTTCTCACCCATTCACCAACCCTCCATCTTGCATAGTATGCCCGCAACCACTACCGCACATTTTGAGTTGAAGCCACAGATAATCCACCTTCTTCCTACTTTTTGTGGATTGGATAGAGAAGATCCTTATCTGCATGTGAAGGATTTTCTTGAGATTTGTGCTACTTGTAAGTTTTTAATTTCACCGATGACTCTCGTTCGCTGCGTTTATTCCCTTTTTCCTTGAAGGATAAGGCAAAAGCATGGCTTAATTCTTTGTCACCTGGATCTATCACTTCATGGGAATCTGTTGGTCACAAAATTCCTCTCTAAATTTTTCCCAATGGCCAAGAGCAATGCTTTGAGGAGAGAAATTGCAGATTTTTATCGGGATGAACAAGAGAAATTTTATGAGAGTTGGGAGAGATTTAAGGACTTGATCTTAAAGTGTCCCCATCATGGTTTTGAAACATGGAGACTAGTACAATATTTTTATAATGGTTTGACTTAGACAAATCGTAACATGATTGAGTCCATGAATGGTGGTGGATTTTTGAGTCTTAGGGATGATGAGGCATACAAATTTCTTGAGAATCTATCATAAAGCTCACAACAATGGGATTTTTCCAATCGTAGAGAGAGATTTGCCCCTACAATTAAGAAAGGGGGATTGTATGAAGTTAGTGAAGATTTAGACGTAAAAGCTAGGTTGGAAAATCTCACTCGTAAGGTTGAAGCTTTAGCTTTAAGTAGAGGGATGAATTCTGTCAATAAAGTTCGAAGTGAAACATGCTCTATTTGTGCAAGTCTTATGCATACAACACAAATGTGTCCGTCCATAGCTGGTTACCTTGATTTTTATACTGAGCAAGCAAATGCACTAAATAATTATGGAAAACCACTTGCTAGTCCATTTTCGGAGACATACAATCCAAATTGGCAAAATCATCCTAATCTCTCTTCAAGGCAGAACCATTCCCCGACAAATATAGGTGGACAACAAGTGCATCAACAAAGTCAATTCCGTCCACCTACTCAAGCATTTCCTCCCATTCCTCAATCAACTCCTCAATTTATGGCACCACCAAGACCACAATCATCTTTGGAGGAGTCTCTCAAAACTTTCATGCAATTAACTAGCCAAGCCATTCAAGAGATAAAAAGTTCCACCCATTTGAATACTCAAGTTATTTCGAAGTTGGAAAATCAAGTTGGCCAGTTAGCAACCCAAGTTGGAGAGAGGGAAAAAGGAAAGTTTCCTAGTCAACCTATATCTAACCCAAAAGGGCAGTATGCAATTAATGGTTCTTCTAGTTCTACTCGTGCACATGAATCGGGTCAGTCTATTACTACCCTTAGGTCCGGTAAGCAAGTTGATAATCAAGTGAAAATGCCAGAAGTGGAGGATGATGAAAATATTGTGTTAAAGGAAAAGGGAACTCATAGTTCACAGGATGATCATAGAGAAAAGAAAGGCAACTCAACCTCAATTCCAATTCAGGATCTTAGTTCTCCCCTTGATAGGAGGTTTGTTCCTAAAGCTCCATTCCCTCAAGGTTTAATCAGTCCTCAGAAAAGTGCACAATTTGGAGATATTTTAGAGGTTTTTAAGCAAGTGCAAATTAATATTCCATTTCTTGATGCAATTCAGCAAGTTCCTACTTATGCTAAGTCTCTAAAAGATCTTGTGACAATGAAGAGAAAGACAAATGTCTCTAAAAAGGCATTTTTGACAGAGCAAGTTAGTTCAATCATTCAGAATAAATATCCAGTGAAATGTAAAGACCCTAGATCTCCTACAATTTCATGCAGGATTGGGGATCATCTCATTGAGCGAGCTTTGCTAGATTTGGGGGCAAGTGTGAACCTAATGCCATATTCAGTATACTTACAGCTAGGTCTAGGGGAGTTGAAACCCACAACCATGACACTTCAATTAGGCGATAGGTCGTGAAAATCCCTAGAGGTATTGTTGAGGATGTCTTTGATTAAGGTGGATGCGTTCTATTTTCTGTTGATTTTGTTGTGTTAGACATCGAGCTTACTCTAAATGCTAGTACACAAATCCATGTCATTTTGGGTCGCCCTTTCTTAGCCACATCCAATGCTTTGATCAATTGTCGAAGTGGTGTGATGAAGATTTTTTTGGGAATATGATTTGTTGAGCTTAATATTTTTGACATAAGTAAGCAAGTACTAGACAATGAGGATATATGTGAGGTTAACATGATTGGGAGCCTAGTCCATGATACTTTCCTACAATCAAGTTGTGAGGATCCCCAAACGCTTGCTTAACCCGTTTTGATTGCAATTTTGATATCTTGAAAAATCAATTGAGGAGGTCAATACATTGTTGGATTCTGTTCCTCTCTTAAGTATTGATAATCGGCAGACCAAAAGTGGTCCGTTTTCCACTTTCTTCATCCCCATTCCCATCTATTGTAGAACCATTAAAGTTGGATGACTTTTGGGAACACCAATTGATAAGTATACTTCAAGAGCATAAGGAAGCTATAGGTTGGAGAATTGCTTGATATTAAGGGTATTAGTGCTTCTGTGGTTATGCAAAGAATTCACTTAGAAGACACTACAAAAGCTTCTCAACATGTTTTTGACCCAGGTAAGTTACAATATCATTGGACTAGTCCATTCATAATATGCATTATTTATCTCCATGGTGTTGTTGAGGTTTGGATGGTCCTGTTTATCACGATTGATCTCCAGTTGTGTTTAATCTTTTTGCAAAAAAAAAAAAAAAAAAAAATTCTTGTATTTTCTGATTTTAGATTAATCTTTGTGTTTATTTTCTTGTTTCATTTTATTTTCTTTTGTTCTAGCTGATATTTTGTGAAATTAAAATTTTTAACAATCAGCTTGATTAAGGCACGTCTCCTCTTCTCCTTACCTTACTTTTCCTACTTGAGTTTCTCATGTTGCATATGCATATTTTGCTCTCTTTTCATTCAAGACATATATTTGAGAGTATCATTTTTAACATTGAGGACAATGTTTGGTTTAGGTTTGGGGGGGATTTATATAGATTTCTATCTTTTGGTTTTGTTTTGTTTAGATGTGTAAAAAAAAAAAAAAAAAAAAAAAAAAAACTTTTGCCTAGCTTGAGGTTTATGTTGTGAGTTCATTATACTACTCTTGCTTAAAGAATTTCATTTCTTTCATGCTCAATTCATTGCACATGCACATAGCCACTCAAACACAACTTGTTGTTGAAGGATAAAAATGATTAGAAAATCTTGATGATAACAATGTGGAGACTATAACCCTTGTGAGTTTTGAGCCAATCATTATTTTTGGAGGGTTATTTATTGTTTCTAATCTTAAAGTTCATTTGGAAGTACGTAATATGTTTCCCTTGTTGTAGTCTCATTGTTCTTTCTTTTGGCCGAGAAAAAATGATTTTATGCCACACTTGAATCTTTTGAAGTCATTGATGTTGAATGAACTATACTAGTCTTTGAGAGATGAGATTAGGCCATTTTTGTCTACTTTGAGCCATATATGTATTTTTCTTTTTGATACATTATCGCTAGTCACCCCGTTGAGCCTTTTAATTAGCCTTTCTTTCTTAAATCCCTTATCCATAGTGTTCCAAGATGGAATTTGATCAATTTGTTTCAATGTGGTGGTTTGTGTGAGAATTCAAAGAAAAAAAAATTTAAAAAAAAAAAAAAAAAACAGAAAAGTGTTTAAAAGAAGAAAATAAAAAGGGTTCTCATCAAATTTTGAGAAGTGAAATGTAAGGAAGGAGTACTGCTTTGAAGAAGAAGAGTTAAAAAAAAATTGTTGAATGGAAATTCCAAAAAAAGTTGACATTCTGACAAATCTTGAAAACGCTTCTTATTATCTACCTTCACCCATTTTTATTTCATTCCCTTTACTTTTACCCTACATTACGTCCTAATAAAGTCCTTATTTGATCTTGAAGATTGTGTAGTTCAGATATTGATATGACCGAGAAGAAAAAGGTGTGGTATGAATATTTTTGGCATCCTTTCATGAGACTACTTATTCTTTCTTGATTAAGCGTTTTTCATGTGTTTTATATGTGAGGTATTTGATTTTGCTTACATTACTCTGCTCACATATATTGTTGAGAGTGTAACACCCTATTTCAGAGTGATTTCATTTGTTGAGTGATAACACTGGAAAGATTTGAGTTGAAGCATACTTTCAAATAGAGATTCGAGTCAAGTTTATTCTAAAAGAAAGAGTATGTTTGGGTTGGCTACCACTTTTCACTCGCATTGAGTTTTGATGGCATGAAATATTTCTTTAGCATCTATAGTGTTTTTGAACTCGAACTAATCCTCTTTGCAAAAGGCAATTGAAAAAAAAAATGATGATTTTCTTTGTTTTGTTTAGTTATTTATTTATTTGTTTTTTTTTAGTATTCATTCTCAGAATTTTGTGGGTAAATTCCCTGCAAACCCTCACGAGACTACAACTCGTCTACTAGTGTAAGCTAGGGGTTTAAAGGCTTGTTGCATACACTAAATGCAATCGAAAATTCCAGCGAAAGTGGATTAGTTAGGATTTCCTTTTTCTTTGTTTTTAACTTCTTTGTTTTGTTTTACTCTTTATCTGTTTTGCTCGAGGACTAGCAAAATGTAGGTTTGGGGGTATTTGATGTGCATGAAATATATACAATAAAGTACTCACATATCTACATATTTAGCCTTACTTTTATGTTATTTTGTGACTGATTATATAATATTTTTGTGTTGTAGGTAACAAGGGCTTTACATGCAAAGTGGGGTTAGGCCAATTGAATCAAGCTAACTTACATCCAGCCAGGCATGAATTCAAGAAAAGACCAACCCAATTAAATTTAAGTCCAATTGGAGTAAGGAATAAAAGGAAATTTACGCCAAATCCAAGTCCAATTCGGATTAGGATTCCAGACTGCACATCAGTTAGTATTTTTGGCATAACTTTGGCTCGGATGTCCAATCGAGATGATTCAAGTTGGGCTGGAACGATAACTTAAAGGGCTACAACTTTGTTGTTCACCAAAAGTCCAAATTCTGAAGTTAAATGGGACAAAATAGTTGGTTAAGTGAAGCCTAAAAATTTGGGATTTTCTCTAAACGGGAATTCAACTTGTAAGAGGATTCCTTGACCTATTTAGAGAATCTTTAGGGCAAAATTCGGTGGGCGGAGGCTAGTGCTAGGGCTGAGGGCTGAATGTATAGAGAGTGCGGCTACTTCTTTGGTTTTTCTTCTATGACAGTTAATTTTATTTTATTTGTCTAATTTAATGTTTAGTACTTTATTTTTGTGTTTTCTTTCAATTACTTTGAGTAGCTAAATTTATAAATAGGGTTGAGGATGAAACCTTGTTAATGATTATCAATAATATTTATGTGATTTGATTTTTCCCACAATAGTTGTTCTTTAATGATTTAAATTGTTCTTGCTTCATATCAATTGACTAAGATGGAATTCTAGATATGAGTTCAATCATGTTTTTCTCATGATTTAGGATTTGTCTTAATTAATTGAATGCTTGGTTTATTAATTCTTGATTATAAAATTGGATATCGCTTGTGATTTGTCTGTCAATGAATACAATTTATGATTTGATTTTAGAATTAGATATATCTTGTGATTTGTTTGGCTACGAGATACAATTGATGATTTGGTTTTTATACTTAAGAAGCGAAGAAGAACATGCTTTAGATTTTTAAACATAAGTTTTAATGATGATATTTTCCATGATAGCAAGATTGACTTCTAGATTATCATGTAGTGAGTTGGGAAAAATTAATGATCATAAATATATATCGATATGACTTACAAGGCGGATTCCAAAACCTTAATTCTTTTCCCTTGATTGTTTACATCTTTTCATTGCTTTATATATTTTGCTTAGTTTAACTATTTGCTTAATTTTATTATTTGCTTAGTTTATTTTATTTTATTTTAACTAACCAATTTTTATTTAAACTAGATTAGGATTAATTTGGTTAAGGTTTAATTAATTTTCCTACATTCATATAAGTCCCCGTGGGTTCGACCTCGTTCTTGTCCAACTATACTTCGGCACGGATCGTACACTTGCGAGTATTTTAAAATTTCACAACAGTAGGGAAGAGAGATGCAAACATAGATAACACGCTTATGTGTTATCGAAGAGGAAACCAAAGAACTTGGGGAAAAACCTCTCCGCATCTCTCTAAGCGGTAATCGATCCACTAGACAATTAGTTGGGATACATGGGTTAGCAACAGACCCTCCAAGCCTAATCTACCCGATGTACCTAAGCCCTCCAAGTTCCTACTCCAACAACGCTTCTCGGAATTGTGTCCTGTCTAGCTCTCTGGATCCCGCAACAAGCTCTATGTTGCATCCGCCAACCTTGGCATCTTCCAATGCTTTCCAGCAACATCAAAAACACTCACTACATTTTGAAAAGGTGTAGATTGTGTTTGGGTACAAATCTCCTCTCAAGGTATGATAATGGAAGAGGGAAGGAGAAGGGGCTACAATTAATTCTCACTAAGGATGAATAGCTCTTTCTCAAAAAGATAGGTGTGTGTGTGTTGTAGAAAACCTATCTAGGGTTTTTCTCTCCGAATGGCCTCACTTACATTTGTGGGTAATGAGGGTATATATAGTATGGGTGAAAGGTAAGGAATTCACACATAAAAGTCCTCTAGGCAGAATGTTTCATGACTGTCTCGCGGGAAGGCCTTACCCGCAAGATACTCACGAAAACGATGACCTAGCACGACTCTTGAGCTTCTAGTCATGTGCTCCTCACATGCTCTTTCGCGGTTTAGCTTCTCGCTAGCTTCTCTTGAAATCCACTAATTCTTCATTTAAGCTTGAGTCTTCACCAACTTAATACTAAACCTCATACAATAAAATCCCACAAAATACAAGAATCAAAATTAGAGCACTTTTCTCACAATCTTGGGTTCAGGAATGGTTTCTCCAAGATTGAAGGCCGAGTTCACTATGTCCTTGAGCTTGGCATAGAACTCATCGAACGACTCATCCTCCTCCATCTTGATTTCTTCAAAGCTTGTAGTGAGCCTCTGAAGTTTTGAATCTTTGACAACCATAGATTCCTCATAGGTTGTCCGGAAAATGGTCCATGCCTCCATAGAAATTTCAGTAGAGGATATCTTCTTAAACTCCTCATTAGTGACTGCATTGAATAAAGAATTCAATGCCCTATTGTTGAAGTTTGCCGCCTTGATCTTGGCATCATCCCAATCGACCGACACTTCCTTTGGCTTAGTCCAGCCAATCTCTATAACTTGCCACACCTTCTCATCTAGAGATTACGAGAAAGCTCTTATGTGTACTTTCCAGTATATATAGTTAATGCCATTATATAAATGACGTATAATGAATGACTGTCCTTTATCCATGACAAACAAGGGTCAATGGATCAACATAGCAAAGATTAACACCTAATCAGAGTGTGCCTGCTTTGATACCACTTGATAGGTCAAAAACGAATTGATCCCTTGTGATAAATTAACCAATTAATTTAGCCAAGTGAATTAATTAAGTTAATTAACATACAAACACGTGGTAGCACAAACAAATCACCAAATAACTAAATATGCATCAGAAAATAAATTGGCACGTTGATTTATTTACGAATGGGGAAAACCAACACGGCAAAAACCCACGGGGTGATTTTAAAGTCACCACTCCCGAAATTCCACTATTATCACAACAAGTGGTTACAAGTATAGGAATCCCAGTACCTTATACAAACCTACAATTGAACCCATATCCCAATACCCAATTGGACTTGTTCTGTAGTTACAATTTCTCCTTTTGATGCACGGCTCCCCGTACATAACTAATCAATTACGCAGATCCTAGTACACGACTTCAATCACCAACTAGAGAAGGTTGTTGGTTGCAAAGTTCTTGAGTTCATTCCAACGATGAATATCAAGAAGATGCTTGGTCATAAAACCCTATAGTGCACAAACACAACAACTTCTTCACAAGAAAGATGAACTAGGGCAAATTCTATCTCCTGTCACAATTTGCTGGAACAAACTTGTTAGGTTCTAAAGACTTAGGAACTAATATATTTAGAATTTTAATATGTATTGTTGGCAAATCATGATCAAAATAGGTTGTTTAGTCTTGTTTAGACTTGCTCAAAATTGTGTTTTTTATGTAAAGTTGGAATTGAGTGTTGTAGAAGTATTAGTGCATTTCGCCTGGCTCGATCGATCGAAGAACAGGCCCGATTGATCGAATCTCGAGTAGAAAGCGTTTTTGCATAATTCCAATTCAGCCCTAGCTCATTAAAACGTTTAGGGTTTTATGTTTTGCCCTAGGTATAAAAGGCAAACCCTAGCCACATTTTAGAGGTTGCTCTATTTGCTATGTGTGTGAATCTCTTGTGAGATCTAGAGGTGGTTGCCTTCATATATGCTTAGGATTATCAAGAAGGAGATTTGATTGAGAGCTTGATGATTATTTAGTTGCTGCACTAAAAGCTTAAAGAAACACAAGCGGGTGTGTTTGTACTTGTAGGAGAATCTAAAAAAGGAGGAGTCGGTGGTCTCGGAGTTTACACGTGGTCGTATTAGTAAGTTTCTACTGGTGGGTGGCAATAGAATGTTAGTGGTCTAAGTCCTATTATAAAACTTTGATTCTTTCATAGTGGATTCAGGTTTACCTTGAGGATAGTTAGGTTAAATCTTCCTCGTGTTTTTACCGATTTGGTTTCCTAGGTCATCATATCATTGTATTATTTATATTTTCGCTACTATGCATGACATGATTGTTTGATTGTGATAACCTAAATCTAGAATTTGGACTAAGTAATAACTTGGCTAATTAACTAGGTTAATCCAATTGTGTTTTAAGGGGTCTAAAAACTCACAAGTGGTATCAGAGTAGGTAACTCTCTTGTTGTTGATCTTTTAATCATTGAGCTGATCCTTGACCCCTGTTGTCATGGAACACAAACATTCTCTTGTTATTCACTTTGATGGGAATAATTATGCTTATTGGAAAGTAAGAATAAAAGCATTCTTGAAATCAATTAATGAGAGAGTCTAGAACTCTGTCGAATACGGATGGGAGAAGCCCACTACTCTTGTTGGTGAGTGGCAAACTTCTCAAAAAGAAGCAGCCACATTCAATAGCAAAGTTATGAATGCTATCTTTAACGCTGTTTCTATGGATGAATTTAAGAGAATCTCTAATGTTGAGGTTGCTCATACTGCTTGGAATATCTTCCAGACTGTGCATGAAGACATAAAGGCAGTTAAAATCAATAAATTGCAGCAATTAACTTCTAAATTTGATAGCATTAGGATGTCTGATGATGAATCTTTTGATGAATTCTATGCTAAACTTAATGATATTGTTAATTTTGCATATAACTTAGGTGAAATCTATAATCAACCTAAAATTGTTAGGAAGATTCTTAGATCTTTGACTGAAGATTTTAGATCCAAAGTGACCGCCATCATTGAGAGCAAGAATGTGGACTCCATCCTTGTTGATGAACTTGTAGGATCTCTTCAATCCTATGAGTTCGACCTACCTAAGACTAGCAAATCCAAATCAATGGCTTTTGAGTCAGTTGATGATGTTGATGTTGGTGGATCTGATGATGAGCTCTCACTCAGAGATTGCTTACCTTGCCAAGAACTTTAGGAATTTCCTTAGAAACAACAACAGAAAGGCAAGAGATAAGAACACTGTTGAACCTAGAAACTTTAGGAAGAATGATCCCACCGAGGTTAACAACATTGATAAACCTAGAGAAAAAGTAGGTCAATCTTCAAATAGTTCTATGGGTTCTTAATATTTTGGATGTCAAGGGTATGGTCACATGAAATCTGAATGTCCTACTTACTTGAAGTCTAAAAGTAAGGCTATGGTTGTAACCCTTAGTGATGGTGAAGTTTTTGATGACGAGTTTGGTTGTGATGAGGATGGAAACTTCATTACTTTGACTGCTACTGCTGTAGTCAATGAAAGTGTATCTGTTGAAGAAAACCCTTCTGATGGGGAACTCTCTAAGGATGCAGATCTTCAAGAAGCCTACAATAAACTTTGCAAAGTTACTACAAAGGATGCTATGGATGTTGAATTAGGCTTGAAGAAAATTGCATCTCTTGAGCTTGATAAGAAAAATTTGCTTGTTAAATTGTTTAATGCTACTGAACTTTTGAATAATGTGAAGACTAAGAACATGCTCTTGCTTGATAAAGTTAAAGATTTGGAACATGTGCTTTCTATTACTAGAGAACAATCTAATAAGTCTACTAGTTCCAAACTTGATCATGTATGCTTAGTGTTCAAAAGTCTCCTTCTGACAAAATTGGGTTAGGTTTTGTAGAAAGCATCAATGTGTCCGCACCCAACTCCACTATCTTTGTTCCTTCATCTCCTTCTGAACCCCCCGTGAGTGAAGTTGTCAAACCCTTAGAAGTTACACCTCTTAGGAAGATTAGGGTTGAACTGAAAGAGTTTAAACCTAAGCAGTCTACCCTTTCTAAAGACAAGTCATATCATAAGCCTGCATGAGTTTGTCATTTTTGTGGGAAGTCCGGACACATTCGTCCAAACTGTTACAAGTCGCAAGTCGCTAAGAGAGCAAACAAACCAAAAGTACCTGTGCCTCAAGCACAAGATCCTATGGTACTCATTGGTGAATTGGTAAAGGTTCTAAAGCTTTACTCCAATCATGGAGTTGGAAATCATTCACATGTGAAAAGAACTCCAATGGTCGTGGTGCATCTAAAAAGTTTTGAAAACAAGTATGGTCAATTTATTTTCACATAATATATCTTTTGTACTTTATTTAGCTTTGATAAGCTTACTTATTGCACTTTACTAGTTGAAGCTTTGTGGTGCATGTTGTGTGGGAAAAATGTTTATGGTTTTGATCACTTTGTCTTGATCTTGATGTCGCTTGTCTTTGACTGTCGGACTTGAACCTTTTGAGAAAGGCATAAATAACCATCTCAACACTGTTCACTAGCCAATCATGAACACCTTAGTGCATATTGTAAGATTTTGTGCTCGAGAAAGTGTAGCACACGCACAAAAAGATCTTAAGGTGTAGCCTTGGTTTAAATACTAAAATAGGTGTATACATTATCCTGGCTATTTTAATAAGTTTTTGAACAATTAAAATTTGTGCGTACAATATGAGGCAAAATCAAGAAACTTACATGATTGCAAGCTTATGATCTAGGAGATGTGGGAGTTATATGATGTAACTCTTTTGGTAATAGTTTCTTTTAAATTCTATGTGATGAATTTTGTAGACCTTGTGGTTGATTGCTGTTCACATATCACCTCACATGTATCTCAAGTTTTTGCTAGTTGCACACATTACACAAGTTACTCTTTGCTAAACATTGTACATGTTATTGTGTGTGTCTTTGGTCCGACCAACCGAGTTTGCAAATACTTTGAGTTTTTATGCAAAACAGATTTGATGTTTGAGAATTTATGGAGAATGTTTGAAAATCTTAATTTTGGAAAAACTGGGTTTAAAACTTTTGTATTTGAAAAACATTTCATCACATACTCATGCATTTTGTTCATCAATTTCAATGCTTTGAGGTGTTCCTAAAATGTGTTCTTTTTTTTTTTTTTAATCGTGTTTTTCTAAAAAATTTTGTGAGTCTCTGTCTGTTTCAATTGATTGAGTTTGTTTTTCAATTAATAGAAATTGGTTCAAAAAATTTAGGTGGGCCTCTATTTGTTTCGATCGATCGAATCTAAGATTTCGATCAATCGAAAATTGTATGAGAAGTTTTTTAAAAACTGATTTTCAGTTCAATCAAACACTTTTTTAAAAAGTTCTTTAACTTTTCTCTCTTCATATAACTCAGTCAAGGCTCAATCTCAATTTTTTGTCATTTTCATCCATTCTTTTGCCAAAGTTTTCCTCTCTTTAAGCCGGTAAGTCCATTATACCCTTCCTTTTGCATTTTATTTCATGTTTTCATGCATTTATTCATGCATTTTGTTGGGATTTTCGGGCCTATTCAAATTTGGGGTTTTTGATGATTCAAGTTACTTTTTCTGAAATTGATCAATGGGTTTTTGTTCTAGGATGTTATAAACTTGATCTTGATGGTTTAATTTGATCAATTTGATGAATTTTGAGAAATTGAAATTTCTAGGGCTTGTATGTATCCGAATTGGGGATTTTGTTCAATTAGGTCCAAATTGATAAAATTGGCTTGTTGGATTAATGTATTTGATCATTCTAAACTATATTCTATCTTGTGCGATGATCGGTTGATCAATTTTTTCAAATTGAACAAGTGGTTCTCTAAAATTTTGGGTTTTTGTTGGAAACTCTATGCTCAAGTCAATTTTGTGAATTTGAACTTAATTTCACTACATTAGAGCATGTATCATGACATTTAACTGTTCATGCATCATATAGATTTTTTGTTCTATATTATTTTTGTGCCAACTTACGATCCGCCCTTGGTTTTTCTTTTATTCTGCTTTGTGTCTTTGTCCTTATCCTAGCACCATGCCTAGGAAGACTAGAGCCCATAGGACACCCTCCACTTCCTCCGAGTCTCCCCTAGGAGTGAGTTGTTTCGGAATGACAAAAACAAAGAGGTTTTTAAGAAGTTGAACTGTAAGAGAAAGATTTGGGCTGAGCGTTCTGTTGTGTTAAATGAGGTTGATCCCGCCATTAGGGCAAACTTTTAGAGTAGAGGCTAGTTGCCTTTGTTGGAGGTAGATCATCCACCCCCGATCGCCTTGATTAGAGAGTTCTTCTCGAATCTCTCTTGCCACATCTATGATTCCAACACCCATGTTAGGAGTTGGATACGAGGTATTGAGTTCACCATTACCCCTAGGGTAGTGGCTGAAGCTTTTGGGGTTCCGGTCGTTAGGGAGCTTGTCTATCCTTATGAGGAGTCTCCACCCGTTAATGACATTATGTCATACATTATAGGTCTTCTATCTAGTGGGGTTTTGATCCTCGGATCACATCTGCCGAGCTTTTGGGACTACGTATCTTTTCTTTAGGATAGCATGTCATTCTGTGTGGCCTATTTCTCATCTCCACACCATCCCTCTTGAGCGAGATGTGTTTTTGTACGCCTTTGTTTTTGGTGCGTCTATTAGTTTTCCTCATCTATTTCTTCGTTCTTTGAATGAAGTTCATAGGAGTTCTGCCGTTGCTCATGCTCTTATTCATCATATTTTCATTCATAGGATTTTGTTGTTTCTTGGTTTAGTTGACTTCATTCCTAGTGAACCCGTACATGTTATAGCCCTCATAGGTGCCACCTTCCTTAGGTAGAGAGCTGCTCACTTGAGAGTTGGCTCTACGTGTCCCAGAGGTAAGTCTTCCGGTGTTGTATCCCCTCCTCCCTCTTCTATAGTTATTGATACGACCGAGGCGTCTGATGTTTCCCGCCGCTGATGCTAATATTCTTCCACCGACTACTTCGGATGATTCGGACATTCAACAAACATTGGATTATGTCTTGACCGTTCAGGTGACTTATGGACAGATTTTGGTGGACATGCTCAATGAGATCCATGCCTTGCGAGCAGAGTTGGCATGAGTTTCAAGATCCTCACCGCCACCTCCTTTTGATGATGGATTTTGATTGCACTTTGGCATTTCGTCACAAAAAAGGGGGAGTACATTTAGGACACTTATAGAGTTTTTTTGTTCTCGTGGGGAGAGTTTTTTTTTGTTTGTTGGAGCTTGTGGAGATTAGATTGTATCTAGGTGCTTCATTTTGTATTTGTTTTGGCTCTTGATGTATTTTTTGTTGGGCTATTCATGATAAGGGGAGTTACATTTATTGTTTTATATGTTTCTTGTTTCACCGCTTATTGATTTATATTTATGAGTTATTCATTGATATATGTCTTTATTTTGTGTTGAGTGAAATCAAGAATTTATTTTGTCTGCTTATATTTTCCATACATGCGGTTATGCATTTTGTTTAGTTTTTCAGGAAATATACAGGTTGATTCAATTAAGTTGCTGCCTACACTTGCAATTGATGGATAGTAGTTAGGATTGGATTTGTTATATTGAGCAATTTTTTGTAAAGGGCTTTTCTTTGTAAACTTTGAGTTTTTAGTTGTGTTTTCTCACAAATTGCCAAAGGAAGAGTTTGTTAGGTTCTAAAGACTTAGGAACTAATGTATTTAGAACTCTAATGTGTATTATTGGCAAACCATGATCAAAACATGTTATTTAGTCTTGTTTAGACTTGCTCAAAGTTGTGTCTTTTATGTAAAGTTGGAATCGAGTTGTTGCAGAAGTATTAGTGCATTTCGACCTGGCTCGATCGATCAAATCTTGGGCAAAAAGCTTTTTTTTTGCAGAATTCCAACTTAGTCCTAGCTCATTAAAATGTTTAGGGTTTTATGTTTTGCCCTAGGTATAAAAGGCAAACCCTAGCCACGTTTTAGAGGTTGCTCTATTTGCTCTGTGTGTGAATCTCTTATGAGATCTAGAGGTGGTTGCCTTCACACATGCTTAGGATTATCAAGAAGGAGATTTGATTGAGAGCTTGATGATCATTCAATTGCTACACTAAAAGCATAAAGAAACACAAGCGGGTGTACTTGTACTTGCTGGAGAATCCAAGAAAGAAGGAGAAACTTTGATAAGTTTTTATAGTTTTTATGGTTTACGTTTGGAGTTTGTTTCTACTATTTTTTCATAGCCCTTGTTTTAGTACCTTGGTTTGGTTTTTAAGTACTCTATAACTTTAATACTTGGGTTTTAAAATATTTGGACATGATTTGTTATGAATGCTTGAATGTGTTAGCTATTTAAACTATGCTTTATTTTGTACCTTTGCTTTGTAGCTTATTATTACTTTTAGTTAATGTTATGAATTTTCTTTAGTACTCCACACTTGTGCCCTTGTTGGATCTTGCATCCTTGATGCAACTACCTTTGTGTTTTTGTCTTGGTTATGTGTTGGACATGCAAATGATATTTTGCATTGAGCTTATTTGCTTCCATGTCCGGATGTTCATTCCTTGTGTAAATGATCATTATGAACACTATTTATAGAGATTGTTCATGCTTTGGTCAAGCCATGCTTTATTGCCATAGTCTTTATTGCTTGATGATATTGTGCTTGTTCCATATGTATTTCAAGATTTTTGCTCACAATGATCGTCTTGTGTTATTTTTTTCAAGAAAACCTATCCGTTTGGTTCAAGAGCTTCACGATTTCTAGAGTTAGGCGTGAGTGACTTTTGGTAACTACTCCCAACTTACATTTTAAGTCTAGAGTTTGTTTTAGGGTTTTTTCACGAAATAGCCAAAGGGGGAGATTGTAAGGTTGAATTTAATCAACCATGTGTTGGTTTTATTTCGTGCCAAATTTGCTTGTAATTCAGCATGTAGAAACCCTGTATTTAGGTGGGAATTATGTAAGGGTAGTGTGTGAAAGAGTGAAGAAAACTCAAGATGTGTGCACTCAAAGGAATCTCATGATGGATCTCGTGACTGACTCGTGACTAGCAAGTCGCCAAAGTGGTACACGTGTGAAGCATGTAGGGAGCTCAAGGGTCATGATAGCTAGAGCACTACGGGACAAAAAGTACAGTCTGGCTAGCAAGTGATCTCACGACTCAAACACTCGACTCGTTCCATCCCCGAGGCCAATTTGCTAGAATGCTCTGTTTGGATGAAAAATGACTTTTCACATTCCTCATGTACCCTACTATGAATACCCTTATACCCACAAAGTGTAAGGTCTTGAAAAGAGGAGCTTTTAGAGAGAATTTTGAGAGAGAAACCCTAGAGAAAAACAAGATTGACTCATCCACAATCTTCATTACTTGATTCTCCAAATTCCTCTACTCTCACCCTCTCCATTGACATATCCTTGAGAGGTACATTTTGCCAAATCCTTATTTCACCATACCCATATCGGTGAGGTGGTATTTTGGTGCTTGGGAAGCAATTCGGAGATGACCAATTCATTTGGTTGATGCAATGGGCTAATTGTGGAATCCGGGAAGCTAAAGAAGACAAGGTTAAGTGTAACCCTGTTGAAGTAAGAAGCTTGGAGGGCTTAGACGCATCGGGTAGATTAGGCTTGGAGGGTAGTGAAGAGGTTTTTCGTCAAGTTCTTCGGTTTCCTCTTCGATAACACGTGCCGGTGTTATCTTTGTGTTTGCATCTCTCTTCCCTTACTCTTTACCTTTTAATTGCTGCTGTGATTGTGATTTAGGTTATTTTTGTTACTATTCATGGGTCCTACTGCACTTTTTGATACTATTTATGGGTCCCACTGTACTATTTCAACTAACTTTTACACTTATCTACAAGATTTTTCAGCAAAAAGTTTTTAGTTCTGACAAAATAAGTAGATTTCAAATAGACCCATAGTCAATGAAAAAGTAAATGTTATGAGATATGCATCAGGCACAAAAATTAGAGTTTAAAAAGCTACATTCTATTAGCATGTATTTCTTTCCTCTTTCCAAACAATAAAGCCATTGTTGTACACCTCTTCAGGAGAAAGTCGGAAAATAACTTATTGTATAGAACCTGTTTTACATACATCTCAAAAAACAATAGAAATCTTGATTTAAACTCATGATTTCCAAATAAAATTATGTAAAACAAATTGTGTAATAAGCATAGAATTCTATTAATGCTTAACTATTTTAGTGGACAAGGGCCTTTTTTTTGTAGAAGGAGAATACTTTCACCATTTTCTTTTTTTTAAGTATTTGAATTTCCATTTCTTACTTAATTATTAGGATCTTGATTTTTAGGACTCACAGTTTACATCTAGACTTGGTACAAAATGTTGAGACACCATGTTTAATCTAAAAGTTTTGAAGAATAGGTGTGCATCTTATTTCATGTCAATATATCACTCACTCCTGTCATTACCACCTAACATGTCCCATTAACAATTCACATGCATATTCCAGTATCATAACCAGCCATATGAATTTTGTAATATCATAAAAAAAAAAAAAAATCATATAAAAAATAGTGCATATATGGAGCAAAATAATTTGAGCTACTTGACAAAAAATATATTTTATATAGGTAATTCAAGGCATAAAGCCATAAACTAAAAGATACCTCAATTTGCTTCAGCGTCACAGCTAAATGCAAGATGGTGTGGCCGTCATAATGGTCTTTGGAATCGAGAAAGTCCCCTTGGTCACTCACAGATTCCACCAACAGCTTCAAAGTCTCCAATTGATTGTATTTAATACATAAGTGCAAAACTGACTCTCCCCCATCGGGCATAACATGAATTGAGTTTGGGCATGCAATAATTAACTCCTTCACAACCTCAACACGTCCTCTCATGGCTGCATAATGGAGAGGAATTCTCCCATCTTGATCATCGATTGTGCATGCATCCTTTTTTGCATGTAATAGTTCTTTAACGATCTCTATGTGACCCTCAGCAGAAGCCAGGTGAAGCGGGTAGCGTCCGTGGAAGTCCCGCTCGTTAGCGCGTTGGGGTTTTAGAAGTAGAAGAGTTTTGCTAAATTCAAGGTGGCCAATTGAAGCTGATATGTGTAATGGAGTTTCGTCGAGAGTGTTCAGTGAAATTTTATAATGGAAGTGTGGGTCTTTCTCTCTCAACCTAGACAATGTGATCATACACCCAGTTCCTGCTGCGTTGTAGAGTTCTATCATATCATCTCCTTCAGGTCTTATTTCCATTCTCTCTATGGGGAGGGGGGATTGTTTTGTATGTTTTGCATCGGTTTTTCTAAAATAGAGGAATATAAATAGATGAATGTAGTTGACAAACCAGCGGAGGTTGGAAATTTTTTTTATTGGATCATATTTTACTTGGGAGTCTTTTCCCAGAATATGCACGGGAGAGACTACATTGATGGATTCGTTTACATGCTTTTGATGAACATTTCCGAGTTAGACAAACTCAGAAGATTTTCACTGGCCGAAAGACTATATCCTACTTAGACAACCCGTAGGACCGTATCCTATACCTATTGAATTAGAAGCATTCAAGCACCACGCACTAAAAATGACATCTACATAGGAGCATTATATTAATAATTCAATTATTAGACTAACACAACGTTTCTAAGACTTTCATTCCAATAAAATTCAAAGCAGATTGCCTAATTTACCCATATCTTTACTTCATACATACTTCTCTCTCTGGACGAAAATTATTAAGTAATTTCAAAGTATGCACTAACTTATAACTTATTCTTCCTCGTTGATCAATTCCACTAATGCCAAAACGTTTGCATGCAGCTAACATAAAATAAACCCAGCGGACTTTAATTTCTTGCATGCAACGTGCAGTTTTTTTTGGACTAACGTTTTCTTATTTCTTCTCTAACACACTAACAAGAAGACCTGACTTACGTTCTCTAAATTCGAAAAAAATAAGGCACCGGACTGACTTATCAAATTCTTCTAGTTTGACAAAAGATTAGCGGTCCATAAGTACAAAAATAACATTTCTCTCATAATTGGTACAATTAACCTGAAATCTTCAACTCGCCACGTACGCAACAATCAAAAACTTCTCCTAGAGAAATCCTTTATTATTTTTCCCCTGTTTGTCTTATAACTAAAAAAATCTCCTTATTCTCGTTCCTCTCACATACATGCAGGACATATATTTTAACTTCTTTGCATTGATTCAAACCTTACAATTTTTTTTCTTGATTTATACACTTTACCTAACCTTGTAGAGGTCCAAAACTTGTCTTTCTTTGTGCTACCTCTTAAGCGAAAATCTTATTTTTCCCTCTATCTGGGTTTCACGGTCAATGCTATGATTCTTCTCCTCTCTCCATATGGAAGACCTGGCCAAACCTATCAAATTTTTACAAAAATACCTATTAATAGGAATTCATTTTTTATTCCTTAATAGAAAATGAATATATTATTTCTTTGATAAGGATTTATTATTTGTTTTTAACATAGAATATGCTTGTGCTTCCACAACAAAGAATAGTTTTTTTCCATCGTAAAAATCCAAAAGTAATAAAATTAATTTTCCTTCTTCAAAGAAACATAACCGCAAATAGTGAAGTAATCTATATATATATATATATATATATAAAACCGAAGCTTTTGAAACTTCCACAATTTTCCACGTCAGCACAATATTTAAAAAATAATTTTTGTGATAAATTTAAAAAATAAAATTAAAAACTCTTTTCAAAAAAAAAAAAAAAAAAAAAAGCGTTAAACACAAACACAAACTCAACTTTGGAAACACGATTGGAGTCTGCAAGAGAATATGCAGAAACCCCAAAAATTGAAAACCCTAGACCCAAATACTTCTTCTTTGTCTCCACTCCCATCCGATGAATGCTTATCTTAAAAAAAAAAAAAAAAAAAAAGCGTTAGACACAATCACATACTCAGCTTGGAAACACGATTAGAGTCTGCAAGAGAATACGCAAGAAACCCCAAAATTGAAACCCTAGACACAAATCCTTTCTTCTTGGTTGCCACTTCCATTTGAGTCAATCTCTTTCCGGCAATGGTAAGCGATCAAAACCCTGCTCTATAAAAAAACAAAAATTCTGATTTTATATACAAAAATTTTGATTTTCTATTTTACGATCTGTTAGATAAAGAGGTTTTTGTGTGTTTTTGTTGTTGGAATTCTGGATTTTATTTCTTCCATCTTCTTCTTCTTCACGAAGCCCCATCAAAATTTTCCACCTCTTTTTTATTATTTATTTATTCCAAATTCTTTGTTGATTTGATTTTCCTAATAGCAACAATGACCAAAGGACCTAAACGTTTGATCTCTCTCGACCTGCTTTCACACCCAAACACAACAGTGGCGTGAACACTCTTATTATCTACGTAAGTAGCACAGTTTTCCTAAACCTTCGATTTTTGAATTGTGGGTTTTGTTCTCTGTAGGCCTTTGTTTGTTTCTTAGGAAAGTTTTATTCGATTTTAGTTTTATTTTTCATAACAGGTTTTTTTTTGTGTCTTCTGCTATCATCGATGTTTAGATCCTTTCGATTCTTTGTCGTTTCTGAAAAACCAAAGGCAGGGTATTTAACGCAAGGTGAGTTTTTTATTCTCTTATTAGAGAAAGATTCTCTGTTTTTTGTTTAAAACCTAAATCGTTCATAGCTAAACCCGTGAATTTCATAAGATTTGTTTTTTTAGTTGCATTCTATTTGTTGTGGTGGTTTCATCATCAAAGAATTGGTTAGGACTTATTAGATCCTATAAGGTAAAAGTAGACCTGCTTACGGGGCTTAACTAGACTAGGCTTCTGCTCTAACGACACCAATCAGTCCTTTATTTTCGAGGATTCTTTCGAGAGGGGCATTCCATTAGCCATGTCAAAGGCTGTTTTATGGTCTCATGTTAGCACATTCACATTAGTGTCGGGAAGCAATAACAGCTCATTCACTATCTGCAAGAAATAATGTGTCACAATTGCTGCATTTTAACCGAATGATTTTGCAAATGATTTTCCATTGCTATTATATGGGTTTCAATTTTCATTGATTTGCAAATTGATTTTCTATTTTCATTGATTTACATATGGGTTTCAATTTGTTTAGTTGTGTTCTGTTTGTTTGTTTGTATAAGTGTACATACTATGTATGTTTTTAAGCTTTGCTGAAATTAATGCTATGTGTTTAATATTATTCTGTCGGTTTTGTATTCTGTGACTAGGTTTCTGTGTTTGTGTGGTTGGCTTCAATGTTTTGATTAATGAAATGATTTGGGACATGAAATTTTCTGAACTCTATTTTTAGTTTTTAAACGCCTTGATTTAAAGATTTGAGAACTTCTGATTTGTTCACTTGATGGTGGTTTACTTTTATGCCAAAAGCGATATAACTACACTAAACTTGATTTAAAGCTTTTTTTGAGTTGTGCTTAGAAAAGATGTATTTTCTTTTATGCATGTTGTAGACATTCATTACGTTGAGGTTAGACATTCATTACATTGTTCAGATTGTGTGTTGCAATACAATCTAAATTTTATATGTTGAGGATGCTATGCTACCTTAGCTAAATTGGTGTGGGTAGATTTTTTGTAGGCCATGTGACCCAAGTGTAAAAACTTTTTTCAACACAAACAGAAAATTGTAGAGTTTAGCTTAACATTGTTAAAATTTTAGAAGCAGAAAGTTGTAAGTCAAACTTAATGTTGATTGAATTGTAGTTTTAGCTATGTTTCTCTTTGTATCTATGTGTTTCTCTTTGTATCTATAATTGAGTTTGTGCACACACTTAGATAAGTCTTTGAGTTTGGAACTTTGTAACTAAGTTTAGTAGTGTGTTTTGACTATAATATTTTTTGAAGTGAGTTACATCTTCAATATTTTAAATAGATATTAAAATGGTTATAATCAATTTGAATTTTTTTTTTTTGGGTGGAAATTGAGCTATGGGTTTGAATTTGTTTAGTGGAAACTGATCGAAATTGGTGTGGAGTACGTTTTTGGCTTTGGTGGAGTTATTAGCTTGCTTTCATCACACAACATTCCCGATCATCTTAGCGAAATTGGTGTGGAGTACGTTGAGGTTAGACATTCATTACATTGTTCAGATTGTGAGTCGCAACACAATCTAAATTTTATATGTTGAGGATGCTATGCTACCTTAGCGAAATTGGTGTGGGTAGATTTTTTGTAGCCCATGTGACCCAAGTGTTTAAAACTTTTTTCAACACAAACAGAAAATTGTAGAGTGTAGCTTAACATTGTTAAAATTTTAGAAATGCCCATGAGCACAATGTTGTTTAGTTTTTCAGATTTGAATATTGTTTCAGATTTTTTGTCTTCAAACACATGAACGTATGGACATGCAAGGTATGATGCAGTTGACACATTGATTAGATAAGATACATTCAAATACTTGCAAGGCTGCAAGACTATAACTAAAAGTAACTTCATAAAACAATTGGAATTCTTAAATCAATTAGAGGATTTAGTTTAGGCTTTTGCTTTTAATTTCTAGGTTCCTTTGCCTCTATAAATTACTGGTCACTATGGAAAACATGAGTTGAAGTTAGTGACGGCGAGCAACTATGGTGATGCAGGTGATTGTTTTTTCATTGGATAGAAAACATTGAAATTTTTATGCTAATCTCTTTAATTCTTCAAGAAAATAACATATATAGGAAGAGTTCTCATTTTTATTTTTTATTTTTACTTTTTTTTATGAGGGTAAGCTACTTGCTCTCACAATCAAATTGTTTGATTGATGCCTCAAAAAACTGTGTTTGAAGTGGTGTTGTGGGAGCAGATTTCTCTCTTGATCATCAACTGTTATCTCTACAATTTTATGCGCGTGGCTTTCCTTGCATCATTCCATTCTATTTGATGTAGTTTTGGTTTATTATTTTGTCTTTACAACTGTTAATGTTGATTATAATTTCTCTGTAAGTGAATATAAGCGGAAATGCATTTAGAATATATCACTAAATTAGTTACCTATTTAAATAATCTTAATTTTTTGGTGAGTTTTTTAATTCTTGGTAATTCATGTTTGGGTTTTTGCTCATTTAATTGGATGTCTAATACCATCCTATCTTAGCAACTCGATTCATGAGAAAGTCAAGAAAATTGTTGGAACTACCTTGCTTGAGATGGTTTGACTTTTTTTTTTTTTTTTTTTTTTTTTTTTGGAAGACTGCACAAATTTTGACAACACTACCAAGCCACTAAGCCTCTGTGAACTGTACTCGGCATGCCTTTAGTTTTGGTTTGGCATAAACTTGAAACAAAAGCCATAAATATCTAGATTTCTGGCTTTTGTATTCTTAATGTTTGAATAAAACCATATAGTACAATTTAAACATATTTCACGTAATCTTTTGAGGTCTCAAGCCATGTTGTATTTATATATGGCAAACGATAGTACCATTTTTCACCTTAGCACAATTCGTACTTGTATTTTTTTTTATAACTTGGATATATTGAAGTTTTTTTTTGTGTGTGAATAATCTATTTTCTTATTTATTTCTGAATTCATGATGAAAACCAATGGAATACTTATTTTCATAAAGATTATAGAAATGTTGAACTTTTTTAATAATTCAATAGTTGGGGTGGGGTTATTATGAAATTTATTGACATTAAGAGTGTTTGGTTTTACATTGTAAATCTTTGATGAATTGGTATAATTTGGTGTTATACTTGATACTAATTTGGCGAAAAATTAAGTAGCTTGAAGAAGTTTAGAAAAGAGAAGAGCCTAAGAAAGGGAGGAAATACACTCTTGAAAAGTATTGGATAAAGCTTGAAGATGTAAGCACAATTGTATATTACTTATTAAACCAAATGTAAGAGCACATTATGATTATTGTAATATATTACTTCATAATTTTTGTATTTATCTCATTTTTAATATTACTTCATAATATTACATGTTTCATCTTATATTAGAGCCAATTTAGCTTTCAATAATTGAAATTTGAGAAATGTTTAAACTTGAACATGTTAACATTTGATTTAAAACAATCCCGTGCATCGAACGGGTTAGCGACTAGTTCATAATAGAATTTGAAGCAATTTGTCTACCTATCAAAAATTTCTATTTATAAAATAAATCAAGGAATGTCGAATTATATTATTATAAGAATAGCGTGCCTCATGTCTGCACTCTGCATGCCACACGAAAGAGATCCTTGTTGACTTTAATGTGATTGTATAAATGCGTTTATGGAAATCATAGTTAACAATGGAAACCAGAAATAATAGTATTTTTACATTGGGATAAGCATGAACAAGAACAATTTATCTTGTATTAATTAGAGAAAATTATGTTTTAAACACAATAATTAAAGAATTTGAAAATTCAAAAGTAATAAATTTAACCCAAAATTTTCAAAAAAAAAAAAAAATTAATTCTATAATTTTAAAGTAAAAAAATTACATCCTGAGGTTTAATTTTTTTTTTTCTAAGAATTAATTTGTTATGAAATTAAAGAGTTTAATTTGTTATTCCCTAAGCATTGGGTTTAAAGTATAATGTTCCCTATTTAAAGAGTTTAAATTAAAGAGTTTAATTTATTAGGGAAATTATTTTGAAACCCTATAATTTTTTTATAAGAAATAGGCGAGTTTTCATTAATTTGAAGAAAACAACAGAGCATCTTGAACCATGCAGAAGCAATTCAATGTACGGTGGACAATTCTCCATCCAAGTTACAAATGAATCAAAATCTTTAGCATAGGCTACCAAAGTATGTGCAGACTTATTGGCTTGTCTCTTCACATGCGAGGATTCAAAAGTGCAAAAATAATCATATTAGAGATGGAGATTGGGGCAGCAATGGGATCTTCAAGAGCATGATAAACAGTGCTTGAGTCCATATTGTAAGGTTGAATTTAATCAACCATTTTGTTGGCTTTATTCCATACCAATTTACTTCTAATTTAGCACTTAAGAAACCCTGTATTTAGATGGGAATCATGTAAGGGTAGAGTATGAGAGAGTGTGAAGAAATGCTCAAGATCGTGTAATCAACGGGACTATGAATGGATCTCACGAATGGCTTGCGACTAGCAAGCCGCCGGGGAAAGCACACGAATGAAGCATGCAGAGAAGCTGTAGCACTACAGGACAAAAAGTCCAGACTGGCCATTTAGTTAACTCGCATCTTGGACTCGCGACTCGGTCAAGTCCCGAGGCTAAGTCGCCAGTCCACTCTGTTTTGAAAACTCGACTCTTTGCATTCCTTTCTCACTCCAGTATAAATACCACTTATACCCACGAAATATAGAGAGCTTCTAGAGAGAATTTTGAGAGAGAAACCCTAAAGAAAAACAAGATTGACTCATCCACAATCTTTACATAGTGACTCTTCAAATTTCTCAACTCTCACCCTCTCCATTGTTACATCCTTGAAGGGTTTATTAGCCAAATCCTTTTCTCACTATACCCATATCTATGAGAAGGCTTTTTGGTGCTTGGGAAGCGATTAGGAAGGGACCAATTGATATTGGTTAATGCTATGGACTATAGCGGAATCCAGTAAGCTAGAGAAGACAAAAGTTCGGCGTAACCTCGTTGGATTAAGAGCTTGGAGGTCTTAGGTACACTGGGTAGATTAGGCTTGGAGGGTCTTCTACTGTTCATGTATCCCAACTTGATTCTCTAGTGGATTATTGACCACTTGGAGGGAAGTTGAGAGGTTTTATGCCGAGGACTTCGGTTTTCTCTTTGATAACATATCGTTGTGTTGTCCTTGTGTTTGCATCTCTCTTCCCTTAATCTTTGCCATTTAATTTATGCTGTGGATGTGATTTTTTTTTTTTTTTTTTTGGTTTAGATTATGTTATCAATTCTATTTTAGCTCATTTACATTTTCCGCACGTACATTGTTTGTTGATAAGCTTGAATTGATAATTTGTAATTTGGGGGTCTAAACATTCAAGGGTGTTTGACACACATTTTGAACATTCACGTTTAAATGATGATATCTCTGATTTCGACATCCCATGCAAATAGAGTTGCCTCATCTGTTGCCTTGGCTTCAGCTTCCAAAGGGCCTAAAGGGAGAGGAAGGCGTTTGCTCATAGCAACAGTCACTAATCCTTCATGATCACAAATGACAACACCAATTCCAATCATGCCAAGTTCAAAAAAGATGGCAGCATCCATATTCATCTATAAGTTAAAAGTTCGGAATTAATTAAATCTTACAATAACAAATTGCACCATGTTGTTTAATTTTCATGTTTGTAACTATGGGGTTTAATTTTTTAAGCCCCTAAAATATTGGTTTATGATAGGCCAAGAATGTATTGACCATTTGTAATAAATTAACCAATTAATTAGCCAAGTTAATTAATTAAGTCAATTAACATGCAATACATGTGATAGCACAAACAAATCACCAACTAAGTTAAATGCAGCAAAAAATAAAGTTGACACGGTGATTTGTTTTCGAATGGAGAAAACCTCCAAGGCAAAAACCACACTAGGTGAATTTAAGATCACTACTCTTGAGAATCCATTATTATCACAACGAGTAATTACAAGTAAAGGAATCCTAGTACCTTATACCAACCCACAATTAAACCCTTACCCCAATACGCAATTGGACTATTCAGTAGTGACAATCTCTCCTTTTCAATGCACAGCTCTAAGTACGTGACTAACTAATCGATACACAGATCTAAGTACGTGACTAACACACCAACTTGAGAAGCATATTGGCTGCAAAGTTATTCAGTTCATCCACACGATGAAGATTAAAAAGCTTATTGGTTACAAAACCCTACGGCGTACAAATGCAATAGCTTCTTCAAGAGAAAGATGAACTAGGACAAATTCTGTCTCCGGTCACAATTTTCTTGAACAAAACCTTTGCATCAAGTTTCATCAACATGCATCAAGTGAGACGGGCCTTAAAATAATCCTTATATATGTCTAGGGTTATAAGAAAAGAAAGCCTAAATACATACACATGGATATGCATGAAATCAGATTTGAAAAACTGATTTTTGTAATTCTCGATTGTGAGTTTTTAGACCCCTTAAAACACAATTGGATTAACCTAGTTAATTAGCCAAGTTATAACTTAGTCCAAATTCCAGATCTAGGTTATCACAATCAAACAATCATATCATGCATAGCAGCGGAAATATAAATAACACAACGATATGATGACTTAGGAAACCAAACCGATAAAAACCTGGGGAGGATTTAACCTAGCTATCCTCAAGGTAAACCTGAATCCACTATGAAAGAATCGAAGTTTTATAATAGGACTTAGACCACTAACATCCTATTGCTACCCACCAGTAGAAACTTACTGACACGACCACATGCAAGCTCCGAGACCACGAACTCCTTCTTTCTTGGATTCTCCAACAAGTACAAGCACACTTACTTGTGTTCTTTCAACGTTTTAGTGCAAGAATCTGAATGATCATCAAGTTCTCAATGAAATCTCCTTCTTGATAATTCTAAACATGTGTAAAGGCAACCACCTCTAGATCTCATAAGAGATTCACACACACAACATATAGAGCAACAAAAAAACGTGGCTAGGGTTTTCTTTTTATACTTAGGACAAAATATAAAACCCTACACATTTTAATAGGCTAGGGCTGAGTTGGAGAAATCTGCAGAAAAAACATTTTGCTTAAGATTCGATCTATCGAGTTTGTTCTTCAATCGATCGAGCCAGGCTGAAATGTACTAATACTTCTGCAATAACTCGATTCCAACTTTACATAAAAGACACAACTTTAAACAAGTCTAAACAAGACTAAACAACCTATTTTGATCATGATTTGCCAACAATACACATTAGAGCTCCAAATACATTAGTTCCTAAGTCTTTAGAATGTAACAAACTCCCCCTTTGGTAATTCATGACAAAACACAACTAAAAACTCAAAGTTTACAAAGAAAAACCCTTTACAAAAAATTACCCATTACAACAAATCCTATCCTAACTACTATCTATCAGTTGCAAGTGTAGATAGTAGCTCAATTGAATCAACCTATATATTTCCTGAAACACTTAAACAAAACGCATAACCGCATGTGTGGAAAATATAAGTACACAAAATAAATTCTTGATTTCACTCAGCACAAAATAAAGACATATATCAATGAATAACTCATAACTATAAATCAATAAGCGGTGAAACAAGAAACATATAAAACAATAAATGTAACTCCCCCTATCATGAATAGCCCAACAAAAACACATCAAGAGCCAAAACTAATACAAAGTGAAGCACCTAGATACAATCTAATCTCCACAAGCTCCAACAAGCAAAAACTCTCCCCCGAGAACAAAAAAAATCTACAAGTGTCCTAAATGTACTCCCCCTTTTTGTGTCGGAATGCCAAAGGGCAATCAAAATCCATCATTAAAAGGAGGTGGTGGTGAGGATCGTCAAAAGCGTGCCAACTTTGCTTGCAAGGCACGGATCTCATCGAGCACATCCACCAAAATCTGTCCATGAGTCTGCTCGAGCAGTCAAGACGTGATCCAACGTACGTTGAATGTCCGAATCATCCGAAGTAGTCGGTGGAGGAACATCGACATCGGCATGGCGCAAGCAGCAGTAGCAGATGCCTCGGCCGTAGTAGCAAAGACTGTAGAAATGGGAGGAGTGGGTACAGCACCGGAAGACTCTCCTCTAGGATGCGAAGAGCCAACTCTCAAGTGAGTAGCCCTCCGCCTAAGGAAGGTGGAACCTATGGGGGCTATAACATGTACGGGCTCACCAACAGGGAAATCAATTGAACCGAGAAACAACAAAATCCTATGAATGAAAATAGGATGAATAAGAGCATGAGTTACAACAGAACTCCTATGAACTTCATTCAAAGAACGAAGAAACAGATGAGGAAAACTAATGGATGCACCAGAAACAAAGGTGTACAAAAACACATATCGCTTAAGAAGGATAGTATGGAGATGAGAAATAGGCCACATAGAATGACATGCTATCCTAAAGAAAAGATAGGTAGTCTCAATAAGTTCAACAGACGTGATTCGAGGATCAGAACCCCACCGGATAGAAGACCCAGTGATGTATGACATAACGTCATTAAGGGGTGGAGACTCCTCATAAGGATAAACAGGCTCCCTAATGACTGGAATCCCAAGAGCTTCAACCACTATCCTAGGGGTAATGGTGAACTTGACACCTCGTATCCAACTCCTAACAAGGGTGTTGGAATCATAGATGTGGCAAGAGAGGTTTGAGAAGAACTCTCTAATCGGGGCGGTCGGGGGTGGATGATCTACCCCCAACAAAGACAACTAGCCTCTACTCTCAAAGTTTACCCTCATGGCAGGATCAACCTCATCTAACACAATAAAACACTCGGCCTAATTCTTTCTCTTATTGTTCGACTTCTCATAAACCTCTTTGCTTTTGTCATTCCGAAACAACTCACTCCTAGAGGGAGACTCGGAGGAAGTGGAGGGTGTCCTATGGGCTCTAGTCTTCCTAGGCATGATGCTAGGATAAGGACAAAGACACAAAGCAAAACAAAAAAAAAAAAAAAAAAAAAAAAAAAAAAAAAAGAAGAAGAAGAAGGAAAAACCAAGGGCAGATCGCAAGTTAGCACAAAAAAATAGAACAAAAATCTATATGATGCATGAACAGTTAAATGTCATGATGCATGCTCTAATGCAGTGAAATTAAGTTCAAATTCACAAAATTGGCTTGAGCATAGAGTTTCTAACAAAAACCCCAAAAATTTTAGAGAACCACTTGTTAAATTTGAAAAAAAGTGATCAATTGATCATCACATAAGATAGAATACAGTTTATAATGATCAAATACATCAATCCAACAAGCCAATTTTATCAATTTGGACCTAATTGAACAAAATCCCCAATTTGGATAAATACAAGCCCTAGAATTTTTCATTTCTCACAAAACACCAAATTGATCAAATTAAGCATCATAGATCATGTTTATAACATTATAGGAACAAAACCCAATGATCAATTTTAGAAAAGAAGGCTTGAATCATCAAAAAACCCAAATTTGAATAGGTCCAAAAATCCCAACAAAATGCATGAAAACATGAAAATAAATGCAGAAGGAAGGGTATAATGGACTTACTAGCTTAGAAAGAGGAAAACCTAGCAAAAAGACCAGAGGAAAACGACAAAAAATTGATGATGAGCCTTGTCCAAATCGAAGAGAGAGAGAGAAAAGTTTGAAAAGCTTTTGAAAAGTGAGTTTGAAAAAGTCAAACTTAGTTTTTTTTTTTTTTTTTTTTTTTTTTTTTTTTTTTTTTTTTTTTTTTGATTCACAATATTTGATTGATCGAAAATCAGTTTCGATTGATCAAAACAAACAGAGGCTCCCTTAAATTTTTTAAAACAATTTCGATTGATCGAAAAATAGACTCGATCAATCAAAACAGACAGAGGCTCACAAAATTTTGAGAAAAACACAGTTTTGAAAAAAAAAAAAAAAAAAAAAACACATTTTAGAAAACACCTCAAGGCAATGAAATTGATGAACAAAATGCATGAGTATGTGATGAAATGTTTTTCAAAAACAATGATTTTAAACCCAGTTTACCAAAATTAAGATTTTCAAACATTTTCCATAAGTTCTTAAGCATCAAATTTGTTTTGCATAAAAACTCAAAGTATTTGCAAACTCAGTTGGTCGGACCAAAAACACACACAATAACATGTACAATGTTTAGCAACGAGTAACTTGTGTAGTGTGTGCAACTAGCAAAAGCTAAGATACATGTGAGGTGACATGTGAATAGCACTCAACCACAAGGTCTACAAAATTCATTACATAGAGTTTGAAAGAGACTATCACCTAAAGAGTTACATCATATAACTCCCACATCTCCTAGATCATAAGTTTGCAATTATGTAAGTTTCTTGATTTTGCCTCATATTTTACACACAAATTTTAATTGTTCAAAAACTTATTAAAAATTCGGAATAATTTACACACCAATTTTAGCATTTATTTGATTTAACTTTAAGTCCAACAATGTACACACCAATTTTAGCATTTAAATCGAGGTTACACCTTATGATCTTTTTGTGCATGTGCTACACTTTCTTGAGCATAAAATCTTATGATATGCACTAAGGTATTCATGATTGTCTAGTAAACAGTGGTGAGATGGTTATTTATGCCTTTCTCAAAAGGTTCAAGTCCAACAGTCAAAGACATGTGACTTCAAGATCAAGACAAAATTATCAAAACCATAAACATCTATCCCACACAACATGCACTACAAAGCTTCAACTAGTAAAGTGCAATAAGTAAGCTCATCAAAGTTAAACAAAGTACAAAAGATATGTTATGTGAAAATAAATCAACTAATCTTGTTTTCAAAATCAAGAAAATATTGCAAAACACAATTTGCTTTTTTTTTTTTTTTTTTTTTTGAAAAAAAATAAACAAAAAAAACCTAGAATGAAATGCATGAATGTTATGCAATGCAAATCCTAGAAAAAAAAAAAAAAAAAAAAAAAAAAAAAAAAAAAAAAAACAAAGAACAATGGTCACAATGAATATAGCAATGAAGCACAAGGACCATGTCGGAAGGATTCAATTAGATTGAGTCTTTTGCATCCAAAACTTTTTAGATGCACCTTGAGCGTTGGAGTTCTTATTCACATGGGAATGATTTCTAACTTTAGGATTGGAATAAAGGTTTAGAGCCTTTACCAATTCACCAATGAGTACCATAGGATCTTGTGCTTGAGGCATAAGTACTTTTGGTTTGTTTGCTCTCTTAGCAACTTGCAACTTGCAACTTGTAACAATTTGGATGAATGTCTCCAAACTTTCCATAAAAATGACAAACCCATGCAGGCTTATCATGTGACTTGTCCTTAGAAAGGATAAACCGCTTAGGTTTAGACTTTTTCAGTTCAACCCTAATCTTCCTAGGAGGTGTAACTTCTAAGGGTTGGACAACCTCACTCACAACCTCACTCATAAGGGGTTCAGAAGAAGATGAAGGAACAAAGATAGTGGAATTGGGTGCAGACATATTGATGCTTTCTACAAAACCTAACCCAGTTTTGTCAGAAGGAGACTTTTGAACACTAATCATATGTTCAAGTTTGGAACTAGCAGACCTATTAGATTGTTCTCTAGCAACAAAAAGCTCATGTTCCAAATTCTTAACCTTATCAAGCAAAAGCATGTTTTTAGTCTTCACATTGTTCAAAAGTTTAGTAGCATCAAACAATTTAACAAGCAAATTTTTCTTATCAAACTCAAGAGATGCAATTTTCTTCAAGCCTAATTCAACATTCATAGCATCCTTTATAGCAACTTTGCAAAATTTATTGTAGGCTTCTTGAAGATCCGCATTCTCAGAGAGTTCCCCATCAGAAGGGTTCTCTTGAGTAGATACACTTTCATTGACTACGTTTGTAGTAGTGAAAGCAATGAAGTTTCCATTCTCGTCACAACCGGACTCATCATCAGAAACTTCACCATTACTAAGTGTTACAATCATAGCCTTACCCTTAGACTTCAAGTAAGTAGGACATTCAGATTTCATGCGACCATACCCTTGACATCCAAAACACCGAGGACCCATAGAACTATTTGAAGATTGACCTACTCTTTCTCTAGGTTTATCAATGTTGTTAACCTTAGTGGGATCATTTTTCCTAAAGTTTCTAGGTTCAACAGTGTTCTTATCTCTTGCCTTTTTGTTGATGTTTCTAAGGAAATTCCTAAAGTTCTTGGCAAGATAAGCAATCTCTGTGTGAGAGCTCAACATCAACATCATCAACTGAGTTAAGAGCCATTGATTTGGATTTACTAGTCTTAGGTAGGTCGAACTCATAGGATTGAAGAGATTCTACAAGTTCATCAACAGGGATGGAGTCCACATCCTTGCTCTTAGTGATGGTAGTCACTTTGGGTCTAAAATCTTTAATCAAAGATCTAAGAATCTTCCTAACAATTTTAGGTTGATCATAGATTTCAACCAAGTTATATGCAGAATTAACAATATCATTAAGTTTAGCATAAAATTCATCAAAAGATTCATCATCAGACATCCTAATGCTTTAAAATTTAGAAGTTAATTGCTGTAATTTATTGATTTTAATCGCCTTTATGCCTTCATGCACAGTCTGGAGGATATACCAAGCAGTATGAGCAACCTCAACATTAGAGATTCTCTTAAATTCTTCCGTAGAAACAACGTCAAAGATAGCATTCATAGCTTTGCTATTGAACGCGGCTGCTTCTTTTTGAGAAGTTTGCCACTCACTAACAAGAGTAGTGGGCTTCTCCCATTTATATTCGATGAAGTTCCGGACTCTCTCATCAATTGATTTTAGGAATGCTTTCATCCTTACTTTCCAATAAGCAAAATTATTCCCATCAAAGTGAGGAGGAATAACAAGAGAATGTCCGTGTTCCATGACAACAGGGGTCAAGGATCAGCTCGGTGATCAAAAGATCAACAACAAGAGAGCTACCTACTCCGATACCACTTGTGAGTTTTTAGACCCCTTAAAACACAATTGGATTAACCTAGTTAATTAGCCAAGTTATCACTTAGTCCAAATTCCAGATCTAGGTTATCACAATCAAACAATCATATCATACATAGCAACAAAAATATAAATAACACAATGATATGATGACCCAGGAAACCAAATCGGTAAAAACCTGAGGAAGATTTAACTTAACTATTCTCATGATAAACCTGAATCCTCTATGAAAGAATCAAAGTTATACAATAGAACTTAGACCACTAACATCCTATTGCTACCCACCAATAGAAACTTACTAACACGACCACGTGCAAGTTCCGAGACCACAAACTCCTTCTTTCTTGGATTCTCTAGCAAGTACAAGCACACTAGCTTGTGTTTCTTTAAGCTTTTTAGTGCAGCAAATGAATGATCATCAAGCTCTCAATGAAATCTCTTTCTTGATATCCTAAGCATGTGCAAAGGCAACCACCTCTAGATCTCACAAGAGATTCACACACACAACACATAGAGCAACAAAAAAATGTGGCTAAGATTTTCTTTTTATACTTAGGAAAAAACATAAAACCCTACACATTCTAATAGGCTAGGACTAAGTTGGAGAAATCTGCAGAAAAAAATTCTACCCGAGATTCGATCGATCAAGCCTGTTCTTCGATCGATCGAGCTAGGCTGAAATGCACTAATATTTCGCAATGTACTCGATTCCAACTTTACATAAAAGACACAACTTTGAGCAAGTCTAAACAAGACTAAACAACCTGTTTTGATCATGGTTTTCCAGCAAAACACATTAGAGTTCTAAATACATTAGTTCCTAAGTCTTTAGAACCTAACATCGATAGATAGGTTATCGTCAGCAACTGTCAAGCATCAGAGCAAAATTTCCTTTTAAACCTCGATAGATACGATCTGTCGAGCTATCTATTGAGTTTAAAATACAGCACTTCTTCACTTAATTTTTGGACAGATTTGCATGGCTTCAATACTTGGACTTGAACTTTTGTTCTTTGAAGTATTAAACACATCCTAGATTTACCCAATTACAAGTAAAGTGCATTTTGTCAAAGGATTAGCCAATTCTAAATGACATATATTCTTAACATGATCCACATATGTCCTAACAGTTTAAAATGTTGTTTTCCCTTTTTACTTTTGAATCACTACACTAGTATGTAGAAAAAATTAAGAGAGAATAATACACATGCTTTTTAACAAGAGATGAGCAAAACCTATGATCCTCGTAATTGGGGATATATTTGAGCCATATTATGCAAAGTTTGGTTTTGGAGATGGATGGGGTGGAAATAATGAGGACCTGCATACCCTCGATCAATTATAGCCTACTAGCTAGGGGGATTAGGTTCATAGGGAGAGACCCTGTAGAGAGGAAAAATTCACGATCTATCATAAGGTGACACATTATACTACCAAGTCACAAAGTACGGCCAATTAGAAAGCACCAAATCTTGCTATTAGGTTTTATTATCACTATTCAGAAACCAAAAGAGATTTGCCAAGTGTCATTCAAATAAAAGCATAAAAAGCATGCAAAAACCAAATCACACATTGGCACGTGTAAGCAATGACGTAGGCCACACATTGGCACTTTTAAGCGATGACATAAGTGATCCAATCAATTCCAGTCAATTGTTAACATGTGTTAACTTGAAAATCGAAACATTTTGAACAATTAAACAATGCCATGTGTCTTGGAGAAAAATATATTAAAGCTCCTCTAATTAGATTGTGACACGTGTCACCAATATGACTCTGCCACGTGTTGCTCACCCAACCTCAAACTCCTATAAATAGAAGTCTTCCTAAGGCATTTCTACACACCAAGACATCCAAACTACAAGTAGCATCAAAGAAGATTCGGAAGCACGTAGAAGTACAGAAACTCTATAGGATTCAAGCCTCAAAGCATTCAAGAACTTCAACCTCAAAATCGAAGAATATTCGAAACAGAATCATCCAAACTACTTTCCTAGATCTTAAAGTTTGCTGGAATCAAGCCCAAAAGCCTCTAAAAACATCAAGAAACCATAAATCGACTAAGCTCTATGGATTCAAACCCCAAAAGCTCCAAAAAACTTCCACCGCAAACCTTCCGAGACGAAAAGCACATGAAGAGCACGGTGAACATACAAAGAATATGAAGAACAAAGAATTTCTAACAAACTCATTGCCGTAAATTCTTTGTAATTCTGTTTCAAGGGTCTTTGATCCATCCTTCAGCCAAATTGAAGGATATTTGGTGTTCGAGTAAAAATCACATTACAATTCCAATAAACAAGTCTTTCAAGGGGATCGAATCAGATGACCATTCTTTTGTAATCACAAAGAATTGTTCCACATATTCATTAATACAAATTCACATTTGTGAAACAATTTTACTTATTTAATTTATTTCAAACTTGAAATTTAGTCATCCACGGACCTATTATATCTTTTACCTATTTCTTCTATGTGCTAAGGGTTTGTGACAAAAAAAATAATTAGAGGGTTATCAATCTGTAGAGGACCTCATCACATCAAATTTCACATTTGATGTTGATGATTGTCTTCTCTTTTGTTGAGCTACTGAGAATGATTATCAGGTGCTAAAAGATATCCTTGGTCAGTATGAGGTTGTTTCAGGATAGAAGTTGAATTACGAAGAAAAAAAAAGAAAAAACATTTCTTAGCTAGACCACCATGATGGCTATGCTGAAATCAAATCTCTGATGGTTGGATCAACTGAAACTGTAATGAAAATAATTGGGTCAACGATTTGGAAGGGGAAGAAACATGCTTTTAAAATATTAAGTTTTATGTTAACTAAAAAGTCAACGGTAGGAAAGGAAATTACCATCTAAGGCCGAGAGGGATGATATATGTTTTAGTCAAAGCAATAGTCCAAGCCATTCCCATGCATACTCAAAATTAGTTAGCTACTTCAAAAAAATTTAACTATTTATGCTTACAATTGAATTTTTTGGTTAGCACATATTAATGGGTTCTACAAAGCCATGAACAAAAAAAAATATGTATCCATCGGATGAGTTGGGATAAGCTTTACAGACAAAGATGTGAAGGTGGGGTCTGTTTTTGGGATCCCAGGGCTTTCACATCCCTGCAGAGTCGGCTAAACAAGGATGTAAACTCTTGACTAACCATAACTCTCTAAACTACTGTGTTTAAACTGACGTACTTTCCAATTTGTCTTTTTGGGATTCACATGTTCTCCATTCCTCATAGATCAATGAAGCCAATGATACTCTTACACTCGTATTTATAGATCCAATTTTCAAGTTTTCAAGTTTTAAAGTGTAAACATTTTAGATATTGACAAGTGTAACTTATAGATTGAATTAACTGTAAACAACATTCAATTGACATGAAATTTGACATGTGTTTTAAGAATATAAAACTATATAATTAAATTGATAAATTTTTAAAATATATAGTCATGTTAATTTGTTTAGTGAGAGTTGTATTATTAGGCTTTGTCCGTAAACTTTGGTCCCTTTAATAATATATTAGGTTCTTACATTTTTAGATCCCTATAAACTAAATTGTTTAACCTAGTTATTTAGCCAAATGAATACTTAGATAAATTATTCAAATCTAGCTTTAAGCAACACGGTCATACCAAGTTCTGGGTGCTTGCTTTAATCCATAGAGTGCCTTCTTGAGGTACAACACATGATCCGGAAAGTGTGGATCAATGAATCCTTTAGGCTAAGCCACATAGACATCTTCTTTAAGGAGCCCATTCAAGAATGTAGTCTTTACATCCATTTGGTAAAACTTGAACTTCAAGTGACACACTAGGGCTAGAAGAACCCTAATGGATTCCATACGAGTTACAGGAGCAAATGTCTCATCATAATCTACTCCTTCCATTTGGGAGTATCCTTGTGCCACAAGACGAGCCTTGTTGAGGATCACATTTGCCTCCTCATCAATTTTATTGTGACATATCCACTTTGTGCCAATGATGTGCTCTCCTTTCGGTCTAGGTACTAGGGTCCAAACATCATTCCTTTGAAACTGAAGTAGTTCATCATGCATAGCCTCAACCCAGCTTTCATCCTAGAGAGCTTCCTCAAACTTTGTGGGTTCAACTTGTGACAAATAGCAAGAATGAGACACAAAGTTAGCAACACATTTATCAACTATATGCTTTCCTAGTGTAAGTTCATTCATATTTCCCACAATAACTTCAAGAGGGTGATTGAGCTTAATCCTTGAGGAAGGTCTTTTCTCTTCATGAGATTCAGAATCGGGTAAGATGGGAATGTCTGTTGAAACTTCTACAACACTTGGAGTACTTAGAAATGCGGGCTCTTGATCAACTATTTCTTGAGCAACCTTAGGCTTAGGAGGAAGAATTTCCTTAGCTATCTCCTCACTAATTTTCTTAGAACCAAAGTCTCAAGCTTCATCAATAACAACATTGATTGTTTCCATCATCTTCTTAGTTCTCTTGTTGTATACCCGATAAGCTTTGCTAGTGGAGGAGTAGCCCAACTCATAGGGAGTTTTCTTGGTACCAGGTCTGAAATACACCTTGTTAACCGTATGACATGCGGTGTTGATAGCTTCTCCCCATAAATTTCTAGCTACATCCTTGTTGTGCAACATGGCTCTAGCCATCTCCCGAATGGCTCCGTTCTTTCTTTTTACTACACCATTTTGCTAAGAAGTAATAGGAGTAGAAAATTCTTGAGATATACCTGATCTAGTGCAAAAGGATTCCATGTATGAGTTCTCGAATTCTTTACCATGATCACTTCAAATTCGATCAATCTTCAAGTTCTTCTCATTTTGCAATCTTGTACATAAGGCTTCAATATGCTCAGGAGTATCTAACTTGGATCTTAGAAGAATGACCCAAGTATACCCGGTGAAATCATCTACCACAACCATGATATATCTCTTTCCTCCAAGAGACTCAGTTCTAGCTTGACCCATGAGATCCAAATGTAGAAGCTCTAAAGGTCTAGATGTAGCTAATGTCTAAGTGTCAGGATGTTTTGCTTTTGTTTATTTCCTATGCTGACACGATCCACACACAACATTGTTCACTCTGCTAAGCTTTGGTATCCCTAAAATTGATTCATGCTTAGATACAATTGTGAGATGTTTGTAGTTGGCATGTCATATCCTTTGGTGCCATAGGTCTTCATTTGGCAGATAAATGCTATTGCACACAATATCGGTATCGTGTACCAATCCATAACAGTTATCTAGAGTGCAAACACCGCTTATAAGTTTCTTCCCGGACTCATTCAACATAAGGCATTTCCCTTTTAAGAACAGCACCACAAAGTCTTGATCACATATTTGGCTTATACTCAACAAGTTCACCTTCATACCTTTTACATATAGCACATTTAAAATGTCCGGCAGTCCAGGTAGAGAGATGGTTCCCTTCCCTTTTATTTGCGATTTACTCCCATCACCAAAGGTAACATTTCCACTTTTCTTGGACTCAAAAACCTTAAAGAGAGAGCAGTCTCCAGTCATGTGTCATGAGCATCCTTTCATCAAGGTGCCACAAACATGTGTCCATTACCTTGAATGCAGAATTCATCATAAAGCACACCTCATACTTACATGACAAATCAGTAGGAATGGTGTTTTCTCCCATCCGCCATTTATGAACAAAGCCTAACTTTCACCCTTCTCGGATGAACTCCTCTGCACATTATCATTTTGAGATAGTCTAGTTTCTTCTTAGCTATACTAAGACCTTTTTCAATAATCTTCAAGATAGCTTTCAAATAACTTTTAGACTTGTAATTTCTGAAACACTCAATCAAATAGAGATTGGAAAAGCAGATGTATTTGAAATAAAAGATCTCTTCATGCCGTTTGCAAACATGACAACAGGGGTCAATGGATCACACAGCAAAGATTAACCTTAATTAGAGTGCGCCATTCTGATACCACTTGATAGGCCAAGAATGTATTAACCCCTTTAGTAAATTAACCAATTAATTAGCCAAATTAATTAATTAGATTCAATTACATGTAATAAGCATGGTAGTACAAACAAATCCCCGGATAACTAAATGCAGCGGAAATTAAATTTGACACGGGTGAGGAAAACCACCAAGGCAAAACCCCACCGGGTGAATTTAAGGTCACCAAACCCGAGAATCCACTATTATCAAAACAAGCGATTTCAAGTAAAAGGAATCCTAATACCTAATACCAAACTACAGTTGAACCCTTACCCCAATACATAATGCACGACTCCAATTACGTGACTAACCATTCAATGCATGGCTCCAATTACGTTACTAACCAACTTGAGAAAGATGTTGGTTGCAAAGTTCTTCAGTTCAACCAGACAATGAAGATTAAGAAGCTCCTTAGTTATAAAACCCTTGGTGCAAAGATGCAGTAGCTTCTACAAGAGAAAGATGAACTAGGGCAAATTGTCTTCAATCATAATATGCTTGAATAATCACTTTGCATCAAGTGAGATGGCCCTTAAAATAGTCATTATATATGTCTAAGGTTGTGAGAAAAGAAACCCTACACAAATAACTTGGATATGCGTGAAAAATAAATCTGAAAATCTGAATTTCGTAATTCTCAATAGATCTTGAATTTGTCGAGTTATCTATCTAGCTTTAATGAACAATACTTCTTCACTTGTTTCTTGGACAGATTTGCATGAGTTTAATACTAGACTTGAACTCTTGTTCCTTGAGATCCATCCTAGATCTACCCAAATACAAGTAAAATGCGTTTTGTCAAAGGATTAGCCAATTTTATATGACATATGTTCTAACAAGTTCCACATATATCCTAACAATGTAGAACTTACTACCACAACTCTATGATAGCTCCGAGTCCACTGATTTGCTTCTTTCTTGGATCTGCAGCAACCACAAGTTCTCCTACTTGTGATTTTTAGACTCCACTCAAAGGTTGATCAACACAAACTCTTTTGTTTGTGACTCTAAGACCACCCTTGAAGGTTTAGATCATCAGCACCTTTGATGACTAGAGAAGGAAGCAACTTCTACAACACCGGATCTTGAGATTCTTCAAGGAATAACACTGGTAGAAAACATGAGAGAGGTTTTTGGGTACAAAACCCTAGATACAAAGGCACACTCTTCTCTCTCTTAAAAGCCTTATTAAAAACGTGCTTAGGGTTTCCATTATATACTAGGAGAAGTAGATCTAAAACCCTAATCCTTTTTGAGCTTGAACTGTTGTTTGGGTTTAATTAAATTTCTGAAGAAACGACTCTTGATCAATCAAGCTTGTCTCTCAATTGGTCGAACTAGGTAGATTCTGAATTCTTCTTTCTATAGCTTGTATTTTCTTGAATCTTGACTTGAATCACCTTGAGTATTGTCTAATAATACCTATAGACTCTAGTATCTATATCCAGACAAATTTGTGTTCATAATTTGCTAATTGTTCTAAAATTTTTGAACCAAACAATCTCCCCCTTAGGCAATTTGTGACAAAACTTACATACAAAATAAAATGCTCAAATACAAGAACAACCCAACACAATAAAATTGCCCTATAAAATCACAAATCCTAATCTAAGACTCCTAACCTAGAAGTTGCAATAAGAGGTAGAAGGTCTTGATTAGAATGTACCGCCCTTCCGAAAAACACTCCATAAAACACACCTTTGCATGTGTAGAAAGAAAGACATAAATAGTAAATAATCAAACCAAAGTAAATAACAAATATGCAAACTAACTCTCCCCCTAAGTTAGATACATTAAAAAATTTTATTTTCTCCCCCTTTCCAAAAAAATTTCAATTCCCTTAAGAAAACAAACGGGCTTCCCACATTTCATCTATATTTTTTGGCGGATCGTGAGTCGTGCCATTCCACTTGAGAACCAATTGGTGATGAGGAAGACATGCTCAAATCTTTTATGGTATTCGACATCATGCCATGTGAGCCTGCTTTTAGAGTGGTTGTAAGGAGTCAAATTGTGGTTCCCCCAACAATCCCTCCCTCACAATGAAACTCCTATGACTCAAACCCATGACCTTAGCTCTGATACCACTTGTTAGGTTTTAAATCCCTATAAACTAGATTTTTTAATCTAATATTAATTAATCAAGTGAATACTTAGGTTTATTATTCAGATCTAGGTTAAAACAAAACAATCATATCATGCAAAGCAACGGAAAAATAAATAATACAACGATATGATGACCTAGGAAAACCAAACTGGTAAAAAACCCGGAGAGGATTTAACCTAGCTATCCTTAAAGTAAAAAGCAAATTCACTAGAAAGAATTGAAGTTTACAATAAGACTTAGACCACTAACATCTTATTGCTACTACATGAAGAACTTACTACCACGACCCCATGATAGCCACGAGACCATGGACTACTTTTTTCTTGGATCCGTAGTAGCTGCAAGTTCTCCTACTTGTGATTTTGAGACTCCACTCAAAGGTTTATTTACACAAACTCTTTTGAAGGTTTAGGTCATAATTTTTGATGAATAGAGAAGACAGCAACTTTTACAACACTGGTTCTTGAGATTCTTCAAGGAATAACATCGATAGAAAACATAAGAGAGCTTTTTGGGTACAAAAACCTAGATACAAAGGAGGCACACTTTTCTCTCTCTAAAAAGCCTTATTAAAAATGTGCTTAGGGTTTCCCTTTTATACTAGGAGAAGTAGATCTAAAACCTTAATCCTTTTTGGGCTTAAACTGTTATTTCTTGATCGGTCGAACCAGGTAGATTCTAAATTCTTCTTTTTGCAGCTTGTATATTCTTTAATCTTGACTTGAATCATCGTAAGCATTGTCTAATAATACCTATAGACTCTAGGATCTATATCTAGACAAGTTTGTATTCATGATTTGCCAATTATTCTAAACTTTTAGAACCTAACAAAAAAAGCAAAGAATAATACAATCCTCGTTCAAAAAGGATCATCACGCTTTCAAATGAAATAGAGAAGATCCAATTTTTGGGTTAGTAGGTTACGTGAAATCAATTCTATTTTTAAAGTACTCTGGATTCTCACATTACCAACTTTATTTGGGCCTCAAGCATAGGTTCTGATAGGCCAAGAATGTCTTGACCCCTTATGGTAAATTAACCAATTAATTAGCCAAGTAAATTAATTAAGTCAATTAACATGCAATACGCGTGGTAGTATAAACAAATCACTAACTAAGTTTGTTAGGTTTTAAGACTTTAGGATCTAAATGTGTATTAGAACTTTAATGTGTAATGTTGGCAAACCATGATCAAAACTTAGAGTCTAGATTTAGATTGCTCAAAGTGTGTTTATTTGTACAGTTGGAATTGAGTGTACTGCAAGATTTATTGGTGTTAATCTGCATGGCTCTATCGATCAAAAATTAGACTCGATCGATTGAAGCTTGTATAGATTGTTTTTTTTGCAGAATTTCCAACTCAGCCCAAGCCCATATGACGTGTAGGGTTTTATGTTTTACTTCAAATATAAAAGGAAAAACTCTAGCCACGTTTTTGTGGTTGTTAATATCTTGTGTGTGTGAATCTTTCGTGAGATCTAGAGGTGTTTACCTTCATACACACTTGAGGTTATCAAGATCAAGATTCATGTTAAGAGCTTAATGATCGTTTCAGTTGCTACATAAAGAACTTTAAAGAAGATCTAAAATCTTTGAGTGAAGTCTCAAAGTCATAAGTAGAAGAACCTGTGGTTGTTGTAGATCAAGGAAAGAAGTAGTCTGTGGACACGGAGCTATCACGGGGTCGTGGTAGTAAGTTTTCTACTCGAGGTAGCAATAGGATGTTAGTAGTCTAAGTTCTATTATATAAATTCAATTCTTTTATAGTGGATCTGTTTTACATTGAGAATAGCTAGGTTAAATCATTCTCAGGGTTTTTACCGATTTAGTTTTCCTGGGTCATCGGATCTTTGTGTTCTTTATTTTCCGTTGCTTTACATGACATGATTGTTATTGTTTTAACCTAGATCTAAATAATAAAATTAAGTATTCACTTGGTTAATTAATTAGGTTAAACAATTTAGTTTTACAGGGGTCTAAAAACATACAAATGGTATCGGAGCGGAGTTAGCTCTTGTGTTTTTAGATCTTTTGGTCTAAGAGTTGATCCTTGATCCCCATTATCATGGATAATTTTAAGTATCTTACTATTTTTTATTGTGATGATTTGAATAAAAAGGACATTATTGTTTCTGTTGATCTTTTTGATGCCCGTGAAACTCTCCGTAAGGAATTATTGAAATCTATGAAAATTGCTAAGAAATTTAAGGAAGAGTTAAAATTGGCTAATCTTGAAAAAGAGGAATTGGTTTTTAGATTAGATGAATCTAATAAAAAGAATGAATTTTTGAGAAATCAAATTTCCTCTCAAAGCTTGGAACAGGAGTTAGTTGAAACTAAAGCTAATATTGAAAATTTGACTAGTACCAAGCTTCTTGTTAATAACAAAAGTGTTTCTGTTTCTCTTAAGCCTAAAGCTGAAAACGTTTATATCCCTCCTTTTAAGAGAAGTCATAAAGAAAAGGCTTATGTTGCTAGGTTAGACAAAGGTAAAAGTTCTGATGTAGACACTGAAATTTTTAAACTTATGTCTAAGCCTACTATTAGAGAGCATAATAAATTTGTTTTTGTGCCTACTTGTCACCTTTATGGTGTCGTTGGTCATATTAGACCAAATTATTCTTTATTGAGGCCAAAACCAAAATCTGAGACTAGATTTGTTGTTAGGAATATTGATGTTCCTAAATTTGTTCCTATTTGTCACTTTTGTGGTGTCTGTGGTCACATTCGTCCTAATTGTCATAAATTAAAATTTAAAAATTTTGTATTTCAATCTGGGATATATGATGATATTTCTTCTGCCATAAGTCCATATAAATTGTTTCATATTCTTTTGAAAAGTTAAAGCTTGTTGGCTTATGAAAGGAATTTGCGGGAGTTCAGTCTTTCTCGGAAGATTGGTGTAATCCCTCAAATACACTCTACTTCTCATGGATTTTCAATTACAAAGCCAAAGACTCGTGCTATATGGGTGAGAAAAGATTCTCTAAGGTGAGTGCTGTTTACTTGTCCTTGATTTAATTCTTTCAATTAATTGTGGACATATTTACTTTTAGTTTTTGGTTATTTTTATTTTCTTAGGTTGTTTTGATTATACAAAAATCCAAAAACATTGAAAAATTTTCTAAAAGACAAAAACATTTTATTTTGTGTCTATTTTTTTGAGGATTACATGAGTTATAATATCTCTCTCTTGATTTAGAACATGCTTGAAATTACGGAGGAACTTGAATAGTATGTGTTATATAAGTGCTAAGCTAATTCTAATTTTGTATGAGTATGTACTTCTTTAAAACACAACACTTCTTCACCTGATTCTTAGACAGATTTGCATGGCTTCAACACTTGGACTTGAACTCTTATTCCTTGAAGTATTAAACACATCCTAGATCTATCCAATTATAAATAAAGTGCATTTTGTCAAAGGATTAACAAATTCTAAATGATATATGTTCTTAACATGATCCACATATGTCCTAACAATCTCCCCCTTTGGCAATCCGTGACAAAACTACAACAAACAAATGAACATATGAGAGAAATCATAAATCACTCAACTCATACTCACTTGTTGAATAAAATAAAATATATTTTAACACAAACTCTTGAAAAACTTTGCAAGAAAAGTGTTCGTGGCATGGAAGATTTTGACAACTTTGTATTTACGTAACACTTTAAACAAAACTCATCACAGCATCTTATTGTGAAACAAAAATAAAAGATTACATACAATAAATAAGAAGCATGTGTATAAAGAGAGAAAAGAAACAACACATGGAGAGATAGGTGAAAGAATGTAATAACAACCTCATCAAATATATAAAGATTAAATGAATACAAGGTTTGCTATCATTAAGTGGTCACAAGACCAATGTACAAGAACAATGCATCTAAAAGATAAAGAAAAGAAAAGATACAAAAGTCCTCACTACAACCCTAAAAAATATAAACACTCCCCCTAACAAAAAGTCCTATGCTAACTCTCCCCTTGAGTATGTGACTACTCTCATATCCAAAACTACTTCCCCTTTTTGTCACGAATGACAAAGGGCAAGTCACTAAGAAGCGATCATCTCGTTGTCACCGATAGAGCTAGCACTATCATCCTCATCATCATCATCATTGGAGCCATCATCATCACCCTCATCCTCTCAAGCTTTGTGGAGATGGAGAAAGAGACGCAGTGAAACCACCTATGACAACTTGTCATCATGCAATACGACTAATACGGGTGTTCACCTGACACAACTCATCATTAAGAGTGTCAAGGTGAGCATCCATGCACTCAAGCTGAGCCATGATGGCCTCAAGAGACACCACCTACAGAAAAAGAAGGAGCAGAGGTGGATGGAGTGGAGAAGGCTGGAAGAGTTGTTGTCTCGATCTGTGGCCACTTCGGTCAAAGCTAGGCCTCGCTCCATCTAACGGATGCATCGCTAATGGCACCCATGATAGAGAAGTGAGCAGACTCTGGAAAGGAGATAGACATATGGCGAATGATCCTCGTGATAGTAAAAGGAAAAATAAGCTTATCACAGGTCGCAGTGTTGGGTTCTAAGACTTTAGGTATAAATATATTAGAACTTCATTTTGTAATGTTGGCACACCATGATCAAAATATTTAGTCTTATTTTTAGACTTGCTCAAAGTATGTTTATATGTAAAGTTGGAATAAAGTGTATTGCAGGATTTCTTGTGTAAATCTACTTAGCTTGATTGATCGAAGCTCGTGCGGATGTTTTTTTCAACAGAATTTCCAACTTAGCCCAAGCCCATTTGACGCGTCGGGTTTTATGTTGTGCCCTAGGTATAAAAGGGAAAACCCTAACCACGTTTTTATGTTGTTGCTGTTGTTGTTTATGCTATGTATGTGAATCTCGTGTGAGATCTAGAGTTGTTTGCCTTCACATATACTTAGGGTTATCAAGAATCAAGATTATGTCAAGAGCTTAATGATCGTTAAGTTGCTGCATTAAGAGCTTAAAGATACACAAGCGGGAGTGCTTGTACTTGCTGTGAATCCAAGAAAGAAGTAGTTCGTGGGTTCGGAGCTGTCACGTGGTCATGGTAGTAAGTTTTCTACTCAAGGTGGCAATAGGATGTTAGTGGTCTAAGTCGCTATTATGTAAACTTCAATTTTTTTATAGTAGATCTGTTTTACCTTGAGGATAGCTAGGTTAAATCCTCCCCAAGTTTTTTACTAGTTTAGTTTTCCTAGGTTATCATATTGTTGTGTTCTTTATTTTTGTGATCTTTGTTCAATGATATGATTTATCTATGTTAACCTAGACTTGCATAATTTACTTAAGTTAATCACTTGGTTAAATAACTAGATTAATCTAGTTGTGTTTAAGGGGTCTAAAAACGTACAAGTGGTATCGGAGCAGGTTAGCTCTAGTGTTTAGATCCTTTGATCTAAGAGTTGATCCTTGACCCCTATTGTCATGGAACACAGTCACTCTCTTGTTATCCCACCTCACTTTGATGGAAATAATTATGCTTATTAGAAAGTAAGAATGAAAGCATTCCTAAATTCTATTGATGAGAGAGTTTGGAATTCCGTTGAATAGAGATAGAAGAAGCCAACTACTCTTATTAGTGAGTGGCAAACTTCTCAAAAAGAAGCAGCCGCTTTTAATAGCAAAGTTATGAATTCTATTTTTAATTTTGTTTCTATGGAGGAATTCAAGAGAATCTCTAATGTTGAGGTTGCGCACACCGCATGGAATATTCTCCAAACTGTGCATGAAAGTACAAAGGCGATTAAGAATAACAAACTACAGTAGTTAACTACTAGGTTTGAAAGCATTAGGATGTCCGATGATGAAAGTTTTGATGAATTCTATGCTAAACTGAATGATATTGTTAACTCTGCTTATAGTTTGGGTGAAATCTATGATTAACGTAAAATTTTTAGGAAGATGTTTAGATCTTTAATCGAGGATTTTAGACCCAAAGTAACTGTCATCATCGAAAGCAAGGATGTGGACTCCATCCCTATTAATGAACTGGTAGGATCTCTTCAGTCCTATGAGGTAGACCTACCTAAGACAAGCAAATCCAAATCAATGGCTTTTAAGTCTGTTGATGATATTGATGTGAATGGATTTGACGATGAACTCTCTGCTACAGAGATTGCCTATCTTGTCAAGAACTTTAGTAACATTCTTAGGAACAATAACATAAGGGCAAGAGGTAAAAACAATGCTCGACCTAGAAATTTTAGGAGGAATGATCCCACTAAGGTCAATAACGCTGAAAAACCTAAAGAGAAAGTAGGTCAACCTTCTAATGATTCTATGGGTCAACAATTTTTTAGTTGTCAAGGGTATGGTCATGTGAAATCAAAATGTACTACATTCTTTAGGGCTAAGGGTAAGGCTATGGCTGTAACCCTTAGTGATGATGAAGTTTCTAATAATGAGTCTAGTAGTGATGAGGATGGAAACTTCATTGCTTTCATCGCTATAGCTGTAGTTGATGAAAGTGTTGCTGTTGAAGAGAACCCTTCTAATGGGGAACTCTCTAAGGATGTAGATTTACAAGAAGCCTACAATAAGCTTTGCAAAGTTGCTATAAAGGATGCTGCAAAGAATGCTATGAATGTTGATTTAGGCTTAAGAAAAATTGCATCTCTTGAACTTGATAAGAGAAATTTTCTTGTGAAATTGTTTGATGCTAATGAATTGTTAAATAATGTGAAGACTGAGAACATGCTTTTGCTTGATAAAGTTAAGAATTTAGAATTTGAGTTATCTGTTGCTAGAGAACAAACAAATAGGTTTGCAGGCTCTAAACTTGATCATATGTTGAGTGTTCAAAAGTCTCTTTCAGACAAAACTGGCTTAGGTTTTGTAAAAAGCATCTCTGTGGATGAACCATGTTCCATAAATTTTGTTCCTTCTTTTGAGCCCCTTATGAGTGAGATTGTCAAACCAGCAGAAGTTACACCTCCTAGGAAAATTAGGGTTGATCTTCAAGAATCTAAACCTAAGACTCCTAACCTTCCTAAGGGAAAGTTGCATGATAGACCTGCATGGGTTTGTCATTTTCGTGGAAAGTTTAGGCACATTCGCCCAAACTGTTTCAAGTTGCAAACTGTTAAGGGAGCAAATAAACAAAGGGTACCTGTGCCTCAAGCACAAGATCCTATGGTACCTATTAGCGAGTTGGTAAAGGCTTTAAATCTTTATTCCAATCTTGGAGTTGCTCAGAATTCTAATTTGAATAATAACTCATCTAAAAAGTTTTGGATGCAAAAGGCTCGATCTAATTAAGTTTTTCTGACATGGTCATTGTGCTTCATTGCTCTATTCTTTGTAATCATTCTTCTTTGTTGCTTTTGTTTTCTTTGTTTTTTCTAGGATTTGCATTGCATAACATTCATGCATTTCATTCTAGGATTGTTTTCATTATTTCTTTTCCAAAAAAAAAAAAAAAAAAAAGGAAAAGGAAAAGGGAAGCAAAATGTGTTTTGCATTATTTGTCTTGGATTTGAAATCAAAGTTGGCCAATTTATTTTTACATAACATGTTTATGTACCTTGTTTAGCTTAGATGTGCTTATTTATTGCACTTTACTAGTTTGAGTTTTGTAGTGTATGTTGTGTGGGAAGATGTTTATAGTTTTTGATCACATGATTTTGATCTTGAAATCATATGCCTTTAATTGTTAGACTTGAACTTATTGAGAAAGGCATAAATTACTATCTCACCACTATTTACTAGCCAATCATGAACACCTTAGTGCATACTGTAAGATTTTGTGCTTGAGAAAGTGAAGCACATGCACAAAACGAGCATAAGATGTAGCCTCGGTTTAAATGCTAAAATTGGTGTGTACATTATTGGGCTATAATAACTTCAAATCAGATAAAATTGGTGTTTACCTTATCTTGGCTATTTTAATAAGTTTCTGATCAAATAAAATTTGTGTGTACATTATGATTCAAATCAAGAAACTTACATGATTGCAAGCTTGTTTTCTAGAAGATGTGGGAGTTATATGATGTAACTCTTTAAGTGATAGTCTCTCTCAAATTTGTGTGATGAATTTTGTAGAAATTGTGATTGCTTACTATTCACATATCACCTCACATGTATTTCAAGCTTTTGCTAGTTGTACACACTATGCAAGTTACTAAACTTTGTACATGTTATTGTGTGTGATTTTGATTTGGCCATCCAAGTTTGAAAATTCCTTGATTTTAGTGCAACATGTGTTTGAAGTTTGAGAATTTAAGGAAAATTGATTGAAAATCTTATCTTTGGGAGAACTGGGTTCAATACAAGTGTTTTTGGAAAGCATTTCATCTCATACTCATACATTCTATTCATAAAATATTGTGCTTTGAGGTGTTTCTGCATAAAATTGTTCTTTTTTTCAAAAAATTGATTTTTCCAAATTTTCGATTGATCAAACCTGTTTCTCAATCGATTGAAATTGCAATTAAAATTTAAGTTTGAATCTGTCTGGTTCGATCACCGCCGATCACTCTGGATCGATCAAATGTAATTTTCGATCGATCGAAACTAATTTTCAATCAATCAAAAATCGCATAGAGAGTTTTTTAAAACCTCAAGTTTTCACGTGTTCTATCACTATTCAAACTTTTTCAAAAACTCTCTCTCTCTCTCTCTCTCTCTCTTCAATCGGTCAAGGATTCAAAGCAATTTTTTGTCGTTTTCCCTCAAACTTTTTGCAAGGTTTTTGTATTCTAAGGCAGGTAAGACTCTTTTGACCCTCCTTTTTCATTTTATTTTCATGTTTCATGCATTTTGGGGAAATTTCAAACCTATATAAATTTGGGGTTTTTGTTGATTTCAATCTTTTCTTTCCAAATTGATCATTGGATTTTTGTTGTGGGATGATATAAATCTAATCTTTGTGAATTAATTTGATCAATTGGTTGATTTGGGAAAAATTGAATTTTCTAGGACTTGAAACTACCCAAATTGGGAATTTGTTCAATTGAGCATAATGTGATGAAAGCGGCTTGTTGGGTTGATTAATTTGATCATAGTATACTGTTATCTATCCTGTGTAATGATCAATTGATCAAATTTTTGAGTTCTTTGAATGTGGGTTTTCAAAATTTGGGGTTTTTGATATAAACTCTATGCTCAAGCCAATTTTGTGATTTTAAAGTGCAATTGAACTCATTCTCACTGCATTAGAGCATGCATCATGTGTTGATATTGTTCATGCATCATATAGATTGTTATTTTCTATATTTCTATGCTAACTTGCAGATCGCCTTTAGTTCTCTCTCTTTCTTTCTCTCTTTCTCTCTCTATCTCTTTTGTGTCTGTCCTTTTGATCCTTAGCATCATGTATAGGAAGACTAGAGCAAATAGGAAATCCTCCTCTTCTTCTGTCTCCACCTTTGATAGTGAGAGGTTCCTTAGTGAGAAAAACCAAGAAACCTATGAAAAGTTGAACATTCGTAGGAATGTATAGGCTAAGCGGAAAGTAGTGTTAGATGAGTTAGATGATGAAATTTAGAGAAACTTTGAGCGTAGGGGTTGGCTTCCTTTGCTGGACATTTCTCATCCCCCTTGAACTACCTTGATTAGAGAGTTCTACTTGAACCTCTCTATTCACTCCTATGATTCCAACACTCATTTAGATGATATCATGTCATATCTTACTGGGTCCTCTATCTAGTGGGGTTCTGATCCTCGGATCACCTCTCACAAGTTGACCGAGATTCATTATCTTTTTTTCCGGATTTCTTGTCATTTCATTTGACCTATCTCTCACCTACACACTATTTCTTTAGAGAGATGTGCATTTTTTGTATGCAATTGTTACATATGCTTCTTTGAGTTTTCCTCATCTTTTCATTTGTTCTTTGATTAAGATTCATAGAAGGTCTATTTTTCCCCATTTTTATTCATTAGATTTGTTAGGTTCTAAAGACTTAGGTTTTTATGTATTTAGAACTCTAATGTGCATTGTTGGCAAACCATGATCAAAACAATATGGTTAGTAGTCTTTAGTCTTGCTCAAAGTTGTATCTTTTATGTAAAGTTGGAATCGAGCTAATGTAGAAGTTATTGTGCATCTCAGGCTGGCTCGATCGATCGAAGCTTAGGCTCGATCAATCGAATCTCGGGCAGAATGCGTTTTTCGGCAGATTTCCAACTCAGCCCTAGTTTGTTTAAAACGTTTAGGGTTTTCTAATTTGTCCTAAGTATAAAAGGCAAACCCTAGCCACGTTTTAGTGTTACTCATATTGCTGTTTGTGTAAATCTCTTGTGAAATCTATATGAGCTTTCCTTTACACAAACTTAGGGTTTTCAAGGAGGAGATTTTATCTACATCTTGATGATCAACTCAGTTGCTACCATTTAAGTTTAAAGAAGCACAAGCAGGTGTGCTTATATCTGGTGGTGAATCCAAGAAAGAAGAAGTCCGTGGATTTGGAACTTGTACGTGGTCATGTCGGTAAGTTCTACCGATGGGTAACAATAAGAAGTGGGGGCTTGTAAGTCTTATTGTATGAACTTCGATTCTTTCAAAATAGTGAATTCAGGTTTACCTTGAGGATAGCTAGGTTAAATCCTCCCCAAGTTTTTACCGGTTTAGTTGCTTGGGTGATCATATCTTTGTGTTATTTATTTTCTGCTGCTTTCCATGATATGATCGTTGTGATTGTGGTAACCTAGATTTGTTAAATTGGACTAAGTAATAACTTGGCTAATTACCAAGATTAATCCAATTATGTTTTAAGGGGTCTAAAAACCATCAAGATTTTATTACATCTAGGATTGGATAAGTTTCCGGCATATATAGCTCCTATAGGTGCCACCTTTCTTAGGCAGAGGGCTGCTCGGATGCAAACTAGCTCTAAATGCCCTAGAGTAGATTCTTCCTCTTTTGGTGCACCTCCTCCTCTTCCTTCTTCTACTTTAGGTGATCCGGCTGCAGATGCTTATGCCGATTCGACAATTGCTGCTGATCCTCCACCTTCTGTTTTGGATGTTTCTAGCATTCATCATGATTTGGACACTGTCATGACTGTTCGGGCGACTCATGGTCAGCTTTTGGTGGACTTGCTTACTGAGCTTTAGGCTTTGAGAACAGATTTGGTGAGTTTTAGATGGTTACCTCCGCCACCTCCTTTTGATGATGAGTGATTGCGCTTTGGCAATTCGTCACAAAAAGGGAGAGTACATAAGGATAGGAGATTTTGTTGATAGGGGGAGATTTCTTTTGTTTTGGAGTTATGGAGCTTTAGATTGTATCTAGGTGCTTCATCTTGTATTTATATTTTTTGGCTTGTCATGTATTTTGTTTTATTTGAGTTGTCTATGATAGGGGGAGATACTATGATGTGTTTATTTTTGTTTCTTGTTTCACATTGTGCTACATTGTTTATTGATTTATATTTATAAGGTTATTCATGATATATGTCTTGCAGTTTATGTTATGTGAAATGAAGAATTTATTTTGTTTTACTTGTATTTTCCACACATGCATTTATATGTTTGTTAAGTGTTTCAGGAATATATAGGTTGATTCAGTCGTGTTACTCTCTACACTTGCAACTAATAGATAGTAGTTAGGTTGAATTTGTTGTGTTGGGCAATGATATTGTAATGAGCTATTTTTTGTAAACTTTGAGCACTTTGTTTAGTTCGTATTTTGTCATGGATTGCCAAAGGGGGAGTTTGTTGGGTTCTAAGACTTTAGGTTTAAATGTATTAGAACTTCATTTTGTAATGTTGGCAAACCATGATCAGAACATTTAGTCTTGTTTTAAAACTTGCTCAAAGTATGTTTATGTGTAAAGTTGGAATCGAGTGTACTGTAAGATTTACTGTGTAAATCTGCCTAGCTCGATCGATTGAAAATTAGACTCGATCGATCGAAGCTCGTGTAGATTATTTTTTTCTACAGAATTTCCAACTTAGCCCAAGCCCGTTTGACGTGTAGGGTTTTATGTTTTGCCTTAGGTATAAAAGGGAAAACCCTAGCCACATTTTTATGTTGTTGCATTTGTTGTTTATGCTATGTATGTGAATCTTTTGTGAGATCTAGAGGTGTTTTCCTTCACATATACTTAGGGTTATCAAGAATCAAGATTATGTCAAGAGCTTGATGATCATTCAGTTGCTGCGTAGAGCTTAAAGATACACAAGCGGGAGTGCTTGTACGTGTTGTGAATCCAAGAAAGAAATAGTCCATGGACTCGGAGCTGTCATGTGATCGTGGTAGTAAGTTTCCTACTTGAGGTAGCAATAGGATGTTAGTGGTTTAAGTTGCTATTGTGTAAACTTTAATTCTTTCATAGTGGATCTTTTTTACCTTGAGGATACCTAGGTTAAATCCCCCCTAGGTTTTTTCTTGGTTTGGTTTTCCTGAGTTATCATATTGTTGTGTACTTTATTTTCCATGAGATTCGATGTTAACCTAGACTTGCATAATTTACCTAAATTAATCACTTGGCTAAATAACTAGATTAATCTGTTTGTGTTTAAGGGGTCTAAAAATGTACATGTTGTATCCTTATAGATGTTTATAAGGGAGAGTATGAAATGAGAGGGAAAGTCTATGGTAAGTCCCTTAAGGAGGGATAACAAAAATTGAGCACGAGTCTCAATAATTGAATTATAGTGAGGCAAGGGATGTAAAACAAATGTCATCACCATATTCAGGAACCTCGGACCTTTTGGAAAGCTCGAGCAAGGGGTATTTTAATGTTCACCCCAAGATGAAAGTGTCTCACAGAATAAAGACATGAGTTCATCTTTAGACACAGATTTAAGATGAGGACAGTAGGGGTAATCAGGATGTGATATCCTTGGGACATGTAGCACATTAGAGATAAGCTCCGGCGTGACTACAATATGTATACCTTGAACAAAAGTGAGAAAGTGAGGTATAGAATAATCAAAGCTATGCATATTGGAGTAAAACTCTTGTATGATCAAAGTAGGATAGTTAATCGAGATGTCACAAAAAGATTCCCAACCCCTACTATAAATGATAGTGGGTAAGTCAAGATCAGAAAAAATTGAAAGGATGACCTGGTGTTTCGAATGAATGCCACATTTAGAAAAGTTCTCCAAGAAGTCCGTTTTGGCCTTCTCATCACGGAACCGAACTTGAAGAGGAGTAGAATTAGAAGATGATGTCCCAGAACGAAGAGGGTTCCGGGACGAAGAGAGGGAGACACACACAAAAGAGTACCAATCAATAACAATATCAAAAGGAAGAAAAGAGAGGTATGTATGCCTGAAAAATGCATGAACATGAGACATGCAACAATAAAAACGTCATGGGCTCAGCCCAATCCAAACTACATATAGAACACATATCTAAATGCATGAAACATTGTGAAAATTCAAATGTGATGCAATGCATGAGCACACATGATCATTTAAACAAAACCCAACCCCAAAATTTTTCAAAAACCCCCTAAAAACCTAGGTTTAAATGTATTAAATGCATGATAAAAGAGAGAAAAGAGATCATACCGGATGAGGAAAACAAGATTTAGGCCAAAAATTAAGTGGGGAAGGTGAAGAGATTGAGTGAGAAGTGTTTGAGGAGGTGAAAAGATAGTTTCTATCGAGAGAGATCGAAGAGAAATGAAAGAAAAATCGCATAGAAACTATATATAGAAAAATGAAGCTCGATGGATCAAGAGCTATTGAGAATTTGTCAAGCACTAATTCTCGACAGATAAATTTGTCGAGGTGTTGTCGAGAATCTGTCGATGGCCAAAGAACCTTGATGGATCGAACAACTATCGAGCATCTATCAAGCAGATAGAAAGTTTCTCGATGGATCGAGAATCTATCGAGAGGCTATCAAGACAAATTCAAGAAAGCTTTGATGGATCAAGATTGCGTTAACTTCTATCGAGAAAGGAAGATCAAAGGTTGATGGATAGCTATCTATCGAGAAGCTATCAAGATGTGTAAAAACAGTTTTTCAAAGAAGAGAAAAACATAGAAATGAATGCAATCAAGCAAGCTACTCAACCAAAGATCCAAACAACATGTTAAGCTTTCAAAAACATTTCTCAAGAAGAAAAAAACAAGCATTTAGATCCAAAACACACACACACACACTAAACAAGTCTAACTAATTTTATATTTCAAAAACAAGTCAAGACAATTTAGTAAGTATACATTAACACTTATATTCCTTGTGATGGCCAAATCACATTGTACCTGCACATGTATCAAAAGTAGCAAAGAATTTGCGTGTTGTGTGTGAAAAACATCGCAAGATTGCATAAGTGTCTCATGTTATGAGGATTTGAGATATGAGAAAATCAATTTAACTCACACACAATTATAACCACTTAATGGGGACTATCACCTTCGAGATACATTCTATAACTCCCACATCTCCTAGAAGACACGCTTGCAATCATATATAAAGCATTTTGATTCTTTTTATTTTTATTTTTCTTTTGTTAAGCATATCATGCATGGGCATATAAGAGAGAGAAAAGAAATACCTAATTATGTTAAGCTTTTGACATTGCACTTTTGCTATGCCGAAGCATACATATGTCATTCCATGATTGGCAGGCAATAATGGTGAAATGGTTATTTATACCTTTCTCTTAGGATTTTTCAGTCCTACCCGTCAAAAAGAGTGATATGAGTGTTAAGTACAAGATATTATCTAATCTTACTCATCACAAACAAGAGCCACAGAGCTCACTTGCTTAGTTGTGCATAGAGATGCTCATCTAAGTTACAGAAGATACAAAGTTTAGAAAATTTTGTTTCAATGGCCATCCAAGGTACACATGTACCAATGTACACAAAGCACACACTGTTTTTGTATTTTTATAATTTTTCAATTTTTTTTTTATTTATGAAAAACAAAATAAAGCAAAATTGAAAATAAACAAACAAAAAACAGTTAAAGAAAGCAAAGCATAAAAACTCAACTGACTCAAAAACAAGAAAGCAAAACACACAAGTAATGCATAACCAAAAGGAGAGGGAGAGAGAGAAAAAAAGTGACTAAATCACATAAAGCCTTTTTTCTTCCACACCTTGGAAGAACATTTCCGTTTAGCAAACCTTTGATTCGGTAGTGAGGGGGAAGAATTGAAACCGTTCAAATTCGAAAGGAACATGAGGGCTTTGAGAAGATCTCCAAGAGCAAAAGAGGATGGAAATTGATTCTGGTTTTCGGATGAGATCATATTGTTGCTCTATTAAGTGGCTAACCACTTATAGCAATTAGGTCGAGTACGTCCAATAGCTCCATAGTGATGACAGAGATACTGCTTCTTCTATTTAGACTTTTGGTTATTGCCCTCCTTAGCCCTAGGGTTTTTAGTCTCTTTCTTATCAAGCTTAGGGGGTGCTCCTAAGATAGATTTACCCTTGTCTATGTTCTCACTAGCTAAAACAGTTTTCACATCATTGTTCTCGGATTCAACATTATTAGCAAGTGAAAAAAACACAGTAGCACTAAAAGAAGCAATACTAGGAGAAGGGAAATCATATCCTAAACTGGTTTGATCAAAAGCATATTTCTAAAAGCTGAGCATCTCATCTAGCTTTGCACTTGAAGTCCTCTCCAATCGAGCTCGGCTTGGAATAACTCCGACTTGGAACAGCTTCGCTTCAAGCTTCTTCATTCTTTCAACCAAGAAATTGTTCTCAAACGCGAGTGCTCCAATGGTCTGATTAGCTTTATCAAACTTTATGAAGATTTCTTCTTGTTTAAGTTCCACATCACTGAGCTTCTTGATGGCCAGCTTATACGATTTCTTATGCTTTTTAGAGACCTTGTATAATTTTGCATAGGCTGTATGGATGTCATCCTATTCATCCATCTTCTCAAACTTAGACTCCACTAAGTCCTCTTCTTCAAAAATTCCCTCAATAGGATTCATAGTGGCAATGAAGGCATTCAGTATTCCATCATTCTCATTATCCAAATCATCCTTAGGCTCGGTGTCACTTAAGGTAGCAACAAGGGCCTTGCTTTTCCCAATGGTCTTGAGATAGGTTGGGCACTCTTGTTTCATGTGTCCAAAGCCTTCACATCCAAAGCACTTTGTCCTGGAGGAAATGGTGTGCTGATCACCATTCCTAGCATCCTTCTTCCCTTTGTCTTGGCTCTTGAACCGTGAAGTACTAGATTGCTTTTAGTCCTTGTCTTATCCTTTGGCATTCTTCATGAACTTTTTGAACTACCTTGTGATGTAGGATTTCATTTTAGAATCTTCATCGTCTCAAGACTCATTTGTGTCACTACTTTTGGCCTTCAATGCCATGCTCTTTCCCTTACTCGATTTCCCAATCCTGGTCAAACCCAATTCATAGGTCTATAAGTTTCTAACCAACTCTGTCAAAGGAATTTTATCAATGTCTTTTAATTCCTCAATGGCAGTGATCTTGGCATGAAATCTCCCAGGTAGAGATCTAAGCACCTTTCTAACAATCTTGGGTTCGGGAATGGTTTCCCCAAGATTAAATGCGGAGTTCATTATGTCCTTAAGCTTGGCATAGAACTCATCAAACGAGTCATCCTCCTCCATCTTAATCTCTTTAAAGCTTGTGGTAAGCCTCTCAAGTTTTGAATCCTTGAGAGTTTTAGTTCCTTCATAGGTTGTCTGAAGGATGGTCCATGCTTCCTTTGCAATTTCAATGGAGGATATCTTCTTGAACTCTTCATTTATGACTACACTGAATAAGGCATTCAATGCTCTGCTGTTGTTTGCCGCTTTGATCTTAGCACCATCCCAATCAGCCAGTGCTTCCTTTCGTTTGGTCCAACATATCTTCACAGCTTGCCACACTTTTTCATCTAATGACTGTAAGAAAGCTCTCATGTGTGCTTTGTAGTATGCATAGTTAGTGCCATCAAATAAATGAGGTATAATTAAAGATTGTCCTCTATCCATGACAATAAGGGTCAATGGATCATATAACAAAGATTAACCCTAATCAGAGTGTGCCCATTCTGATACCACTTAATAGGTCAAGAATGTATTAACCCCTTATGGTAAATTAACCAATTAATTAGCCAAGTGAATTAATTAAGTCAATTAACATGCAATATGTGTGGTAGCACAAACAAATCAACAATTAAGTCAAATGCAGTGGAAAATAAATTTGACACGGTGATTTGTTTACAAATGGGGAAAACCTCCAACACAAAAACCCTACCGAGTGAATTTAAGGTCACCACTCCCAAGAATCCACTATTATCAAAACAAGCGGTTACAAGTAAATGAATCACAGAACCTTATACCAACTTACAATTAAACCCTTATCCCAATACACAATTGGACTTATAATGTAGTGACAATCTCTCCTTTCAATGCACAAATCCAAGTACGTGACTAACCAATCGATGCACGGATCCAAGTACGTGACTAACGTACTAACTTGAGAAGGATGTTGGCTACAAAGTTCTTCAGTTCATCCACATGATGAAAATTAAGAATCTCCTTGGTCACAAAACCCTACAACGTACAAACACAGTAGCTTCTTCTAGAGAAAGATGAACTAGGGCATATGTCTCAGGTCATAATATGCTTGAATAAAACTTTTGCATCAAGTTTTATCCTATGAGACAGCCCTTAAAATAATCCTTATACATTTCTAGGGTTGTGAGAAAAGAAACCCTATACAAATACACATGGATATGCGTGAAATCAGATCTAAAAAACTAATTTTTGTAATTCTTGATTGATACAATTGTCGAGCTTCACATTTTAAATCTCAATAGATACATTTGCCACGCTATTTGTCGAGTTTTAAAATACAACACTTCTTCACTTAATTCTTGGGATATAAAGAGATATAGAAATAATGGCAATAATATTAATTATGATCAATACCATTTGAAAGATATATAGTTCTAAAATTTTCAAACTAACTTTTTTTTTGAAGAAAAATATTTTCAAACTAACTTTTTTTTTAAGAGAAAAAATTTTCAAACTAACTTGATGAATAAAAAATAAAAAAAAAAACAATTGAGCTATATGAATACTGACAAAGTCTAAATATCTTTGTTATAATTAATCATTAGTTTTAACTTGTTTTATTTACATCTAACTTTGGCATATTAGAAAAATATTCTTAATTCCACCACCGAGAAGTTTTACTCTATGCTCATCTAAAATAATAGAAAGAATACCCAAATGTGTTGGATATTTTCAAAACGGGGGCACTTTAAAAAATGATAAGTGGTCAATAATTACAATGAAATAATAACGATTTGAATCCTAAAATTCTTCGCGCTAATACAGGTCGTAAAACTTTTATCGCACTTTAGCTGATTACATTTATTTGGAAAAAATTATTTAACTTATTTGACTATATATAACTTTTTAAAGATTTTTTTTTTCTTTTTTAAGTTACGACTATAATGTCTTCCAAACTTATTTTTTAAATTTAATAAACCAATAATATAAGCTTCCCTCACAGTAAAATTGGGCTAACTATCTTAATTTTATCCTGTTGTCCATCAGTTCTGAATGCTCGAAAATTTGTGAAAACACAAGAGCTATTTAGACCTCCAATTAAAAATTACGGCTAGATTGATTTTACTCTAATTTATCTAAATGCGGAAATAAGAGTAAATAAAGCGCAATAAACTGATACTACTCTAGTGCATAGATATGAACAACAAACATTAAAAAGTAAAGCACAAGAGTAAGGGAAGAGAGAATGCAAACACCAGATAACTCGCCAATGTATTATCGAAGAGGAAATCGAAGAACTCGGTGAAAAACTTCTCCGTTGCCCTCCAAGTGGTAATCGATCTATTAGACAATCAGTTGGGATACATGGGTTAGCAAGTGACCCTCCAAGCCTAATCTACCTATACTGTACCTAAACCCTCCAAGCTCCTACTCCAACAAGGCTTTTCAGAACCGTGTCTTGTCTAGCTCTCTGGATCCCGCAATCCACCCGATTGCATCCGCCAAGCCTCACTGGCTTCTTTTGGCAATTCTCCAAAGCTTCCCAAGCTCCAAAACACTTTCTACACTCTGAAAATGTGTGGGTTGTGTTTGTGTACAAATCTCCTCTCAAGGTATGACAATGTGAGAGGGAAGGAGAAGAGGCTACAAGGACTTTTCACTAAGGATGAGTAGCTCTCTCTCTAAAAGATGGGTGTGTGTGTTGTAGAAAATCTATCTAGGGTTTTTCTTTCTGAATGACTTCCTTTACATTTGTGGGTAATGATGGTATATATAGCATGGGTGAAGGGTAAGCAAGTCACACTTAAAAAACCTCCAGGCAGAATGTTTTGCGACTATCTTGCGGGAGGGCCTTACCCGCGAGATACTTGCAAAAACGATAGCCCGACATAACTCTTCAACTTTCAACATGTGCTTTTCACGTGTGCTTTTCACGAATACCACAAGTTGAAATTCTCTCTTTAAAAAAAAAAAAAAAAACAGTAATATAACGTGAAAGAGGAAAAGGTGTATGATTGATTGACGAAAAAATTAGGCAAATAATAAAAGGCATGGATGCACTTTCGTTGATATTAATTGGATGATGCTTATTGGTTATTACTTTTATGGCACCATAATCAATGAACGAAAATGACAAATGCACGATAAAATACTCGTTTAAAAAGGATCATCTCTCACACTTTCAAATGAAATGGAGAAGATCCAAATATAAGGGCTGTTAGGACCATAGTTTTAAAAACCGGACCGGACCGGCCGGTTCAACCGGGAGCCGGACCTTAATCCGGTCCGGTTATTATTAAAAACTGAAAATGAAGGAAAAAACGGAAGAACCAAAAAACCGCCGGTTTAATCAAGAAACGGAAACCGGTAAGGTTAAACCGGTTTTTAGCTTGTTCTTTAACCCTTCACATTGTGTTTCGACCAAAAAAATAAAAATAAATAAGAGATTTTGTTTTTGATTTAAGAAGAAGAGAGGTTTTGACTTTGAAAATGTTGTTAAGTCTAAAGTCATGAAGCCTAAGATGCCCACATTGACACCAAAAATATCAAATTTACTATTTACGACTTGACACAGTTGAAAAGAACTGAGGAAACTCAAACCAAAGAGATGCAGCCACGCAGGTACAATGTCCGCTTCAGTTTAAGAGCTTTTCTTGCTGCTCTTGTATTTTTTTTTGGCTGAATAAAAAGAATGAGAAAAATCTTGCTGCTGCTCTTGGAGACTTGCACATGCACTGATGCACATACATTGACCGAGAGAGAGCACTCAAGGCAAAGAGATGAGAAATGAGAGAAAAGTAAAAGAAGAAACCAGTACAAAGCTTTTAATTAACCAAGTTGTGGATGTAAGATTTCAAAATATGTGGTAGGTGGATTATCAACGTGTAAAGGACTAAAGGTGGGATATGTGGTGGAAAAGTAATGGGCAATGATATTGTCACTCACAGGTGACTTTTTGATATTTTTTTTTTTTGAAACCGAAAACATACTTTCATTAAATCAAAGAAGCATCAATGTTTACAACCTCAACAGCAACCGATGGAACCTCTTCCATCCAAAATAAATCAACATTCACCTGTTTGGCATACCTAGCAAGCTCATGTGCTACGATTACCATTTCTTTTAGTGCAGCTCACAGACGACCATTCCAAAGCTCCTACCAGGTGCCGGATGTCTCCAACGACGTGGCCAATGGCTGATTGGTTCTCCGTATCGGAAGCAATCCACCTTGTAGCATTAACACTGTCCCCTTCCACGACAAGCCTCGTGAAACCAGCATCAATAGCGAATTCCAGCGCCTTGCGGCATGCAAGTAGTTCAGCCAAATCACTTCCCTGTACCGCCGGACCTTTAATCGTCATTGCAGCCATAACTTCTCAAGTATAATTCACGATCACCGCACCGAAGCGAGAACTAGCAGAGTCCTTAAACACTGCAGCGTCATAGTTAAGCTTGTACGCATTATGTGGTGGAGGTATCCAGCGCATTCCATCGATCTCCACCTGCTTTGCCGAGTCGCTTCAACTTCCACAGTCGTCTGAAGACTCACCTGTGCTTGCTGAAACTCCTCAAGCAATTCAGATGCACGCCTATTCAAGCAGCCCGGATCAATTAAGTTGCCTCCATGCACAACTCTATTCCGCTAGTTCCAAATCAACCATGCCCGCACCAACCACAATTCGACCTCATTCTGTCCCGGTCGGTCAAGCAAATACTCCAATAAAGCAACAACATCAATCTGACCTGTACCACATACGCAATGCCCTTACACTCCCATACCATACATCCTGCGCTCATCGAGCATTCCCATAAAGCATGGATAGTGATTCTTGGACTAAACCACATAACGAACACACATCATCCGTTAACACCCGTTTCTTCTTGAGGTTCCTTCTAGTAGGGAGAATATCATGACACGCCCTCCACCCAAACACCTTAATCTTATTGGGAATCCGAAGCTTCCATATAGCAGCCCACACTGGACTACCACCATTACTTGATGATGTTTCAGCCCGATCCAACTTCCACACACGAGCTTTGGCAACCTTATAGGCTGACTTTCTTTGTGAAAATACCATCCTTATTATGCTTCCAAAAAATAGAGTCGGATACTTGCCTTCTACTTAAAGGTATATTGCAAATAGCTTCCCCCTCATCCCGATTGAAGTGAGCCATAATAAAATCTCGGCGGCAAACATGGATATCTTGGTTAATCAACCCCGACACCCATTCTTCCTCTTCTTCATCCCTTACCGACAAAAAGGGCTTATTAGTAGGATACTCGGGAATCCACCTATCCCGATAGACATTAATAGAAAGTCCATCACCCACTCGCCAACAATGTCCCAATCTCAAAATAGGCAAGGCCGCCACTAAACTCCGCCACACAAAAGAACAGTTAGGTGATTCTGAAGCCTCAAGCATCAAGATCTAGGGAAGTACCTTGCTTTAAAGCATTGATAGACTAGGGAAGTTTTATCAGTTAATAATCTCCACCCCTGCTTGGCCAACATAGCTAAATTAAACGCTCTCGGATCCCAAAACCCCATTCCACCATCCTTCTTTGACAAAGTCAGTTTATCCCAGCTCTTCCAATGAATTTTCCGTTTATTCCCTACCTGGCCCCACCAAAATCTAGCACATAAGCCATCCAACTCCTCACATAATTTCCCCGGAAGCTGAAACACGCTCATTGTATACGTTGGAATAGACGAGCAAGCGCCTTAATGAGAACTTCTTTCCCAACTCTAGAAAGCATCATCCCCTTCCACCCCTGTAATTTTTTCCACACCCTATCTTTAATAAAAGAAAAAGTATGGTATTTTGCCCTTCCAACAAGGGTAGGCAAACCAGGATATGATTCGAACCGAACCACTTCCTTCACTCCCTTAATCCCCAATGCCTCTTGCTTACGGCTAACAAAGTGGTATTATTACTAAAATACATGAAGACTTTTCCAAATTTATGCATTGTCCGAGGCTTTAGCATAAACTTGAAGGATGTCAACAATAGCATTAATCTCTGCTGGTGTGGCCCTACCAAAAATCAATGAATCATCTGCAAAAAGAAGATTAGTTATCTTTGGTGCACTTTTACAAATAGATACCCCATGCGGACTCCCTCCATTCTCTGCTCTGTCTAATAGCGAAGTAAACCCTTCAGTACATAGCAAAAATAAATATGGTGAGAGAGGATCACCTTGACGGATTCCCCTAGAAGGCAAGACATTACCAAATGGTCTCCCATTTACTAGAACAGAGAAAGACGTCGTTGTCACACAACTCATAACCCTTTCTATCCAAGTTTCAGGAAAACCCAACCGCCGCAAAACCCCCTGAAGGAAAGGCCACTCCACCCTATCATATGCTTTACTCACATCCAACTTCAACGCCATATACCCTTTTTTTTTCTTTCTTTCTGCATTGCATAGTGTGTAGTGTTTCATATGCTAACAACACATTATCAGTAATAAGACGCCCAGGGACAAAAGCACTCTGAGTGGAAGATATGATACTAGGTAACACCTGCTTCAATCTATTTGCTAAAACTTTAGATATTATTTTGTAAATCACATTACACTGACATCGATGGGCCTAAAATCGGACATTTTCTCCGGATTCTTCACTTTAGGAATCAGCACAATGTAAGTATGATTAATATCAGGCAACATATGACCATTATTCAGAAAGTCCAACACCGCATCAACCACAGAATCACCCACAACATGCCAAAATCTTTGGTAAAATAAAGCATTCATACCATCAGGTCCAGGCGCCTTTGTTGATCCCATTTGGAACAACGCTATCTTAACTTCATCAGCACTAAACTCACTGGACAGGGTATCATGCATCTCCGGTGTCACCTTCCTGGGGACCGCATTGAGGCATTCCTCCATCTGGTCACAATTACCCGCACAAAATAAATTGTCAAAATAGTCAGTAGCCACAGTAGCTATCTCCTCCATCTCCTCCACCCAAAGCCCTTGTTCACCTCGAATTCCCTTAATAAAATTTCGCCTTTGCCTCTGGGAGGCTTTTGAGTGAAAGTATTTAGTATTTTTATCTCCATGTTTAAGCCACGGGATCCGTGACCGTTATGCCTTAAAACTTCCCCGCTTTAGTAGCAAATCATCCCATTTGTTTACTAACACTCAAGTATTCGGCCTTTGATTCTTCAGTCACTACTTCAACACTGTTCAAAACCTCCAAACGGTTTTGGAGAGTTTTAATTGCTACATCATTCGGCTCGACTTTGAAGATCCCCAAGCTTGCAACTCCTCACCACGTAACTTAATCTTCTCCTTTATTGAAGCTAGGCCCGATACTCCCCCTCCCACCATCTCCCAAGCATCTTTAACCACTCCGCCACAATCCTCCCATAGTAACCAGTTTTCTTCAAATTTAAACCCCTTTTTAAATTTTTTCTGAAACCTTTGAACACTCTTTACATTCACCAAAATTGGCAAATGATCCGATGCATGGGGAGGAAGATGGGAAACTGTAGATATCGAAAATTTTTCCCGCCACTCCCTAGTTGCCACATCTCTATCAAGTCTTAATTTGGTATTAGCTACACCTGGCCTCTTATTAGACCACGTGTATGTATACCCTTTATATCCCAAATCCTCCAAAGAACGGGAATCTAACACATTCCCGAAAGCATCGATCTCTGCTGAATTAGGAGGCCTTAAACTCAATTTTTCTGCACTATTTAGAATAGCATTGAAATCTCCCGCACACAGCCATGCACCATTAACAAAACTCCTCAGATGTTCCAATAAGTGCCAAGATTTTCTTTGTTCTCGAGCCTCAGCCAACCATAAAAACCAGTAAAAAACCAAACAAACCCATCCTCTTGAGTGACCTTCATCAGAATGTGATTAGGCGAATAATTAACCAGATCCATCCCAACTTCCTTCTTCCATAGTAAAGCCAATCCACCTCCCGCATTTGGTTGTTTGACTATAATTTTATTCTGAAATTGCAAATCTCCATACAAATTATCAAAACCTTCCTTATCCAGACGTGTTTCCATAAGAAAACACAAAGTGGGAGCTTGTTCCCTCACAAGTTTGCGAAGGCTTCGACCTGTCCAAGGGTTCCCAAGCCCTTGGCGGTTCCAACATACCAACCTCATTGCTCCCGGCAAGGGTGGTCATCCACCCCCGCCGATCTCTCAAACACAAAGGCTTCCCCACTCTCTAATTTCCCCCTCTTAGCTCTTCCCTCATCTTCCTTCAAAATTTGGTTCCCATCAAATTCTACTGGCATTAGCCTTTTACCATTGGACGGTACCAAGAATCTGTTGCAAGCTTCCAAGCCCAAAGTCCATCCTTTGGAATCTAGTCCAAGAAGACTTGGGCTTACTAACATATAGCCCATCAGAATTTTTCTCACAGCCCATCTCTTCCCTACTTAAGCCCAACATCTTATTATCATGTGCTTTGCCCTCCAGCCCACTAGGTAAGTCAGCCACGTGTTTTAACAAATCTTCTTTCAGCTCGATTCTGAGACTTGGCCACGTCAGCAAAGCTACTCTCCACGACACCTGCATGAGCGTGAATTCCTCCCCGACCGTGCGGCGTGATTCCCGCAAATCCGGAATGGTTTCCATCCTCGTCTCTAGGGTTTCGACGCTGTCCAACATCCGCCGCCTCAGCTCTGCTATGGTCCAACGCTTCTTCACACCTGATCGGATCTCCTTCGAATCAGTACCTACCGGCGCCGGACGTTTCACCACCCCCTTCTCGGATCTGTATTCAGCCGCCCCTACCTTTCTTTCAACCGGACCACTCCTTGCTCGACCTCCCATAGCTTTAAGGAAATCCCCATATTGGTAGTCGACCATGCCTCCATTCTTTGTCGCCGCGAAGTGTTCTCCAGATTCTTCACATCATGGCCAAGCAAACCGCGATAATGGCGAACAGCGGCAACCGTTCATATTTAAACTTCACCCAATGTTTTACTCCCTCAGACTCTGCAATGAAGCTTCCTCTGCGAATGGGCTTCGAAATAGGTAGCGCAACTCGTCCCGACCTTTCCTCTGTTCAACTTCTTCAACAGTCCCAAGTCGACTCCCCACCTCCTTGGCAACTTGTGATGTAAACATGTCAAGCGGCGCCCCCCATATCTGAATCCAAAATGATGCCGTCTCCATGGTTATATTCTCAACAGTCATGCCTCTCGTCCACCTCTTAAGCAGTAGTAATTGGTTGTCGAAAGTCCATGGGCCACCTCTGAAAACCCTATTCAACTCAAATTCAGATGTGAATTTAAATTGAAACAAGTTTGGCCCTACCTCTGTGATTCGTAGCCTATCCTCTAAACCCCAAGCCCTTCTCATGGTATACTTTGCAGCTTGCTTGTTCAAGGTTTTACATGTCAAAAACTTACCCATCAAAGCGAGGGTGCAGAGTCCTCAATGGCTTCCAACCGTCCTTCATCGGAGATTGGAATCACCTCTTCCTCTTCCGTAGTCAACTTAATGTTCTCCATGCCATACACGACATCATCCGCCATGGTAAACAATATCATTCGCCCAGACTCACCGCTAAGAAAACCAAGATGCCCTAGACCTAAGTCCAGGGAGGGAGAGACTCGTATACACGAGAAAGAGAGCTCCACAGGGAAGAGTAGCTAAAATAATTTTTATAGTAGGCTTGAGTTTGGCTGTCTAATATATAAATAAAAAGAGATGTTATATTTACAATATTTTTACAATAAATCATAAGTGGTTAGTTGTTATTAGTTCAAATTTGAACTTAATACTAAAATTACTTTTTTTTCCCTTACAATAACAATTAGTAACAATTAACTACTTAGAATTTGTTGTAGAAATATTGTAAAACTATTGTGAACATATCATCTCTTATAAATTAAAGTTAAGGTTTAATGTTTTACTGTTATTTAATTTAATTTTTTAGTTAAAATATTAGTTATAAAATTATTTTTTATTTATTTATATTTTATAATTATTAATTAATTATTTATGACATCATCGGTTCGACCATCGGTTCAACTCCGGTCCGACCATAAAACCAAGAATCACTCTTTATTCCGGTTCTTTGACCGCACAGTTTTTTAAAACCATGGTTAGGACATGAGAAATTTTTTTTTTTTTTTTTTTTTTTGTACAGTTGGGTTGGGAGTGTCATATTATCAACTATATTTTTACCCTTTCTTTCAGTGGAAATTCACCTTAGAATAGTGGGCATAAAGCAAAAGAAAGGAAAGGAGAGGGATGAAAATAGTTAAATAATATATTATTGAAACTTTAACACCTATATGAAATTTTAATAGAGTTTCATTTATATTAAATTATTGAAATGCAAACGTATATTATTATATTAAAATAAAAAAATTATGATAGATTATTTAAATAATTAATATAAATTTTAAATTTCTTGAAAATTTTTAAATAGAACTTTAATGGGAGTAAAATTTTAAATTTCTAAAACTTAACTAATAGAGTTTTGATTAAAGTGAACTATAGTTGGAGTAGAGATATAAATTTCTTAAAACTTAGTTAATAGACTTTTATCTTAGGTGAACTATCATAATTAAGGAAAATTTAATGATTTGTCGTGAGAAGAAATAGCCACTTAGTGCAACAACGACTTTTAAACTAGACTTTTATTATATAACATAATATATATGATATGTTCACAAGAATAAAAGAAAACCTTCTCCGCCGCATAATCACTCTCTTTGTAGTTTTAATCACTTTTATTTACTACAAATATGGTGCATCATTAGTTTAGGTATAGCTATTATCTAAGTTTCAAGAAATTAAATTTAACTTAATCCCCATGTATATCTTGTCATGATCAGGTGAACTTTTGAGTTCATTTGACTTTTGATGGATTTAATCAGTTAATCTGACATTTGATTGAGATAAATAGATATAAATTTTGACATTTTCTTGATCCCCATGTACGAAGTGCAATCCTTTCAAAAAATTTAACTTAATTTAAGATGTTTGCATGCAAACCAAGGGCAAATAAAATATGTATTAAACAATCCAACATAAACTCATAACATACAACGAAATACATATGATTATCGTTGAGTTTTTATTCCAACAAGACACACAAAGGTAAGAAATACAAAAAAGAAACGACATTTAGAACTTTGAGGACAGTAGCCAATTTATTACACCAATCTAGTATTATCGCTACTCGAAGACAACAAAACCTATCATGACAAGATTACTCTCTAAATCACTCCAATAAGCTGGTTCTTCAATCAAGTTGACGACATGTCTGAAGCGATCTTCTTTGCCAGCCAATATAGAAAGCGAACTGTGTGAGTTAGAACCACAACAACAATCAAAAACAGCAAAACACCAATTGGTATGAATATCACAGTCCACAACAATTTAAAATAGAGAGTCCCTGGGATCAGCATAGCGAACGCCAGTACATAGGTAACGCCCAGGAATGTGAGAGTGGTACACATGCAAAATGCCAAGAGCGCCATAAAAACTTCATTCTTAAAAGGGAATCCACTGATAAGCAAAAAGGTGACACTGAGAGATGAAGTGAAAGCAATGGTATTGCAAACTATGAAAGCAAGGTACGTGGCTTGAAACTTATAGGCTAACAACAAAGTTCCAGCTGCACATATATGTTTTTGGTCGCAGCCATAACCTTCAGTATCATTATGCAAATTTTGACTCCAAACTCCACCTGGGGGGCTAAATGCAGGTTGGTAAGTGATAGTTGTGATAACAGTAGCCACCACCATTAATGAACCGCGCGTCTCTTCTAACCAATCACCCTTATAGTTCAAGTATTTCATCCATTTGGTCAACCTACCATGGCTTGTTTGTGTTGGTGTTGGTGTTGGTGTTGGTGTTGGTGATTTCTGTTGATCAACCGGGATTGTTATGTCACCTTCTTTGCCCTTCCCTTCCATTCTCTCACTCTCTCGGTCTCTGTCTCTGTCTCTCTCTCTCTGTCTTACTCTCGCTCTCTATGTATGTGGTTTTTGCTTCCATAAATTAGCATATAAATAGATGCATGCGGTCTACATACCAATATTAATTAACCATTGCTTGAGCAATCCACTATGACAGGAAAAAAGTTGAGAGTGACAATCAGTACTGTAGGTGTTGGACCACTAAGAGAAATTTCATGCTCAATCACATGATTCACACAGAGAGAGAGAGAGCGAGAGAGAGAGAGAGAGAGAGGTTTCCATGTAGGAACTACAAGACACTCACATACCAGTTCAAAATATCATTAGTATACGGTGCACCCGTAACATGATAATCACTTCACAGGTATAAATGTTTGCGAGATATAAGAGAGTAAGAGTCGAAGTTCAAGTTTCAAGAAGGGAACTTCACACGGATTCAGATCCTTTAGATTTTCTAAGGTACTCTACCAATAGATTTTCTTAATCCTAACCACTTTTTAATGATTTAATTGTCTAGATTTTGCCGTATCAGTATTTCACTAATAATATTCTTAAAATAAAAAAATAATATTGCAAACAAAACAATTAAGATTATTGTTAGTATAATCCTGATATAGCAAAATATAGACTATTAAATCATTAAAAAAATGTTAAGATTTAAGGAAATTTATTTGGTAGAGTACCTTAAAAAATCTAGAGAATTCAAATCTACTTCACACACATACATATATAATATATTTAGATTAGACAAGAGTAAAATTCTATCTTCGATAAAAAAAAAATAATAATAAATAAAAAAATAAAAAATCATGAGTATTATTTTACCTGATTACGTTTTAGGTATTGGATGGTGTTGAAGGCCAGTTTCAGTTTCTAGTTGCCACCTAGCTTGAACTTTTGTTTCAAGTGGTTAACAAAATAATATCTGAAGTAAAATTGGAAAGAGGCTCTATGCTCATTCTCCCTCCTACAAAAGAAAAATATAGTTAGAAGATTTTAGGCTCATTTAGTTCGGCATTTTATTTAGTTATTTATGTTATTGTTTCTGCATAGTTTTTCTTTTTTAATGCATAATTTTTTTTAATATACAGCTGTATTTTACTTGATTTTTTTAATAAAATAAAACACAAAATAAGCTACATCAAATAACTTATTAGAAGCACCATACGCTAATAATAAAATCTACTTCATATATAGATGCATTAAATTAATAATTCAGGTCGAAGACATATCAGGTTGCGTTGAAATTCAGGTTAATCTTGATAGGCTCACTAAGGGTATTACATTTTCATTCTATAAAACTAGCTTGTAAGTCATGCATAAGCATGGATCAATTTAAAAATAAACACTTTTTTTTAATCATAAAAATATACATAATTAATTGAATTATTAAAAAAAAAAAAAACAACACCAGATGCATATTAAAATTTTTGCTTAAGTTTGATACTACTTACGATCATTTTTATTCTAATTTTAAATGAAATAGAACATGTGATGATTATTATTTTTTTTTTTTTTGGGTAATTTTTGTTGAGTAGATATATAATTGGTTTTTTTTTTTTTTTAATGGTTCATTCACATTGGACTCTTCATATTTTGTAATCATTAACTCACTTGACACAAAGATTAAAAAACATAAGTGGACACATGACATAAAATTACACTACAATTGAAATCCAATTTGGAATCTAATTGAATTTTATCTCAATGAATATATATATATATATATATATATATATATATATATATATATATATATATATATATATATATATATATATTTATATATATATTTCCAAGCAAAAGCATGAAAGGCTATATTTCCGATCAATCAATAAAAGTCCTAGCAAGTATTTGTGGCATGCCACCATTAGTCATAACTCGGTAATTTTTTATAAAAAAGACCATATTTTAAAATTTTCAAAACATTGAAAGTATTTTCAAAAAAAAAAAAAAAAACTAAAATTTTGATTTTTTAAAAAGGTTTGAAATCAAATAAATATTTTTTATAGGGAAATTTTGTATAAATTTGAAGCCTTCTTTAAGAGAGAGAGAGAGAGAGAGAGAGAGAGAGAGAGAGAATTTGAAAAAAATTTGTGATTTTGAAGGAATTTTATTCAAGGTTTTGAAACTCGGACCAATCAATACGGTCCGATAGGAAAAATCTCAAACTACTCATTTTTGGGGTTCTTTTAGCCTCAAAAACTGCTGTGTGGGAAAAAAGCAGGGACCTGTGCAAATCAAGTGATAGGCCAAAAACGAATTGACCCCTTGTGATAAATTAACCAATTAATTTAGCCAAGTGAATTAATTAAGTTAATTAACATGCAAACGCGTGGTAGTGTAAACAAATCACCAATAAACTAAGTGTGTAGTGGAAAATAAATTTAACACGGTGATTTGTTTATGAATGAGGAAAACCTACATGGCAAAAATTCCACCGGGTGATTTTCAGGTCACCTCCCGAAATTCCACTATTATCACAACAAGCGGTTACAAGTAAAAAAATCTCAGTATTTTATACAAACTTACAGTTGAACCCACACCCCAATACCTAATTAGACTTGTTCTATAGTGACAATTTCTCCTTTCGATACATGACTCCCAAGCACGTGACTAACCAATTTGATGCGCGGATCCCAGTATGCGGCTTACTCCTTTGCACAAATCCAAGTACGTGACTAACTCCACAGCAACCCTTTGATTGTTGTAGTTGATTTTGTAGACTTCATATAGAAATACCAATAAGATCTTCAATGTTGGCGCAAGAGACTTTGCTTGGTTACAGAACCCAAAGGCGTACAAGAAACGCAGCAAAAACTCTTTCTTCTATAGGAGGAGGCTAAGGTTTCAAAAAGAAAATCTTATGAAGCTTTCTAGGGTTAGGTTTTTCTTTTTCCACCTCCTTTAAATAGGAGCTTAATGGGCTGTTCTATTCCAAATAAGTTTACACAAACCTTGGGGTTTCCTTCTCCAATAAGAATTATATAAATCCATAAATAAATAGCCTTTTAAAATAAAAACGTTGCTGGCTATAGTCTAAATCCCGTAGGCTCGATAGATCGAGACATCTGTCGAGCTTTAATGAATCTCAACAGATCAAGCTTCTATTGAGGAGATATCGAGACCTGTAGATTACACTTTTCTTAAGCGGTTCTTGAGTAATCTTCATGTCTTCAATTTAACCACTTGTAATGATAATTTTGAACCTACTTAGATTTACTCAAATACAAGTAAAGTGCATTTTGTCAAAGGATATGCCAATTACATAAAAATATGTCCCTAACAATCTCTCCCTTTAGCAATCCGTGACAAAACCACAAGAGTACATTGAATGTCCTAGAATACATTCTACTTAAGATTATAGAATAAATAAGCTTAGTCTAAAAGATTTGAACCTTGGAAGTTGCTACAAGAAGAAGGTTCAGAATCTTGACTTAGCTTTAACTTGTCCTTCATGAAAGGCACTAAACAAAACACATCAAGGTACCATGTGGAAAATAACGACAAGTAAAATAAATAAGAAACTGTGTATAAAGAGAGAAAAGAAATAACACATGTGAGATAAAGAGTGAAACACATATAACATCATCAAATATAGAAACAACACATGATGTATGTAAATGGTTACAAAACCAAAAGATACACAACAAAAAAATATATCACTATTAATGTGTATCAAACTAACTCTCCCCCTAAGTTAGTTACATCCAAAACTTTCTTCCTTTTAACATGAAGTTCTCCCCCTAAGTCTATTACTCCCCCTGAGGAAAGACATTCAATTCTCAAATTTCTCCCCCTTTATACACGATTGTCAAAGGGCATAAAAAGCCAAAAGACATGACATGAGACAGAGAGTAAAACCGACATAGGGTGAGTTTGGTTCAGCTTTTTGAAAAAGTGCATAATGAAAAAGTGGAGTTTTCAAAAAGTGCATAATGAAAAAGTGCTTTTTCAAAAAGCTGAGTGTTTGGTAAAAACTGTTAAAAAGTGCTTTTGAAAAACTGAGTATTTAGCTAACACTTATAAAAGTGGCAGTTTGAAAGATAAATTACCAAAAAGGACAATGTATATAAGAGAGTTTATTTCATACTTAAATTAATATTGTGAAATTATTTTTTTCTTATCAATATTAACTAATAATAACCTACCACTTAAGATTTATTGTAAAAGTATTGTGATAATTTATACTGATTTTAATTTGAACGTGCTATTATAATTATTTTTTTTCAATTTCTAAACAAATTATTTTGTTCTCACCAATATTAACTAATAATAACATACCACTTAAAATTTATTGTGAAAATATTGTAAACAGTATTTCTCAATTTTAATTTCTTATTCTTTATTTTATGTTTCCCTTATTTTATTTTATTTTTTTATCCATATTTCTTTCTTTTTTTCCTCTTTTTTTCTCCACCACACACGTACCCTCCATTTTTTTTTTTCTTTATTTCCTTATTTCCTCTCTTTCCCCGCCACTTCCTCCACACACGTGCCCCTACTTTTTTTTTTTTTTTTTCTTTATTTCCTTATTTCTCCCTTCCACTTCACACTCCACTCCACCAGAATCCTCCACACACTTCAAACCCTCTCATCCCTCAAGCCACTCAAGGTCTCTCGCATCTCTTTTTTTTTTTTTTTTTTTTTTTTTTTTTTTTTGACACTTCAAAAGCTAATGATGATGATGAAGAAGTCTCTCGCATCTCTGCATCTCTTTTTTTCGTCCTTTTTCTTTATTTCCTTATTTTGTCTTTCCTTCTTTATTCTTTTTTTTTTTTTCACACTCAAAAAAGAAGATGATGATGATGAAGATGATTGAAACATAAGGATTTTGGGATTTTGGTTTTTTTTTTTTCTATGGATTTTGGGTTGATTTTGAGTTGGGTTTGGGATGGGTTTTCCGGATTTCAGTTGATTTTAAGTTGTTTTTGTGTTGATTTTGAGTTATTTTTGGTTTGGTTTTGTTGATTCTGTGTTCGGAATATCAAAGGTTGAAATGGGTTTTGTTGATTGTGGGGGTAGACCGGTGAAGAAGCAGAGGAAGACGAAGAGGAAGAAGAAAAGGAAGACGAAGAAAAAAGAGACAGATGAGAGATGAGGGGCGTGAGAGAAATAGCTGGGTATTTCGGTCTTTTTGGTTATTGCATTGGTAATATACAAAACGCGCTATGCGCGTTTTGATTTATGGATCCCCGAGGGTCCATATTCCTTCCGCGTTTTTACTCAGGTTTTTATAAAAGTTCAAAACGCAACTTTTATAAAAAAGCTGCGTTTTTGAGCTTACCAAACGCAAAAAGTTGGTTGAACTTTTTTGAAAACGCCCTTTTTGGGCTCAAAAAGTGGAACCAAACGGGCACATAGAAGGAACAAGGAGAACAAGGAACCATAGACCTACAAGAAAAAGAGAAACAAGATGCTATGGACACAAAGATAAAAGAAAGATGCAAATCATATGAAAAACAATGCATGCAAGAGGATCTCAATCGATAAAGAGGTGTTGAAAAGCTCTCGAGCAGACCTCGATGGATTGAACAACTATTGAGGGGACAGGAACTTTCTCAATCGATCCACCTAGCTATAGAGAAGTGTCAAGATTGTGATAAAAAGCAAATGAATAGCTTGACAGATAAGCCAAGTGTTGAGAGGTGTCAAGGATCCGTGGAGGTTGCTTTAAAACAGGTTTTTAAAAAAGGGAAAAACACAAACATGAATGCAATCAAGCATGCAACTCAACCAAAGATTCAAACAACATTTTAAACTTTCAAAATTATCTCTCAACCAAAATAATTTAGCACACAGATCCCAAAAACACACACACACACTAAACAAGTCTAACCAATTTTATATTTCAAAAACAAGTCAAGACAGTTTAATGAGCATACATTAACGCATGTAAAACCTTGTGATGGCCAAATCACATTATACCTGCACATGTAAGGGAGAGAAAAGAAATATCCAATGATGGTAAGTATTTCCAATTTTACTATGTCGAAGCACACAAATGTCATTGACACTGTACTTTTGCTATGCCAAAGCATATAGATGTCATATTATGATTGGCGGACAATAGTAGTGAGATGGTTATTTATGCCTTTCTCTTAGGATTTTCTAGTCTTTTCCGTAAAAAAGAGTGATACGAGTGTTAAGTACAAGAGATAACTTAATCTTACACATCACAAACAAGAGCCACAAAGCTCACTTGCTTAGTTGTGCATAGAGATGCTCATCTAAGTTACAAGAGATACAAATTTTAGAAAATTTTATTTCAATGGTCATCCAAGGTGCACAAGTACCAATGTACACATAACACACATTATTTTTGTATTTTCTGATTTTTCATTTTTTTAATTTTTATATTAAAAACAAAATAAATAAAACTGAAAACAAATAAAAACATGTTAAACAAAGAAAAGCATAAAGCAAGATACATATGCATGAAAGCATGATTCCAAAAAGATAAGAAATCAAGAAGAAAGTCCAACTTTAGATAGAAAGAATTAAAGTAAAGGACAAACAGAAAGACAATTAAGTCTTAGGATCCTTTATCACCCATACAGCACGAGTCCTTGGTCGAGAAGATGAAAAGGCACGTGTCCAACTATGACTACTAAAGGATATAAAGGAATTAGAATTCTCCTGAAATTGAGTTAAAAAGCTCAAAGCTTTTAATAACTCACCAAGAATAGGTACAGAGCCTTTAGACAAAGGATGAGACCTATTTAACACTCACTTATGAGAAACCAACTTGAAACAATTGGGACGAGTGTGACCAAAAGCACCACAATGGTGACAAACATGAGTAGTTTCGAAGTACTATACTTCTTAGAAGGAGGTCTAACCTTAGACGTTGACAAAGACCTTAATTTAGGACAATTTGGCCTAATATGACCAACAATATGACAATGATGACAAGTGGGGACAAATTCAGAATTTTTATTCAACCTAGGAGGAATTTTAGACATAAGTTTAGAAACTTTAGTGTTAACATCAAAATTTTTACCTTTGTCTATCCTAGCAATATTAGCCTTTAACTCTTCATTATTCCTTTTAAATGGAGGAATATAAAAATCTTTTTCTTTTGAGTTAGGCTTAACAAAAAGTTTGGCATTAGTTAATTTTTCAACTTCAATTTTAGATTCAACTAGTTGCTCTTCCAAACTCATAATTTTGTCCACCCGAGATGAAATTTGATTTTTAAATTTTTCATTCAAATTATTGGCTTCATCCAATTTTGCAATCAAATCATCTTTTTCAAGCTTGACCTTTTTCAGTTTAGCTTTTAATTTTGTAGAACTTTTAAGACATCTTGTAAGGTTGAATTTATTCAACCATCTAATTGGCTTTATTCCGTGCCAAATTTGCTTGTAATTCAGCATTTAGTAACCCTGTATTTAGGTGGGATTGTTGTAAGGGTAGTGAGTGAGATAGAGTGAAGATTGCTCAAGAGTGTGCAAGAAAACAGAGAGTCGCGGCTGGGACTCGGCTGGACTCGCGGCTTCAACCCATGAGAATCCGCACACGTGCCAAGCATCTTTGGAAGATGAACAGTCATGCTAGCCGGAGCACTACAGGACAAAACAGGACAATCGCCATACGGTTATCTCGCTGATGGAACTCGCGACTTAGTCAAGCCGCGAGGTCAAGCCGCGAGCCACCCTGTCTTGGAAAAACCTCGACGTTTCGCATTCCTCTCCACTCCAGTATAAATACCATTTTAACCCACGATTGAAAGAGAGATTCCAGAGAGAATTTTGAGAGAGAAACCCTAAAGAAAAACCAGATTGTTTCACCCACAATCTCTACCTTAGAGTCTCATCAAATTTCCTCACTCTCTTCCTCTCCATTGTCAAATCCTTGAGAGGTATTATACCAAACCTGGTTCTCACCATTATCATCTCTGTGAGACAGTCGTTTGGAGTTCGGGAAGCGATTAGGAAGGAGCCAATCTTCATTGGTTGATGCTATGGTGTAGTAGCGGAATCCGAAAAGCTAGAAAAGAAAAAGGTTCGACGTAACCTCGTTGGAGCAAGAAGCTTGGAGGGCTTAGGTACATCGGGTAGATTAGGCTTGGAGGGTCTATTGCTGTTCATGTATCCCAACTACATTTTCTAGTGGATTATTGACCGCTTGGAGGGCGGCGGAGAGGTTTTACGCCGAGGGCTTCGGTTTCCTCTTCGATAACACATCGTGTGTTGTCCTTGTGTTTGCATCTTCCTTCCTCTATCTCTGCCTTTATATTATCTGTTGTGATTTTATTATGTTATGGCTTAGATAGTGTTTAATCTATTTCACATTATAGCATATGTTAAGTTTCCGCACACTTGTTGTTTAACATATTGCTTGTGTTGATTTAGTTAATTTTTGGGGGTCTAAACGTTCAAAAGTGTTTTGTACACGTTTTTGAACTTTCACATCTCATACAAAAATTATAAAGCTTATAATAGGCATCTTGAATATCATCATCATCATCCAACACAAGATCATGCAAATCAAAACAATCAAGAGTTTCCTTGACAACAGGGGTCAATGGATCACACAGCAAAGATTAAAATCTAATCAAAGTGTGCCTACTCTGATACCACTTGATAGACCAAAAACAAATTGACCCCTTGTGATAAATTAACCAATTAATTTAGCCAAGTGAATTAATTAAATTAATTAATATGCAAACACGTGGTAGCACAAACAAATCAACAATAAACTAAGTATACAGTGGAAAATAAATTTGACACGATAATTTGTTTACGGATGGAGAAAACGTACAAAGCAAAAACCCCACCAAGTGATTTTCAGGTCACCACTCTCGAAATTCCACTATTATCACAACAAGCGGTTATAAGTAAAGAAATCTTAGTACCTTATATTAACCTACAGTTGAACATTTACCCTAATACCCAATTGGACTTGTTCTATAGTGACAATTTCTCCTTTCGATGCATGGCTCCCAAGCACGTGACTAACTAATTTGATGCACGGATCCCAAGACATGGCTTACTCCTTTGCACGAATTCAAGCACGTGACTAACTCCATAGCAACCCTTTAATTGTTGTAGTTGATTTGCAGTAACTTTACATAGAAACACCAATAAGATCTTCAATGTTGGTGCAAGAGACTTTGTTTGGTTACAGAACCCAAAGGCGTACAAGAAACACAAGAAGAACTCTTTCTTATATAGGAGAAGGCTAGGGTTTCAAAAAGAAAATCTTATAAAGCTCTCTAGGGTTAGGTTTTTCTTTTTCCACCTTCTTTAAATAGGAGCTTAATGGGCTTTCCTATTCAAAATAGGTTTACACAAACCTTGGATTTTCCTTCTCCAATAAGAATTATATAAACCCATAAACAAATAGCTTTTTAAAATAAAAACGTTGCTGGCTATAGTCTAAATCCCATAAGCTCGATAGATCGAGAAATCTATCAAGCTTTAATGAATCTCGACAGATCAAGCTTTTGTCGAGGAGGTATCGAGACCCGTAGATTGCACTTTTCTTGAGCAGTTCTTGAGTAATCTTCATGTCTTCAATTTAACCACTTGTAATGATAATCTTGAACCTACTTAGATTTACTCAAATACAAGTAAAACGCGTTTTGTCAAAAGATATGCCTATTACATAAAAATATGTCCCTAACACCATGGTCGGACCTCACGGTTCTCATAGGTGCCTTTTAAAAAAAAAATATTTAAAGCCTTAAATGGCACCATACCGGAATATTTACTATTTTTGGTCGGAAAAAAAAAAATCCACTGGTAAAGAATTTGAATAAAAGTAAAAAGAAATAAGAAAACGTCTGATCTTTGTTTCAATCTCTTTGCTTCATTTTCAAAAAACATCTCACATAATCCAAACACAAAACACAAAACAAAATCCAATTCTTACAATAAAGTTGAATCAGAAAAAGCAAATATGGAAAAAAAAAAAAAAGAAAAAAAAAAAGAACAAGCCGATTTGACCCAATCTGGTGGTGGGGAGGAGGACGAACAGCGATGAGGCGGCGGACAAGGTAGTGTTGCATGGTGAACATTGATCTCCACTGACTTTGTCCTTTCAGTGACCTCGATCTCCACCGGGCGCCCAGATTCTCCTCTCTTTCTCTCTCTCTCTCTCTCTCTTCTTTTCTCTGATGTGAATATGTGAATGTGATAAATGTGAAGTAAATGTGAGGTTGAGAGTTGAGTAATAAATTGGGTCCATATGAAAATGTGTGGTGATCTTTATCCCTTAGTTTTTATTTTATTCAAATGTGTGGTATTTAATATTAAGAAATGGCAATTAAGAAATGCTACTACAATATTTTTACAATAAATTTTAAGTAATAGATTGTTATTAGCTAATATTGGTGAGTAAAAAAATAATTTCAGTGGTGGGTTCAAATTAGAACTAGTAACAAATAAAATTTTGATGTGATTCTAGTAAAAATATTGCGAAAAATGTCGTGGATATAACATAACAATTCTTTCTTCATCTGCTTTTGTTTGTATTGCTTTTTGAAAGCTCGAAAATGTGTTAAAAAAAAAAACACAAGAGCTATTTAGACCCTCAAATTAAAGTTACGACTCGATAGATTTTACACTAACTTAATTCCAAGTGCAGAATAGTGTAAATGTGAGCGGATAAACAAATAAGCTACTCTAATACATATTCATATAATCATAACAGTAAAATGAAATGTAAAAGAGTAGGGAAGAAGAATGCAAACACTAGATAACACGCCGATGTGTTATCGAAGAGGAAACCGAAGAACTCAACGAAAAACCTCTCCGCCGCCCTCCAAGCCTAATCTACCCGCTGTACCTAAGCCCTCCAAGCTCCTACTCCAACAAAGCTTCTCGGAACCGTGTCTTGTCTAGCTCTCCGGATCCCGCAATCCACCCGATTGCATCCACCAAGCCTCACCGGCTTCTTTTGGCAATTCCCTAAAACTTTCCAAGCTCCAGAACACTCTCTACACTCTGAATAGGTGTGGGTTGTGTTTGGGTACAAATCTCCTCTCAAAGTATGACAATGGGAGAGGGATGAAGAAGAGGTTACAATGATTTCTCACTAAGGGTGAGTAGCTCTCTCTCAAAAAGATGGGGGTGTATTGTAGAAAACCTATCTAGAGTTTTTCTCTCTAAATGCCCTCCTTTACATTTGTGTGTAATGAGGATATATATAGCATGGGTGAAGAGTAAGTAAGTCACACTTAAAAATTTTCAGGCAGAAAGTTTCGCGGCTATCTCACGGGAAGACCTTACCTACGAGACACTCACGAAAATGACAACCTAGCACGACTCTTTAACTTCCGGACATGTGCTCCTTACGTGGCTCTTTCGCGAGTTAGCTTTTTGCGAGCTTCTTGCGAAATCCACCGATTCTTCACAAACTTGATACTAAACCCAATACAATAAAATCCCACAAAATACAAGGAATAAAATTAAAGCAATTACAACATTTTTTGTCATAGAATAAAGCCAACATAAAAAATAATTGTAAATTACAACTTTACAATCTCCCCTTTTGGCTATTCTGTGACAAAATACCCTATAACAGACTCTAGACTTAAATGTGAGTTTGGGAACAATGACAAAACTCACTCACACCTAAATCTAGAAGTTGTGATGAACTTGGAACACGTATACCAGTAAATCGAAACACTTGCACAAAACACATTAGACCCTCAAGGTAAATCAAGTGATAAAAGAACAAGTATAATGTAACAAGTAAATTGCGATAAAGTAAACATGATGTGAAACATGTAAGCAACTTGATCATACACCAAAAAAGTCATATGGAAATGACTACAATGATCACATAGCAAAGCAAATGATTATCCGAACATGCAACCAATAAAGCACAATAGTATAAGGATGTATGCATGTCCAACACATAAGCATGATGCGATGAGAGCAGCAAAGCATAGATGATACTAAACATAACTCAAAGCACCATAAAACAACGAGAAAACAAGCATAAAGTAAAACAAGGTTTTCTCATAAAAGAATGTCTTCTCCGCCCGGGTATATGCATCTCCCCTATGACTTTCTCTCCCTACGAATGTGCATGAGGTAGAATTACTCCCCCTAAGAGTGTGCACATGAGTCATATAGAAATGACGATACAAACTGGTATACTCTCCGATATACTCTTCCCTTTTTTGTCACGAATAGACAAATAAGATAAGAGGAAGGAGGGAAAGAAAAGAAGATATAAGCAAGGGTGAAAGATATGAGGAGTGCAAGATGAATGAGAAAATGAAACTCAAATGAAAAACAAAAACATCTTAAAAAAAATGCTACAAAGCATAAAGAATATGACATGCTAAGGATGATGGAACATGATGTAAACCTAGGCATGACATAGACACAAGAACATGTTAAGTGCTAAAAGGTCTAAAAAAACTTAACTAGAATGAGAGAAGTGCAAAACATGTCAAGTCTTAGAGTGTGCAGCAAAGGTGCATCTAGTGTGCATGTGAGATGCATGACCAATGCATGAATAAGCACTCACTAGACAAAGTGTATAAAACACACCACCAATGATCAAAACATGATAAACATGAATAATTATGGTGATCCCCAAAATTTGGTACTCATTGGAGTTCAAAACAACCAGAAAATGTTATTTGGATATTTTATCAAACACTTAGAGTGCACACACTACACATGTATGTTAAACAATGCATGAACATATGAAAATCTTGCCTAAATACATGTTATTTTTGCCACAAAGGGCCAACATTCAAAGTAAATCATCATTTAAAACAAAGCCCAATAAAAAAGATTGACAAAAAATAAGTTTTCCAACTCCTATTTGAGAAAATCCCAACTATGAACATAAAACCCCAAAAAATATAATCTAAGGATCAAAATCAATGAAAAGAGTTAAAGATTACCTTATAGATGTTAATGTAATGAAAAACACTTGAATTTAGTTGGATTTTGATGTAGAAACATTAAAACAAGGGTTTGGGAGAAGATGGGAGACGTTTAAAACAAATGACTCACGAAATGCCCTTTAAAAAGCTGATCTAGAAATTTTCGTGGCCACGAATTTTTTTGCGAGTAAGCCTTACTTGCCAGCCACTGGAGAAACAATCGCAAAACTCTCTGTTTAAAGTTGAAAAACTTGAGATTTGGACCTTTAAACTCCCAGATGAGCTTACACATGAAATGAGTCATGAAAACACCTAGAAAACATGTTTTTCACACAAAAACAAATTGAAAAACTTTGAAAAACATGGGTGATACAAATCACTTCCAAAAACAAACAAAAAGAATAAAAATATTTTTGGTTTGATCCACATATGGTTGAGCACACACACATCACATTTGAGCATGTACAATCACACAAATGAGATAAGCATTAATTGAACTAAACTTGTGTGATGTGGATGAGTATCAAAGGTGGAATAATCCTTAGGCTAGAATGAAGCTTCAATGATCAGTTCAATCAAGTTATACACAACTGGTACACAATCAAATGGATTATCTCAATTATAGAAATAAGCATATATGACCTCCCACAAGAGAATGATTATAAAACTCAGAAGCTTTTCATTTGGTTTCTGCATAAGTCATAACCTTTGATCCTTTTTGGATAATACATCTCTTTTTGAGATCGATACTTGAGATTTTTGACATTTCAACATTGAGAGATAGCCTTTGGCTTTTTTAGCACCATATATTTCAATACAAGAGTCGCTTTCCCTTTTTCCTAGTCAAATACTAGTATGTATGACAGGCTTTTGCAGCTCATAATCTCTTTTCATTTTGAGATTTACATTTGGTAAGTTTTTTTTGCAAAAACATAAAAAAAAAAAAAATAAAGGTGGAAAGATATATAGGCACAAGTCTATGCAAGTATCAAGACCATCAAGACTATTGATCAATCGTTCATGACAAGCTTGAAGATCTATTTACAATAATTACACATAGTTTTTAAGATTTCTCCCACAAAGATATATGTGCATACATAACAAGCTAAACTCATAAATGCACTACGCCATTAGTACGAAGGTACTAGGTCAAACTCACATGTGACATGTGCTCAAACATATACGATCAAATTTTTTGAATTTTTCACTTTTTATGTGGTTTTAGATTTTTACTCACACAAAACAAAAGCATAAAAGTAAGATCAAATGCCAAAAAAAAAAAAAAAAAAAAAAAACAACAACAACAACAACAACAACAACAACAACAACAAAAAACAATACATATAAAGAGATGCAAGATGCACAAATGCATGACAATAAATCATCTAATGCATGAAGGGTCCAACATAGATCGAAAGAATTAGATTAAGGACCAAGAGAGTAAAAGCTCAATCATAGGAACCCTTCCTCATCGAAACGGAACAATTGTTTGGAATGAATGTCTTATAAGAAGTGAGACAAGGGTTGGAAGAATGAAAACCGAAGATGCACATAGACGAGGACTTAAGAGCATTAAACACTTTCCTTAACAACATGCTATTTTCACTCAAATCCGATTTACCCTTTTTAGTACAACTTCCAAAGAGGTCAAGTTTCTCTTTTCTTTTGATTCTTTTAAGAGCATGAAACTTAGAGCAATGAGGTCTTAGATGACCAGAGGCACCACAATGGTGACAAACAATGTGTTTAGTTTCACTAGGCTTTTTTAGGGAGGGATCTAGCATCATGGTCTTGTTCTTTCTTCAACATGAAGCATTGAGGTCTTATGTGACCAATCACACCGCAATGGTGGCAAGTAGAAAAAAACTGAGATCCACTCAATTCCCTAGGATGAGACCTAAATAGAGGCTTAGGCTTAAGAGCCTTTCTCTCCATTTTTTGATTTCTTTTATGTGGAGGAATGTACACCGATTTGTCCTTTGAGGTAGAACACACAATAGGCACAAAATTAGGTACCACAACATGATTGCAACATGTATTTTCTTCCATTTTAGAAACAAGTTTAGCAATCAAACACTTGGCATGCATGTTAAGAGGTTCATTTTTTGATTTAAGATCATTAACAAGTTTGTTAGACAAAATAAGTTTAGCATCCAAATCCATATTCAAATTTTCAAACTCTTTCAGCTTTTCAAGAGAAATTTTAGCAAGATTCTTATATTTCTCAACCAATTTGTTGGATTCATTGAGTTTTGCAATCAAATCATCATTTTCACAAAATAGCTTGCTCAACTTCTTTTGAAACTTCTTAGCATCTTTCTTCAAAAGTTTGATGTTAGAAATATCAACAACACCCATAGATTCATGTAACATGGCATCACAATCATGAGGATAAACACTCATAGAGGCATTTTCACAAACACATGGCATGTTACAATTAACAACATCCATAGAAGCATACAAAGCATTATCCATGGCAAAACACACAAGGGGTTAGGGATCATACTTAGGTAATGAAACCAAATCAAGTGTACCCGCTCTGATACCAATTGAAAGCTCGAAAATGTGTTAAAAAACACAAGAGCTGTTTAGATCCCCAAATTAAAGTTACGGCTCGATAGATTTTACACTAACTTAATTCTAAGTGCGGAATAGTGTAAATGCGAGCGGATAAACAAACAAGCTACTCTAACACATATTCATATAATCACAGCAGTAAAATGAAATGTAAAAAAATAGAGAAGAAGAATGCAAACACAGGTAACACGCCGATGTATTATCGAAGAGGAAACCGAAGAACTCGGGGAAAAACCTCTGCGCCACCCTCCAAGCGGTAATCGATTCACTAAACAATTAGTTGGAATACATGGGTTAGCAAGAGACCCTCCAAGCCTAATCTACCCGTTGTACCTAAGCCCTTTAAGCCTAATCCCACAACAAATACAGGGTACAAAAGATTGAATATAATTACAAACAAATTTGGCACAGAATAAAAGCCAACAGAATACATATTTGTAAATCACAATTTTACACTTTTTTATCTCTTCCTTTAATTTCATTCACTTTTGTTTCTAGTGCATTTTTAGATTTGTGAATGTGAGCTAGACAACTGGTCATGTGGGCATTGGAAAGTGAAAATTGGAAAGACAATCTGATCCTTTTAATTTTCTTTTTATAAAAAATGGTTATTATTATTATTGGATAGATATTTCATATTTGGGCTATAGATGGATATATTAGACATAGTTAAAATTGGATTTATAGTCTTAATTGGACTATTTTAGTTAATTTTTCTATTTTTTACTAATTTAATATTTTTATATATATTTAAAATATTTATTAAATTAATTATGACATCATCACGGTTTGACCTCGGTTCGACTTTGATTCGACCTCAAAAACCTTGAGCCTCTATTTTTTACGGTTCAATAAATGGTCCGGGTTTCAAAACCTTGATTTTATTTTCATTTCTTGTCATTAAATTTGTGTAAAAGTCATGCTTATAATGTCCCAATCAAATATAGACCTTTGATTTGGATGTGAGATGAGGAAGTATTAGTCATTTGAATGGCCCATCTACTTTGGAAACGACATGGAAAAAAAATTCCCTAATCTATCCCATTTCGTTTCCAAGAGATAAGGATGAATGATTGAGGTCCTATGTATTTATACCAATTTAAAAGATTCTCATGTGGTGTACAGGGACCCAAGGGCTAGTAGATTCGGGGGGTTATGGGCCTTATTTTTAACTCTCTCTCTCTCTCTCTCTCTCTCTCTATATATATATATATATATGAATAACGCATCATTTTAATCCTTCTTTATACTTTCATATCATGTGTACCCATTAAATCAAAGTGAATTTGAGATACATTTCGTTAAAAATAGATCAGTTTTTATAAATGATTAATGCATCAGTTTTTCCTCAATTACTCTTTTATATATATATATATATATATATATGTTTATTTGTTTTTGGATATTTAGAAATATAGAAAAAATGGGAATTGCATATTTCTTGGTTAGGAGTTAGAAATTTTTATAGCAAATTTTATATTCTTTAATTATGTAAAATGACTTTAATTTTTTAAAATGTTTTTAACGTGATTATACGTTTCATATTTTTTAGGTCTATTAGTATACTTATATAATTTCTAAATTATCTAACCTAAAATTTTTAAAATATATTAAAAATATTAGTTATGATCAATAAGATGTGAAAGTGAGTTCAAAATTTACAAACTAACTAAATGAAAAAAAAAAAAAAAAAAAAAAAGTCAAACAATTGAGTTATGTGAATACTAACGCAGTCTAAATATTTTTGTTATATATGAAAAATAACATATATTAAATAATGTTATTAGCATTATATATATATATATATATATATAATCGTTGGTTTTAAAATCTTTTATTTACATTTAACTTGGCACTTTAGACCGAGAAGCTTTACTCCATGCTCATCAAAAAGAACAAATAGAACTTCCAAATGTGTTGGATTCTATCCCAAAAATAAAAAAATGTGTTGGATATTTTCGAAACAAGAGCACTTTAAAAAGAAATAAGTAGTCTCTTCCGTTAATTTTTTTTATAATTCAAAATTTTGGATAATTCAATAGTTGCAAAGAGAGAATAGGGATTTGAATCCTAGACTTCCTCATTGAAAAGTTAATACATGTTGTAAAACCTTCATTATACACTTTAGCCATTGAGTTGCTTGCATTTATTTGGGAGAATTTATTTAATTTATTTGGTTTTTGTATAACTTTTTAAAGTTTAAGAAAAAAATTAAGTTACAACTATAACTTTTTCCAAACTTATTTTTTATAGCCAATAAACCAATAATATAATCATCCCTCAAATTACTATTGGGCTGGCTATCTTAAATTCTTAATTTTCCTTTCCTCCATCGTTCCATACTCCATATCGATCGATAAACATCCTCATTGTACTAATAGAAGGCATCTCCCATTTGTTCAAATCGTTGAAGTTCCTGTCAGGAAGAGATAGAGGTTAGTTTACTGTAACTCACTGTCCAAAATACCCTTGTTTCATATAATATTTCCCTCAAAGGTAGGAGAGACAAGAAATGAGGACAAAACATCCTAAACATATCCTTTACATTATGTATTTGGTCTTCAAAATTTGATTTTTTATTTTAAAATGGTCTTTATATTTTATTAAAATGTTTCAAAAAGTTATTACCATGAATAGAAAATACTAATACAACAAAATCCATATAATATTAGTGAGTTTGATGACACTGAGAGTTTAAGATGAGACATGAATTCCATTTATGATGCAAGTATTATTATTATTTTTTCTTATCCATAAGATGATAATCGGTGATAAAGAATTTATTTTTGATAGGGCAAAAATGGATTGACCCCTTGGGCAAATTAATTAATTAAGTCAATTTAACATGCAATGACATTGTAGCACAAACAAATCACCAACTAAACTAAGTGCAGTGTAAATTAAATTTGATACGGGTGATTTGTTTACAAATGAGAGAAACCACCAAAGCGAAACCACACTGGGTAATTTTAAGGTCACTACTCCCGAGAATCGATTATTATCAAAACAAGCGGTTACAACTAAAAGGAATCTCAATACCTAATATCAACCTACAGTTGAACCCTTACCCCAATACCCAATTGGACTTGTATTGTAGCCGCAATCTCTCCGTTCAATGCACGAATCCTAGTACGTGACTAACCAATGATGCACGGATCCCAATACGTGACTAACACACCAACTTAAGAAGGATTGTTGGTTGCAAAGCTCTTCAGTTCATTAACGATAAAGATCAAGAAGCTTCTTGGTCAGAAAACATTTGGCGTAAAGATGCAGCAGCCTTTGCGCAGAGAGAATGATGAATTAGGGCAATTTTTGTCTCCGATCACACAATGCATGTAACACTAATTGCAACAACCTTTGCATCTAGTGTGATGACCCTTAAAATAATCTTTATATACGTCTAAAGTTGTAAGAAAAGAAATCATACACAAATACACATGGATATATGTGTAATTAGATCTGAAAAACCTGATTTTGTAATTTTCAATAGATGTTGAGCTTCAACATTAAATCTCGATAGAAAGGATCTTGTCGAGACTTTTGTTGAGTTTTAATGAACAACACTTCTTCACTTGTTTCTTGATCAGACTTGCATGGCTTCAATACTAAATTTGAACACTTGTTTTTTGAAGTACTAAACTCATCCTAAATCTACTCAATTACAAGTAAAGTGCGTTTTGTCAAAGGATTAGCCAATTACATCAATATGACCCTAACAATTTTCAAAACAATTTAAGGTAGTCTAAATTAAAATATTGTAAAATATAAGAACAACTTTCAAACAATAATACAGACATCAAACTAAATATTCAATTTAACCAAATATATCTAGTAAGTGCATTTCATAAACTATTTTGCATATTAAAAAATTTGCAGATCAAAATATTAGGGAATTTAAAATAAAAGGTCTAGTGTATAAACTCCTATAAATCTGATTGATTTTAATTAAAAGTGAAAGTTCAAAAACGTGTATAAAAACACTTTTGAACGTTTAGACCCCCAAAAACCAACTTAACCAACACATGCAATATGTCAAACAATTAATGTGCGGAAACTTAACATATGCTATATTATGTAATTGGTTAAACAACTATCTAAGCCATAACAAATTAAACCACAGCAGATAATGTAAAGGCAGAGATAGAGAGGAAGGAAGATGCAAAACACAGCGATAACACCAGATATGTTATCGAAGAGGAAACCAAGACCTCGGCGAAAAACCTCTCCGCCGCCCTCCAAGCGGTAATCAATCCACTAGAAAATATAGTTGGGATACAAGGACAGCAATAGACCCTCCAAGCCTAATCTACCCAATGCACCTAAGCCCTCCAAGCTTCTTGCTCCAACGAGGTTGCGCCGAACCTTTTTCTTCTCTAGCTTACCGGATTCCGCTACTACACCGTAGCATCAACCAATGAATATTGGTTTCTTCCTAATCGCTTCCCTTAACTCCAAACGCGTCTGTCTCACGAGAGATGATAATGGTGAGAACCAGGTTTGGTTATAAGGCCTCTCAAGGATTTGACAATGGAGAGGAAGAGAGTGAGGGAATTTGATGAGACTCTAAGGTAGAGATTGTGGGTGAGGCAATCTGGTTTTTCTTTAGGGTTTGTCTCTCAAAATTCTCTCTGGAAGCTCTCTTTCAATCGTGGGTTAAAAGGGTATTTATACTTTGGAGTGAAGGGGAATGTGAAACGTCAGGGTTTTCCAAAACAGGGTGGCTCGCGGCTTGACCTCGCGGCTTGACTCGGTCGCGAGTTCGATCGCGAGCCAACCGTATGGGCGATTGTCCTGTTTTGTCCTGTAGTGCTCCAGCTAGCATGACTGTTCACCTTCCAAAGATGCTTGGCACGTGTGCGATTCTCAGCGGGTTGAAGCCGCGAGTCCAGCCGAGTCCAGTCCCCGCGAGTCCCAGCCGCGACACTCTGTTTTCTTGCACACTCTTGAGCAATTCTTCACTCTATCTCACTCACTACCCTTACAACAATCCCACCTAAATACAGGGTTACTAAATGCTGAATTACAAGCAAATTTGGCACGGAATAAAGCCAATTAGATGGTTGAATAAATTCAACCTTACAAAAAGGAATCACAATATTCCAAATAAATTAAATACTTTACATTAAGATTATAATTACTATAATTTGTCACCTACAATATAATGATTTGGAGTTGCCAACACAATAGTATAACGTGTGAGAGGATAAGGCGTATGATTCATCGATGAAAGGAGCACGTAAATATCTAATTTCATGATGCTTATTACCTTTACTAGCACCATAACCAATGAACGAAAATGACAAACATACAATACAGTCCTTCAAAAAAGATCATCTCTCACTTTCAAATAAAAAGAACATTCAAATATATTGGTTGTTAGGCTACGATAAATCTATTTTCTTTGTGCAGTTGGGAGTGTCATATTATCAACTTTAGAAAGGATAGGTCCTACCAATTCCTCCAAATGTAAAGAGATGATTTCCCCTAAATAGAATCATATTAATTTTAAGAAGTTTGCACAATATTGTTCACCAGCTCTAAGAAGTTTGCACAGTATTAATTGAATTATCATATACGAGCTTCCTTATATGTAGATTTAGCAAAAACAGAGAAGAGGAGAGGAGAGGAGAGCTGAGGAAAGGGATTAAAATAGATCTTCTTGAGTATTGCATGGATCACGCCACTACGACTTCAATAATATATTATTTGAATGCCCTGAATTAAAATTTTATATTAAAAGAAATATAAATTTTAAAAATTTTATTGGACCTTTAGTGAGCTATATGAAATTTTAATAGAGTTTCATCTAAATATGATTAGAAGTATATATATATATATATATATACAAACACAAAATTATGATTGATTATCAAAATAGTTAATATAAATTTTAAATTTCTTGAATTTTTTAAAATAGAATTTTAATTGAAGTAAAATTTAAAAATTTTTAAGACTTAGCAAACATATTTTGCTTAAAGTGAGTTGTAGTTGGAGTAAAATTTTAAATTTTTTGAAATTTAGTTAATAGGCTTTTATCTTAGGTGAACTATCATAATTAATGAGAATTAAACCATTTGTCGGAGGGAGAAAGTAATCACTTAACACAACCACAATTTCTAAACCAAACTTTATTTTTATACAAGAAAAAACTTTTTTTTTTATATAGCATAATATATAATATATGTTCTTAATAATGAAAAAAAAAGAAACTCTTCTCAACCACATGATCAATCTATATTTCTTTAATCACTTTTATTCACTAGAAATATGGTGCATCATTAGTTTAGGTATAACTCTATTATCTAAGTTTCAAGAAATTAAATCCTAGTCCAACTAAAACTCTAGTGTCAAAATTTTTAAATTTCAAAATAAAATTTAAAATTTAGTGTATTTATATCAACCATTTATCATAATTTTATATTTTACTATAACAAAACGTGCACACTTCATATTTTTCCCGGAACGATAATTTGGTAGTTTAACCTAAAACCGATGAGTTTTTCCCCAAAGATGAATATATAGTTTTACTGCTATTTTTTTGTTCATTTTATATTGCTTACTTATTATATTTATTCGCTCATGTTCATTGAAAATTGTGTTCCTTTCAAGACCCCTCCCTTAGCTGGATGTAGACTTTTAACTTAGATGAGATAAAAAAATATTACAAATGCGAAGAGTCTATTTACCATGGAAACGTCGTGAAAAAAGAATCTCCTAATCTGTTCCAATTTTTTACCAAGAGATAAGAATGAATGATGGAGGTCCTATGTATACCAATTCAAATACATTTCATATGGCGAAGACAGGGGGCCAGAGGTATGCGCGATAGTGGGCTGTGGACCTTAACTTTCTAAAATTCTTCCTCTCAATATATTTTTATATAAAAATTTAAATGATTATGTATAAAACTAAACTGAGGGACTCCTATTTTTAAAATAACATTGTACAACATATATATAAAATGAATAATGCATCATTTTTACATTAAGATTCTAATTACTAAAATGTTTCACCTACAATATCAACTTTGCATTATATAATGATTTGGAATTGCCAACACAATAGTATGACGTGTAAGAGGATAAGGTGTATGATTGATTGATGAAAGGAGCAGCTAAATAATAGAAGGCATGGATGCACACTCACTGATATTAATTGGATGATGCTTATTACCTTTAGTCTTTTCTTAACCAACAAACGAAAATGACAAATGCACAATATAGTCCTCGTTCAAAAAAGATCATGTCTCACTTTCAAATAAAAAGGCGAACATCCAAATATAATGGTTGTTAGCCTACGATAAATCGATTTTCTTTGTGCAGTTGGGAGTTTCATATTATCAACATTTTTTTAGAAACAAACACACATACAAGGGAAAGGAAAATAGATTCTAACACAAAAACATACCACAAACTCCATTCAAAAGTCATTATAACTTTTATGGGAGTATGGAGCAAGTTATACAATACACAATACACTCAATAGTTTTACCCTTTCTTCAGTGAAAATTCACCTTAGAATGGTGGGCCTTAAGCATAGGTCCTACCTATTCCTCCAAATGTAAAGAGATGATTTCCCCTAAATAAAATCATAATAATTACAAGAAGTTTGCTTAATAATTGTTCACCAGTTATAATTGAATTATCGTATATGAGCTTCCTTATATGTAGATTAGCGAAAAGAGAGGAGAGGAGAGGGGAGGGGAGGGAGAAAGTAATCACTTAACACAACCACAATTTCTAAACCAAACTTTATTTTTATACAAGAAAATTTTTTTTTATATAGCATAATATATAATATATGTTCTTAATAATGAAAAAAAAAAAAACCCTTCTCAACCACATGATCAATCTATATTTTTTTAATCACTTTTATTCACTAGAAATATGGTGCATCATTAGTTTAGGTATAACTCTATTATCTAAGTTTCAAGAAATTAAATCCTAGTCCAACTAAAATTCTAGTGCCAAAATTTTTAAATTTCAAAATAAAATTTAAAATTTAGTGTATTTATATCAACCATTTATCATAATTTTATATTTTACTATAACAAAACGTGCACACTTCATATTTTTCCCGGAACGATAATTTGGTAGTTTAACCTAAAACCGATGAGTTTTTCCCCAGACCAATGAGGGATATGTAGATGAATATATAGTTTTACTGCTATTTTTTTGTTCATTTTATATTGCTTACTTATTATATTTATTCGCTCATGTTCATTGAAAATTGTGTTCCTTTCAAGACCCCTCCCTTAGCTGGATGTAGACTTTTAACTTAGATGAGATAAAAAAATATTACAAATGCGAAGAGTCTATTTACCATGGAAACGTCGTGAAAAAAGAATCTCCTAATCTGTTCCAATTTTTTACCAAGAGATAAGAATGAATGATGGAGGTCCTATGTATACCAATTCAAATACATTTCATATGGCGAAGACAGGGGGCCAGAGGTATGCGCGATAGTGGGCTGTGGACCTTAACTTTCTAAAATTCTTCCTCTCAATATATTTTTATATAAAAATTCAAATGATTATGTATAAAACTAAACTGAGGGACTCCTATTTTTAAAATAACATTGTACAACATATATATAAAATGAATAATGCATCATTTTTACATTAAGATTCTAATTACTAAAATGTTTCACCTACAATATCAACTTTGCATTATATAATGACTTGGAATTGCCAACACAATAGTATGACGTGTAAGAGGATAAGGTGTATGATTGATTGATGAAAGGAGCAGCTAAATAATAGAAGGCATGGATGCACACTCACTGATATTAATTGGATGATGCTTATTACCTTTAGTCTTTTCTTAACCAACAAACGAAAATGACAAATGCACAATATAGTCCTCGTTCAAAAAAGATCATGTCTCACTTTCAAATAAAAAGGCGAACATCCAAATATAATGGTTGTTAGCCTACGATAAATCGATTTTCTTTGTGCAGTTGGGAGTTTCATATTATCAACATTTTTTTAAAAAAACAAACACACATACAAGGGAAAGGAATATAGGTTCTAACACAAAAACATACCACAAACTCCATTCAAAAGTTATTATAACTTTTATGGGAGTATGGAGCAAGTTATACAATACACAATACACTCAATAATTTTACCCTTTCTTCAGTGAAAATTCACCTTAGAATGGTGGGCCTTAAGCATAGGTCCTACCTATTCCTCCAAATGTAAAGAGATGATTTCCCCTAAATAAAATCATAATAATTACAAGAAGTTTGCTTAATAATTGTTCACCAGTTATAATTGAATTATCGTATATGAGCTTCCTTATATGTAGATTAGCGAAAAAAGAGGAGAGGAGAGGGGAGGGGAGGAAAGAGATTAAAATAGAAATATATTGGCCGGACCTTTAGTGAGCTATATGAAATTTTAATAGCGTTTCATATAATATGATTATGATAGATTATTAAAATGGTCAATATAAATTTTAAATTGCTTGAACTTTTTTCAATAGAACTTTAATTGGAGTAAAATTTGAAATTTTTTAAAACTTAGAAAACAAATTCTTGCCCAAAGTGAGTTATAATTGGAGTAGAATTTTAAATATCTTGAAACTTAGTTAGTAAGCTTTTAACTTAATGAGAATTTAACCATTAATTTGTCGTAGGGAGAAAATAATCACTTAGCACAACCACAGCTTCAAGACCAAACTTTTATTATATAGCATAATATATAACATAATATATAAGATATGTTAACCCTTCTCAACTGCGTGATCATTCTCGTTCTTTTCTAATCACTTTTATTTACTAGAAATATGGTGCATCATTAGTTTAGGTATAACTCTATTATCTAAGTTTCAAGAAACTAAATTTTAGTCCAACTAAAATTCTAGTATAAATGCTTTTAAATTTTTAAATAAAATTTAAAACTTAGTTTATTTAAATCAACCATTTATCATAATTTTATATTTTACTATCACAAAATGTGCACACTTAATATTTTCCCTAAAACGATAATATGGTAGTTAAACCTAAAATTTCAAAGAAGGTTTGTACAGAGTGTATGAGAGCAAGTGTGTAACAAAAGCCAACTATTTAGCTTCAAGCTTTCATCGATATTTCAACAAGTGAACTGCAGGTATGCTGACAACTGCTTCAACATCGTTTATGATATGCAATATCTAGTTGGCTCATCCCATGTAAATAAAATTGTTATCCAACAATATCATATTGTTTAAATTCACCAAAAAAGAGTCGCTTAGAAAAAAAAAAAAAGTAGCCAAACAATTGGACACAATAAGCCATTATCTATGATAACGTAATTTTGTTATATACTATTTGAGATACAAACAACTGTACTTGCCATCTAAACTTATAGGAAGTTGCAAACTACATAGATGACATCAATTTATAAATATGTATAATTTAAAGCATAATATTATCAATATATATATATATATATGTATGCTTTAAAGCATAATATTTATTAGAACAAAGTTTGGCATAATATTAACAATTAAGTTTGTAGCCTAAGGCTCTATAAAAAAGAAAAGTTGTAACCTAATACTCCAACTTCACTCAATATCTTTCTATTGGATGTGAATTTTGAAAAATCTACCATTGGATTGCATTTACTTCTTATATCCTTCATGCTTGCAAAATTTCAAGAAGATTAGAGATTAATAGCTATATCATCAATTAATTGTTTAATTTACAAATTTTTGTAGTCTAAAATTATTCATAAAAAATAAGTTTATGGATCATACGGTAAATAACATCCGATAGACACAAATTTGACATGTATGTTAAGATCATAAAGAAAATACGATCCAATGGTCAGATTTTCAATATATGTAACCATGTTAAATTTTTTTTTTCTTTTAAATTTCATATTTTTTTAGAAACAAATGTATTTTACTCGATTTTTTTAATAAAATAAAACACAAAATAAGCTACATCAAATAATTTTTTAGAACCAGCTCAAACAAATTATAACATCTACTTCATAGGAGCATTAAATTAATAATTCAGGTCAAAGACATATCAAGTCGTGTTGAAATTCAACTTAAGGGAGGAGGGAGGGAGAGGGGGGGGGGATTTGGAGAGGTTATAATTACTTCTAACCCCTCATTTTTAATTCCCCCAAATTAGAGAGATTTGGAGGACTGAAGAGTAGACCATAGAAATTCTTGACTAAATGAATTAGCCAATTTACACTTACCATATTAACAAAATTACAAACTATGTTCCCCTCTACTCTCCCCTTCCCCTTACTTAATTTTAAAAACATTTAAATAAGGTGGATGATAACCATTCCCCTCTACTCTCCTCCCCACTATTCTCCTCCCCTCTATTCCCATTTACTCTCCTGTCCCTCCAAACTTCCAAACATAGCATAAGGGTATCACCTTTTTATTTTGTAAAATTTCCAAGCAAAAGCATGAAAGGCTATAGTTCCGTTCAATCAATAAAATTCCTAGCGAGTGTTTGTGGCATGCCACCATTAGTCATAGCTCGAAATTTTTTATTTAAAAAACCATATTTTAAAATTTTAAAAATATCAATAGTATTTTTTAAAAAAAATGAAAATTTTCTTTTTCGGTTTAAGATAAAATTAATAGTTTTTTTTTAAAATTTATTAGTGAAATTTTGTATAAATTTGAAGCCTTATTTTGAGAGAGAGAGAGAGAGAGAGAGAGAGAGAGAGAGAGAGAGAGAGAGAGAGAGAGAGAGAGAGAGAGAGAGAGAGAGATTGTAAAAAAAATTGTAATTGTGAAGGAATTTTATTTTCATTTCACGTCATCAAATTTGTGTAAAAAGTAATGCTCATTATGTCTTAGTCGAATATAGACCTTTGATTTGGATATGAGATGAAGAAATATTACTCATTTGAGGGGTCCATCTACCATGGAAATGACAATTTATTTTCATTTCATGTCATCAAATTTGTGTAAAAAGCAATGCTCATTATGTCTCAATTGAATATAGACCTTTGATTTGGATATGAGATAAAGAAATATTATTCATTTGAGGGGTCCATTTACCATGGGAATTACATGGAAAAACATCCCCTAATCTATTTCATATCTTTACCAAGAAATTAGGATGAATGATTGAGGTCCTATGTATACCAATTTAAAAAAGTCTAATGTGGTGAAGATAGTGGGTCAAGTGATGGGAGATAGGCCTAGGCCATTGGCCTTAGTTTTCAACTAAAACTCTTCCTTTAAAAATTGTATTTATATCTAAATATAAATGAATAATGCATCATTTTTCGTCCTCTTAATACATTCATGTCATCATGGTTCAGTGGAGGGTTTGTGGTTCAGTGGCGACCCGGTGTTTGGTGGTGCCAGTGGGTGGTTTGCGGTGGATGATGTTTTTCGTGGAAATTTTTTTTGGTAATTTTGGTGGTGATTTTGGTGAAGAAGTGATGGTAAAAGGTGGTTGTGTGGGTTTACTAGAAAGAGAAAAAATTGAATAGAGGAAAGAGAATTGAATTGTTTATATTATTTAATATTTTAGTTTAATTATTTTAATGAATTGGATGTTGTTAGGTTCTAAGGATTAGGAACTAATGTATTAGAACTCTAATTTATATTGTTGGCAAATCATGATCAAAATAGGTTTTAGTCTTGTTTAGACTTGCTCAAAGTATATGCGTTTTATGTAAAGTTGGAATCAAGTTACTGCAGAATTTATTGTGCAATTCTGTTTGGCTCTATTGATCGAGAATTAGACTCGATCGATTGAAACTCAGGGAGAATGTTTTTCTGCAGAATTCTTCCAACTCGGCTTAAGCTTGTTTGACGTGTAGAGTTTTATGTTTTGTCTTAAGTATGAAAGGGAAAACCCTAGCCAACTTTGGTTGTCTATTATGCTTTGTGTGTGAATCTTTTGTGAGATCAAGAGGTGGTTGCCTTCACATATACTTAGGGTTTCCAAGATTCAAGACTATGTCAAGGACTTGGTAATCAATTCAGTTGCTACATTAAAGAGCTTAAAGAAACACAAGCGGGTGTGCTTGTATTTGCTGGAGAATCCAAGAAAGAAGGAGTCTGTGGTCTCGAAGCTTGCACGTGGTCGTGTCAATAAGTTTCTACTGGTGGGTAGTAATAGGATGTTAGTGGTCTAAGTCCTATTGTAAAACTTCGATTCTTTCATAGTGGATTCAATTTTACTTTAAGCATAGCTAGGTTAAATTCTCCCTAGGTTTTTACCGGTTTGGTTTCTTAGGTCATCATATCTTTGTGTTCTCTATATTCCACACTTTACATTGCTATGATTATATGATTATGTTAACCTAGATCTAAAATTTGAACTAAGTTATCACCTAGTTAATTTACCAGGTTAATTTAGTTGTGTTTAAAGGGGTCTAAAAACAAAGAAGTGGTATCAGAGCAAGTTGCTCTTTTTGTTGAAGATCTTTCGATCTCTCAGGCCGATCCTTGACCCCTGTTGTCATGGAACACCGACACTCTTTTGTTATTCCACCATACTTTGATGGAAATAATTATGCTTATTAGAAAGTAAGGATGAAAACTTTCCTGAAATCCATTGATGAGAGAGTCTGAAACTCCATTGAATACGGATGGGAAAAGCCCCCTACTCTTGTTAGTGAGTGGCAAACTTCTCAAAAAGGAGCAATCACGTTCAATAGCAAAGCTATGAATGCTATCTTTAATGCTGTTTCTATTGAGGAATTTAAGAGAATCTCTAATGTTGAGGTTGCTCATGCTTCTTGAAATATCCTCCAGATTATGCATGAAGGCACAAAGGTTGTTAAAATTAATAAATTGTAGCAATTAACTTCTAAATTTGAAAACATTAGGATGTCCGATGATGAATCTTTTAATGAATTCTATGCTGAACTTAATGATATTATTAATTCTGTATATAATTTGGGTGAAATTTGTGATCAACCTAAAATTGTTAGGAGGATTCTTAGATCTTTTAATTGAAGATTTTAAACCCAAAGTGACTGTCATCACTATGAGCAAAGATGTGGACTCCATCCCTGTTGATGAACTTGTAGGATCTCTTCAATCCTATGAGTTGGACCTACCTAAGACTAGCAAATCAAAATCAATGGCTCTCAAGTCTGTCGATAATGTTGAGGCGAGTGGATTTGATGATGGTCTCTCTGCTACTAAAATTGCTTACCTTGCCAAGAACTTTAGAAATTTTCTTAAGAACAATAACAGAAGGGCAAGAGGTAATAACACCGTTGAACCTAGAAATTTTAGGAGGAATAATCCCACTAAGGTTAATAACACTGAAAAACCTAAAGAAAAAGTAGGTCAACCTTCTAATAATTCTAGTGGTCCTCAATGTTTTGGATGTCAAGAGTATGGTCATATGAAATCTGAATGTCCTACATACTTGAGGTCTAAGGGTAAGGCTATGGCTGTAACCCTCAGTGATGATGAAGTTTCTGATGATGAGTCTGGTTGTGACAATGATGAAAACTTCATTGCTTTCACTGCTACTGCTATAATCAATGAAAGTTTGTCTGTTGAAGAGAACCCTTTTGATGAGAAACTCTCCGAGGATGTGGCTCTTTAAGAAGCCTATAATAAACTTTGCAAAGTTGTTGCAAAGGATGCAATGAGTGTTGAATTAGGCTTAAAGAAAATTGCTTCTCTTGAGCTTGATAAGAAAAACTTGCTTGTGAATTCATTTGATGCTATTGAACTTTTGAATAATGTGAAGACTGAGAATATGCTTTTGCTTGAAAAAGTCAAGAGATTGGAACATGAACTATTTGTTGCTAGAGAACAAAGCGATAGGTCTGCTAGCTCTAAACTAGATTACATGCTAAGTGTTCAAAAGTCTTCCTTTGACAAAAGCGGCTTAGGTTTTTAGAAAGCATCTCTGTGTCCGCACCACATTCCAAAAACTTTGTTCCTTCCTCTTCTTCCGAACCCCCTGTGAGTGAAATTGTCAAACCCTCTGTGAGTGAGGCTAAATCTGTAGAAGTTACACCATCTAGGAAGATTAGGGTTGATCTGAAAGAGTCTAAACCTAAGGAGTCCACCCTTACTAAGGACAAGTTACATGGTAAGCCTGCTTGGGTTTGTCATTTTTGTGGGAAGTCTTGGTACATTCGTCTAAATTGTTACAAGCTGCAAGCTACTAAGAGGGCAAACAAACCAAAATTATTTGTGCTTCAAGCACAAAATCCTATGGTACTTATTGATGAATTGGTAAAGAATTTAAACCTTTATTCCAATTATGGAGTTGGTAATCATTCTCATGTGAATAAGAACTCCAATGCTCGAGGTGCATCTAAAAAGTTTTGGATGCATAAGGCTCAATTTAAGTGAGTCTTTTCGACATAGTCCTTGTGCTTCTTTACTCTACTCTTTGTGACCATTTTTTTTTGTGTTTTTTTGTTTCTAGGACTTGCATTGCATGACATTCATGCATTTCATTCTAGGATTGTCTTCGTTTTCTTTTTTCAAAATAAAAAAATAAATTTAAAAAGGGAAAAGGGAAAAGGGAAGCAAATTGTGTTTTGCATTTTTTTCTTGGATTTGAAATCTAGGTTGGCCATTTTAATCTTTACATAACATGTTTATGTACCTTGTTTAGCTTGGATGAGGTTATTTATTGCACTTTACTAGTTGAAGCTTTGTAGTGTATGTTGTGTGGGAAAATGTTTATAGTTTTTGATCACATGATCTTAATCTTGAAGTCACATGCTTTTGATTGTTGGACTTGAACTTTTTGAGAAAGGCATAAATAACCATCTCACCACTGTTTACTAGCCAATCATGAACACCTTAGTGCATATCGTAAGATTTTGTGCTCGAGAAAGTGTAGCACATCACAAAAAGAATATAAGGTGTAGCCTCGGCTTAAATGATAAAATTGATGTGTACATTATTGGACTCAGTGTTAAATCAAGCAAATAAAATTGGTGTGTACATTATCTCGGCTATTATTAACAAGTTTCTGAAGAAATAAAATTGGTGTGTACAATATGAGGCAAATTCAAGAAACTTACAGGATTGCAAGCTTGTTTTCTAGGAAATGTGAAATTTATATGATGTAACTCTTAAGGTGATAGTCTCTTTCAAATTCAATGTGATGAATTTTGTGGAAACTATGATTGATTTCTATTTACATATTACCTCACATGTATCTCAAGTTTTTGCTAGTTGCACACAATACACAAGTTACTCTTTGCTAAACTCTGTAAATGTTATCATGTGTGATTTTGGTTTGGCCAACCAAGTTTGAAAATTCCTTGTATTTTATTCAAAATGTGCTTGAAGCCTGAGAATTTAAGGAGAATTGGTTGAACATCTTAATTTTGGGAAAATTGGGTTCAAAACAAGTGTTTTTGAAAAGAATTTCATCTCATACTCATGCATTTTGTTCACAAAATTCAATGCTTTGAGGAGTTTCTGCAATATTTTTCTTTGTTTTTCAAAAATCTTTTTTCCAGAAAATTTTGGCTTGGCTCTGTGTATTTAGATTGATCGTATCTGTTTTTCGATCAATCGAAAATGCAATTAAAATTTCTTGGCTTGGTTTTGTGTGTTTCGATTAATCGAAAATCGTATAGAGAGTTTTTTAAAACACTTGATTCTCACGTGTTCAAACACTTTTTCAAAAAGTTTTCAAACACTTTCTCTCTCTATTCAATTGGTTAAGGCTCCAATCAAGATTTTTTGTCGTTTTCCTCCGTTCTTTTTGCAAAGATTTTCTCCTCTAAGGCTGGTATGACCCTTTTTACCCTTCCTTTTGCATTTATTTTCATGTTTCATGCATTGGTGGGGAAATTTCGAACCTATAGGATTTTGGGGTTTTTGATGTTTCAAGCTTATTTTCTTCAAATTGATCAATGGGTTTTTGTCATATGAGGATGTATAACTGCTATTGATAGTTTAATTTGATCAATTTGGTGATTTGTGAAAAATTGAAATTCTAGGGCTTGGATATACTCGAATTGGGTATTTTGTTCAAATTGAGCTTAATTGGTGAAATTGGGTTGTTTGGGTGATTGATTTGGTCATTATATATTGTGTTTTATCAAGTATAATCAATTTGGTCAATTTGTTCGTTTTGAGAAATTGGTTTTTTCAAATTTTGGGGTTTTTAATGTAAACTCTATGCTCAAGCCAATTTTGTGTTTTTAAAGCTAAATTGAATTTCTTCTCATTGCATTAGGGCATGCATCATGTGTTGATAATGTTCATGCATCATATAGAATTGATATTTCTATTTTTTTGTGCTAACTTATGATCTGCCTTTTTTTTTTTTTTTTTTTTTTTTTTGTTGTTGGTTCTTTTATGTGTGTCTTGTCCTTTCCTTAGCATCATGCCTAGGAAAACTAGAGCCAATAGGACCTCCACTTCTTCTCCTTTCCCCACCTTTGATAGTGATAGGCTCCTGAGTGAGAAAAACCAGGAAGCGTTTGAGAAGCTTAACCTTAGGAGGAACATTTAGGCTGAAAGAAAGGTATTTTTAGATGAGCTAGATCCCAAGATTAGGCGTAACTTTGAGCGTAGAGCTGGTTACCTTTGTTGGATATTTCACATCCACCTCTAGCTACCTTGATTAGAGAGTTCTATTCGAACCTCTCAGTCCACTCCTATGATGCAAACACTCTCGTGAAGAGTTTGGTACGGGGTGTAGGGTACACCATTACCCTTTCGGTAGTGGCTGGTGCCTTGGGGTACCAGTGGTCCGACATCCTATCTACCCTTATGATGAGTCTCTTCTCTTGGATGACGTCATGTCTTATATCACTAGGTCTTCTATCCAATGGGGTTCTGATCCTCGGATCACCACCGCCGAGCTCACTCCGATTCATTATATTTTCATTAGGATTGCTTGTCATTCTTTTTGGGCTATCTCTCAGCCGCACACCATTCCTTTGGTGCGTTGTGCATTTTTGTATGCCTTGGTTACTAATGCTCCTATTAGCTTTCCTCATCTTTTCATTCGTTCCTTGATTAAGGTGCAAAGGAGTAGTTCTACTACTCATGCTTTGTACTTCCACGTTTTTATTCACCAGATTTTTTTACATCTCGGTTTAGTTGAGTTTCTTGTGTTTGAGCCTGTACATATTGTTGCTCCTATAGGTGCCTCCTTTCTTCGGCAGATGGCTGCTCATTTGAGAGCTAGCTCTAAACGCCCTAGGGTAGAGCCTTCTGGGGTCGCATCTCCTCCTCCCTCTTCTACAGGTGATGCAACGGCTGAGGAACCTATTGATCATGCTGCTGATGTCTTGTTGCACGATGCTCCTCCACTTCCTACCTCGGATGGTTCAGATATTCGACGTATGTTTGAGACTGTCATGACCATTTAGGCAGCTCATGGACAGATTTTGGTGGATATGCTTGATGAGCTTCGTGCTTTGCGAGCAGATTTGGAGCATTTGAGACGATCGCTTCCTCCACCACCTTTTGATGATATGTGATTGCCCTTTGGCATTCTGTCACAAAATGGGGGAGTACACTTGTAGAGGATTTTTGTTGTTTGTAGTTAGGGGGAGATTTTTGTACTTGTGGAGCTATTAGATTATATCTAGATGTTTTATTGTGTATTTACATTTTTTTTGGCTCATGATGTATTTTTTGGTTTTTCATGATAGGGGGAGACACATTGATTGGTATATGTTTCTTATTTCACATTGCTTATTGTTTATATGTTTTTTGAGTGTTTCAGGAAATATATAGGTTGATTGAGTCGTCTTTCTTTGTCTACACTTGCAAATGATAGATAGTAGTTAGGTTGAATTTGTTGTGTTGGGCTATGTTTTTATATCGAGCTGTTTTTATGTAAACTTTGAGCAATTTTGTTTAGTTTTTTTTTTGTCACAGATTGTGAAAAAGGGAGTTTGTTAGGTTCTAAGGATTAGGAACTAATGTATTAGAACTCTAATTTATATTGTTGGCAAATCATGATTAAAACAGGTTTTAGTCTTGTTTAGACTTGCTCAAAGTATATGCGTTTTATATAAAGTTGGAATCGAGTTATTGTAGAATACTATGCGTTTTTTGTCGGCTTGATCGATTGAAACTCGGGCAGAATGTTTTTTCGCAGAATTGACGTGTAGGGTTTTTTGTTTTGTATTAAGTATAAAAGGGAAAACCCTAGCCACGTTTTTGGTTATCCATTATGTTGTGTATGTGAATCTTTTGTGAGATCAAGAGGTGGTTACCTTCACACATACTTAGGGTTTCCAAAATTCAAGACTATGTCAAGAACTTGGTAATCAATTCAGTTGCAGCATTAAAGAGCTTAAAGAAACACAAGCAGGTGTGCTTGTATTTGCTGGAGAATCCAAGAAAGAAAGAGTTCGTGGTTTCGGAGCTTGCACGTGGTTGTGTTAGTTAGTTTCTACTGGCGGGTAGTAATAGGATATTAGTGGTCTAAGTCCTATTTTAAAACTTCGATTCTTTTATAGTAGATTTAGGTTTACCTTGAGGATAGCTAGGATAAATTCTCCCCAGGTGTTTACCGGTTTGGTTTCCTGGGTCATCATATCTTTGTGTTATTTATATTCCGCACTTTACATTGATATGATTATATGATTGTGTTAACCTAGATTTAAAATTTGAACTAAGTAATCACTTGGCTAATTTATAAGGTTAATTCAATTGTGTTTTAAGGGGTCTAAAAACAAACATATGTAAAAATAAAAACTGGGATGCGGGGTGAGTTATAAAATGAGATGGTAAAATAGACCAAACTTAGCACAACCACAGCTTCTAAACAAAACTTTTGTTATAGAGCATAATATGTAACATAATATATAAGATATTTTCACCCTTCTCAACCGCGTGATCATTCTCTTTCTTTTTTAATCACTTTTATTTACTAGAAATATGGTGCATCATTAGTTTAGCAATAACTCTATTATCAAAGTTTCAAGAAACTAAATTCTAGTCCAACTAAGATTCTAGTATAAATGCTTTTAAATTTTTAAATAAAATTTAAAACTTAGTTTATTTAAATCAACCATTTATCATAATTTTATATTTTACTATCACAAAATGTGCACACTTCACATTTTCCCTAAAACGGTAATATGGTAGTTAAACCTAAAATTTCAAAGAAGGTTTGTACAGAGTGTATGAGAGCAAGTGTGCAACTATTTAGCTTCAAGCTTTCATCGATATTTCAACAAGTGAACTGCGGGTATGCTGACAACTGCTTCAACATCGTTTATGATATGCAATATCTAGTTGGCTCATCCCATGTAATAAAATTGTTATCCAACAATATCATATTGTTTAAATTCACCAAAAAAGAATCGCTTAAAAAAAAAAAAAAAAGTAGCCAAACAATTGGACACAATAAGCCATTATCTATGATAACGTGATTTTGTTATATACTATTTGAGACACAAACAACTGTACTTGCCATCTAAACTTATAGGAAGTTGCAAACTACATAGATGACATCAATTTATACATATGTATAATTTAAAGCAAAATATTATCAATATATATATATATATATATATCTGTGTGTGAATAATTTAAAACATAATATTTATTAGAACAAAGTTTGGCGTAATATTAACAATTAAGTTTGTTGCTTAAGGCTATATAAAAAGGAAAAGTTGTAACCTAATACTACAATAACTTCTTATATCCTTCATGCTTGCAAAAGTCCAAGAAGATTAGAGATTAATAGCTGTATCATCAATTAATTGTTTAATTTGCAAATTTTGTAGTATAAAATTATTCATAAAAAATAAGTTTAGGCTTGCTAAGACCTTAGGAACTAAGACCTTAGGAACTAATGTATTAGAACTTCAATTTGTATTATGTTGGCAAATCATGATCAAAATATAGAGTCTAGATTTAGGCTTGCTCAAAGTATATTTATTTGTAAAATTGGAATCAATTGATTGCAGAATTTATTAGACTAAATCTATAAGGCTCGATTGATCAAAAATTAGATTCAATCGATCGAACCATGTGCAGATTTATTTTTCTACAGAATTCCAATTCAGCCCAAACTCTACTTATACGTATTGAGTTTCAAGTAAAACACTCTTAGTATATAAAGGAAACCCTAAGAACGTTTTTATAAGTTTCTAGAGAGATTAGAGTGTATCTTGTGCCTCTTCTGTAGATCTAGGGAAGCTCTCTAAAGTCTTTTAATGTGCTGTGTGTATGAATTTCTTGTGAGATCTAGAGGTGTTTGCCTTCATACTTACTTAGGGTTATCAAGATCAAGATTAATGTCGAGAGCTTGGTAATTGTTTCAGTTGTTGCATAAAGAGTTTAAAGAAGAACACAAGTAGGAGTACTTGTCTTTGCTATGAATCCAAGAAAGAAGTAGAACGTGGATTCTGAGCTGTCACATGGTCGTGATAATAATAGGATGTTAGTGGTCTAAGTTGTTGAAAGTTCAAATAGTGTGTAAAACACCCTTGAACGTTTAGACCCCCAATTACAAAATAACCAATTCAAGCTTTATGTCAAACAACAAGTGTGCGAAAAATGAACAAAAACTATAAAACAGAATTGGTAAATGATCCAAGCCAATTAAAATCACAACCCATAGCAGATAATAAAAGGCAAAGATAAAAGGGAAGGAAGATGCAAACACAAAGACAACACACGATGTGTTATCGAAGAAGAAACCGAAACTCTCGGCGTAAAACCTCTCCGCCACCCTCCAAGCGGTAAGTAATCCACTAGAAAATATAGTTGGGATACATGGACTACAATAGACCCTCCAAGCCTAATCAACCCAGTGCACCTAAGCCCTCCAAGCTTTTTACTCCAACGAGGTTGCGCCGAACCTATTTCTTTTCTAACTTCCCGGATTCCGTTATTTGATCATAGCATTAACCAATGTAGATTGGTTCCTTCCTAACTGATTCCTAGAACACCAAATAGCCCTCTCACAGTAATGGATATGGTGAGAAAAGGTTTTGGTAAAAGACCTCTCAAGGGTTTAATAATGGAGAAGAAGAGAGTTAAGGAATTTGAAGAGACTCTTATGTAAAGATTGTAGATGAATCAATCTTGTTTTTCTCTAGGGTTTCTCTCTTAAAATTCTCTCTAGAATCTCTCTTTCTTTTGTGGGTATAAGAGGTATTTATACCGAGGGTGAGAATGGAATGTGAAGAGTCTGGTTTTACAAAACATGGGTGGCTCGCGGCTTGATTGAGTCGCGAGATCCAGCTGCGAGATAACAGAATGGCCAGTTGTCCTATTTTGTCCTGTAGTGCTCCAGCTAGCATGACGCTTCAACTTCCGGCATACTTGGCACGTGTGCTGCATCTGTCGGCTTGAAGTCGTGAGTTACCCGCAAGATCAAGTTGTGAGTCTCTGTTTTCTTGCACATTCTTGAGCATTTCAACACTCTATCTTACTCACTACTCTTACAACAATCCTACCTAAATACGGGGTTACTAAATACTGAAATACAAGCAAATTTGGCACGGAATAAAACCAACAAGATGGTTAATTAAATTCAACCTTACAGTTGCTATTGTAAAACTTCAATTCTTTCATAGTAGATCTGTTTTACCTTGTAGATAGTTAGGTTAAACCCTTCCTAGGTTTTTTTCTGGTTTGGTTTTCTGGGTTATAATATTGTTGTGTTATTTATTTTTCGCACTATTCAATGATATGATTTATTTGTGTTAACCTAGATTTGAATAACATACTTAAATTAATCACTAAATAACTAGGTTAATCTGTTTGTGTTTATGGCGTCTAAAGATCGTACAATATTTATTAGAACAAAGTTTCTCATTATATTATCAATTAAGTTTGTAGCTTAAGGCACTATAAAAAAGAAAAGTTGTAACTTGATACTACAACTTCACTTAATATCTTTCTATTGGATGTGAATTTTGAAAAATCTACCATTGGATTGCATTTACTTCTTATATCCTTCGTGCTTGCAAAATTCTAAAAAGATTAGAGATTAATTGCTATATCATCAATTAATTGTTTAATTTGCAATTTTTTGTAGTCTAAAATTATTCATAAAAAATAAGTTGATGGATCACATAGTAATTAACATCCGGTTGACACAAATTTGACCTGTATGTTAAGATCATAAAGAAAATGCAATCTAATGGTTAGATTTTCAATATATGTAATCGTAAAGTTGAATTTTATCAACCATCTTGTTAGCTTTATTTCGTACCAAATTTTCTTGTAATTCAGCATTTAGAAACCCTGTATTTAAGTGGGAATCATGTAAGGGTAGTGTGTAAAAGAGTGTGCAGAAAAAGCTTAAGAGTGTGCACTCAACAGGGTCTCACAACTGGCTCGTGGCTTGAAAGTCGCCAAAGCTGGCACACGTGTGAAGCATGCAAAGGAGTTGAAGAGTCACGCCCACTGGAGCACTACAAGAAAAAAAACTTCTAGTCCGGCTAGGCGGTTAGGTCGCGACTCAAACTCGTGACTTAGTCAAGTTGCGAGGTCAAGTCGGCAGACCACTCTGTTTGGGAAAAACTAACCTTTCGCATTCCAAACATACACCAATATAAATACCCATTATACCCATGTACTGTAGGGAGCTGCTAGAGAAAATTTTGAGAGAGAAACCCTACAGAAAAATAAGATTGATTCATCTACAATCTTCATCCTTTGATTCTCCAAATTCCTCTACTCTCACCCTCTCCATTATTACATCCTTGAGAGGTACATTAGCCAAAACCTTTTCTCACCATAGCCATATCTGTGAGGAGGCTGTTTGATGCTTGGGAAACAGTTAGGAAGAGACCAATTGATATTGGTTGATATTATGGGCTATAACAGAATCTGGTAAGCTAAAGAAGACAAAGGTTCGGCGTAACCTCGTTGGAGTAAGAAGATTGGAGGGCTTAGGTACACTAGGTATATTAGGCTTGGAGGGTCTTCTGCTGCTCATGTATCCCAACTTTATTCTTTAGTGGATTATTAACCGTTTGGAGGGCAATGGAGAGGTTTTACGCCAAGGACTTTGGTTTCGTCTTTAATAACACATCGTTGTGTTGTTTTTGTGTTTGCATCTCTCTTCCCTTAATCTTTGTCATTTAATTTCTGCCATGGTTGTGATTTTATTTGGTTTACATTGTTTTATCAATTCCATTTTAGCTTATTTTCATATTCCACACGTACATCGTTTGATAATAAGCATGATTTGGTAATTTGTAATTTGTGGGTAAACGTTCAAGGTGTTTTATACATTATTTGAACATTCAGTAATGATGGTAATTTTTTTTAAACTTCATATTTTTTAAGAAACAAATGTATTTTACTCGATTTTTTAATAAAATAAAACACAAAATAAGCTACATCAAATAATTTTTTAGAAGCACCTCACACAAATTATAATATCTAGTTCATAGGAGCATTAAATTAATAATTCAGGTTGAAAACATATCAAGGCGTGTTGAAATTCAGGTTAATCATGATAGGCCTAAGGCACTAATGCTTTGTTTAGATGGAGAGGGAGTAGAGGGGAGTAGAGGGGAATAGAGTAGAGAGAGGAAGAGTAAGTTAAATTACCTTGTTTGGATATTTTTTAAGGGATGAGGGGGTGGGGTTGGGGGAGGGGGGATTTGGAGGGGTTATAATTACTTCTAACCCCCTCATTTTTAATTCTCCCAAATTAAAGAGATTTGGAGGACTGAAGAGTAGACCATAGAAATTCTTGACTAAATGAATTACCCAATTAACCCTTACCATATTAACAAAATTACAAATTATGTTCCCCTCTACTCTCTCCTTCCCCTTACTTAATTTTGAAAACATCCAAATAAGGTGGATGATAACTATTCCCCTCTACTCTCCTCCCCTCTATTCCCCTTTACTCTCCTTTCCCTCCAAACTTCCAAATATAACATAAGGGTATTACCTTTTTATTTTGTAAAATTTCCAAGCAAAAGCATTAAAGGCTATAGTTCCGTTCAATCAATAAAACTCCTAGCAAGTGTTTGTGGCATGCCACTATTAGTCATAGCTTGAAATTTTTGTTAAAAAAAACCATATTTTAAAATTAAAAAAAATATCAAAAGTGTTTTAAAAAAAAAAAAAAAAAAAAAAAAAGAAATTTTGTTTTTTCGGTTTAAGATAAAATTAATATTTAAAAAAAAATTTATTAGTGAAAATTTGTATAAATTTGAAGCCTTACTCTAAGAGAGAGAGAGAGAGAGAGAGAGAGAGAGAGAGAGAGAGAGAGAGAGAGAGAGAGAGAGAGTTTGGAAAAAAAATTGTAATTGTGAACGAATTTTATTTTCATTTCATGTCATCAAATTTGTGTAAAAATTAGACTTGTTTGCAATTTTTTGTAGTCTAAAATTATTCATAAAAAAGAAGTTTATGGATCACATAGTAAATGATATCCGATTGACACAAATTTGACCTGTATGTTAAGATCAGAAAGAAAATGCAATCCAATTGTTAGATTTTCAATATATTTAACCATGTTAATGTTTTTTAAACTTCATATTTTTTTTAGAAACAAACGTATTTTACTCAATTTTTTTAATAAAATAAAACACAAAATAAGCTACATCAAATAATTTTTTAGAAGCACCTCACACAAATTATAACATCTACTTCATAGGGGCATTAAATTAATAATTCAGGTCAAAGACATATCAAGTCGTGTTGAAATTCAGGTTAATCATGATAGCCCTAAGGCACTATTGCTTTGTTTGGATGGAGGGGGATTAGAGGGGAGTAGAGTAGAGAGAGGAAGAGTAAGTTAAATTACCTTATTTGGATGTTTTTTAAGGGAGGGGGGGGGGGGATTTGGAGGGGTTATAATTACTTCTAACCCCCTTATTTTTAATTCCCCCAAACTAGAGAAATTTAGAGGACTGAAGAGTAGACCATAGAAATCCTTGACCAAATGAATTACCCAGTTTACCATTCCCATATTAACAAAATTACAAACTATGTTCCCCTCTACTCTCCCCTTCCCTTTACTTAATTTTAAAAACATCCAAATAAGGTGGATGATAACCCTTCCCCTCTACTCTCCTCCCCTCTATTCCCCTCTAGTCTCCTTTCCCTCCAAACTTCCAAACATAGCATAAGGGTATTACCTTTTTATTTCGTAAAATTTCCAAGCAAAAGCATGGAAGGCCATAGTTCCATTCAATAAATAAAATTCCTAGCAAGTGTTTGTGGCATGCCACCATTAGTCATAGCTAGAAATTTTTTATTTAAAAAACCATATTTTAAAATTTTTAAAATATCAAAAGTATTTTAAAAATACAAGAAAAAAATATGAAATTTTGTTTTTTCGGTTTAATATAAAATTTAGTATAAAATTTGAAGCCTTATTGAGAGAGAGAGAGAGAGAGAGAGAGAGAGAGATTGGAAAAAAATTGTTGTGAAGGAATTTTATTTTCATTTCATGTCATCAAATTTGTGTAAAAAGTAGTGCTCATTATGTCTCAGTCGAATATAGACCTTTGATTTGGATATGAGATGAAGAAATATTACTTATTTGAGGGGTCCATCTACCATGTAAATGACAATTTTATTTTCATTTCATGTCATCAAATTTGTGTAAAAAGTAATGCTCATTATGTCTCAGTCGAATGTAGACATTTGATTTGGATAAGAGATGAAGAAATATTACTCATTTGAGGGGTCCATCTACCATTGAAATGACATGCAAAAACATCACCTAATCTATTTCATTTCTTTACCGTGAAATAAGGATGAATGATTGAGGTCCTATGTATACCAATTTAAAAATGTCTCATGTTGTGAAGATAGGGGATCAAGTGATGGGAGATCGGCCTGGGTCATTGGCCTTAGTTTTCAACTAAGACTCTTCCTTTAAAAATTGTATTTATATTTAAATATAAATGAATAATGCATCATTTTTATTCCTCTTAATACATTCATGTCATCATGGTTTAGTGGTGGGTTTGTGGTTCAGTGGTGATTGGTGTTTCAGTGGTGCCAGTGGGTGGTTTTTCGGTGGATGATGTTTTTGTTGGCAATTTTTTTTTGGTAATTTTGGTGGTGATTCTAGTGAAGAAGTACGGTAGAAAGTGGTTGTGTGGGTTTACTAGAGAGAGAGAAAATTGAATAGAGGAAAGAGAATTGAATTGTTTATATTATTTAATACTGTAGTTTAATTATTTTAATGAGTTGGATGTAAAAATAGAAACTGGGATGCAGAGTAAATTGTAAAATAAGATGGTAAAATAGACCAAACTTAGCACAATCACAGCTTCTAGACCAAACTTTTATTATATACCATAATATATAAGATACGTTAACCCTTCTCAACCACGTGATCATTCTCTTTCTTTTTTGATCACTTTTATTTACTAGAAATATGGTGCATCATTAGTTTAGGTATAACTCTATTATCTAAGTTTCGAGAAACTAAATTCTAGTCCAACTAAAATTCCAGTGTAAATGCTTTTAAGTTTTTAAATAAAATTTAAAACTTAGTTTATTTAAATCAACCATTTATCATTATTTTATATTTTACTATCACAAAATTTGCACACTTCACATTTTCCCTAAAACGATAATATGGTAGTTAAACTTAAAATTTCAAAGAAGGTTTGCACAGAGTGTATGAGAGCAAGTGTGTAACAGAAGCCAACTATTTTGCCTCAAGCTTTCATCGATATTTCAACAAGTGAACTGCAGGTATGCTGACAACTGTTTCAACATCGTTTACGATATGCAATATCTAGTTAGCTCATCCCATGTAAATAAAATTGTTATCCAACAATATCATATTGTTTAAATTCACCAAAAAAGAGTCGCTTAAAAAAAAAAAAGAAAGTAGCCAAACAATTTGACACATTATGTCTCAGTCGAATATAAACCTTTGATTTGGATATGAGATGAAGAAATATTACTCATTTGAGGGGTCCATCTACCATGGAAATGACAATTTTATTTTCATTTCATGTCATCAAATTTGTGTAAAAAGTAATGCTCATTATGTCTCAGTCGAATATAGACCTTTGATTTGGATATGAGATGAAGAAATATTACTCATTTGAGGGGTCCATCTACCATGGAAATGACATGGAAAAACATCCCCTAATCTATTTCATTTATTTACCAAGAAATAAGGATGAATGATTGAGGTCCTATGTATACCAACTTAAAAATGTCTCATGTGGTGAAGATAGGGGGTCAAGTGATCGGAGATAGGCCTAGGCCATTGGCCTTAGTTTTCAACTAAGACTTTTCCTTTAAAATTTGTATTTATATTTAAATATAAATGAATAATGCATCATTTTTATTCCTCTTAATACATTCATGTCATCATGGTTCAGTGGTGGGTTTGTGGTTCAATGGTGACCAGTGTTTTAGTGGTGCTAGTGGGTAGTTTTGCAATGGATGAAGTTTTTGGTGGCATTTTTTTTTTTTTTTTTTTTTTTTTTTTTTTTTTTTTTTTTTTGTTTTGTTAATTTTGGTGGTGATTCTGGTGAAGAAGTGATGGTAGAAGGTGGTTGTGTGGGTTTACAAGAGAGAGAGGAAAGAGAATTGAATTGTTTATATTATTTAATATTGTAGTTTAATTATTTTAATGAATTGGATATAGAAATAGAAAGCGGGTTGCGGGGTGAGTTGTAAAATGAGATGGTAAAATAGACCAAACTTAGCACAACCACAACTTCTAGGCCAAACTTTTATTATATACCATAATATATAAAATAATATATAAGATACGTTAACCCTTCTCAACCACGTGATCACCCTCTTTCTTTTTTGATCACTTTTATTTACTAGAAATATGGTGCATCATTAGTTTAGGTATAACTCTATTATCTAAGTTTCGAGAAACTAAATTCTAGTCCAACTAAAATTCTAGTGTAAAAGCTTTTAAATTTTTAAATAAAATTTAAAACTTAAAAATGCTTTTAAATTTTTAAATAAAATTTAAAAATTAGTTTATTTAAATCAACCATTTATCATTATTTTATATTTTACTATCACAAAATTTGCACACTTCACATTTTCCCTAAAACGATAATATGGTAGTTAAACTTAAAATTTCAAAGAAGGTTTGTACAGAGTGTATGAGAGCAAGTGTGTAACAGAAGCCAACTATTTAGCCTCAAGCTTTCATCGATATTTCAACAAGTGAACTGCAGGTATGCTGACAACTGCTTCAACATCGTTTACGATATTTAATATCTAGTTAGCTTATCCCATGTAAATAAAATTGTTATCCAACAATATCATATTGTTTAAATTCACCAAAAAAATGTCGCTTAAAAAAAAAAAAAAGTAGTCAAACAATAGGACACATTATGTCTCAGTCAAATATAAACCTTTGATTTGGATATGAGATGAAGAAATATTACTCATTTGAGGGGTCCATCTACCATGGAAATGACAATTTTATTTTCATTTCATGTCATCAAATTTGTGTAAAAAGTAATGCCCATTATGTCTCTATCAAATATAGACCTTTGATTTGGATATGAGATGAAGAAATTTTACTCCTTTGAGGGTCCATCTACCTTGGAAATGACATGGAAAATCATCCCCTAATCTATTTCATTTCTTTACCAAGAAATAAGGATGAATGATTGAAGTCCTATATATACCAATTTAAAAATGTCTCATGTGGTGAAGATAGTGGATCAAGTGATGGGAGATAGGCCTGGGCCATTGGCCTTAGTTTTCAACTAAGAGTCTTCCTTTAAAAATTGTATTTATATTTAAATATAATTGAATAATGCATCATTTTTATTCCTCTTAATACATTCATGTCATCATGGTTCAGTGGTGGGTTTGTGGTTCAATGGTGACTGGTGTTTCAGTGGTGCCAGTGGGTGGTTTTGTGGTGGATGATGTTTTTGGTGGCAATTTTCTTTTGTTAATTTTGGTGGTGATTCTGGTGAATAAGTGATGGTAGAAGGTGGTTTTGTGGGTTTACTAGAGAGAGAGGAAAGAGAATTAAATTGTTTATATTATTTAATATTGTAGTTTAATTATTTTAATGAGTTGGATGTAAAAGTAAAAACTGAGATGTGGGGAGAGTTGTAGAATGAGATGGTAAAATAGATAAAGTAGGTTTTAAGGGTGTAAAATAGACATCTTCCAATGCTAATGCTATAAGTAAATCTATTTCATGGAAGTCTTATTTATTATTTAAAAACAAAATCTATTCATTTTTATTGGGATATTTAGAGATATAGAAAAAATGAAATATTATTAATTATTATCTATATCATTTGAAAGATATATATTTCGAAAATTTTCAAACTAACTAGATGAAAAAAAAAAAAAAAAAAAAACAATTGAGTTATATCAGTACTAACATAGTCTAAATGTCTTTGTTATATATGAAAAAAAAAGTAACACATGTTGAATCATGTTGTTATCCAACTTTTTATATATATATATATATATATATATATAGATGTATACATTTAACTTGGCATATTAGAAAAATGTTCTTAACTCCACCACTGTGAAGCTTTAGTACTCCATGCTCATCCAAGAGAACAAATATAACACCCAAATGTGTTGGATATTTCCAAAACAAGACTACTTTGAAAAAAAATAGCTAGTTAATAGTTGAAACGAGAGAGAATAAAAATTTGAATCCTAAACCCCCTCATTGAAAAGCTAATATATATGTTGTAAAACTTTTATCACACTTTAGTGGCTTGCATTTATTTGGGAAATTTTATTTAACTTATTTGGCTGATGTGAATAACTTTTTAAAGTTTTTTTTTTTTTTGATAAACTGCAATAAAATAAAATAAAAATTCCAAAGAAACTACCCGGTATACAATAATATAAGCTTTTTCCAAACTTATAATATAACCCAGAGTACAATAATATAATTTACTTTACAACTATAACTTTTCTCAAGAAAAAAAAAAAAAAAAAAAAAAAGTTACAACTATTTTTCCAAACTTATTTTTAAATTCAATAAACCAATAATATAAGCTTGCCTCAGTGTAAAATTGGGCTAACTATCTCAAATTTATCCTTTCGTCCGTCGGTCAATACCGATCCATAAACATCCTCCTTTTTTTTTTTTTTTTTTTTTTTTTTTTTTTTTTTTTTTTTAAGGATAAACATCCTCCTTTGTCCTTAGCATATTTTAACCATTGTACTAATATAAGGCATCTCCCATTTATTCAAATCATTGAAGTTCCTGTCAAGAAGAGATAGTGATTATGAGAGCATGTAATGAGGACAAAACATCGTAAATATACCCTTTACATTCAATTTTTGGTCTTCAAATATTTGATATTTCTATTTTAAAATCGTGTTTATATTTTATTAAAATGTTTCAAAAGATTATTATTACCATAAATAGAAAATATAACAAACAAAATTCATATAATCATGGTCACTTTGATGACATTGAGTCATTGAACTTAACATGAGACATGAAATTCCATTTATCACGTATAAATTTTTTATCCATAAGATGATGATTGATGATAATGATTTTTTTTCAAACAATTCAAGATATATAGTCTAAATTAAAAAATTGTTAAAGATAAGAACAAATTTCAAACAATAATACAAATGTCAAAAACTAAATATTCAATTTAACCAAATATAACTAGTAAGTTCATTTCATAAACTATTTGCATATTAAAAAAAAAAATTCAAGATCAAAATATTAGGGAATTTAAAATAAAGTTCCAGTGTATAAACTCCTATAAGTCTGATTAGTTTTAATTAAAAGGAATCAAAATATTTGAAATTAATACTATACATTAAGATTCTAATTACTAAATTTTTTCACATACAATATCAACTTTACATTTTATAAATTTTTTTTTTTTTGAGGAACTACATTTTATAATGATTTGGAATTTTCAAAAACAATAGCATAACGTGAAAGAGGAGAAGGTTTATGATTGATTGATTGATGAAAGGAGCAGGAAAATAATAGAAGGCATGGATGCATTGATTGATGAAAGGAGCAGGCAAATAATAGAAGGCATGGATGCATTTTCGCTGATATTAATTGGATGATGCTTATCACCTTTAGTAATACCATAACCAATGAACGAAAATGACAAATGCACATCTCTGAGATCTTTCACTTTCAAATGAAATGGAGAAGTTCCAAATATAATGGTTGTTAGGCTATGAGAATATTTTTGTGTGCAGTGGGGTTGGGAGTGTCATATTATCAACTATATTTTTTTACTCTTTCTTTTGGTGGAAATTCACCTTCGAATGATGGGCATCAAGCATAGGTCTTACCTGTTCCTCCAAATGTAAAGAGATGATTTCCCTAAATAGAATCATATTAATTACAAGCAGTCTGCACAATAATTGTTTACCAATTTTAATTGAATTATCTTATAACAGCTTCCTTATATATAACTTGAGCGAAAGAGAGGAAAGGAGAGGGATAAAAATAGTTCAATAACATATTAGTAGTATGCCCGTAATTAGAATTTTATATTAAAGTAAATATGTTTTAAAAATATTATTGAAACTATAGGTGCTATATGAAATTTTAATAAAGTTTCATCTAGATAAATTATCGAAATGCAAACATATATTATTATATTAAAATAAATAACTATGATAGATTATCTAAATAATTAATATAAATTTTAAAATTTTTGAATTTTTTAAAATAATTTAATTGTAGTAAAATAGTCATTTAATTAATAGACTTTAATAGGTGAATTATCATAATTAATGAAAATTTAACCATTTGTCATGGGGAGAAATAGCCATTTAGCACAACCATATCTTCTAAACCAAACTTTTATTATATAACATAATATATATATATATATATATGATATGTTCAGCCGCATAATCATTCTCTTTATAGTTTTTAATCACTTTTATTTACTACAAATATGGTGTATCATTAGTTTAGGTATAACTCTATTATCTAAGTTTCAAGAAATTAAATTCTAGTCCAACTAAGATTTTAGTGTCAAAAATTTTTAAATTTTTAAATAAAATTTAAATTTTAGTTTATTTATATTAATCATTTGTCATAATTTTATATTTTACTACAAAAAAACATGCATGCTGCATATTGTCCCTGGAATGATAGTATGGTGGTTAAACTTAAAACTGATGAGGTTACATTTTTCTCCAGACCAGTGAGCCAACCACCTGAGTACCCAATGAGGGATATGTTGATGAATATATAGTTCTAATGCTATTTTCTTATTCATTTTATATTGCGTACTTACTATAATCATTCGTTCATGTTCACTGAAAATTGTGTTCCTTTCAAGACCCTTCCCTTTTTATTTTAAAAAGTTCAAAAGATGCTTATGTCTTAGCTGGACTTAGACTTTTAACTTAGATGAGATAAGGAAGTATTACAAATTTGAAGGGTCCATTTACCAAGGAAACGACATGAAAAAAGAATCTCCTAATCTGTTCCATTTCTTTACCAAGAGATAAGGATGAATGATTTAGGTCTATGTAGACCAATTCAAATGCATTTCATGTGGTGAAGACAGGGGCCTAAGGGGTGCCGTGGACCTTAGCTTTTAAAATTCTTACTCCCTTCGGTATTTTTATATAAAAATTTATGTATAAAATTTAACTAAAAGACTCCTATTTAAAAAAAAAAAAAAATTTACAACATTTATATTAAATTACTAATGCATCATTTTTATGCCCTCATAATATTTTTATGGCATGGCATATTTTGATTATTTTCCAACCAACACTAATCAACAAAAAAACAAAAAGCACAGTACAATCCTTGTTCAAAATGGATCATCTCACTTTCAAATGAAATTGAGATAATCCAATTTTATGGTTATCAGGCTACGAGAAACGAAAAGGGCAAAGAACAATACAATCATTGTTCAAAAAGGATCATCACATTTTCAAATGAAATAGAGAAGATCCAATTTTATGGTTGTTAGGCTAAGAGAATTTTTTTTTTTTTTTTTTTTTTAGTACTTTGGATTCTCACATTATCAACTTTATTTTACCCTTTCTTTGGTGGAAATTTACCTTAGAATGTGGGCCCCAAGCATAGATCCTATCAAATGTAATGAGATAATTTCCCCAAAATATAATCATATTAATTAAAAAGATAATGAGTATCACACGCTTACAATTGTACACTCACCGCACAAGCACGTAGGTTGAAATCATGTGTTTTGAAAATACAATTTGAAAGAGGGTGTGAACGGAGTGTCTGCAGCGAGTGTGCAACAAAAAGCTAACTATTTAGCTTCAAGCTTCAATCGATATTTCAACAAGTGAACCTACAGATATGCTGACAACTGCTTCAACATTGTTTGTGATTTGCAATATCTAGTCAGCTCATCCCATGTAAATGAATTTGTTATCCAACAATATTATGTTGTTTAAATACACCAAAAAAGAGTTGCTTGAAAAAAAAAAAATATATATATATATATATATATATATATATATATATATATATATATTTGAACACAATAAGCCATTATCTATGATGAGTATTGATGACGTAATTTTGTTATATGCTATTTGAGATACAAGCAACTGTACTTGCCATCTAATATTATAGGAAGTTGCAACTATATTGATGACATTAATTTATATATATATATATATATATATATATATCTTTAAAGCGTAATATTTATTATTGATACGTTTCTATTGAGTCAAATCAATGATATATCATTATTTTCTTTTTATCTTTTTTTTAATCATTTCTTTAAAAATATATATGCAAATATTAATGCATGCAATAATGCATTATGTATTTACTTATTCTCAAAACTAATTATAACATATCAATTATGAAATGATCATCACTTTTCACTATTATGACTTTACACATTCTTGAGATTCAATGTTATTTTCATCAATTTCAAGAGATAGATAATAAAGCCTTTAACAAAGGGTTTTTTTTTTTTTCCCCCATTTCTTTTTCTTTTGGTATAAAATATTACATGCAAGTGGTTTTCTTGATATGTTCTTTTTGTGATGTAACAACTTTCTCTACATTGTATCAAGTTCAACTTGAATAAAGCATTCGACAGACACATAGAATCACAAACACATGCATAATAATTTAATTAAAAATATTAATGTTATAACAAATCTGATTGATGTCACATCAATAACATACTGTAAGGTTGAATTTATTCAACCATCTAATTGGCTTTATTCCGTGCCAAATTTGCTTGTAATTCAGCATTTAGTAACCCTGTATTTAGGTGAGTTTGTTGTAAGGGTAGTGAGTGAGATAGAGTGAAGATTGCTCAAGAGTGTGCAAGAAAAGCAGAGTGTCGCGGGCTGGGACTCGCGGGTGTCTCGCACTGCAAGCCGCTGAGGAAGCGACACACGTGCCAAGCATCTTTGGAAGATGAACAGTCATGCTAGCTGGAGCACTACAGGACAAAACAGGACAAGCTGGACATACGGTTAACTCGTGGATGGATCTCGCGACTTAGTCAAGCCGCGAGGTCAAGCCGAACCACCCCTGTTTTGTAAAACCCGACGTTTCGCATTCCTCTCCCACTCCAAGTATAAATACCCCTTTTACCCACGATTGAAAGAGAGCTTCCAGAGAGAATTTTGAGAGAGAAACCTAAAGAAAAACAAGATTGTTTCACCCACAATCTATACCTTAGAGTCTCTTCAAATTCCTCTACTCTCTTCCTCTCCATTATCAAAACCTTGAGAGGCATTATACCAAACCTGGTTCTCACCATCATCATCTTTGTGAGACAGTTGTTTGGATTTCTGGGAAGCGATTAGGAAGGAACCAATCTTCATTGGTTGATGCTATGGTCTAGTAGCGGAATCCGGGAAGCTAAAAAAGAAAAAGGTTCGGCGCAACCTCGTTGGAGCAAGAAGCTTAGAAGGCTTAGGTGAACTGGGTAGATTAGGCTTGGAGGGTCTATTGCTGTCCTTGTATCCCAACTGTATTTTCTAGTGGATTGATTACCGCTTGGAGGGCGGCGGAGAGGTTTTACGCCGAGGACTTCGGTTTCCTCTTCGATAACACATCGCGTGTTGTCTTTGTGTTTGCATCTTCCTTCCTCTCTATCTTTGCCTTTTTATTATCTCTTTGTGGTTTTTATTATGTTATGGCTTAGATAGTTTATAACCAATTTCACATTATAGCATATGTTAAGTTTCCGCACTTTACTTGTTTGACATATTGCTTGAATTGGTTAAGTTGTATTTTGGGGGTCTAAACGTTCAAAGGTGTTTTGTACACGTTTTTGAACTTTCACATACTACTTCCACTACATTGGAATACATTACCATATCACAAATTATGGTTTTAAATCACTTTATTATTAGAATTACTATTAAATTTTTGAGTTATGTTTCTTAATAATGGTTTGACATTTTGTCCATTTTGGGTCTACTTCGGTCCATCCGGTCCGTTTCATTCCAGTTTGGTCTACTTTAGTTCATTTTGATCCAATTCGATCAAATTTGATCCATTACGGCCCACTTTTGTCTATTCAGTCAATTTCATCCACTTCGGTCTAATTTTGTCAATTCAATCCACTTCAGTCCAACTCAATCCATTTAGTCTAGTTTGGTCCAGTTTAGTCTATTTAAATCAGTTCAGTCCACTTTGGTCCATTTAGTCCACTCAAGAATGAGAAAAGACAGATTTGGGTTGAGAGTACTATCAAGTATTGAGTAATATCAATTGTAATTATATGATAAATTTTGATTGTCATGATAATCTCCTTAAGAGAATGAGAAATTTGAAACTTAAAAATTTTAATTGTACCAAAATAAATTAGAAAAATATAATAAATAATAACAATAGTTAGAAGAATATGGACTACTTCAAAAAATAATAATATCAATCAAAAATACCAAAAATGATAAAATTATATATTTATAAAATTAGAGAAATAGAAATTAACTGTATATGGGTTTCATTAATAATTTATAATGTTGGTTTAGTAAACTAATTAACTCTATATAATCTTCACACTTATTTATGGGCGGAACAAGTGAAAGTAAAATGTCACATGTTTTCAATTTTATTTTTCTTATCGACATTGATGGTTCATTGAAATAATGTTGCTTTTGCTAATAGGGTGAAAGACGGAAGGCCAGGGTTTTGTTTTTTAACTAGACCTTCCTTCTTGTCTTCTTCGTCTGGCTCTTTCAACTAGCGGTGCTGTTGTACAACAATACCAAGAACTCCAGTGATATTGTGGTTTGATCGAGAAAGAAAATCGTTGATTTTATCCTCTATCTCCTAGGTTTCTCTCTTTCTCTCAAAATTGAACATAGAGATTTTCTCTCTCTAAGACAGTTCGTTGCAATTGGAATTTGGAAAATTTCTTCTCCATGTGACATTCATGTGAGTAGGAGTGCAGGATATTAATCCATTTAACTGTAGATTAAACAGAAATAAGAATTTGGCACCTGTGAAGTTTAGGTACTAAACTGGCTAAAATGGGTTATAACTGTCACTACCCTAAAGTTTGAGGAGTGTCTAAACATTTTTCCCTCAAAATTGTGGCAACAAAATTCCTAGAAGATTTCTTAATAGAAATCAAGGTGAAATTTTAGCCTATCAATTCCATGATTTAGATTTAAGTAGATGTCACCTAAACTATGAAAAAGTAAAAACACAGAAGTTTGATTGAGATGATTATGGTGTTTAAGCTTTAAGGGCTATCCTGTGGCAGGCTCTCGTAAGGGTTCTTTCAAAGACTAAAACCCAAAAAATTGGTATTAAGTTTTCTGTTCTCGAACCATAGTGCTTTGGGGCTTATTTATTTGTCATAAATTTTGGCCTCATGACACTGGTAGAACAATTTTGTAGAGTTGGATTGGACTAGACATTTGAATGGCCTGATGTTTAAGGGAAGAAAAGGATGGATGTGGGCTTCTCAAACTGTGATTTAGTTTATTGGGCTTAGCCGATAGGGTTAGGCGTACACGAATTAGAGCTTCTCGTTGACTCTTGGGTTACTCGAATTAGACCTTCACAAATGTTGTATATTAGGCATATAATTATATCCACCCTTTGTTTTTTTTTTTTAATACTAAGTACTTTTAATATACACATAGGGAGATGGAAGAGAGAAAAAAATCTTTAAGAAACTGATAATAGTGTATATCAAAAAATGCCTATTGACCAATTTTAATGTTTTAAGTTTTAAAGCAAGATTAAATTATGGGCAACCTTGACCATTGACGCATATTTTAAAAAGAAAAGAATTTGAAAATTTCAACCTTCATACATTGGGTATGAGTTTGTCCAAGGGTTAAATACTTCTTAAAAGTACTCTTAAGATTTGAAATTGTTCTCAACTGTGTACACCAAATACGTATGATGATAGCTTGCATTTTCACTCCAAAATGATATGCACAAAGGAAAGACAATGGTAAAAGAAAAGAAAATTAAGAAATAACTTGAAGAGTAGCCAATACATTATTATTATAAACATTATCTAGGATTGTGGCTCATTGAAAAGTCCACACAACCTGCCATGCAAGTCTATTTTCAGTGAAAGAAAATTAAAAGTTCCAACTGCTAACAAATTGCACCCCCAATCTTAGATACGCGATGGTCCAGAGCCTTTTTTCGGATTTTTTATCACTCTTACCAGCCAAGCGAGAAAGCGAATTGAGTGAACCAGAAGAATCATAGAAACCACAATAATCACACTACCCAGAACACAAATGTCCATGAAAGATGTATGCTTAGGCGAATCGTACATCAGGAATCCTGGGGTCACATGTAGAATGGGATTAAATAGGTAGCGGCCAGGAATGTGAGAGTCGTACATAGAGAAATTGCTAGGAGACACATACAAACTCTGTGCTTGATTGGGAATTCACTGATGAGCAAGAAGGTGACACCGAGTGATGCAACGAAAGAGAGTGTGTTGCAAATCATGAAATACAAGTAGTTCCAGTAATCAACCGCATCGGCTAACACAGCCTTTCCGGCTAGACATGGTGTTTTCGTGCTGCATCTAAAACCTTGCATGGTATCAATTATGAACTTCACTCTTAAATCGCAACTATCACTTTTCAATCCCAGAAAAAAAGGTTGGTAAGTGATAGTTGTGACCACAGTAGCCACCACCATTAGCGAACCATGCGTCTCTGCAAACCAATCACCTTTATATCACAAGTACATTTTAAGTCTTTAACTATTTGGTCAACCTATTCTAACTTCACTGTGTTGCATGGTGTTGCTAATTCATGGTGACCAATCGTGATTGTTGATGGTGGTGGAAGAATACTTTGGTTTTTTGCTCTCTCAACACCGGCATCCATTAAAATGTTTTGAATGGTGAAGCTTTTGAATTCTTTTGGATAGTGATCTAATACTTATAAGGTTGTAAAACCCATATTGTCAGGCTCCAAACCCAGAAGGGTCCAAAGTATGAGAAATACATTCCAAAGGTACCTATAGATTTTTCCTTTTTTGGACAACCAAATTATAGGAGATCTTTATTTTCCTTTCATTTCCACATGATAAGAATATATAACCATAAATCTCCACATTACAAGTCAGAGCTCTATAACACATTTACGAACAATAACTAAAAATTATGTGCTTCCACATAATACATGAATATATTACAAAACTCTGATTAAATTACACAAAGTGACAATCTTATCAAGAATAAGGACCTTAACATCGAGTTTAGGCCTACCACGCCAAAGACTAACAAACTTCAAGCGACCAACCTCCAATACAATTAATTAAGACATCATTGAACTTAGCAAGGTATAGCTAATGATGTAAGCCCCATACCCAAGGTATAGCTAATAAATCTGAAAAACTATTGGAGGGTGGGATGAGCTAATGCCTAGTAAGTAGCATAATTAATGGAGGTGGGGGAAATGCGAGTTTCATCTTGAGTAATAATAATATGACAAGAATGATTTAATAATGAAACACAAAGTTTCTCAAAGTAAATACCTTGAAGCTATATATTATAATCTGTGAGTACCAACAATATAATTTCCAAAGTCATAATATCTAACATAAGGTAACTTATCACAAATATACCACACTACCACATAAACCAGTTAGGGGATCCACCCATTCACAACTGGCATGATATTGTCCTCTCTAATATGCAGACTCTTGGTCCCATGGACAGCAGCCTCACCCATACCCTAAAGGTTTTTCTCTCTCCCCCCATTGGCAGCAGAGAGAGCGCATCAAATAGAACCTCTCTTGCATGTGATCTTTTGGCCCCATGGACAGCAGCCTCACCCACACACAATCAAGGAACCTCTTCCCTCCATAGACAGCAGGGAAGAACGCGTCATCCAAAGTGAAAGGACACCGACCTAGATTTGATTCCATTGTCATAAAGATTACGGAAACCGAATCGGGTGATCACCGAGAAATCACACATGGCATAGAGCTAAAACCACATAAACTCACACGTTACATTACTTTGAAACACATAGTTCATATCAAAGTAGTTTCAAAAAACCTTAAATAATCTAACTTCTACAAAATTTGTAAGGTTTTCAACTTCATTCTTGTCAAAAGATTTTCTCACAATTTCTCATATGACAAGACAAGATAAGCATCTTTAAATTTTCTAATATACCATAAATCCAAGATTTCCTTATCAAAGATTAAATAAAAGATGCTCATTTTTCCATATTAACAATTCATGCAGTTCCCCAAATGCAATACCAAATATGATGTTTTTTTCATAGAAAATCATATATATATATATATATATATATATTATGGTTATGACACAATAGTTTTTAGGAAAATATAATTTCCATAAGTAGTTCCAAAAGTGCATCTAACCCAAAAACAACATTTACACAACATGGTTATTTTTCAAAATCCCATTAAAAAACTACTTACCTCGCAAATGTAAAAGCCCAATTCTCCAAGCTCTAAAGGAGATTAGCTAGAACCTCAACAACATCAAGCAAACCTAACACAATAAGCACAAAGCTTAAAATTGTATCTAGCTACAATTTATGAATTGCCAAATAAGCACTTAATTAGGCAAGCCTAGTATTTAATCTCATCAATAATGATATATTCCACTTCCAAAGTCTCTCAACAAATTGATTCACAAGGTATAAACTATAATTTATAAAGTTGACCCATTTAATATCATCTCCAACATTATGACTAACTTCCATAAAATTTACACTACATCATTAAGAGACCTATGAAAGCAAAATCAAAATATCCTCCAAGACAAGAAATTTAGAACTTCAACTAACTCCAAATAAACTCAATAACAATGGTAAAATTAGATTTACCAACTATCACATGTTATAACTCAAAACCCCTAAATTTTCCACCATAAATAAATCTTAGGTAGTCATCATTAGCACAAACCATATACCCACTCATCAAATAATTCCACCAATACAAAACCTATACATATAAACATATAAATATTGCTTCCAATGCTCGTAAATCATATAGATATCATTATTAAAGCTTAGATAAAAATAACCTCAAGCAAAAGTGTGAAACCCATCAAAAAGATTAGAAATTTTTACCTCAAATAAAAGGGATGAAGATGCTTAGGGGTTCCTAAGGATTTTTCGGTGACATTACCGGAAAAATGATGGTGGAGATGGTGGCATGGAAGTACCGGTGGGAAAGGATGAGAGTGAAGAGAAGAGTGTTTGAGAGAAAAGAAGAAAATAGAAAAGAGAGCAAGGAATGGATGAGCTGGCCAAGAGAGAATAAGGTGGGTTGAAAATGAGTGGTGGGGAAGTGATGTAGTAGGTGGGGCACGTGTGGTCCCAAAAATCTTACCATTATTACTTAAAAAAAAAAAAAAAAAAAAAAAAAAAAAAAAAGCGCTGGGACGTTACACATATGATTCAAGACATCTGCTTTTTCTTTCACTTTAGATATTGAAGGCAAGAATTTTACTGTCTGCACAAACTTATAGCATTATAATTTTGAACAATTTGTTTATGAGAAGCACAACTAAAATGATACCAAAAAGCAAGGATTTTTTCCCAATATCGTATAAACTCACTATATATATACTAAGATATCATTGGTGAAAACTAGTGTAATTAGACTATAAAAACTAGACTTTGTTAACATATTTTTTCCCTAACAAGAAAGTCTCGTGTCTATTGACATTATCCACGTTGTTAAGGAGAGAGTTGGCAAAGTACTAGTTTGGGTTGGGCTTGGCTATTATATATACTAGTGTTTAACCAGCGTAATGCGCGGGATTATTTTACATATTAATGATCTTTGCATCCAACATAAACTTAGTTCTCATACTTCTACTACATACATTCAAACCTAAATAATTTAGTATATTTAAGCATATAGTATCCAATATCCCCTAAAAAGTTTTAAACATTACTCTGTTCAAATCACATCACGTATGTACTTCTATTCTCCAATAGACCATTCTTCAAAGCAATTAACAACATCATCTAACTATAAAGCTTTTTTTTTTTTTTTAATAATAAGTAAACTATGAAAGCTAATGACATTTATTATTCTAATATTTGTAGCTATGAATTTTCACAAAGAATATTCATTAACTGGAACATTCTTTAAGGTAAAGTTGGCATGTCATAAGATGATAATAGAGTATAATTTTTAAAAGAACATGCCATTTTCGATTATTAACAACATCAAGAGCAACCATTTTCGATTTTTCCTTTAGATGCAACCCTACACCAAGTTGTTAAAAGAGGCTTTGCATGGTTAGACAATTCATTACATCTCACTAACTGGTTTCTCATTTGATTGAAACCTAATCACATGAAAAACCATATCAAGCTCAGATCAAATGCATAGCCAAACAAACTTCGGATTAGCCAAAAATAATTACAAATTTACTGAAAGAAATAAAAATAAATAAAATCAAAGAGAGCAAAAAAAACTAACAGTGGATTGCTATTGGCAAAACAATGTGAAAAGAGATAGGAAGATTGCAAATCTGCATAGAAAAGTCATTAATTTAGTTGAAACTAAAAATAAATCTACAAAATTTATATGAAAAAAGAAAACTAATTATAATCAATTCAACGTTAAATATTTACTCAGAGGAGTTTGAATATGTACTAAATGATGAAGGCCGTGACATAAATTTATATGAAAATGCCTTTATATTGTAAATTAGAGATAAAAGGAAGGAAAGAAACACCTTAGGAGGCTTGATGTCAATGTTTTCATATAGTTCATTGCAGAGAGTTCATCTGCCTCTCAAATCTCTTGTAAACCACTTATGTTAGTGTATGATTCTAATAGAGCCGTCTCAATCGACTCGGACATAGCTAAGACACTCAAACACTAATTAGCCTTAACATTGCAAGTAAAGTTGTGGCCCACTCTTAGAAGATATTTCTTCAGGGAGTAAGAAAATCAATTATGACTATTCTGCCTATTAAAGTTTCTCAACAAAGCAACAAAATAAAAGCATGAGATGTTTCAATATTAATGGTTTGAAAGTATATTTACGTTTTTGGTGAGCTAACAATAAAGAATTAGATAAAGGAAACTAAATGTTACATACCTATTTCTACACCCCCTGTTTCGAGAATGCCGAATAGCCATTAAGATTGCAAATTGTTCACTTTGAAATGGCTGGCTTTGCAAAGTAACCCACAATTCAACCAACCTATAAAAACTACTACGATACAAAACTCACAACCCAAATCCAATACCCAAAAGTTTGATTTTCAGGAACTATAAGAATTGTTTTAGCAGTGTAGAGAGGGAAATCTAAATTAGAGAAAAGAAAAGAGTGGGTAGGACGTTTTTATCGACTATGAATTATATTGACAAACATACACAATCAAATTTACAAATTCTTGGGAGCATATCACACTCTTAAAATACAAATTCACTTTAGAAACCAATAATACTCAAACTAAAAGCCAAATATCTAATGTTGAATTGACTTTACAAATTTACTATAGAAGTCAAATTGATTTTAAAACTGAATAAAAGTTAAAACGATTCAAAAAAATCTAATGTTGGCCTTGCCATTGCCATCTACCCCATCAATCTCTGCTAAGCATTTAAAACAAAAGCACACCCAAACATAACTCTAAATGTTAACAAAAAGAATATATCAAGTATTGAGCACACACTTTACACTAAATTTTTTTAATGATATTATTCTTTCTTGAAACTTGATTATCCAATCAGTAGCTGTATTTTCTAAATTTCTCATAGTTCTATCTTCTCCTATGCCTTTCCTAAACACATCTATTTTCAATAGGGCGATACTCCCAGTGCTATTAAAAAAAAAAAAAAAAAAAAGAAGTAATGATAATATTTTGAGACCAAAGAATTCAAAGAAAAATACTAAAACCCATCTTTTTTTAAACTGTTTTTGTTTAAAGTTTTTTTTTAATCAAACATTAACAAATGATAAAGAGATACAAATTTAAATAAAAGCAACAAAGGAAAAATTAGGCTGGCCTGACCTTTATATTTAATCAAGTAGCTCTTCTTGAATAGCTACCAACTGTCTTATAAGCCAGAGCAAAGATGGTAGATCTACATTAGCACGTGAGGGAAAAAAAGTCATTGAAAATACAAAATTACTGAGAAGCAACAATGTAAATGAGGCCCTCGAAAATTTGGCATATTTATGAATTATTAGTACTTGACAGGAAAAACTCAGCGAATCAATTTCAACAAAAAATGAAAGGGTAAGAAGGTTTTTTAAACTGACAGAAGAGAAAGATGAAAGATAGACACACACCAAACAAACTATCATTAAGTAAATAATCACACAACCATATTAAGTAAATAATCCCTTAATATGCAGTAACACATTTTTTTAACAAACTATTTGCCATTTATTTGTTCGTTTCTACTCAAAATTTCACTCTAGAAAAATTCTCAAAACAAAAAAGTAGAGACCTTAATTTGAGACCAAAGCATCCCAATAAAAACCAACCTTGCATCTTCTAGGCATTTTATCAAACACTTCAGGTGCATAATTTAACACACTCTTGTCAAGAACAACGACATATTTTGATTCTATCTAATTTTTACACCCAAATGCAATGGGTAGGACTAACTTCCCTTTCACAATCCAAACATTCATATGAAAATCTACTAACCCAAGTTTCGACTAATGCTAAATTAATCATTATGCATGAGCATGGAAATACCTTACTTTGATGCATGAAATGCATAAGAAGTCAATGAAATTTAGAGAAGATATAGGGTTTACCAATTGATAGAGAGCAACAACAATTAATAAGGAATAAATATGCGTAAGGAATTTGATGGAGGAAAGGGTTTATCCGTGTGTGTCTGATCGAATGGGAGAATTTGACAGTTGCAATTTTTGAAGAGGCAAAATTGGTTTGTGATTTTGGATTTTCTATTCCTTATGTCTGTTGTTTTGAAACGAAAAACACAAATGGAACGAAAGTGGACCAAATTTGGTAAACTACGTAGATTTAGTATCCAAAACAATAAAATTAACAACGCTATACTGACCTTGTGTGTATGGAGTTACAGAAACGAAACGAACAGAGAATGAATAGGGGAAGAGTTTCCTTTTCTTTTGCCTGTTTTTGTTGAATGAATGGAAATAGTGGATGATAACGTAATTTAAGCGGACAATAGAGTGTTTCATTTTCATAGTGAGCGCAACACTTGATCTTTTGAAGTTTTCATAGTTTTTTTTAGGATGACGTTGTGTCTAATTTAATATAAGCCACAGAATACAATGGAATTGAAAAAAATCTACTACCGAAAAAATTAAAAAAAGAATAGTCACATATTAAAAACTGATTTCCTTAGCCCTAATTTTTGAATCCAAATCTAGAACTAAATTGAAAAAATTAAAAGCATATATAATGAGATCTAATTTACCTAAAAAAAATCAGAGAAAGAATAGAACCCATCGGAGGCGTTGTTTGTGGGCAGAGGGGACTTTTTCATTCTTGACGCTGAAGTCGGTGTCATCTTCCTTCTTCTTCTTCTTCTTCTTTCTCTGGTAAAATCAAAATGGCGAATGAACTCTGATCTTAGTGAGAGAAATAGAGAGGCGTTCTGTCAAAAATAAAGAGGCGTTCTCTATTTTCTCCGTGTCTTCATCGCCTCTCTTTTTCTGTTTCTTTCTTCGTGTCTTCATCGCCTCTCTATTTATTTGTACTCTTTAATTTTAATCGGTTATTTTTTTTTTTTTTGTTATTTATAATGAGAGGATTTTAAATGATGTTGTAGCGTTACCAAATAATGTAATGTATTGCTTTTTAACTTAAACGTCTCTAAATTTTAAATAGGCACTTTTATTATTTGTCATCACCTCCTTAATTCTAGGAACTCACTTTCTCTCGAAACACGCAATTATATATATATATATATATATATATATGTATATATATATATATATATATATATTGTTAACATATCACATATGTCTCCTATATTAAGGCACTAATGTATATTCTTTGATTTTATGAAATACAATACAATCATTCAGTATTTCTAACATATATATATATATATATATATAAATTTTTTTTTTTTTTCACAAAGTAAACTCAAACATTGAGTTTTTCACCCCGCCTCTCACTCCAGGTATTTAAATTTCCATTTTGTATTCTTCTTATTTGTCGGGGTCTTAAATTTGAAAGAGATAACTTTTGTTACTTAACACCTTGACTTGGCACATCATGTTAGACACTAACTTTAACTGAAAAGTTAAAAAACCATAGTAGCGTTGCATCAAATAATGTTACACTTTGACGTTGTCTTTATTGAATGAAATTCGACCAGTTAACTAGCAACATGAATATTCTAACACCATTAGTAATCTAGAAAGAAATAAGATTCATAAGGAACAATCTACTCAGATATGCAGTGAAAAAAAATATCTACTCAAATATATGCAAGAAATAAACTAAAACATACCTCAACTTGCTTTAGCATCACAGCTAATTGCAAGATTGTGTTGCCACCATCATGGTCTTTTGAATTGAGAAAGTCCCCTTCATCACTCACAGATTTTACCAACAGTTTCAAAGCCTCCAATTGGTTGTGTTTGACACATAAGTGTAAAACAGTTTCTCCCCCATCAAGCATAACTTGTGTTGAATCAGGCCGTGTGATAATTAACTCTTTCACAACCTCAACCCGCCCTCTTATGACTGCGTAGTGGAGAGGAATTCTCCCATCTTGATCACGAATAAAGCATGCATTGCTCTTTGCATGTAATAGTGCTTGAACGATGTCTATGTGGCCCTCAGCAGAAGCCAAGTGGAGGGGGCATCGTTTGTGAGAGTCCAACTCGACAGCTAGCTGGGGTTTTTGAAGTAAAAGAGCTTTACTAAAATCGGGCTGCCCAGCTAAAGCTGATATGTGTAATGGAGTTTCACTGAAAGAAGTCAGTGAAATTTTACCAGGCAAGTGTGGGTCGTTATGGATCAACCTATACAATGTGGTTTTAGACCCACTCATTGATGCATTGTAAAGTTCTATTATATCATCTTCTTCGCGCCTTACTTCCATTCTCTCTCTCTCTCTCTCTGTCTCTTGCTCTTGCTCTCTATGTGTGTGTGGCTTGTGATTCCGAAAATTAGCATATAAAGAAATGCATGCCGTCCACATACCCATATTAACCATTGCTTGAGCAATCCACTATGACAGGAAAAAAGTTGAGAGTGACAATCGGTACTGTAGGTGTTGGACGAATCAGAAATTTCATGCTCAATCACACACACTCACAGGCCAGTTCGAAATATCATGAGTATTATTTTACGTGATTATATTATAGTTATTGCATGGTCTTGAGGGCCAGTTTTAATTTCTTGTTGCAACCTAACTTGAACTTTGGTTTCAAGTGGTTAACAAAATAATATATCCCAAGTAAAATTGGAAAGAGGTTTTAGGCTCAATCTCTGGCCTACAAAAGAAAATTATAGTTAGAAGATATTGTTCTCGATTAGTTTGGCTTTTTATTTAATTATTTATGTTATTTGTTTATGCATAGTTTTTCCTTTTTAAAGCTTTTTTTTTTTTTTTTTTTTTTAAGATACGACTGTATTTTATTTAATTTTTTTAATAAAATAAAACATCTACTTTCATAGGAGCCTTAAATTAATGATGCAGGTCGAAGACATATTAGGCTGTGTTGAAATTTAGGTTAATCTTTATAGGCCCACTAAGGCAATAAGGGCATTACCTTTTCATTCTGTAAATTTTCCAAGAAAAAGCATGAAAGGCTATAGTTCCGATCAATCAATAAAAGTCCTAGTAAGTGTTTGTGGCTTGCCACCATTAGTCTTAACTCGTAATTTTGTATTAAAAAAACCATATTTTAAAATTTTGAAAAGTTTGAAAGTATTTTGAAAAAATAAATAGAAGGAAACTAAAATCTTGATTTTTCAAAAAGGTTAGAGATAAAATGATTATATATATATAGGAAATTTTGTATAAATATAAAGCCATCTTGAGAGAGAGAGAGAGAGACAGAGAGAGAGAGACAGAGAGAGAATTTGAAAAAAATTGTAATTGTGAAGGCATTTTATTTTCATTTCTTGTCATTAAATTTGTGCAAAAAGTCATGCTCACTATGTCTTGGTCGAATATAGACCATTGATTTAGATGTGAGATGAGAAAGTATTATTCATTCATCTACCATGGGAAAACATTCTCTATTTCATTCTATTTCTTTACCAATAGATAAGGATGAATGATTGTGGTCCTACGTATAACAATTTAAAAAATTCTCATGAGAAGAAGACAAGGACGCCAGGGTTGGGAGATCAAGGGGCCATGGACCTTAGTTTTTAAAGCGATTATATGTAAGGGTGGTAATTCATATTCGCGTGTCGGATTCGTATCGTGTCAACTCATGAGTATTCAACAATATAAGTCAACACTAACCCGACATGTTTATTAAACGGGATAAGATTCCCCAACCCTAACATGACCCATTTCTTAAACGGGTCAGTCATGTCGACCTGTTTATTAGATTTTATCAAAATAAAAAAAGATTATAAAAAAACAAATAAATAAATAAATATTTTTAATATAAAATTCAGAATTAACGAGTAATTGCATCACAAATAATTATTCAAAATTAAAGCATATCACAATATCACAAATAATCAATCACAATATGTCAAAGAAAATAAACCAAAACAACTAATAAGTTTATATACCTAGAGTTTGAAGGGTATATCGGTAAAATGTCATTTAATTAAATGGATTAGTTGAGTCAAACGGGTTCTATATGTTCAACACTAACTCAACCCGTTTATTAAGGGAGTTGACCGTGTTAACCCAAATATGACATGAACCCATTAAGTTTCAACCCATAACCTGCTAATTTCGTGTTGTGTCGTGTCGGGTTTGCGGGTCGTGTCCAATTTTGCCACCCCTAATTATATGTTTCATATTAATTTTTTAGCTCTATTAGTATACTTTAATTATGTAATTTCTAAATTTTTTAACCTAAAATTTTTAAATATATTAAAAATAGGACAAAGTTTAGCTGTAAAATTGATTATAGTCTTAAGCTACAATCTTACTCAATATCTTTTTATTAAAAATTAATTTTAACAAATCTACCATTGAATTATATCTTCTTCTTATATACTCCATGCTTCCAAAATTTCTAAAAAATTAAAGATCAATTGCTATGTCATCAATAAATTGTTTAAATTGCAAGTTTTTGTAATTTAAAATTTTGTATAAAATATAAACTTATAGATCATTTAGTAAATAATATCCGATTGACACAAAATTTAATATGTAATTCAACAGTTAGATTTTCAAATTATGTAATAATTATTTTTTTTCTTTTGAGTAAGGTTTTAGCCTTAGGCTGCAACCAATTTTGTAGCTAAAATTGTCCTTAAAAATATTAATTACGATCAATATTGATGAAGTGCAACATTCCCTTCATGATCTCTACCAGGATCATCCCTTTCAGGACTTCCACCCACTTGTTCTGCCTCTGCCTCTCCCATAGTTTCATCTGTTGCATTTGTATTTTCTTCCTCGTGGTTTCCCTTCTCATCAGACTCCTCATTCTCCACAGGATCTGCGCCCTCCACAGAATTTGCAACCTCCTTTTCATCTTTGTCCATATCTTCATCAGAACACTGATTTGACTCATCAGGATTTAACCCTGTGGGTTCAGCAAATGCTTCTTCTTTGTCCAGTTTCATGTCTTCTATGTTCTCTCTGTCAGCAAGATTGTCCTCACTTCCAATCTCATCATCTTGTTTGTCAAGTTAATCAGAATTAAGCTCTGCAGGTTCATCAGCATTAAGCTCTCCAGGTTCATCAGTAGTAGCAGCACTATCTTCCTTGGCCCTAAGCTCCCTAGAGCTTGTATCTCTATCCCTAACAGAAGACCCTGATTCACACTTCTCATTTGAATTACTGGGTGGTTCATCTTCATCCTTATCTCAAAGTTTCTCATCAACTGCTTCACTGTTAGCACTAGTTTCCCCCATTGCAGACTCTAACTGCACGTCCTCACTATCATCATCATTTTTATCTTCTGCAGAGTCCTCACTAACGCTCTGTGCATCGGCTGCAAAATCCTGTTCCATCTCAATCCCCTTCTCATTCTTATTCGGGACTTCATTTGAGGCATCTTGCTCTTCACCTGGCTGTAGAAACATTTAATAGAAAAGAATGAGACAGTCGAAGCATTAATTAAATAGAAAGAAAAAGGCATTAATACCAAGTTATGCAAACTCAAATATGTTTCAATGCTGTACCTTATCCAATGCCCCAATCAGCTGATCTTCATCAGTTATCTGATCACTGACATCATTCATTCCAGCACCTTCTCCCATACCAGTTCCATTTGCATCTTCAGATCTATCATGAGTACCATCATCTACCTGATCTTCATTTACAATAGAAAACAGGTACTATTGTTTTTCACATGCACAGAAAAATTGTTCAATATGACACTTGAAGAAAAAAATTTCTTCACACAAAGTTAAAAGAAATGCCAAGTTTTGAGCAAAGAGGCAACAAACTTACCGTTCTATACATAGCTAAAAGATCTTGCAGGAATGCATCGCCAAAGTTCAAAATTATGTTCACAGAGACATGTAGATGCTTAAATTGTGCTCCAATTTGGGAATTACTGCTAATATCAATGCTAGAATGATTCAGGAGTTTTTCTTGAGCACAGCCAATCAGATGATTAACCAGATTAGATATATCTACAAATGGGAAAGACCTGACAATAAATCAAAGCATGCAGCAAGTAACTTACTGCATAGAACATAGTTTTGAGAAGCTTATCACATAATAGATCCAATCTTAAATCCACTACAAATGAGTCAAACAGAAATTCCCAAGAGGTATTATTCCCCACTCACTCTTCTGGAAGGTTTTGTCCAGAACTTGATGAACCTACTCTCCGCAATGCATCAGTGATATGTTCAAAAGTACTGTTAAGGGCTTCAACAAACCCAGAACTATTGCCCTCAGTATTGACTTACGGTATGGAATTATACTCTTCCTCCATCAATTCTCCCTGCAAAAAATTTCAAGTAACATTTATAAGTTCTATTTCAGACAGCAGGTGAAGATTGGACAATCTAGTTATATTCCCGCTCAGAGCTCAAGCAACAAAAGAAGTGTAGAAGAGGATGAATAGAAAGGAGTAAAAACAAAACAAGAAAAGTTAACTTTCTAAACACCACTTCAAAATGACTGAACAAAACTTCTATAACTGAGCTTGAATCCACATCTTGCTTTCGGAAAGCCAAGAGATGCTCCTCAAACTTCTTTATGGCTTGGAAGTTTTGAGACACCAACTGTTCCATTTGTTTTGTAATAACATAACAGGGTGAGGTACCAGCTAGTGTTGCTGTAGATCTGTTTTGGCCAAGAAGGTAATAATCCAATGCTTCCTGTTACAGAATTATCATCAATATTGTCCAAGAAATACTGTCTTAAAAGAAAAACACAATGAGGAACAATAATATTGCACCTTAGATTTCTAAAAATCAGGAACAAATTTTCCAATGAAAACAAGAACCCTATTTGCTGCAGCTTTGACATCATGACAAGTGTTCAAATGGGTATCTTCAGATGTTCTTAGCACCAGCGATGCTTCATTCAGCATGGCACACAAACCATCAAAGAGTTCCGGCAAAGAAAAATTTCCGTTTCTTAAGCTTAAGAGAAAGGTGAAACAAAATATTGGGAAAAATTATAACAAACTTGCCAAGCCGCATTCCAGACTGAAAACTTACCTTCTGCTGCCACAGGCATTTCAAGGTGCCATGTTTATTTTTGATATGGCACACACTAACAGTTTCAATATCAGTGGTTGGAGAATTTGGATAGAGATTTTCCAATGTAGATAGAGATTCCCTCAAGCGCTTCAATTGCTTAGCAAAATTATTGACAGCAACCTGCTGCTTCTGCTGTATCTCAATGAGCTGGTTGAGAAAAGCCCCTGACCTATCAACCTACAAAAAAAAAAAAAAATTCGACACAGGACGATTATATATACTCTTGGAACTAACTGTTTCTTAAATAATTGGGTAGAAACTGGACAGGCAAGCAAGGCCTGTCCAGAGAGACAATAATAGTGATTTCTAGACGTACAAACTCATTAAAGTCTAGCATTCACCCCATAGGTAAATTAATCAGGTTTCCCATGTCAAGCAAGATATCACAAAGAAAAATGGAATTGTATCAAGTTGGCAACACTACCTAATATGGCAATGGAACATAAAGCATGGGAAATCAGTTGATTAAACAAAATCAAACTAAAGAGGTCTTTTCAGTTGATATTTAGTTGAGTAATATCCTTGTGGGAGTTTATGCAAATCTGTTGCAGAAGAGGCACTGATGCTATGCTCTTAAAGTAGTACTCATTGGTGATTTTCCATCCAGCAACCAAGGTCTCATGGGGAAAACTTTGAAATTTACTGGCGGCGGCAACATCTAAAGCTCCAGGAGCCAGTCTACTTTGTGTCAGGAGCAGATGTTGTACATCATATGATGGCTCAAGGAACCACCAAGATTTGTGTTGGCCCTATAAAGTTCCAGTCATGAAAAAGAAAACCAACATTTAGCCTTTATAATAATGCACAAACAATCTGAGCTATAGATTACAACAACTAATATCCCAGCATCCAATTTTGATTACCTCCATATATATAGACTTGTGCCTAGACATACCACTGCTTTCTAACAGCTTTAGAAGCTCTGAAAAGGCCCTCCTCTTCCCCAGACTCTTGTTTGTGTCCTTCCATAGATCACCACAATGCACCACAGTTTGATATATATTTTCAATTGTGCACCACACATCCTTCCATTGTTCCTGGTACAAGAGGCATGTAGACTGGGAGGCCGAACATTGCCGAAAAAATATATTAAGGAATATAACTCAGAAATAAGTAGGGAGGTGGGGGGGGGGGGGAACCTTCAGCAGGCTTAAAGTGTAAGAAAGGAGTATCAAAATCAGAAACTCTCTCAAGGTGCAACTTTTGCAAAGCATGATCTTTTTTTTTTTTTCTCCAATCAGCATAAAAAACCTAAACCAGGAAAAATGATGGTGAAGTTCCAGAATCAGGTATTTGGAGAAAAACTTAAGCACACAAAAATCCAGGAATGTAATAAAGCAATAACCTGTCTTCATCACAGAATGCTGTCAGATCAAAAGGAGCATTGCACATCCCTATATTTTTTTCTGAAAATTCATTAAGCAGCTTTTGACCATTTAGTAATTGAGCATTTGTTCCCCTTTGTAGTGCGTATTGGTTAAGAAAAGGCAATACAGGTTTTTGCAGATGGTCCTATACAAACAAAAACAACAGAGCATGTCATTACCATTATCTCCAACAAAAGAGGCTAGATTATTTTGAGTCTTGAGAAATACGAGTACAAATTAATCACTAAATAAGAAATCACATTTGACACGAATGAGTTGCAAGGCTAAAAAAATGAAATAAAATATAAATTTTGTAGGGTTCTACTCATGTGAACAGTCCACTGTTGACTATTACCAATCCAACAAAAGCTCGTCTCATAGCATCAGTGATAAACTAATAGACCACATGTTACTTACATTGTACTTCTCTATAAGATCCCTGAGCTTATTCCAGGTACTTTTTGAGTTTTTAATTGACAGCAAGCTTTCTGAACGCTCCCATCCACATAGTTTCAGAAGTTCTTTTAGCTCTACCTGTATATTTCTTCTAATAGCTTTTATGTTCTAAAAACACATTATTACCAACCAAAATGAGTCCATAGATCTTTTTTAATTAAAAATATATATATTTAAATATATAACAAGAGAAAAGAACTCACACTGGTAAGAATTGCACATAAAATTCAAATACATTGTACAAGATCTTCAGATTTTCCATATCAGAAGGGCTGGCATAATCAATTAACAATTAGTATACCATATATAAACAATAATTGCCAACAAAGTACATATATGGGCAATATGACCATTACACTGTTTGGTTGCATGGAAGGTGGGTAGAGAAGAAAAAACAGTGAGGGAAAGGAAAGGAAAATGAAAGGGGAAAAAAAGATTATTTTACTGTTTTATCCACCTAAATTTTAAATTAATAATTACTTATAACAATATAAAAGTAATTTCACATTAAAAAAAAATTCCAAGGGTATAAAATTCATTTTATGGATTTGGAGGGGAAATAAAAATTGGTGGGACCCATAGAAACTTTCCCTCTACATTTTCTTTCTCCTCTTTTTCCTTCTAAATAATAAAAGGAAATTGGGTTTTTTTTTTTTCCCCCCACTTTCTCTCCCATTTCCTCAAACGAAACGAAGTGTTTGAGTATTAGAGATGACATATTAACTTTCACAGAAATGTATTGGGGGAAAGTCAAATGATCTCCTACATGATTTTTCTTTAAATCTAAAAAGTGAAAGAAAACAAAGCTACATTATTTACAACTCACCTTGAATAAATATTCAGGCATCTACCAGTTTCAAATTGACCAAGGAAATCAAAAAGAAGTTGAAGACATTTCCTAAATTCACCAACGCTGGATGTGTTAATGAATTCTTCCAAACTGCAAGTCCCAATTGTAAATTACAAAATTATTCCATATACCTAATAAAGTTATTTCAAAATGAATTTAGGCTAGAAACTTAATTAGAACATGCCTTTGAATGGTAGATAGATCATATCCAACTGTATCAGAAGAATCTCTAGGTTGAAGAATTGTATATAGAGGACACCATAATTGCAACAATAAAGACAAAAAATTAAATTAGTTAAGCAAAAGATAACACAGAGGTTCAAGATTAAAGACAAAAAGGACATTTTAGCCATTCTCCAAGCTTATGTTATATTACTTAAGTATTCTATAAGCTGTTTTAATGCTTACACTATGAAAGCTTAAAGATTGAAATTAATCACAAATGTTAGGATATATGTGTTTTACATATTAGGAACATATGTCACTATTTTATATAATTGGTTAATCTTTTGACAAAACACACTTTACTTGTAATTAAGTAGATCTAGAATGTGTTTAATACTTCAAGAAATAAGAGTTCAAGTCTAGTATTGAAGTCATACAAATCTATCCAAGAATCAAGTGAGAAAGTGTTGAATTTTACAGCTCGATAGTTGCTCAACACCTCTCGGCTGCCTAGGCTATCTGCCGAGCTATTCAAGTGATTTTTATCACAATCTCGACACCTCTCGATAGCTAGGTGGATCGATCAAGAAATCTCCTGTCTCCTTGATAGCTCCTTAATAGCTTCTCGATAGTCAGTATATCTGTCGAAGTTTAAAGCTTGACACCTCCTTAATAGATTCTCGATCAATCAAGGTATCTATCAAGGTTATGGGAATTCAGATTTCCAAATCTGATTTTCGGCCCAAGCTTATGTATTTGTGTAGGGTTTCTTTTCTCATAACCCTAAACCTATATAAGGCTTATTTAGAAGCCGTCACATAAGAGAATACAAGGAGAACGAATGCAAAAGGTGACCAATGCCTTATTCTCTCTAAAAGAAGCTACTGCATCTTTGTGCCTTAGGGTTTTGTAATCAAGTGCTTCTTGATCTTCATTGTTGATGAAGTGAAGAATTTTGCAGCCAACATCTTCTTCTAGTTGGTGATTAAGTCGCATACTGGGATCCGTGTAGTTGGTTAGTTTCATGAAATTGATTGATTTTAGGTAAATCAAAAATAGTGAATTAGTTTGCAAGAAATACTAAGTATTTAAACGTTCAAGTCTATGATAAATCAAAATATTATATAGAACTAAACACTTTTCTAGATGAGTAAAACAATCAAAAATATAAAAACATAAGCATTAAAACAATAAATAATTGTTAAGAATATACCAATAAACAGTTGGGTTTCACCCCTTACCTTAGTAAGGATTCTAGCAAGTCATAACACAAATAAAACTCTAAAAACAGTATAAAAAAAAAAAATTAAGAAAGCTTAAATTATGTTCTACGGCAGCACTCCTCTGAATTTTTCCCCTAAAGAGCCTTTAAATAGGTCAAGGAATCCTGTTACAAGTTGAATTCCCGTTTGGAGAAAATCCCAGGTTTTTAGGCTTCACTTAATCGACGATTTTTGCCCACTTTAACTTCAAAATTTGGACTTTTGGTAAACTACAAAGTTGTAGCCCTTTAAGTTAGCTTTTCAAATCAACTTGAATCATCTTGATTGGACATCTGAGCCGAAAGTTATACTCCAAATACTAACTGGTGAGCAAGCTGGAATCCTAATCCAAATTGGACTTGGATTTAGTGCAAATTTCTTTTGATTCCTTACTCCAATTAGACTTGAATTTAATTGGATTGGCCTTCTTTGAATTTATCATGGCCCTTGTAAAATTAAAGTCTATTAGATTTCTTCTTTGCACAAATCCATTTATTTAATTTCATCATCCTACCAAAAAAAAAAAAAAAAAAACAAATTCATGCATTAAAATTCAATTAAGCACAAAGTTGATTATTCAGAATTATTCCAAAACCAACTATAAAATGCATGAACTAACTCTAAATAAGTCTAATAATGATATAAATATTCAAAATTAAGCTATTATCAGGGAATTAACTAAATCTATGAAAATTGCTAAGAAATTCAAGGAAGAGTTAAAATTGGCTAATCCTGAAAAAAAGAAATTGATTGTGAGATTAGATGATTGTAATAAAAAGAATGAATTTTTGAGAAATCAATTTTCCTCTCAAGATGAAAAGATGAAAAGTTTGGAACATGAGTAAGCTAAGTCTAAATCTAAATTGAAAAAATTATCTTGTACCAAACTTCTTCTTGTTGATGACAGATGTGTTTCTGATTCTCTTAAGCCTAAAGCTAAAAAACTTTATATCCCTCCTCTTAAGAGGAATTATAAAGAAAAATCTTATTTTTCTAGACTAGAAAAAGGTAAAAGTTCTGATGTAGACGCTGAAATTTCTAAACCCGTGTCTAAACCTACCGGTAGAGTACAAAAGAAATCTATTTTTGTGCCTACATGTCACCTTTGTGGTGTTATTGGTCATATTAGACCAAATTGTTCTTTGCTTAGGCAAAAACCAAAATCTGAGATTATATTTGCTATTAGGAATACTAATGTTCCTTAATTTTTTTTCCTATTTGTCACTTTTGTGGTGTTTTCGGTCACATTCATCCTAACTGTCATAAATTGAAAATTAAGCATTCTGTGTTTCAGTCTAGGATATAAGATGATTTATCTCCTACTACAAGTCTTAATAAATTGTTTTATATGCTTTTGAAAAATTTAAGCTTATTGGCTTGTGAAAGGAAATTACAAGATTTCAGTTTCTCTCAAAAGAAGTGTGTAATCCCTCAAATACATTCTAGTTCTCATGGTTTTTCACCTACAAAGCCAAAGATGCGTACTATATGGGTGAGTAAAGACTTACTAAGGTGAGTGTTGTTTATTTGTCCTTGATATAATTCTTTCAATTATTTGTAGACATGTTTTTATTTCTATTTTAGGTTGTTTTGTTTAAAAAAATAAAAAATCCAAAAACATTGAAAATTTTCAAAAAGACAAAAATATTTTATTTTGTGCTTTGTTCTATTTTTCTTGAGGATTACATGAATTATGATATCTCTCTCTTAATTTAGAACATGCTTGATATGGTGGAGAAACATAGAAAGTGTGTATTGCATAACTAAGTGCATGACTATTTTGAAATAAATACTAATAGGCCAAAAACAAATTGACCCCTTGTGATAAATTAACCAATTAATTTAACCAAGTGATTTAATTAAGTTAATTAACATACAAATGCATGGTAGCACAAAAAATCACCAGATAACTAAATATGCAGCGGAAAATAAATGACACGATAATTTTTTTACAAATGGGGAAAACCTAACGACAAAAACACCACCGGGTGATTTTCGTGTCACCACTCCCGAAATTCTACTATTATCATAACAAGCATTTACAAGTAAAGGAATCACAGTACCTTATACCAATCTACAATTGAGCCCTTACCCCAGTACCCAATTGGATTTGTTCTGTAGTAACAATTTCCCTTTTCGATGCACGACTCCCAAGTACGTGACTAACCAATGTGCGATCCCGAAGACGCAACTTCATTCACCAACTAAAGAAGGTTGTTGGTTGCAAAGTTTTTCAGTTCATCCCAACAATGAAGATCAAGAAGATACTTGGTCACAAAACCCTATGGTGCACATACACAACAACTTCTTCACAAGAATGATGAATTAGGGCAAAACTTTGCCCTCGGTTACAAATTGCTTGAACAAACTTTGCTCAACACTTGTGCAACTTGTGTACACTTTGACGGCCCTTAAAATAATCATTTTATATGTTTAGAATTAGAAGAAAAGAAGGCTCAAACACATAATCATGGATTGAAATCAAAACAGAACTGGAATTCTGTTTTTCATAAAGCTTAACAGATATTTGTTTATCGAGGTGTTGTCGAGTAGTTCTTGAGCCACGGGGCTGGAACAGCTTCTTAAGCTTGATGGATAGCTAATTGTCGAGTTTTAATGAACAACACTTCTTGAGCTTGAATCTTGGACAGACTTGCATGTCTTCAACATTTGATCTTGAAATACAGTTTCTTGAAGTATTAAACACATCCTAGATCTACCCAAATACAACTAAAGTGCATTTTGTCAAAGAATAGACCAATTACATAAAATAGTGACATATGTTCCTAACAAGTGAATTACATATGTCTTAACAAATACTATTTTGTATGAGTATGTACTAGTTTGTACATGTACTCATGGTTTGTGTACCCTCTATAACTTAATTGAGCACTATCATGCATTGTTGTTACATTTTTTTTTTTTTTTTAATTTAGCATAATGTGTGCTTTGTCTTTGTGTTTTTGGTCAAAAAGAAAAATTTTGAAAATACAAAAAGAATTTTTTTTTTTTTTTTTAATACAGCTTCAAGATGTGTAATTGAGGTTGGCCTATGAAATTTGCATTTCATGATTGTGTACCTTGTTTAGCTTTGATGAGGTTTATTTTTCTGCACTTTGCTAGTTTGTGCTATGTGTGCTTGTATTGTGTAAGTTTTTTATGGTTTTTAAACACATGCTTTTGATTTGAAGTCACATTCTTTTGATTGTAAGGATTAAAAAATCCTAGGAGAAAGGCATAAATAACTATCTCACCACTATTACTTGCCAATCATGAATACCTGTGTGCAAATCATAAAAGTCCCGCTCGGTAAGGTGTAGCACTTGCATAGCAAAATACTTAAGGTGTTATTGTACATTAGTTAAAAGAAGCAAAAAAAGCAAAATGAAAAACAGAAAAATATGTTTCAAAATAAAATTTTTGTATGGTTGCAAGCGTGTTTTCTAGGAGATGTGGAAGTTATATGATGTAACTTTTTAGGTGATAGTCACTTTCAAACTTATGTGATGGATAGTGTAGAAAGTGTGCTTATTTTCTATTTACATATCACCTTGTGAGTAACTCATACGCTTACTAGTTGCACACACCACAAGAAAATCTCTATTAAATTCTGTACATTTGATTGTGTGTCGACTAATCTGGCCATCTTTAATTGCATATGAATTGATCTGTAAATGCAAATTTTTGTTTTGGTTGGGAATTAAAAAAAAAAATGTTTAGAAGTTTAAATTTTGTGATTTTAACTTATTGATTGGTTTTGATATTTGCATTTAAGAGGCATCATGTTTTTAGAACTTTTCTGGATCATGTCATTTGCATTGAGTCATAAAAGCTGCTTTCAAGTTGTTTTTCTACATAAAATTTTCAGAATTTAAAGTTTTGAAATTTTTAATCGCTTCTCTTGATCGAAGATCTCCCTCAACCAATCGAAAATGTGAGCTTTTGTGTTCAAAACTCTCTGCCTCTCTCAATTGATACTCGATAGATGTTCGATCGATAGAAACTGAAAAAATTTTGGTTTTGAAGTTTTTAACCTATCGATCTTTTCATGCATTGCACATATAGATTAGGACATGCATTGCATTGTTTTCTTTGTCCATCTTGCATTTTTTGCACTCATATCTCTCATTGTTTTTTACACATAACATGCACACACTTTGCTAAATTGGGTACTCAACTTGATCTAAAAATTTATTACTTAATTTTTGAGTTCTGTACATATTAGTATATGCTTTTTTTTTTTTTTTTTTTTTTTTTTTTTTTTTTTAATGTGTGAACTGCTAAAAATTGGAAATATTTTTAGAGATATGATGGATAATAAATGTGCAAATATATTTTCTCTAAAACGCTTTGCATTCTTCTTCTTTTTTTTTTTTTTTTTTTTATATATATATATATATCATTAAGATCTATATTGTGTAGAAAAAGAAAGACTATCTCAGATGTTTGGGATCATTTTACAAGGAAGAAAGTTAATGGAAAATTTAAAGCCCAGTGTCATCATTGTAGCAAGCTTTACTTGGGTGACTCTAGTCAAGGTACAAGCCATTTGCGTAATCATTTAGCAAGATGTCCTGACTAAAGTTTAAAGATATAAGGGATATGTGACAACAAGTGTTAATTAGACAACAAAATAAGGTGGATGGAATGATGGGTTTAAATGCTTACCAATTTGATCAAAACATAGTGAGGAATAATCTTGCCCGTATTGTCATCCTACATGAATACCCACTTTCAATAGTTGACCACATTGGGTTTACAGAATTTGTGAAGTCTCTTCAACCTTTGTTTAAGCTTATCTCAAGAAACACTTTGAAGAGTGAAATTCTTAAAATTTATGATAATGAGAGGGAGAAAGCTTTGAAGATGACAGACAAGAATGGAAGTAGGATGGCAATTACAACTGATATGTGGACTTCGAGTAACAAAAATAGAGGGTTCGTGGTCATTATTGCTCATTTTATTTATCAAACCTGGACATTGCAAAACTGGGTTTTAAGGTAATTTTTTAATCTATGAATGTTAAATCTATTATTTATTTATGAATTGAGTTTATTGATCAAACTTAGACTTTATGTTAAATTGAATGTTTAGACTTTATGTTAAATTGAATGTTTATTGAGTTATGTTATAATTATTCATATTATTTTTCTAGGTTTGTTTATGTTCCTTCTCCACACACGAAAGATGTCCTTGCTAAGTTCTTGTTGATTGTTTTTTAGAGTGAAACATTGATAGGAAGTTGTCCATAATAACTGTTGATAATTGCAATACTAATGATGCCATGATAAGACTTCTTTTGAATAAGCTTGATACTAGTTCTCTTATGTTGGGTGGCTCTATGTTGCATATGAGGTGTGATGCACATATTTTGAATTTGATTGTTCAAGATGGGTTGTCTCTTATTGTTGATGGTATTAAAAGAATATGTGATAGTGTGATTTATTGGACTGGATCACCAAAAAAGAGGTAGAAATTTGATGAAAATGCACGTCAATTATGTGTTAAATGCACCAAAGAGTTGGTCTTACATTGTAAGACAAGTTGGAATTCAACTTACTTAATGCTTTCTACTACATTGATTTATAAAGATGTTTTCTCTCGTTTGGCTAAACGTGAAACATCTTATACTTGTTTGCCATATGACCATGATTTGAAGGTAGCCAGAGATATTTGTGGGAGGTTGGAGTTGTTTCATAGTGTGAATGAGTTTTTCTTTGGTCGTAAGTATCCCACAACTAATATGTATTTTACTTTGGTGTGTGAGTTGAAAATTGCATTGAATAGAGTTTGTCTTCAAATGAGATGATAAATACGATGGCAGAAAGTATGCTTGATAAATTTAATTCTTATTGGGCTAATGTTAATGTTGTTATGGCTTGTTGCTACTATCTTGGATCCAAGATATAAGATGAAGTTATTGGAGTTTTATTATCCTAATATTTATGGTGATAATTCTAATTTGGAGATTGAAAAAATTAAGAATCTTTGTTATGATTTGCTTGATGAGTATGGAGATGTAGATGAATCCCCTATAGATAATGAAGGAAGTTCTCATATGCTTGTAAGCACTTCAAATCAAGTGGCATAAATGAAATTTAGGTTGAGTGGGGCAATGTCATCTTTTGATTTGTTTGTGAACAATAGTTCAAGTAGTTCAAAGAAACATGGGAGTACTAGAATGGAATTTGATCATTTCATTGATGAGGGAGTGTTGAAGAAAAGTGAAGGCTTTGATATTTTGGCATGGTGGAAAAGTAATGGTCTCAAGTATTCTACTTTACAAAGGATTACAAGAGATATTTTAACCATTCCTATTACAACTGTTGCTTTAGAATCTGCCTTTAGCACTAGTGGGAGACTTTTAAGTTCACACCGTAATAGGCTTCATCCCAAGACTATAGAGGCAATGATGTGTGCTCATAATTGGTTATGGAGTGAAATCAATGGTTAGCAATTGACTAATTTGTATTTATAAAATCAAAAAAAAAAATTATATATATATTTGCTAGTTATAATTTGATGAATTTTATTCCCTTTTTTAATTTATTGTTGTTGTAGGTTCTTCAACTATGTTTGGAGATTGTACACTTTAATCAATTCTTGATAATGAGGAGCCTAATGAAGAGGATGGGAGTTGTGTCACAGCTGTAGAGGATTAAACTTTTTGTATTAATTTAGTAGCCTTTTTAATTTCTTAGACTTCTTGGATTAATTTGTTAGTTTGTAATTATTCTAAACTTGTCACTTGTGGGATTTATTTTGTAGCTTTTTAATTTCTTGGACTTGTGATACTTATTTCCTGGACTTGTTGGATTTATTTTTATTTTTATGTTTAGTAGGTGATTTTAGTTGTGATTTATTGGTTTATGATTAAATGGTTATCTTAGCTAGGTGATTTATTGATTTATAATCTTAGCTATGATATATTGATTTATGATATTTGTTATGGTTTATTGATTTATAGATCTATAATTAACAAGTGATTTATTCATTTATGATTAGTAGCCTATGATTTGGACTAATTTGGCATTTGGGCTATGTTATCTAGGCTTGAATATGCACGCTTGAATCTAGGAAAAAATAAATTTGGGCTTCAATTCAAAATTTTTTTTTTTTTGGTTGGGCCACGATTTGGGCCATGAATTGGGTCCAAATTTGGCAAGGCTTAACGGAGCCCGCGAGGCAGGTCTGGGCCCCGCATAAAAAAACCGTTTATTAAACGAGTCGGGTTCGGGCCTGTGGGGTGGGTTCGGGTATGGAAAAACCCAGCCCGTTACCATTCCTAAAACCTATGTTGTTCTTAAGGTAGTTATTGCTCTTCATAGGGGGAGTTGCCTCTATTTTCTATAGAGATAAATTGTTTTGTGTTCCCTTAATTCTCTATTTTCTCTTCTCCTTTGTTGTGCATGTTTCTTGTCTGCGTTTTGATTGGGTTGTCTTTACCAATACGTAACAAAAAGGGGGAGAAATAGATGAAATTTGGGAATTCTATTTAAAAAGCTTTTTAACTATTTTTATTTAGGGGGAGATGAAATTGTTTTTGGAAGGGGGAGAAAATAAATTTTTTTTGATCTATCTAACTTCGAGGGGAGAGTTAGTTTGCTTTGATTTCATATTTGTTATTTGTTGTTTATTTGTCTTTATTTCCACACATGCGGTGATGTACTCTTTTGAGTGTTTTAGGAAAGATAGGTACATTTTGATCAAGATCTTCTGCCTCTTCTTGCAACTTTTAGGTTTGAAGTCTTAGATTGGATTTGTGATGTAATTAGGCATTTTATTGTAATTGGGTTGTTCTTATATTTGAGCATTTCATTTTATACGTAAGTTTTGTCATGGATTGCCAAAAGGGGAGATTCTTAGGTTCTAAAAGTTTAGAACAATTGGCAAACCGTGAGCACAAACTTGTCTAGGTATAGATCTTAGAGTCTATAGAGTTTATTAGACTATGTTCAAGGTGTTACAAGTCAAAATACAAGCTGTAGAATCAAAAAATTCAAATTCGGTGAAATCCGACTAATTGAAAATTAGATCCAACTGATCGAAAATCACAGACATAAAATTTCTGTAGAATTCTATTTCATCACAAACTCTACTTAAACGTTTTGGGTTTCAAGTGAAACACTTCTAGTATATAAAAGAAAACTCTAACTATTGTGCCTTCCTCTTTTAAAGTCACTACCGGAAATCATTCTCATATCATTAGATCTGGTAGATCCGAAGTTCTTTGCAATAAGATCAACAATAGTTGATGATTTAAATCTTCAAGGGTGGCCTTGGAGTCACAAATTGGAGAGTTTGTGTTGCTAAACCTTTGAGTGGGATCTCAAAGTCACAAGTAAGGCGGCTTGTGTTACAGTAAATCCAAGAAGAGAATTGAGTCCATGAATTCAAAACTTGCACATGGCCATGTCAGTAAGTTACTACATGAGGTAGCAATAGATTTAGGGTTAAATTCTCTTATAGTAGATTTACTTTACTTTGAGGATAGTTAGGTCAAATCATCCTCAAGTTTTTACTTTAAAACGGTTCATTTTATCTATTTTCCTAGATCATCATATTGTGGCGTTATTTATTTTTCCGTATCTTTGCATGATATGATTTAATTTTTTATTTTGTTTAACCTAGATTTGAAAATTAATCTAAGCAATCATTTGGTTAATATATTAGGTTAAACAATTTGTTTAAGGGGTTTAAATGAACAATCAGACTTCATTTGACTTTCGATAAATAATTTGGTCAAAGTTTGGTCAACAAGAGTATTTTGAACATTTTGGCTTTTGAAGGATTTAATCAATTAATCCGACATTGGATTGAGGTAAATAGATATAAATTTTGAAATTTTCTTGATCCCCATGTAAGAAGTGCAATCCTTTCAAAATATTTAACTTAATTTAAGATGTTTGCATGCAAACCAAGGGAGGATAAAATATGGTATTAACAATCCAACATTACATACAACGAAATACATATGATTATCGTTGAATTTTTATTCCCAACAACGTACACAGAGGTAGGAAAAACAAAAAAAGAAACGACATTTCGAACTTGGAGGACGGTAGCCAATTTATTACATACACCAATCTAGTATTATCGCTACTGGTAGACAACAAAACCTATCATGACAAGATACTCTCTAAATCACTTCAATAAGCTGGCTCTTCAATCAAGTTGACGACTTTCCATTACTGATCTTCTTTGCCAGCCAATATAGAAAGCGAACTGCGTGAATTAGAACCACAACAACAGTCAAAAGCAGCAAAACACCAATTGGTATGAATATCACAATCCAAAACAGTTTAAAATAGAGAGTCCCTGGGATCAGCATGGCGAATGCCAGTACATAGGTAACGCCCAGGAATGTGAGAGTGGTACACATGCAAAATGCCAAGAGCGCCATAAAAACATCATTCTTAAAAGGGAATCCACTGATAAGCAAAAAGGTGACACTGAGAGATGAAGAGAAAAAGCAATGGTGTTGCAAATTATGAAAGCAAGGTACGTGGCTTGAAACTTATAGGCTAACAACAAAGTTCCAGCAGCACATGGATTTGTTGTGTTGCAACCATAACCGTGACGATCCTCAAATACATTGTCTTGCCAAACTCCGCCTGGGGGGCTAAGTGCAGGTTGATAAGGGATAGTTGTGATTACAGTAGCCACCACCATTATTGAACCACGCATGTCTTCTATCCAATTGCCCTTATAGTTCAAGTACCTCTCTAACCATTTGGTCAACGTACTATCGCCTGGCTGTTTTGATCTTGGTGATTCAATCTGAGCCATCGAGCATGCGGTATCACTCTCGCTCTCTATGTGTGTGATATTTGCTTCCGTAAATTAGCATATAAATAGATGCATGCGGTCCACATACCAATATTAATTAACCATTGCTTGAGCAATCCACTGACAGGAAAAAAGTTGAGAGTGACAATCAGTACTGTAGGTGTTGGACGACTTAGAAATTTCATGCTCAATCACATGATTCAGAGAGAGAGAGAGAGAGAGAGAGAGAGAGAGAGAGAGAGAGAGAGAGAGAGAGAGAGAGAGAGAGGTTTCCATGTAGAAACTGTAAGACACTCACATGCCAGTTTAAAATATCATTAGTATACGGTACATCGTGATATGATAATCACTTCACAAATATAAATGCTTGTGAAATACGAGAGACTAAGGGTTATAGTTCAAGTTTCTAGAATGGAACTTCATACAAATTCAGATTCTCTAGATTTTCTAAGGTACTCTACCAATAGATTTCCTTAAATCTTAACCACTCTTTAATGATTTAATGGTCTAGATTTTGTTATATCAGCATTTCACTAACAATATTCTTAAAATAATAAAATAATATTACAAAAAAAAAATAATTAAGATTATTGTTAGTAGAATACCGATATGACAAAATCTAGACTATTAAATCATTAAAGAATTGTTAAGATTTAAGGAAATTTATTTGGAAACGTACTCTAAAAAATCTAGAGGACCCAAATCTGCTTTAAACATACATATATAATATATTTACACATCTAATACTATATATAATAGCAGAAGCCTTTAACGAGGTGCTACCATGTTAGGAAAAAAGACCCCTTCAAATGCTGCCATGTTTACCATTTAAAAAGCGATAAATTACAATCTTTCACGATGTTAAAACATTGTTTGGAGCCGCTAGGTATAAAATGAAACTAACCGCTTAAAACAAAATAAAAAAGAAAGAGAGAGTGGTACAAGAAGAAAGGAGAGAGATATGAGTGCATCGAAAACCCTAACACGGTGAGACCGAGAGCGAGAGCGAGAGCAAGAGATCCCAACAATGGCGACACGTTTCAAGGAGAAAGGAGAGAAACCCGTAACTCCTCTCTCTTCTCGAGAAACCCAAAAATCAAAACCAAATCCTTCACCCAAGATCAAAATCCAAAACTTAGATGAGAAAGAAGTAAGCGTCGGAGGTGCCATTCTCACGCAATCTCCGATTCTCTCATACAATGGCGACCGATTCATCAGACCAATTCAACTTCAACCCTACCACTACTACAGAAGAAAACCCAAAGCAAACCCTAGACGGTGACATTGTACTAAGGTATTGCTCTCTCTATCTCTCCGTGTGTGTTTGTTTTTTGTTTGGGTACTGAGAAAGTGTGTGAAAATTAAAAGTTTCGAGTTTTTAGATATGGTTTTTGATTGGTTGTGATGGGGATTTCGTTTATTAGGTTTTGAGAAAATGAGGGAAAGAAAATAAATTTCAATTCAGAAATCTTAGATTTTTTTTTTTAAATTAATTTAGAGGGGAATGAAATTATTTAGTTTTGTTGTGATAAAGTTTTGGTACCTCCCTGATATGGTTCTCTAGCTTATTTCCTATTTGGATTATTCAAATTTTATGATTTTCTTGATATTGATCTGTTTCTAATGGATTTTTTGAAAAATTGGCCTTATACAGAGAGTTTGGCTGCATAAAAGAACGGGTGGAGGGCGAAAAGTGTTGGAATTTGTCATGTTATTGCTGCTATAATTATTGTTTCTTTGTGTATTCTTTATTTTTTCTGTTATGCATGTTTTGATCTCATGTTGGATTGATAAGGAGTTGTGATTGTCAATTAACCATCTTCTATTGCATTTATTTCTAAATGAATTTCCTTTTCATTTGTTCTTGATTGATTAGTTATTACTAAAAAATTAAAAAAATTAAAAAAAAAAAAAAAAGTCTGTAATAGGCAGACTTCCCATTAACGACAATTCTCCCACCATCATCATGTCAGAACCACTACTGATAAGTTTCTCTCTTCATTTTTCAATTTGTTCATTAAATATGATCATAATTTGATATTTTATTTGGAGTGGTTTCGATTTAGGTCATTTCAGTTTATGCATTAAATTTGATCAAGTGTTTTTATATTTGTTTGGATTGGTTTCAGTTTAGGTCTTTGTGTCTCTCTAGCCAATGGCTGCCATATTTTAAAAGAAGAAAAGGAAGAAAAAAGCCTTGAGTTGAGATAATGAACCCGTTAAGAATTTTTCAATCACATAGAGAGCAGAGTATTTTTGATCTTTTCAATTTCTTTTACGCTTCTTGAATGAGCATTCCTGGCCAAGAGTTTCCAATCGTTCCATTCAGCGTTTATTTATTTAACTCTCTCTTGGATTCAATTGTGAATTTCATTTGTCATTGATTGATTTCTATTCCAAATCTGTGTAATAAAAAATAAAGGGTTTTTCTTTAACTTTTCTTTTCTAGGTTTGTAGGTGAAAAGGCAAATTCTTGGAAGCAATCCGAGTAAAAACAGTACTACCAGGTATAGTTTCCATTTTATTTGAACAGTCACCAGTAATTTTCTTTTTAATTGAGTGTTAAATATGCTTTATGTTTTGATATTTGGTTGGATTGATTGATTTAGGTATTTGGGTTAGAATTTTTATTTATTTTTTATTTTTTTATTTGTTTTTGTTTTGGATTTTAGGATTGAAATGGTTCAAGGCTGTTATGTGATTAATTTTACAATCTGCATACTATGCTATCAACCACATCTATGTTCTTTGGATGCCACTTCTCTCTGTACAACAATCTGTCACTAAACAGGTAATTATTCTTTTACACCTTTCTTATGTGAGTTATTTTTTTCTTTTTTCTATTTGAATATAGGACTTCTTCTAGATGTTTCTTTACATATATCTTATTTGAATTTTCTTCAACAATATATACCCAAGGCCATAACATATTTTTTTCCCTTCTTCAAAATCGTGTATCGCAAGTAGTTTTTGCAATTTCAGTTCATTGTTTTCCCACGATTGCTTTTCCTATTCAAATACTGTTACTTTGATTGCATAGTTAATTGATGGTGTTATGCTCCTCCTCCTGGATGCTTTCCTTTGGCCTATATAACCCTCGGCTTTCTATTTGTTTTCTAATTTATTTTTGTGGTTTTCTTTAATGTTTAACTGAAATGTCTTTTGTTAATGTTTCCTTTACCTCTCTGCTTTCTCTATTTCTTATTGTGTTGATTATAGGGTTTAATCAAGATCATTAAAATTCATTGAGAGAGAGAGAGAGAGAGAGATCTAAGGAAATTTACCACTGTCAAACCAGTGTCACCCTATTTTACAACTTCAAGCCACCATCTTAACTTTCAAAATATTATAGTTAAAATTTTAAATTTTATTTCCAAATTTGCTGCTAACATATGATTAAGGCTTTGGTCGTTTGTGTGATTTGTTTGGAGGAGAACGGGGGATTGGTTATTAATTTGAGTATGATTGTGGGTTTATTTATGTAAATTTGAATGCATATGTCAATTTATTATTCAATTCAAATCTGAAATTGGAGTCATCTGTCTAAATTCCTTGACTGATTCTTTTAATCTCTTAAATTAATAACTCTCTCTCTCTCCCTCTCTCCTTTTTCGGCTCTTCCCCTTCTCAAATAAACAACTCTTCATTTCTCCAATTCTTTCGTTTAATTGCCTCTACCCTTAAAAGTTAAAACATCAAGAGCCACAATAGCTACTAAATGAAAAAAAGAGGTCTTTGTCTTTTGGAACAAGAACCACAAAAGAAGAGACAGAGAACTCCACTCCTATTGGAGTCACGCACTTCTCCAGTAATGGTATTAACCCAGAGTGAAAAGTCTATCCAAAAAAGTTACGCTTTCCCTTTCTTTTCTACTCAATATGAAACAACGGAGTATTATGATTTTTATTTAGATTTCCTAATCCATTAATGTTGTTAATTGCTTTAGTTTGAGTATTGTTGGTTTAGAGCATTTTGGTTTCTTAAGTTATATTTAAACTTAATTAATTTGTGCCTTGCTACTTTGTGTTTTGTCGGTTGGGTATGAAATATAGATGTGGTTTTGATCTTTGCAATATGTGTTGAGCATGAGAGTTATATCATTTTTGTGAAATGAAAGTTATGTTTTTCTCACCTCTAAGTTTAACTATTTGATCGTCTAAGTGTTTCTTTTAAATATTATTAGATATTATTCTCATATACTTTAAATGAAAACATGACAAATGTTAATGCCTAATTTATTTAAAATATTTGTAGGTAACTATCGATTGTCATTCACATGGGCAACAAAGCTCTACATCAACTTTGACATTGACATTCCAAAAGTCACAAAGGAAATTATGCCCAAAGGACCTCCTAAAGGGCTGGATGGATAACTTTCTTCCATCATAGAAAAGTAGTTGCTGAAATAGAAGACTTGGAAGCATAAAAAATGCTTAAGAATTATGCACCAAGTTCTATTCTCCATACCCTTTTCTTATTTACTTAATTTTTTGTTTCATTTCAGATTATGAGAGATTTAATTTTTCTGTATTTAGGCTATGGTTTTGTAATCCTGAGCATCCTAAGACTCTTATATCAACATGAATTTAAGTTTTATAATATATGTGATTCTAATTTTGAACTTAGTTATAATTGTAGATTGTAATTCATTTGTCTTTGTTAGAGAGTCATCTTGTTCAAAGTGCAGACCTTATTTTGGGAATAAGATTGATGAAAATTGAGAATGCTATGAGTATGCATTTTTATAGGTGCTACATTAAAAAGCTTCTAATTTCAAAGCCATTTACAAATAACAACTGAAGGCCATGAACAAGGGAAATATTTGATGTTGAGAAAATCAAAATGCAAACCATTACAGGAAATCGCCAACTTTCGGAAAACTTAATATCAGGAAACCTATTAATCTATTGTGCTTGGTCTCTTACTTTTTTACTTTTTTGAAGTCCAAGTTGTTCAAGTATTAGGAATGCTGTTAATCTGTTAAATAAATAAAAAGGAATAGCATAATCTTAACATATATACAATTTTATCACAGATAGATCAAATTAATTGGTGACATGCAAAGCCAAGATTGTTAATGTTAACAATAGATGGCGTATTATTTTTACATGTCTTATATGCAACACAAAGGTCAAACCTATCAAAGGAGTTTTATGGTGTGAGTGATGTAAAGGTGAGCCTAAATTATAAAATGATCCCACGCATTGCGCGGGTTAAACGCTAGTACATACATAATACATTTAGATTAGATGAGAGTAAATTTCTATTTCAGATAAAATAAAATAAAAATTCATGAGTATTGTTCTACGTGATTACGTACGTTATAGGTACTGCATGGTGTTGTAGGCCAGTTTCAGTTTGTTATTGCCCCCTAGCTTGAACTTTTGTTTCAAGTTGTTAACAAAATAATATCTGAAGTAAAATTGGAAAGAGGCTCTATGCTCAATCTCTCTCCTAAAAAAGAAAATTATAGTTAGAAGATTTTGTGCTCGATTAGTTTAGCATTTTATTTAGTTATTTTATGTTATTGTTTCTACATAGTTTTTCTTTTTTAATGCATAATTTTTTTTAATATACTGCTGTATTTTACTTGATTTTTTTAATAAAATAAAACACAAAATAAGCTACATGAAATAATTTATTACCACCGCACATTCTTGGTACAATGGTCACTCGACAAATATAAGTGCTTGTAGGCATAGTTTTCAGAACGGAGCGGACGAGAAGGTCGGACCGTGAAAACCAGGAACTGGGATGAAAACCAGTCTTTTAAGCATAAAGAACCAAATTTTTTGTTAATTCCGTGAACCGCATAAAACTGGGGTTGGACCGTACAAACCGGTGAGAACCGTGCGGTCCAACCCCTTAGCATTTTTTTTTTTTTTTTTACAATTTTATTCTACTTAATTAAATTATCCATCTCTTACAAGGAATAAAAAAAATTATAATTAAACTCCTTCAAAGATATTCAACTTTACTTCAAAAATTAATCATAAATTTTAATGTTTTCATGATTATTATTTTATTTTATTAACTTTCTTGTTTACTTATTAAATATATGCTTGAAAATCATTAAATTTCCCTCACATATATAGATATATTGTCAATTTTTCTAGTTTTATAAATTTAATATCTATATTTAGGCTTTAATTAATTATTTAATTAATTATGATGTCATCACGGTTCGATCCCGGTTCATCTCGATTCGACCTCAAAAACCTTGAACCTCTCCCTTTAACGGTTCAATGAACAGTTCGGGTTTGAAAACCTTGCTTGTAGGGTGTGGGAAGGTAAGGACTGGGGTTCAAGCTTCACAAACTTATAAACTTAAATTAAACTAGAGTAGAATTTATATCTTGCATAAGAAAAATAATTAATTAGAAGCACCATATGCTAATAATAGCATCTACTTCATATATAGACACATTAAATTAATAATTTAGGTTGAAGACATATCAGGTTGTGTTGAAATTGAGGTTAATATTGATAGGCTCACTAAGGGTATTACATTTTCATTCTATAAAACTAGCTTGTAAATCATGCATAAGTATGAATCAATTTAAAAATAAACATATTTTTTTATCATAAAAATATACAAAATTAATTGAATTATTAAAAATAAATAAATACAACCGGATGCATATTAAAATTTTTGCTTAAGTTTGATACTGCTTATGATAATTTTATTCTAATCTTAAATGAAATAGAACATGTGATGATTTTTGTTGAGTAGATATATAATTGGATTTTTTTTTTAAATTTTTTTAATTTTTATGGTTCATTGACATTCGACTCTTTATATTTTGTAAGCATTAACTCACTTGACACAAAAATTAAAAAATATATGTGGACACATGACATAAAATTAGCCCACAATTGAAATCTAATTGAATTTTATCTCTCTCTCTCACTCTCTCAATATATACACACACACACACATATTTCCAAGCAAAAGCATGAAAGGCTATAGTTCCGATCAATCAATAGAAGTCCTAGCAAGTATTTGTGGCATGCCACCATTAGTCATAACTCGGTAATTTTTTATTAAAGAGGCCATATTTTAAAATTTTAAAAAGATTGAAAGTCTTTTCAAAAAATTGAAAAAAAGAAACTAAACTTTTAATTTTTTAAAAAGGTTTGAAATCAACTAAATATATAAATTTGAAGCCTTCTTGAGAGAGAGAGAGAGAGAGAGAGAGAGAGAGAGAGAGAGAGAGAGAGAGAGAGAGAGAGAGAGAGAGAGAGATTGAAAAAAAATGTGATTATGAAAGAATTCTATTTTCATTTCTTGTCATTAAATTTGTGTAAAAGTTATGCTTATTATGTCTCAGTCAAATATAGACCTTTCATTTGGATGTGAGATGAGGAAGTATTAGTCATTTGAATGGCCCATCTACCATGGAAACAACATGGAAAAACATCCCCTAATCTATTACATTTCTTTTCCAAGAGATAAGAATAAATGATTGAGGTCCTATGTATTTGTACCAATTTAAAAGAGTCTCATGCGGTGTACAGGGACCAAAGGGGTGGCAGATACAGAGGGTTATGGGCCTTAGTTTCTCTCTCTCTCTCTCTCTCTCTCTCTCTCTCTCTCTCTCTCTCTCTCTCTCTCTCTCTCTCTCTCTCTCTCTATATATATATATATATATGTGTGTGTGTGTGTGTGTGTATATATATATATATATATACATTCTATTACATTTATATAAAATGAAGACAAAAATGCAAAACTGACCCTCTAACTTTCAGGTTTGTCATTTGAGTCCTCTAACTTTTAATTGTTGTCAATTTGGTACTACGTTAAACTCCAGTTATGTCCTGCTGTTAATTGAACCAAAACTACGTCGTTTTGGCTCTTTTTTATTTTTAATAAATTTCAGAATTTAAAGAAAATTAAAAAAAAATTGATATTAGAAAAAAAAAAAAAAAAAAAAAAAAAGAGCCACGCCCAAATCACTCATTGGTAAATTTCCTACACACTTCTCAAACTCAAACCAAATCCTCCACATTGTAAACCCAATACACAACAACAACAAAACTCCCACTACCACTTTCAGGAAACTAGTTACTCATCAATCTCTCACAAAAAAGTTTCAGCTTTCTTTCCACCATTTCATGCCAAGATTCAATCTTTCAACATCTCATCTCTTCCAATGTCTAAGAACACTCCTAAAACTCAAGAAGACAATGGATCGACCACGACCCAAGATTCAATCTTTCAACATCCCGTTTTTAGCAAAACCCATGAAGCTGCCACACCAAAAATGCTCCATCCGCCCTCTATTCAACACTCTCCTCCTCATAGTCTTCGCTGCCACCGTCGGCTTCCGTGCCGTGCTCCACCACGCCGACGTCAACCTCGGCCTTAGCGCGTGGTCCCTATAGAAGAAAACCCATGTCCTCAACTTCAACTCCACCGAGGTTTTATCAGTATTTGTTGCGTTTAATCGGGTTTTCATCACATAAATGTTTTCTTCTTCTTCTTCTCCTTCTTCTTTTTTTATTTTTTATTTTTTTTTATTTTTTTTTTTTTTTATAATTCAAATTTTTATTTATTTAAAAAAAAAAAAAAAAAAAAAAGCCAAAACGGTGTAGTTTTGGCTCAATTAATAATGAGAACATAACTGGAGTTTAAGAGAATACCAAATTGACAACAATTAATAGTTAGAGGACTGAAATGACAAAACCGAAAGTTAGAGGACTGAAATGAAAAAAACTGAAAGTTAGAGGGTCAATTTTGCATTTTTGCCTAAAATGAATAATGCATCATTTTAATCCTTCTTAATGCTTTCATGTCATGTGTACTCATTAAATCAAAGTAAATTTGAGATACATTTTGTTAAAAATAGATTAATTTTTATAAATGATTAATGCATCATTTTTTCCTCAATTACTCTTATACAATATATATATATATATATATTCATTTCTTTATTTGTTTTTGGATATTTGGAAATATAGAAAAAATGGCAATTGCATACTTCTTGGTTAGGAGTTAGAAATTTTTATAGAGAATTTTATATATCTTTAATTATGTAAAATTACTTTTATTTTTTAAAATGTTTTTAACGTGATTATATGTTTCATATTTTTTGGTCTATTAGAATACTTTACTTATATAATTTCTAAATTATCTAACCTATAATTTTTAAAATACATTAAAAATATTAGTTATGATCAATAAGATGTGAAAGAGAGTTCAAAATTTACAAACTAACTAAATGAAAAGGAAAAAAAAAAAGAGTTATGTAAATACTAATATAGTCTAAATATTTTTGTTATATATGAAAACTAACATATATTAAATAATGTTATTAACATACTATATGTTAGAGATATATTAGCCCATTAGCATAGGTCCAAGTCTAATTCTACTTTGTGTGCAAGTCAAGTCTTCTACTTGTACTAGAAGTCTATTAGTTTAGGGTTTAGTCTATTATATATACACATGTTATAATTCATTGTAACACAGGATTTGTACTACACTATAATATATTATTGATGTAGCCTTTTAGGGTTTCCTTCGTGGATGTAGGCCATTAGGCTGAACCACGTAACTCTCATGTGCTATTCTATTATATACTTTATGCTTTCACTTCCATATCCATACTAGCATATTCAATATGGTGTATCAATGCTAATATTTAACATGGTATCAAAGTCATCTTCTTATGGCCATGGTTTTCTATCCTTACAGTATATTTAAGAGAAATCCTTGTCTTCCTTGGTGTTTTTTTGTTGTGCTCATCTTCTTTGGCTTCCTACTATTGCTGTCAAAATTCTTCGGTATAGTCATGCCACCGTTAGAAGTCACATCAACACTGCAAGACCATTATCTTCCTCAAACTACCATCACAGAGTTAAACTTCATTCAAGGGATCTTTTTAACTTTATCAAATCTCAAGATTTCATTAAACTTCCATCTTGAGTTTGAGAGGGGGTGTTAGAGATATATTAGTCCATTAGTATAAGTCCAAGCCTAATTCTACTTTGTGTGCAAGCCAAGTCTCCTACTTGTACTAAAAGTCTATTAGTTTAGGGTTTAATTTACTATATATACCCATGTTATGATTCATTGTAATACAAGATTTGTACTACAGTACTATAATATATTATTGATATAGCCTTTTAGGATTTCCTCTGTGGATGTAGGCCGTTAGGTTGAACCATGTAGCCTTCGTATGTTATTGTATTCTATACTTTATGCTTCCACTTCCGCTTCCGCATCCATACTAGTATATTCAATATGGTGTATCAATACTAATACTTAACACTATATATATATATAATCGTTGGTTTTAAAATCTTTTATTTACATTTAACTTGGCACTTTAGAAAATTGTTCTAACTCCTCTACCACCACCACCACCACTGAGAAGCTTTACTCCATGCTCATCCAAAAGAACAAACATAACACCCAAATGTGTTGGATTCTATCCAAAATAAATAAATAAATGTGTTGGATATTTTCAAAGCAAGAGCACTTTGAAAAACAATGAGTAGTCTCTTCCTTTAATTTTTTTTTTAATAATTCAAAATTTTGGATAATTCAATAGTTGCAAATAAAGAATAGGGATTTCAATCCCGACTTCTTCATTGAAAAGCTAATACATGTTGTAAAACCTTCATTATACACTTTAGCCATTGAGTTGCTTGCATTTATTTGGGAGAATTTATTTAATTTATTTGGTTTTTGTATAACATTTTAGAGTTAAAAAAAAAAGAGTAACAACTATAACTTTTTCCAAACTTATTTTTTATATCCATTAAACCAATATTATAATCTTCCCTCAAATTAGTGTCGGCTCAATAGGTGAGCCAAATAGGCAACCGCCTAAGACCTCTAATGAAAAAAGGCCCCTAAATTTTTACTAATAGAGATATTCTTGTACCAATAAAAGTATTAATTAAGCCCTAAATATTTACCAATAAAAAAAAATTTGTTGTTTTTTATCAAAGAAAAACCAGTTAAAAAAAATTATTTTCATTGGATGGGCCAATCATTTAATTTGTCACACATAAATGTTAAAAGAACTCATTAATCTTACACTAGTAAATAAATTTATACTCAAATTCTATTTAGAAATATCAAATATATAACTTTATTAAAATTTCCATTCATAATATTTTAGTATTTAGTTACTTCATTCAATAAATAGTGTTTATTTTAGTTGTATAGTCATTGAATAATGCGATGGGCTTGTTTTAATTTGTAATTTTTTTCTTAAAAAATAGATTTTAAATGAAAAAAAAAAAACAAAAGTTAAATAAATATTCTATTAATATTCAAAGTATAAAAATAGACTTCACTTAAAATTGTTACCTTAGGCCCCACAATACCTTGAGCCAACCTTGTCTCAAATTACCATTGGACTGGCTATCTTAAGTTCTTAATTTTCCTTTCGTCCATCGTTCCATACCCGGTATCGATTGATAAATATCCTCATTGTACTAATAGAAGGCATATCCCATTTATTCAAATCGATGAAGTTCCTATCAGGAAGAGATAAAGGTTAGCTTACTGTAACTTACTATCCAAAATACCCTTGCTTCATATAATAGTTCCCTCAAAGGTAGGAGAGATGGGACGGGCTCCTCTCCCATTTGTTACTCTCCAGTTCCCTCCGTTTTAATATGGATGAATGCTACGTGGAAACAAAACAATCCAAAGGCCAAAAAATAAGCCACGAAATTCTCTCTCTTGTTTCGCCCCTCTCTCCATCACTTCACCTCTTTTCTCTCTTTATCTCTCTTTTCAAACGGACCAAACATGAGCATCAAAGTATCAGAGGCATCAAAACAAAAGAACAAAGGATGTGAGTGTTGTGCTTGGGATTTTATCATTCTCGGCAAGAGTGGTCAGATTGGGTTCCTCCCAATAAAAGGTTGGTTATAAGGGTAAGGATGGTAATCTCACACCCACCTTACACAGTTGTATTTTCTTGGCTTCGCTTGAGAAAATAGAGGTCTTTAACTCCTTTTTAGTCTCCTCAAGCACCGATTTTCTCTGGGCAACAAGCTCTGATCTTGGTGCTGACTCAGCTCTATATGAAAAATTATCAAATAAAAAATTGGCTTTTTTTTTTTTTTCCCCTTTGGGTTGCACAGAACTCACATCCTTTGTCCCTTTTTTTTGATAAACTCTTTAAATATGCTTATGATGCTCAGGTTTGGTCCGTTTAGAGAAAGAGGATAAAGAGGAGAGAGAGAGAGAGAGAATAGGTGAAACTGTGAAAATAATAGGAGAGTGGAGAAAGAAGAGAGAGAATTTCATGGCTTATTTTTTGGCCTTTGGATTGTTTTGTTTCCACGTGGCACTCATCCTTATTAAAACGGGAGAGAACTGGAAGATAATAAACGGGAGAGGAGCCCATCCCTAGGAGAGACAAGTAATGAGGACAAAACATCGTAAACATATCCTTTACATTATATATTTGGTCTTCAAAATTTGATTTTTTAAAATATTAATATAACAAAATTCATATAATATTGGTGAGTTTGGTGACACTGAGAGTTTAAGATGAGACATGAATTCCAGATATGATGTAAGTATTTTTTTTTTTTTTTATCCATAAGATGATAATTGATGATAGAGAATTTATTTTCAAAACAATTTAAGGTATATAGTCGAAATTAAAATATTGTAAAATATAAGAACAAATTTCAAACAATAAAACAAACATCAAAAACTAAATATTTAATTTAACCAAATATATCTAGTATGTTCATTTCATAAACTATTTTGCATATTAAAAAATTTGCAGATCAAAATATTAGGGAATTTGATTGATTTTATTTAAAAGGAATCAAAATATTCGAAATAAATACTTTACATTAAGATTATAATTAATAAAATTTGTCACCTACAATATAATGATTTGGAATTGCCACCTGAATAGTTTATAAAAAATGATGCTTATTACCTATAGTAGCAACATAACCAATGAACGAAAATGACAATTATACAATACAGTCCTCGTCCAAAAAAGATCATCCCTCACTTTCAAATAAAAAGGAGAACATTCAAATATAATGGTTGTTAGGCTACGAAATCTATTTTCTTTGTGCAGTTGGGAGTGTCATATTATCAACTTTAGAATGGTGGGCCTCAAGCATAGGTCCTACCAATTCCTCCAAATGTAAAGAGATGATTTCCCCTAAATAGAATCATACTAATTTCAAGAAGTTTGCACAATAATTATTCACCAGTTCTAATTGAATTATCGTATACGCGCTTCCTTATATGTAGATTTAGCGAAAACAGAGGAGAGGAGAGGAGAGCTGAGGAAAGGGATTAAAATAAATCATCTTGAGTACTGCATGGATCACACCACTACTACTTCAATAATATATTATCATGAATACCCCAAATTAAAATTTTATATTAAAAGAAATATATTTTAAAAATATTATTGGACCTTTAGTGAGCTATATGAAATTTTAATAGAGTTTCATCTAATATGATTAGAAGTATATATATATATATATTAAGATACAAAAATATGATAGATTATCGAAATAGTTAATATAAATTAAAATTTTCTTGAATTTTTTAAAATAGAACTTTAATTGGAGTAAATTTTTCAAAACTCAGCAAACAGATTTTTGCTTAAAGTGAGTTATAGTCAGAGTAGAATTTTAAATTTTTTAAATTTAGTTAATAAGCTTTTAACTTAGGTGAACTATCGTAATTAATGAGAATTTAATCATTTGTTGGTGTAGACACCCCATTTTACAACTTGCATTTAACCAACCGGTAGATCTTTAGATTTGTGATACAAAACAAATTTTGATGTTCTAATGATCATAATGGTATGTCATGGGTTTTGATCGGACCACACGATCAAAAGTTATCATACAAACAATTTTCAATGATCATGGCTCGCCTATACGATGGGCTTGATCACATCCTATTCTAAACACTTAATTTTGATTGGTTCTTGAAAGTTCAAAAACGTGTATAAACACCCTTGAACGTTTAGACCGCCAAAAACAAAATAACCAATTCAAGCTTTATGACAAACAATTAGTGTGCGGAAAATGAACATAAGCTATAAACAGAATTGGAAATCAATCTAAGCCAATTATAAATCACATCCACAGCAGAAAATAAAAGGCAAAGATAAAGGGAAGAGAGATGCAAACACAAGGACAATACACGATGTGTTATCGAAGAGGAAACCGAAGCCCTCGGCGTAAAACCTCTCCGCCGCCCTCCAAGCGGTCAATAATCCACTAGAAAATGTAGTTGGGATACATGAACAGCAATAGACCCTCCAAGCCTAATCTACCCGATGTACCTAAGCCCTTTGTCGTGTAGTGCTCCAGGTGGCGTGACTGTTCAGCTCCCCTGCATGCTCTGCACGTGAGCAACTTTTGGCGGCTTGCAAGCCGCGAGCCACCCGCGAGTCCTAGCCGCGAGTCTGCGCTTTCTTTGCACTATCTTGAGCATTTCTTCACACTCTCTCACACACTACCCTTACATGATTCCCACCTAAATACAAGGTTTCTAAGTGCTATATTACAAGCAAATTTGTCATGGAATAAAGCCAACACATGGTCATATATTTGAGATTGATGGCTGAAATTTTTGATATTTCAAATTGATGAACAAGCCTTTGGCTTTTTGGGCATCATACATTTTCATATAAGTCGCTTTCCCTTTTTCCTAGTCGAATACTAGTATGTGCGACGGCTTTTGCAGCTCATTATCTCTTTTCATTTTGAGATTTACATTTATTGAGCTCTTTAAGCAATAAAAATAAAAGAGTGGGAAGAGATATAAGCACAAGTCTACGCAAGTATCAAAACCAACATGACTATTGACAAATCATTCATGACAAGCTTGAAGATCGATTTACAACAATCACACAAAGATGTCAAGATTTTTCCCACAAAGATATAAGTGCAAAAATAACAAGCTAAGCTCGAAAATGCACAAAGCCATTTGTACAAAGGTATAAGGCCAAACTCACATGTGATATGTGCTCAAACAAATACGATCAAACTTTTTGAATTTTTCACTTTTTATGTGGTTTTGGATTTTTACTCACACAAAATAGAAACATAAAAGAAAGATAAAAAAAAAAACAATGCATACAAATAAATGCAAGATGCACAAATGCATGAAGATATGACATTAAATGCATGAAGGGTCTTACAAAGATCGAAAGAATTAGATCAAGGACCAAAAGAGCAAAAACTCAACCATAGGAACCCTTCCTCATCCAAACGGAACGATTGTTTGGAATGAGTGTCTCATGAGAAGTGAGACGAGGGTTGGAAGAATGAGAACCGGAGATGCACATAGACAAGGAGTTAAGAGCATTAAACACTTTCTTTAACAACATGCTATTATCACTCAAATCCGGTTTATCCTTTTTAGCACAACTTCCAAGAAGCTCAAGTTTTTCTTTTCTTTTGATTCTTTTAAAAGCATGAAACTTAGAGCATTGAGGTCTTAGATGACCAAAGGCACCACAATGGTGGCAAACAATGCGTTTAGGTCTACTAGGCTTTTTAGAAAGAGATCTAGCAACATTGTTTTGTTCCCTTTTCAACTTGGAGCATTGAGGTCTTATATGACCGATCACACCGCAATGGTGGCAAGTTGGAACAAACTTAAATCCATTCAAAACCTTAGGTTGAGACCTAAACGGAGGCTTTGACTTAACAGCATTTCTCTCCACATTTTGATTTCTCTTATGTGGAGGAATGTACACCGATTTGTCCTTTAAGGTAGAACACACACTAGGCACAAAATCGGGTACAATAACATTATTGCAACAAATATTATCATCCTTTTTAACAATAGGTTCAGCAATCAAACACTTGGCATGCATCTTAAGAGATTCATTTTCACATTTAAGATCATCAACAAGTTTGTTAGACAAAACAAGTTTAGCATCCAAGTCCATATTCAAACATTCAAACCCTTTCAGCTTTTCATGAGAAATTTCAGCAAGTTTTTTTATATTTCTCAACCAATTTGTTGGATTCATTGAGCTTAGCAATCAAATCATCATTTTCACAAAATAACTTGCTCAAATTCTTTTGAAACTTCTTAGCATTTTTCTTGAAGAGTTTGTCAACAACACCCATAGATTCAAATAACATGTCATCACACTTATGAGGATTAACACTCATAGAGGCATTTTCACAAACACGTGGCATGTTACAATCATCACCAACCAAATCATGCAAAGAGTCATACAAAGCACAATCCATGGCAAATAGACACAAGGGGTCAAGGATCACACTTAGGTATTTAAACCACAACAAGTGTACCCGCTCTAATACCAATTGAAAGTTCAAAAACGTGTATAAACACCCTTGAATGTTTAGACCGCCAAAAACAAAATAACCAATTCAAGCTTTATGACAAATAACTAGTGTACGGAAAATGAACATAAGCTATAAACAGAATTGGAAATCAATCTAAGCCAATTATAAATCACATCCACAGCAGAAAATAAAAGGCAAAGATAAAGGGAAGAGAGATGCAAACACAAGGACAACACACGATGTGTTATTGAAGAGGAAACAGAAGCCCTCGGCGTAAAACCTCTCCGCCGCCCTCCAAGCGGTCAATAATCCACTAGAAAATGTAATTGGGATACATGAACAGCAATAGACCCTCCAAGCCTAATCTACCCGATGTACCTAAGCCCTCTAAGCTTCTTGCTCCAACGAGGTTGCGCCGAACCTTTTTCTTTTCTAACTTACCGGATTCCGCTACTAGACCGTAGCATCCGCCATCCTTGGCATCTTCCAATGCTTCCCAAAGCTCCAAAGACACTCAACACTCTGAATGGGTGTGGGTAGTGTTTGGATAGAAATCTCTTCTCAATAGGTATGTCAATGAGAGAGGGAATGAGAAGAGACTACAAAGATTTCTCTCTAAGAATGAGTAGCTCTCTCTAATTGGGTGGGTGTTTTGAAGAAACCTCTCTTAGGGTTTTTCTTTCTGAATAGCCACACATATCTTGTGGGAATGAGGGGTATTTATACTTGGTGTGAGAATGGAATACGAAGAGTCGAGTTTTTCCAAAAACGGGGTTTGGTGGCGATTTGACCTCGCGACTTGGTCGAGTCGCGAGTTCAAGTCGCGAGCTAACTTAATGGCCAGATCTGGATTTTTGTCGTGTAGTGCTCCAGGTTGCGTGGACTGTTCAGCTCCCCGCATGCTCTGCACGTGAGCAACTTTGGCGGCTTGCAAACCGCGAGCCACCCGCGAGTCCTAGCCGCGAGTCTACGCTTCACCGCACTATCTTGAGCATTTCTTCACACTCTCTCACACACTACCCTTACATGATTCCCACCTAAATACAAGGTTTCTAAGTGCTATATTACAAGCAAATTTATCATGGAATAAAGCCAACACATGGTTGATTAAATTCAACCTTACAGTTCTCACAAGAATTAATTTAAAGTTAATCAAGTGTGATTTTTGATTGGATTTCATTTTTTTTTTTTTGAAGAAATAATAAAAAAATGTTTTTCTTTATGGCATCTTATCTGCTATTTTAAAAAATAAAATAAAACAAAATTGGAGATATGATCCATGAAAAATTCAAAAAAAAAAAAGAAAAATGCTCAAAAAACGTCATTATCTTCAGCAGCTATTTGAATCGCATTTTTGGTCAAAAAAATGTTAAAATTTGGATTTCTCTATTTCTATAAAAGTTGTAGAGAATTAAATTTCATTTCAAAAAACATAAATCCCAAATCAATTGGAATTTTGAGCAGCAAGTTATGGCCAAAAAACGAAACAGGTGCAGAAGATAACACAAATTCACATTATCTTCAATTTTCTCTCAAAATTTCAAATGAGTTCAACATCAAATCTGGTCAAGCCTATCTAATAGACTTATCCTTTCCCTTTGCTTCAGAAGAAAGATTTTTGAAAAATAAATTGGGTCCAAAAGAAACAGATCATGACCTATGAAAAAATTCAAAAATGCTCAAAAGACGTTACTATTTTCAGCAGCAATTTGAAACACATTTTTGGCATGGATAACGTTGACATTTGGCTTTCTCTATTTCTGAAAATGTTGTAGATAATTGAATTTCCTTTCAAAAAACACCCATCTTGAATCAATTGGAATTTTGAGCGGAAACTTAGAGCCAAAATACGAAGCAGCACAAACATCATTTCAAAATTTGAATGGGGATCAACACCAAATCCGTCCCAGCTCATTTAAACAGGTTATCTCCTCCTTTAGCTTCAAAAGAAAGCTAATAATTTAGCTTTAAAGCTAAGCCATCCCTTCCTCTATAAATAGAGAAGACCTCTTCCTTTATAGGGACTCCAAATTCCCTCCAGAGAGCTAGTGAGAAAGCAGAAAAAAAAAGCTATTGAGCAACCATTGTTCTTACTTTGGTTGTAGTTTAGTACTTCCTTGCTTTCTTCCTAACCCTTTAGGTGATCATTTCCCCTTTTAATTTATGCTGGTAAGTAGTTAACTTTTTTAATTCTTTATTCACGTTAGAATAAATGCTTACAAATCATTATTCACTATTGATTTTTATGCTATGCTTGGATGAACATGCCTATGTCTTATTGGTTTTCTCTTACATGCTTAGATGAACACTTCTAGGCCAATACACAATTTTCTTTTGAATGCTTAGATGAGCACTTCTAGGCTAAAACACAATTTTCTCTTTAATATTTAGATGAACATGTCTAGGTAGTTGTTTTACTTTTTTAAATGCTTGAACAAACATGTCAAAGTATTTTGATTTTGTCTAGATAAACATGTCTAGGGTTTTTCCTTTACTTCTCTTCATAATTGCTTGGATGATCAAATATGCTTAAAGGTTTTATTTTTATTTGCTTCTCTTTGCAATTATGTTGATGACAAATAACATGACAATTTTTTTTTCCCTCACATGCTTAGATGAACATGTCTAGGCTAGGAATTCTTTATTTATATTGATGTCTTGGATGAACATGCCATTACCTTCATTTTTGTTATCTAACAAGTTTTATTTTATTTTTACTTTTTTTTCTCTTTATGTCAAATTCCCTAACATATGTTTATTTACACTTCCTGCAAATCACATGTTTGTATGACATATTCTTTGTATTTTTTGACATGACATGACATTGGCCACCTTAACCTAGGAGACCGGTTTTACCGGGTGAGATGGGTGCTTAATCCCTTCCCATCTCATAAATTAGCCTCCGAACCAAGATCAAGGGTTCTAGACAATGCTCTTGTGTTTACAATTTTACATTTTTTTAGAATGTAACTAGGAAATAAAGCAATGTAATTTACTTTTCTTAGATTGTATCTAAGACAAAAAGCATTGTAAATTTTTGTTACAAAATTTGATGTAAATTGTCATATACATTAATACAACAGAAGTATTTTTCATTAAAGGTTTTCTTGTTTTTCCTTTTAAATTAAATAAGTGGCGACTCCATGTAAAACCCTCGATCTAGGGGGGAGCACATTTTTATAGTGGCGACTCCATTGGGGATGTTGAAGGCTAGACTCCGGTTTAGGTTATGGTGGCCAACCATGTCATTTGTTTGTTTATTGCTTTTTCATATTTGTTTGCCATAACATCATTTGCATGATTGGAAATGTATATGAATTGTGTATGTTGCCCGGAAACCACAATGATTGTAGCCATGGATCGCGGTCCTCCTGGATTCATGTACCTAGTGGTGAACCTACCACCCCATCGCCTAAGACTCGCTTGATCTTTCTTGCGTTTCGTAAAGGACAAACTCTATCGTTTGGACCAACGCAGCGTTCATACGTCACAAGTTGGGAGGTACAACGTCCTAGCTTTTGGGGAACCTATTAGCCTACCTTTTACCTTCATGTAAGAAGCCATAGAACTAATCTTTAGGTCAATCCCATAAAATACATTGCATGAATGTGTTTGGTTGTTGTTTGATCCATGATGTGCCTTAGTCCAATGCTTAGGCCCATCATAATTGTTTAAGATTTCTAAAAAAAAAAAAAAAAAAAATCTAACTTATGCATTTTGGTTGAGACCAAAGAATCTCAATTAGGGTTCAAGCCCACCAAGTTCAAAGCATATCTAAAAGCTCAAATCATCAAGCTTAAAGACATCAAGATTAAAGCCACCAATCTTAAAGTGCAAGGCCCAAGCAAACATCAAAACCAAGGCTTCCAATTAAGAAATGGCCAACAACCAAGAAGATTGACACATGAATGATCATAGGGAACAACCGCCTCTCACCACTCAAGATTTACTCAACACTTTGGTAGCAGGTCAAGCCCAACTCCAAAAGGACATCCAAGCATTGATCCAACAAATGGGGAACAAGAACTCTCATGAATCCTCTAGGGCCCAAAATGATAATGGACCCAGAAATTCTAAAGAAAGCCATGGCTTAGTGTTGACTGAAAATGAGAAGAAGATGGTTGAATGAATGGACCAAATGGAAAAGCTCCTAATGAGATCTAGAAGGGTTGAAGAAGCTATGGATCTACATTCACTTTTGCTCTTTCCTCAAGCAAGGGCCCCACCAAAGTTTAAGATGCCAACATTGGACAAGTTTGATGGCATGAGCTACCCTAAAGCCCATTTGAAAATGTACATAAGAGCATTCCAACCCTTGGGAGCTAATGAAGAGTTACTAGCCCAAATGTTTCAAAATACACTCACTGGAGCTGCCCTACGTTGGTTCCTAAATTTGGAGGATTCTCGAACTCGGACTTGGGAAGATATGTGCCATGAATTTTACAAGCATTAATACAAGTACAATACTGAGGTGGACATCACTTGGCGAGACCTTAAGACAACCAAGCAAGATTCTAGTGATTCTTTTCATGCATTCATCACAAGGTGGAGGACAAAAGCAGCCCAGGTGACCGTTAGGCCCAATGAGGAAGAACAATTGAACATGATTGTGAAGAATCTCCTCCCGAACTACAACAAGTATCTATTTGCTCGATACTTTCCCAACTTCAAGACCCTAATTGCTGTTGGAACCCAAATTGAAGATGCCATCAATAACAAAGTGGGATTATCCAAGATCTCATGGACCAACAAATCATTCTTTGCACTAACATCTACCAATCAATCTAACTCTACTTCATGAGTTGCCAAGCCATAATGGGTTTTTCAAGAATTTTTTTTTAATTACAAGCTTTTGTCTGTTCCTTACTTGTTTCCATTTTTTAATTTCATTTCTTGTTTGATGCATTTTGTTATTCATGCTATGTTTGATGCAAAAATTAAAAAAATAAAAATTCAAAAACTCAAAAAAATAAAAATTAAAGAAAACTTTGGACTAGGGGCATTGGGATCTTTAGTGACATTTTGACTCCTTTCAAAGCCCAATTGAAAATGGTTTCTTTAGGCCTACAATTTTCTGTCAAAATGGACTTGTTCATGATAATCCTTCAAAAATTACAAAAATGCTTTTCTTCAAAAAGAAAAAAATAATAAAATAAAATCAAGGAAAACTTTCAAAAAAAAAAAAAAAAAACTTCCAACCGGGGGCATTGGGACCTTTAGTGGATTTTCAAAAATGATGTAATGCTTAACCTTCTCATCAAAGCCTAGTCCGCTTGGAAAGAGTGTGAGAGGTCAAAATTTTCAAATGTTATTTTCCTCAAGTACTACATGAGAATTCCTTTGGCAAAGCTTTTGCAAATCATAATGCTTAATGGGCCAACCAATCAATGTGCACAAAGAGAGAATTAATTTCATCTAATTCATGTAAGGATCTTTGCTAAATCACTTAGAACATAAGAAGAGAAGGTCCTAAAGGCAATCAAAGAAAATCCAGTTATTAGGAAATCTCAACAAAAAAAGATTCCACCGATCAGAAATTCTCAAACAATGTACACTCAATCCAAATCTTAGAACATTTTTTGTGTCACAATATTGAAGCATTCATAATTTTTATTCCAAGAGGAAGATACTAAAAGAGTTTGAGTTACCATGCCTATAAACAAGCCTTACTAGGGATAGGAGGCCATCTTTGGTTTAGCCACATTATTCCTTGACACCCATTACAATTATCATCCATTGCTAGCCCATTTGAGCTATTAAATAGTTAGCCTTTTTTTTTTCATGAACCCATAACAACCTAAACCTAGGGTTGGAAAATTCAAGTGTGCATACTCAAATTTTATGCTAAGGAGGACAATCTCATAGCTTCAATGAAGACATCAAGAAAAGCAGAGTCCATCAAGATTAGAAGAAAAAATGAAGATCACATTTGAGAATGCAGATGATAATACTCCATCAAGATGAGAAGACAAGACTTCATCAAGTTGAAAGCTAAGAGATTCCATCATACGGAAAGAGATGAGAGCTCATCAAGTCAAAAAGAATGAAGCAAAAAAAAAAAAAAAAAATCCCGCTAGATTGAAAACCTGGAAGGACAGTCTAGGCAAAAATTAGGGATAAAAAAATAAAAAAAAAAAAACAATGGTAGATTGAAAACCTGAAAGGACGGTCTACGCAAAAGGAAAGACTAAAAAAAAAAAAAAAAAATTGAGTGTGAAAGAGCCTGCTAGATTGAAAACCCGAAAAGGCAGTCTAGGCAAAAATTAAGGCACAAAAAATTATTTTGAACTATGGATGACTTGATCCTTCTTTTAAAAGAGGTACATAGGCAGCTTTTTCAAGCACGGTCATATCAAACAAAAAAAAAAAAAAAATCATTCATTCATTTGCTATCAAAGAAAGAGGACAAAAGAAGTCCAATTGATCGAAAATCGAAGAGGTGGCCTAGTCACAATTGCCAAAAGAAAAAGAAAAGGTGACCTTGTCATAGGTTTCAAAAGAAGAGAAAAAAGAAGAACAAAGAAGGTCGAAAACTGAAAAGGTGGCCTAGTCACAAGTTCCAAAAGAAGAGGAAAGATTTGTCAAGATGAAATTCTAGAGATTTGAAAAACAAGCATGAAAGCACATTCATACAATAAATCAATGAAGAGAAAGGTAGAAAAATTCAATCACAACAAAGACCAAAGACAAATTCAAATCAAAGAAAGAAAATTTGAAAGCTCAAAAAAGAGTTGCCTAAGAAGAATACAAGGCAAACAAGAATGATATAACATTGATACAAATGATCCATGATGACCAAAGTGAGTAGATGACAAGAATGATGAGAACAACAAAGACAATGTCAAGAAAGGGAGAAACAAGAAAATCCTTCTAATGCCTAAATTTTGAGTATTTCACACTTGGGGGGAATATCTACAGGGGATTTTGAGCCTTTTTATACCATTTCTTTCATAACCTGAACCTAGCCTACATTACAACCCATGCATAAAGATCTCCTTGACGTTTTGCTAGTCATAGGCACATCCTTAACTCTGGCAATATTTTCTCTTGGATTAAAAAGGAAAAATGCTTGAGGTTATCAAGCCCCACTAGCAAGTAATCTCCATGATACAATTTCTTAAATTCTCAAATGACTTGAAAGAATTCTCTAATTGAAGGCACTCCCTTTTTGTTTGTTTCCAACAAATGTGACTCCCAAATTTGGGGCACTCCTCTTTATTTCAATCCCCCAAAAAAAAAAAAAAAAAAAAAAAAAAAAAAAAAAAAAAAAAAAAAAAAGTGTCTCCCAAACTTGAAGCACTCAAAAAAAAAAAAAAAAAAAAAAAAAATCACATGACTCTCAAACATCTCTACATTTCATTTCTTTGATTGTCTTTGAAGACCTAATCCAATAGTGTTTAAAAATTTGATTACATGCATTCAATGACTTTGTTCCTTTTTAGTCAAAAAGATTGACTTGACTCTTAAATAGTATGATATGCTAAAATAGTTGTTGAAAGGATTATCTCATGGTCATTTGGGAAAGGAAAAGAATTTTCTCAAAAGGCACCACTATTCACCAAATGGTTTTTCAAGAAGAAAATAAATTTCTTTCAAAAACAAAATTTTTCATTATCAAGTCCATTTTGAAAATGCAATGCAAGGTTTGGTTGGAAGCCATGATCATCTTTTGGGTGGACTAGATGTCTTCCCTATAGACTTGAACTATGTCTAACTTGGTCCTCTTAAAGAAAAGTGTGCAGGCAACCTATTAAAGGCTCTATAAACAATAGGCACCAAATCAAGACAATGACCCAAAGTTGTTTGCAAATAGCTTTAAACTAGGGGCATTGGCCCATTTTTTTTTATCTACATTAAGCATTGGCCTAAATTAGTTTTCATTGGCCCATTAGTTTTTCATCTATTTTTCTATGCAAGCATTTTTATACTAGGGGCATTGGTTCAAATTAACTTGTTTCTAACAAGCTTGATAAAGGAAAATTTTCATCTTTGTAGGAATTAGGCAAAAATCTCTCATTCATTTAAGCATTCAATAACAACTTCAAGTCCGGATCACTAAATTAGCTAAGAAGTCTCACATCTCACATGGATCAACTAAGAAGTCTCCCACATCACACAAGGCTCAACTAAGGAGTCTCTTGCATTCATTGTCCAACATCTCGGGCTCTAGGGTTTGACAAAGTTTTTTTTTATTGAAAGTCACAAAAAACAAAAAAAAAAAAAAAAAATCTTAGGAAAATTCATAACTAGGTTTTTCAAAATTCTTACAAATTTTTTTCTTTCAAGTTTTTCACTTTATTTAACAAATTTTCAAAAAAAAATTCTCAAAAATAAGGTTTGTGAACAAAATCTTCAAAAAACCCAACAAGGTTTGTCAACAATTTTTCAAAACAAGGTTTTCATGAATTTCTCGAAAAAAAAAAAAAAAAAAAAAAAACAAGATTTTCAAAAAATTTTAGCATCTATCTCAAAAAAATCAAATGAGGTTTTTTAATAAAATTCTCAAAACCAACAAGGTTTTGAACAAAATTTTCAAAAAAACCCAACAAGGTTTTTCAAAAATTTCAAAACAAGGTTTTCATGACTTTCTCAAAAAAACAAACAAGATTTTTAGAAAATTTTAGCATCTATCTCAAAAAATCAGACAAGGTTTTCTAATAAAATTCTCAAAACCCGACAAGGTTTGTGAACAAAATTTTCAAAAAAACCCAACAAGGTTTGTCAACAAATTTTCAAAACAAGGTTTTCATGACTTTCTCGAAAAATCAAACAAGATTTTCAGAAAGTTTTAGCATCTTTTTCAAAAGTTGAGGAAAATCCTACAAGATCTTCAAACATCTCTTAAAAAAAGAACGCTTGACAATGTTACATAGTTTTCACAAAAACTCAACAAGGTTTTTTTCAAATTTCCAAAAGACATGAAAAGATCATTCCAAGAATGGCCAACATTGTTTAAAAATTTTGGTAAGAATATCAAAATTTTCAAAAGAAAATTCAACAAGATTTTCAACAAATTTTAGGTTCAAAAATTTTCAAAAAACATACAAGCTTTTAGAAAATTTGCCAAGATCTTCATAAGAAGACCCAACAAGGTTTTTATCAAATTTCCAAAAGACATGAAAAATTCATTCCAAGAATGGCCAACATGTTTTCAAAAATAAAAATTTTGACAAGAATATCAAATTTTTCAAAAGAAAATTCAACAAGATTTTTTTTAGGTTCAAAAATTTTTCAAAAAACAGAAAGCATTTTGAAAATTTCAAGATCTTTAAGAAGACCAACAAGGTTTTTATCAAATTTCCAAAAGACAAATTTTCATTCCAAGAATGGCCAACATGTTTTCACAAATAAAAATTTTGACAAGAATATCTTTTTTTTTCAAAAATTCAACAAGATTTTCAACAAGTTTTATTTAAAAATTTTCAAAAAAATACATCAAGCTTTTAAAAATTTGCCAAGATCTTCATAAGAAGACCCATCTAAGGTTTTTATCAAATTTCCAAAAGACATGACAAGATCATTCCAAGAATGCCCAACATTGTTTACAAATTTTGGTAAGAATATCAAAATTTTCAAGAGAAAATTCAACAAGATTTTGGCAAGTTTCAAGTTCAAATATTTCAACAAATGACAGACAAGTTTTTAGAAAATTTGCCAAGATCTTCATAAGAAGACCCAACAAGGTTTTTATCAAATTTCCAAAAGACATGACAAGATCATTCCAAGAATGCCCAACATTGTTTACAAATTTTGGTAAGAATAGAAATTTTCAAGAGAAAATTCAACAAGATTTTCAACAAGTTTCAAGTTCAAAAATTTTCAAAAAAGCACACAAGTTTTTAGAAAATTTTCCAAGATCTTCTTCATAAGAAAACCCAACAAGGTTTTTATCAAATTTCAAAAGACATGACAAGATCATTCCAAGAATGCCCAACATTGTTTACAAATTTTGGTAAGAATATCAAAATTTTCAAAAGAAAATTCAACAAGATTCTCAAAAATTTGGTTCAAAAATTTTCCAAAAACAAACAAGTTTTTAGAAAATTTGCCAAGATCATTACAAGAAAGCCCAATAGACTTTTCAAATAAAAAAGCCCGACAAGGTTTTTTTAAGATAATTTAGGTTCAAAATTTCTAAAAAAATAATAACAAGTTTTTTTTTTTTTTTTTTTGAAAAAAAATGCCAAAAATTTTGGATCTTGTTTTTTTGAAACCAACAAGTTTCAACATCTTTAACAAATTTTCATCACAAATCGGTTTTAAATTTCAAGTTGCAAAATTTGGTGTCTTTCTTTTGTATTGACATTCGCTTTTCAAGCTTTGTCAATGAGGGGCATTCTATAAACACCTCATTTTACAACTTGCATTTAACCAACCGGTAGATCTTCAGATTTGTGATAGAAAACAAATCTTGATGTTCTAACGATCATAATGGTATGTCATAGGTTTTGATCGGACCACCTAATTAAAAGTTATCATACAAACAATTTTCAATGATCATGGCTCACCTACACGATGGGCTAATCACATCCTATTCTAAACACTTAATTTTGATTGGTTCTCACAAGAATTAATTTAAAATTAATCAAGTGTGATTTTTGATTGGATTTCATTTTTTTTCATTTTTTTTTTGAAGAAATAATAAAAAATTTTTTTCTTTATGGCATCTTATCTGCTATTTAAAAAAAAATAAATAAATAAAATTGGAGATATGATCCATGAAAAATTCAAAAAAAAAAAAAAATGCTCAAAAAACGTCATTATCTTCAGCAGCTACTTGAATCTCATTTTTGGTCAGAAAAACGTTGAAATTTGGATTTCTCTATTTCTATAAAAGTTGTAGAGAATTAAATTTAATTTCAAGAAACATAAATCCCAAATCAATTGGAATTTTGAGCAGAAAGTTATGGCCAAAAAACGAAACAGGTGCAGAAGATAACACAAATTCAGCATTATCTTCAATTTTCTCTCAAAATTTCAAATGAGTTCAATATCAAATCTGGTCAAGCCTATCTAATAGACTTATCCTTTCCCTTTGCTTTAGAAGAAAGATTTTTGAAAAATAAATTGGGTAAAGAAACAGATAAACCTATGAAAAAATTCAAAAATGCTCAAAAGATGTTACTATTTTCAGCAGCAATTTGAAACACATTTTTCCATGGATAACGTTGAAATTTGGCTTTCTCTATTTCTGAAAAAAGATAATTGAATTTCCTTTCAAAAAACACCCATCTTGAATCAATTGTAATTTTGAGCGGAAAATTAGAGCCAAAAACGAAGCAGGTGCAGCATCATTTCAAAATTTGAATGGGGATTGGTTCCGTAGCTCATTTAGGTTATCTCCTCCCTTAGCTTCAGAAAAGCTAATAACTTAGCTTTAAAGCTAAGCCATCCCTTCCCCTATAAATAGAGAAGACCTCTTCCATTTATGGATGTCAAATTCCCTCTAGAGAGCTAGTTAATTGAAAAAAAAAAAAAAAAAAAAAAAAAAACAACAACAACAACAACAACAACAACAACAATTGAGCAACTATTGTTCTTACTTTGGTTGTAGTTGAGTACTTCTTTGCTTTCTCCTTAGCCCTTTAGGTGATCATTTCCCCTTTTAATTTATCTTTGGTAAGTAGTTCTTTTTTATTCTTTATACATGCTAGAATAAATGCTTACAAATTATTATTCACTTCTTTTATGCTATGCTTGGATGAACATGCCTATGTTTTATTGGTTTTCTCTTGAATGCTTAGATAAACATTTATAGGCTAATAAACAATTTTCTTTTGAATGCTTAGATGAGCACTTCTAGGCTAAAACACAACTTTCTCTTTAATACTTAGATGAAAATGTCTAGGTAGTTGTTTTACATTTTTAAATGCTTGAACAAACATGTCAAAGTATTTTGATTTTGCCTAGATAAACATGTCTAGGGTTTTTCTTTTACTTCTCTTCATAATTGCTTGGATGATCAAATATGCTTAAAGGTTTTATTTTTATTTGTTTCTCTTTGCAATTATGTTGATGATCAAATCACATGACAATTTTGTTTTTCCTCACATGCTTAGATGAACATGTCTAGGTTAGGAATTCTTTATTTATATTGATCTCTTGGATGAACATGCCATTACCTTCATTTTTTTGTTATCTAACAAGTTTTATTTTATTTTTTTTTTTCTCTTCATGTCAAATTCCTCTAACATATATTTATTTACACTTCTTGCAAATCACATGTTTATATGACATATTCTTTGTATTTGTTTGACATGACATGACATTGGCCACCTTAACCTAGGAGACCGGTTTTACCGGGCGAGATGGGTGCTTAATCCCTTCCCATCTCGTAAGTTAGCCTTCGAACCAAGATCAAGGGTTCTAGACAATGTTTTTTGTATATACAATTTTACCTTTTTTAGAATGTAACTAGGAAATAAAGTGATGTAATTTACTTTTCTTAGATTGTACCTAGGACAAAAGGCATTGTAAATTTTCGTTACAAAATTTGATGTAAATTGTCATATACATTAATACAACAGAAGTATTTTTCATTAAAGGTTTTCTTGTTTTTCCTTTTTAAATTAAATAAGTGCCGACTCCATGTAAAACCCTCGATCTAGGGGGGAGCACATTTTACTGTTGGAGGGAGAAAATAATCACTTAACACAACCACACCATCCAAACCAAACTTTTTTTTTTTTTTAATACAGGACCAAACTTTTTTTATATAGCATAATATATAATATATGTTCATGAGAGAGAGAGAGAGAGAGAGAGAGAGAGAGAGAGAGAGAGAGAGAGAGAGAGAGAGAGAGAGAGAGAGAGAGAGAGAGAAACCTTCTCAACCACATGATCAATCTTTTTTTTTAATCACTTTTATTTACTAGAAATATGGTGTATCATTAGTTTAGGTATAACTCTATTATCTAAGTTAAAAGAAATTAAATCCTAGTCCAACTAAAATTCTAGTGTAAAAAATTTTTATATTTTCAAAATAAAATTTAAAACTTAGTGTATTTATATCAACCATTTATCATAATTTTATATTTTACTATAACAAAACGTGCACACTTCATATTTTTCCCGGAACAATAATACGGTAGTTCAACCTAAAATCGATGAGTTTTTTCCCCTGACCAATAAGCCAACCACCTGAGTACCCAATGAGGGATATGTAAATGACTATATGGTTTTACTGCTACTTTTTTGTTCATTTTATATTGCTTGCTTATTATAATTATTCACTCATATTCACTGAAAATTGTGTTCCTTTCAAGACCCTTCCCTTTTTACTTTAAAAAATTCATGACATGACTCATGTCTTAGTTGGATGTAGACTTTTAACTTAGATGAGATAAGGAAATATTACAAATGTGAAGGGTCCATTTACCATAGAAACGACATGGAAAAAAAGTCTCCTAAATAGTTCCAATTTTTTTTTCCCAAGAGATAAGGACTTTTTATCAAGAGATAAGAATGAATGATTGAGGTCTTATGTATTCCAATTCAAATACATTTCATGTGGTGAGGACAGGGACCCGAGGGATGCGCAATAGGGGGCTATGGACCTTAGCTTTTTAAAATTCTTCCTCTCAATATATTTTTATATAAAAATTTTAAAAATTATGTATAAAATTTAACTAAAGGATTCCTATTTTTTTTTTTATTAAAAAAAACCTTTGTATTACATTTATATAAAATGACTAATGCATCATTTTTACACCTCATAATACTTGTATGTCATGCATAGCTATTTAAATCAAAGTATATTCAACGTATATTTTTCAACCAACACTAATCAATGAAAAAGGCAAAAGCACAGTACAATCCTTGTGTAAAAATTGATCATCTCGCTTTCAAATGAAATGGAGATGATCCAATTTTATGGTTGTTAGGCTATGAGCAATGAAAAGGGCAAAGAACAATAAAATCCTCATTCAAAAATTAAGGATCATCATACTTTCAAATGAAAAATAGAAGATCCAATTTTATGGTTGTTATGCTACAAGAAATCTATTGTTTTTTATAGTATGTCGGATTCTCACATTACCAACTTTATTTGGGCCTCAAGCATAGGTTTTACACATTTTTTCAAGTGTAATGAAATAATTTTCACTAAACATAATTATACTAATTAAAAAGATAATGATTATCATACACTTGCTATTGTACACTTACCTCACAGCCACATGGGTTGAAATCATGTGTTATGAAAACACAGTTTCAAAAAAGGTGTGTATGGAGTGTGTGAGAGCAAGTGTGTAACAAAAGCCAACTATTTAGCTTCAAGCTTTCATCGATATTTCAACAAGTGAACTACATACAGGTATGCTAACAACTGCTTCAACTTCTTTATGATTTGCAATATCTAGCTAGCTCATCCCATGTAAATGAAGTTGTTATCCAACAATATTATATTGTTTAATTAAATTCACCAAAAAAAGAGTTGCTTTAAGAAAAAGAAAGTAGCCAAACAATTGGACACAATAAGCCATTACGAATGATAACGTAATTTTGTTATATACTATTTGAGATACAAACAAATATACTTACAGTTGTGGTGTACTTTTGTTTTAGAATCCCTTTTCCTCTCCTTTATATGTGTGCGTGTTTGTTTTTCCAAAAAACAAAAAAAAAACTTATAGGAAGTTGCGAACTACATAGATGAAATCAATTTATATATATGTATGTATGTATGATTTAAAGTATATTATTTATTAGAACAAAGTTTGGCTACAAACTTAGTTGTAGCCTATGGCTATACCAAAATAAATAAATAAAAAATTGTAGCCTAATACTACAACTTCACTCAATATCTTTCTATTAGATGTGAATTTTGAAAAATCTACAATTGGATTACATTTACTTCTTATATCCTTCATGCTTGTAAAATTCTAAGAAAATTGAAGACTAAAAGTTATCTCATTAATTAATTGTTGAAATTGCAAATTTTTATAGTCTAAAATTATTCATAAAAAATAAGTTTATGGATCATATAGTAAATAATATCCGATTAACACAAAATTTGACCTATATGTTAAGATCATAAAGAAAATGCAATCCAATAATTAGATTTTCAATATATGTAGTCATTTTCAATATATGTAGTCATGTTAAAGCTTCATATTTTTTAGAAACAAATGTATTTTACTCGATATTTTTAATAAAATAAAACACAAAAGAAGCTACATCAAATAATTTTTCAGAAGTACCTCACACTAATTATAACATCTACTTCATAGGAGCATTAAATTAATAATTGAGGTCGAAGACATATCAGGTCGTGTTCAAATTCAGGTTAATCTTGATAGGCCTAAGGCACTAAGGGCATTACCTTATTTCCAAGCACAAGCATGAAAGCTATAGTTCCGTTCAATCAATAAAATTCCTAGGAAGTGTTTGTGGCATGCCACCGGCCATTAGTCATAACTCGAAATTTTTTATTTAAAAAACCATATTTTAAAATTTTAAAAATATCGAAAGTATTTAAAAAAACAAAAAAAAAAAAAATTTGTTTTTTCAAAAAGGTTTAAGATAAATGAATAATTTTTTAAAATTTATTAAGGAAATTTTGTGTAAATTTGAAGCCTTATTGAGAGAGAGAGAGAGAGAGAGAGAGAATTTGAAAGAAAAATTGTAATTGTGAAGGAATTTTATTTTCATTTCATGTCATCAAATTTGTGTAAAAAGAAATGCTCATTATGTATCGGTTGAATATAAAACTTTGATTTGGACATGAGATGAAGAAATATTACTCATTTGACGGGTCCATCTACCATGGAAATGCCATGAAAATACATCCCCTAATCTATTTCATTTCTTTACCAAGAAATAAGGGTGAATGATTGAGGTTCTATGTAAACCAATTTAAAAATGTCTCATGTAGTGAAGATAGGGCCCAAGCGGTGGGGGATAGGCCTGGGGCCATGGGCCTTAATTTTCAACTAATAGTCTTCCATTAAAAATTGTATTTATATTTAAATATAAATGAATAATGCATCATTTTTATTCATTTTAATACATTCATGTCATCATGTTTCACTCAAATTCCCTCTCTAAGTAAATCTATTTCATAGAAGTCTTATTTATTATTTAAAAACAAAATCTATTCATTTTTATTGGGATATTTATAGATATAGAAAAAATGGAAATAATATTAATTATGATCAATATCATTTGAAAGATATATAGTTCGAAAATTTTCAAACTGAATAGATGAAGGAAAAAAAAAAAAAAAAGTAACACATGCTGAATCATGTTATTATCCAACTTTATATATATTTAGACACATTTAACTTGGCAGATTAGAAAAATGTTCTTAACTCCACCACTGAGAAGCTTAATTCCATGCTCGTCCAAGAGAACAGATAGAACAGAAAGAACAAATATTTGGTCTTCAAATATTTGATATTTTTATTAAAAATCATGTTTATATTTTATTAAAATGTTTCAAAAGATTATTATTACCAAGAATAGAAAATATAACAAACAAAATTCATATAATCATTGTCACTTTGATGACAATGAGACATGAAATTCAATTTATGGTAATAATAATCTTTTGAACATTTTATAATGATTTGCAATTTTCAAAAACAAAAGTACAACGTGAAAGACGAGAAGGTGTATGATTGATTGATGAAAGGAGAAGGTGAATAATAGAAGGCATGGATGCACTTTCACTGATATTAATTGGATGATACTTATCACCTTCAGCAGCACCATAACCAATGAACCAAAATGACAAATGCACAATATAATACTCGTTCAAAAACAACAAAGATTATCACTCACTTTCAAATGAAATAGAGAAGATCCAAATACGATGGTTGCTAGGCTATGAGAAATTTTTTGTGTGCAGTGGGGTTGGGAGTGTCATATTATCAACTATATTTTTTTACTCTTTCTTTCGGTGGAATCAGAATTAATGATGGGCATCAAGCATAGGTCTTACCTATTCCTCCAAATGTAACGAGAGGATTTCCCTAAATAAAATTATATTAATTACAAGCAGACTGCACAATAATTGTTTACCAGTTCTAATTGAATTATCTTATACTAGCTTCCTTATATATAACTTAGGGTCCGTTTGGTTGGGAGGATGGAAAAGTAAAAGGATAAAAAATGAAGAAATGATAGAAAAGTAGAAAGATAGAAAATATTTTAATTTTCCTCATTTATGTTTAGTTGGGAGAGTGGAAAAGTGGAGGGATGAAATTTTTTTTTGTTTGATTGAAAATGAAATTTATATAAATTTACCATCATGTCCCTATTAAATAAAACAAAAAGTAACACATTATATAATTTTTTAAAAAAAATTATGTATAGATGGAAACTTCAGTAAAAAAAAAAAAAAAAAAAGCATAAGAAATTAACCTAAAACTGTTTTCTAAAAAAAAAGAACAAAAACAAAAACCAACCAAAATTATTGAGAAAATAAACATATGAGCACAAAAAAAGAATAAAAAGAAGAAAGCTACACGTCTAGAAAAAAAATCAAAGAAAAAAAGAAGAAGAAAAGAAGCCAACATGTCCAGACAAAAGCAAGCAAGCAAAAAAAAAAAAAAAAAAAAACAAAGAAGCTAAGGCCTTGTTTGGTTTGTCTTTTCCCATCACTCAAAATTCATTACTCAATTTTCGTCACTCATCACTCATCACTCCTCACTCATCACTATCACTCAAAAATACCCCAATTTTCGATAACTCTGTTTTTGTGGCTTGTTTGGGTGAAATATCCGAGTGAGTTTTGAAACTCCATCACTCACCTTTATGTCAACTCTTTGGGTCCCACAAATATCAATTAAAAATCTCTCGTATTTAACGGTCATAACTCTTACTCGCGTTTCTCTCTCTCTCTGTCTCTCTTCTTCACGCCCTTTCCACCCCAAAACGTCCCCCAAACATCCGAAACCCAAAATTATCAAAATGGAAGCGTGCAAAAGCCCAGCATCATAAATCGGAGTGATGCTCTTCCTCCTCACCTCGAACCTGTCTACGCAAAACCCTAGTTCCTTTCAGCATTTGGACCTGTCTTGAGGATCTCGTTGCCCCTCACTTCCCCGCCTCCTTTGTGTTAGATCCTCCCTTAGCTCGAACTCCGGAAAACCCACACGAAGGAATCCCGGACTCCCAACTCTGAACATAACCCCGTTTGGGAGGACACCGGAAAGTGGGCCTTACACGATCAAAAATCGTGGTAGCATGTGGTAGTCGATTATTCTTTTTAAATTTGGGTCGGTTTTTATTTTTATTTTTATTTTTTATGATCTTGATTATAATTGTTATGATTATGATAGTGTTTGTTATGTTTATGTAGTGGGTTTTTATTTATTTTTGCTAAGAGTGTTAACTATGAGTTTGGCTTATTTTCAGTATTTTTTTTAAAAAAATCTCACTTTATTTGTTTTTTTAATGAGAGTTTGCCATATCCAACGTTGCTCATCTTCCTCACCTTCAACTTGTAAACTCATTGTGGCACTGTGGAGTGCATTAAAGAGAAACTCGTGAGCCCTCTGTTGGTACATGCACTAAATTTCTCTCCGTTCTCATGATTTTGCCTTTATATTTCATAAATATTTTACTGCAGATCTTGTAAATTGGATTTGAACAATCAAATGCTGTGAATACTCTACTTGGATTTGAACATTTTTATGTTAGGTTTTTTTTAATATGAAGATTATAAGACCTCTGTCTTTTGGGACCTCTGTCTTTTGCTTATTACGATGGGTGATTTCCCTCTGTTTCGACTATAATCCATGGGTCCGTTGAGGTCAGAGAGTTTTGTTTGGGTAAAAGATGATAATTGTTAGTATATAATATTTTAGACATATATATGACATGCGTTCTTTATCTCTTTGAACATTTGTTTTTAAAAAATTTTGAGAAACAATTATCTCTTTGAATTGCAACATTCAATTTTATTGTTATGTGAACTCTTTACTTACCCGAATTCATGTACCTAATTGGAGTTGATTTAAAGCATTGGATGTGCAATAAAGGATTTGATTAATATTGGAACTTTATAGGCACCACTATACCTCTTTAATTGAAGAAATGCCTTTAAATTTTCATATCTTATTAAGTGTAGCACTCATCCTAAAACATAAACACCCAAACAACATAAGTTCATAAAAGGCAAAGAAGGGCATCTTTTGGCTGTTTGGTGCAGTCAGAATTTGCAGGCACTCTTTCTAAATTGAAGGGTGTGATAATAAGCTAAACTGAAAAATAAAAATAAAACTATAGCGGGACTACAATGCACTAGTGTCATTGACCAAAATAGAATATAAAATCTGCATTCATTGTCATCTCTGATTGCATATATGTTGATGAAAACTTTTAGTACATGGTTGGCTATGTGTTGAATGACAGTGAATATGCCTTGTAGGGCTGGACGATTCACCACAATGTCGGAGGCAAGTGCCAGTAGCTATAACTCCAACTATAGGGGGCATGTGTGTGACATGAATCAATGCGTGTTGCGGACATCTTTGCAGCTCCATAATTTCGGTGAAGACGCAGTTTTATGGTCAGTAGACATTGGAAGCCTGTAAGTATATCTCTACGCGCTTACTATCATTGTTGTTTCATGGTTAAAGTTGCTATGCTCCTCGGCTCATGTACTTACCGACTTTGTTTAATATGCGGGCGTGTGAACATTATAAGTCCTTTAAATGGTTGGATGGCATCCCATGTAGGCGTGGAGTCAAAACAAGACACCAATTGTCATTGAGAAATTTACTAGGCTTGAGGCCGAGGCAGCTATGGCAAAAAACAATGAGATGGAAGCCCGTGCAATGACAAAGAGACCTACTCCACGAGGAAAGAGTAGCAAAGCGTAGTGCTGAAAAAGCAAAGGTTTCCCTTCGTATGGCCAATGCGCGAGCACGTAAATATCAAGTTGCTCTACTTATGTCATGGTTGGCAATTGTGGTGTTCATTATATTTTCACTTGGTAATAGGGATGTTGGATTACGGCAAATGTGTCCGCCATGACCTTTTTAATTTTTATTAGTTGTTTGGAAATGTATTGTACATGTTGGAAGTGCCTTTTAGTGTAGGTGTTCGACACGGCAATTGTATGTGTCGAATGACGGACTTATTGTATGATTCGTATACATATAATTGTTGTTTTGTAATGGTAGACATTTTGGTAGCATTCTTATTTTTTGTCATTCCTATTGTTTATGATTCAGTTGTGTTGTTAGTATATTTAAGCATTGATATGAATAAAAACAGGGCAAGCGAGAATAAATTGCCAAAAGTTGAGTTGTGTTGTATCTGGGTGTACCAGGATAATAAGTGTACTATTAATAAAAACCTACGTGTTTATCAAAAAAAAAAATCTACATTTTTTAACAAAATAAAAATTAAGAATATGTTCTTATCTCAAAAAACTAAACCAAGTGCACTCTATATATATGTTAGGTTTGTAATATGTTTCAAAACAATAAATTACTTATTACAAACAAAATACTAGTATAAAAAAATTAGTCCTTTAAAGAAAAACTTTTTTGATAAAGCCTTTAAAGAAAAACTTAGAGAAACTCCTGATATTGTCCCAATCATTCCACATTGGAGGCTAATTCCACATTAGAGGCTAATGCCACTAGTTTGTATTGTGAATAGGCTTTGTTCTGAAACTCTTTTGGCTGTGTTAGTGTTTTATGAATTTCCCTTTCTACCAAAAAAAAAAAAAAAAAACAAAAAGATTACATGCCCTGTTTTGAGTTCCTATATATTTTACAAGGTGATATAACATAATTATCCACCTATAACCATATCAGATACACAATAATTGGTCCTTCAAAAATACTCCATTGCAAAAAGGTATTACATATAAAATGCATTGCGAAAAGGTATTACATATAACCATGTCCAATTGCTTACATTACCAATAGGTATTACATACACTTACTTTAAAATTGCCAAAAAGAATTACATCAGAAATGTCAATAGATTATTGACATTAGCCATTACATGTAAGCATGTGTACAGTTAATCTTAATTACAAAAAAATGCATCATAATGTCCAAAAGGGTGCATCACGTGTCATGCTAAGTGACTTCTAGTCACGGTACCTAGACTTATACAAAAGTCCCAACAAAATGTTATGGGACTGGGTATTAGCTCTATACAAGTCCCAACAAAAAGGGTGAATCCTTAGACATGCCAACCATTAACGTCGACGTCACACGTACTCCTCCCACATACGGTCAATTATATCATTCCTGAATTCACCCATTGCTCTCTTCTATGCATTAGACATCTCCCTCACATGTCTTCTTTCGGCACTTGCACTCGACTCGGGAGAGTTCCCATTGTTTCCGGTTTGCATATCATCCCTACTAAGGTTCTCCCACGTGTTAAACAGAACATCCCTTCGATTATTGATGCGTATGAAATTATGTAACACACAACACACAGAAACAACTAAACGCCGACGATATTGCTTATACTTCGCCGTGTTGCTCAAGATGGGAAAGCGAGCCTTCAAGACTCCAAAACACCTCTCAATCACCATGCGCAATGAAGAGTGTCTATAATTAAACAACTCTTTCCCCGATTTTGGTTGCCTAGTACTCCTCCTCCTAAATTCTTGGGCATGATATCGGGTGGCCTTATGTGGTGGAGAGAACGATGCACCAATGGGATACCCCGAATCAACCAAGTAATAGGAACCTACAAGAATAGCATATCCAAATCAGTAATAATAAAGGGATTAAATCAGTAAAATAATCTAAGCAAAGGAACTATGTAACACATTGCAGCACATAGTGTAGCAGAGTTGCCACACCGGTGCAGCCCAAAGCTGCAAACACGTGCGACAAGTAGTGCACTACCTGCCGCGACCGTGTTGCGCCTTGATTTGCAGTGGTGTGGCGATTCTGGCGACTAGTGCACACGGCTGCCACACCAATGCAGCCCGAGTATTATCGGACAATTTCTTCAATATCTCATCCTTTCATCTTACTATTGAAAGATTGGCTAATATTTCATATTAATACAATACATGAATTTAGCTATTAATTATTAGCAAATAAGATTTTGATCTTCATATCAGCATTAAAGCCCCAAGGATATTATGCACTAGTCTTCACATGCATGGAAACTATAACTTTCCAGGTTTGTACTAAAACATAGCATATAGAACTTTTGTTAGGACACCTAGTAGTTTGCCACACAGTGTAGCGACCCAAGTTACAACACGGTCAGGGGCTGCAACAATTCCTAAAAATACCATTGAAGCCCTCAAGAAAGCGTGTTGAAACCAAGCCGAACACTGAAGCAAAGCCACCCCAAAACTACAAGGAAAAAAAAAAAATCAAACCGACCATCAAAGGCTCGGCAAACCCACTATGAACACCACCAGAAACAGGCCCAAAATACCCGGAAAAACAACCCAAAAATCTCACCGCAAATCATTCTTTGAAAATCAAGAAAACAGTCCCTGAAGGTTGTAAAAAACGTACACCAACTTTGAACTAATTCTTAGGTATTCAATTATAATCAATGGTACTAGATTGGGACGTTTGGCATTGATTGTTCAAGTCCAGTTTGGAAATAGGACACAAATTTTATTGCATTTAGACACTAAGTTTCATTCAACCGACAAAAAAAAAAAGAAATGGTGATAAATTTGGTGTACAAAGCAAAGTCAAGGAAATGTTATTTATCAAGTCAATTTTTAAAACCTCCCATACAAAAATAAATAAATAAAAAATAAATAAGAATATGTCAACAGCTAGTCTTGGTGTGGCGGCTACTAGCCGCAACACCGATTCAGGGGGCGCAGACACGGTGCGGCTTGGGCTGCACCGTGTGGCGGCCTACTAGCTTGAGCACCCTAGTAGCTGCCACACCATCGCCCAAGTTTTGTGTGTTGCCCCCCCTGACCGGTGTGGCATTTCTGCCGCACTAGCTGCCGCAACACAAGGCGATAGCTAGTAGTTGCCACACCAAAGTCATGCCCAAGTCGTGACCGGGTGTATCCTCTCAATACAATTATTGAGAAGTCCTAAAATGTATCCTCTCAATACAATTCATGATGCTAAAATCTTGGTTAACAAGCTTTACCCTGTTAGCTATTTAAATTTTATTTAATTTCAAAATTTTTTTTTTTGGGGTATTCCTTTTTCATTTTTCGTATTGCAATTGGCCATATGCTAATAAATACCTCCAATGTTTTGCAGACTTTGGTGTTAGGACACCCTAGTAGCTGCCACACCGGTGCAGCCCAAGCCGCACTGTGTTGTAGACTTTGAACTGGTGTGGTACTGGTGCACTAGGCCGCCGCAACACGGTCAGTGCAAACAACTAGTAATGTTGCCACACCGGTCAGCCCAAATCGCAGACTGTGTGTTGCGGCTTTGGGTTTGCCGTGACTGTGTTGAAGCTTGGGTCTCTCAGATCTTGGTGTGGCATTTCTTTGCACTAAGTTGTTGCAACACGGTCACGGCGGCTAGTGCACTATTAGCTTTGCACCGTGTTGCGATAGCTAGTGCAGAACCTGCCACACCAGTGTAGCAGCCCAATACTCTAAATGTCAAAAGCCCTCAAATGAGTTGATAAAGTTCTACATGAACCAGCCACACCAGGAAACCATGGAAAAAATTTACAATATAAAGTTCTACATGAAAACAAATAAAGCTAGGGACTCAAACAAACCCACAAATCATGGAAAACATTTACAATATAAAGATCATCATTAATTCACTATCGAACTCACACAAAGCCACAACCATTAGGATTTAAGTTAAAGACGCCTACCTTTCGGTGGCCATGGGAAGCCATGCTTCGGGTCTTTAATAGCTTCTTCAAACACCCTGGAGTCGTTGGCGCTTCCCTTCCAACCACCATGGACATACGTAAACCGCATGTCATGGTCACATGCACATATGACGTTGGTTGTAACAGTGCTCTTGTGACTCCTATGAGTCCGGAGTCTTATCATTGAAGGCCAAGAACTAACATGTGTTCCGTCAATAGCTCCTATGCTTCTCTACAGTGAATAGTGCCAATTAGTTGAAATACTATATAGTAATGTGTACAACCATTTTGGAAGATATTATGAAATTATTTACCTCAAACCAAGGGTCATACTTATTGTTCCCTTGCAAATGCTCTGGAAGGCCTACCACATTCGGATTCGACTTGATTAAATGTTGGCCCCATGTGTGGACAGCTCGCAACACCCTATGGAACTTGCGATCCCACGGTTTGGTGGAATGATGAAATCATGCGCCGCCATAGGCCGCATCCGAGTATTATGCCCAACAGTGTACAAGAATATGGCCACTGCCTCCTGCACGTCAACACGCCCCTTCCCTTCCTTCAAGTACCCATAATGTTTCAGCTCATCAACCAAGTGCTTAGTGTCATGCGGAACATCTCATGACAATTGGTAGGATTGCCATCTCTCACTTGAGCCATATAATCGCTTCCAGTCAAAATGCTAGTACGTTGTGGGCGCTTGTCGTAATGCCGTTGGAAATATGCCACCATCTCGCCAATAAATGGAAATACAAACCAAAACTCCTCCTCCTCACTTTGTCATACTACGAGTCCGTATCGCACCGGTGGTCATGTCATCGTCACAATCACTTATATCCATGTCATCATCACTCAAACTAGTGTCCATGTCATCACCACAACCACCACTTTGTCCATGTCATCATCGTCGGAGTTAAAATAAGCATCATCAAAATTATATTGCCAGAAAGGATCAGTGGGGGAGACCATTATACCTATACCCTGAAAAAACTAAAGCATTAGAACCAAAGATATTGAAATATATAAACGGAAAATTAATATAAAGTACCAAGAGAATTGCAATAATGTTAGCTGAACTCACCTTACAATGTAAGTAACATGAACTAAATAAAAAATATTAAAAAATATATATATAGTACTATAAAAAAACACCAAGTACATAACAAAGCCCACACACTAATTTAAGTAACACCATAATCACAAGCATAGTTCACAACACTTTAACATTACAATAAAACTACATTAAATAAAATTGTTCAACTGATAGCAAAGAGGAATAAAACCAAACGTCGAATATTGTCCAAGCACACACACATAAAGTCCTTAAATGATACTTAAAAACTAAACCAAGTGTTTTCTCAAAAAGAAAAAAACTAAACCAAGTAATTCACATAGAGTGTCACATAACAAAAGGTAGAACAAAAGCAATCCCCATTAATTATCCGGTTGCTGAGCATGGCGCTCCATAAACCTCTTCCTCCTTTGCTCGGGCATGCCCATGAACAAGGATCGCCACCACCGGCAGATTGTGCAACATGATTAGAGCTACCAAAAGACTTTCCCTTTTTTTTGGAAAACCTTTCCCTTGCCAAGGCAGTGTACTCTTGAAGAGCCATGGTCATCTCACTAGCCCTATCATTCTTCTTAGCAACCTTCTTCCCCTTGATAGTAGGCTCTTCCATGGGACGTTTGTCCGCACATTGGGTTTGCTCATCAACAGTGGGATCATCTTGGGTTACGCCCTCCATGTTGGGATTGTAGCAATCATCATCATCCAATTGGGTACGATATGCCTCACGTTCCTCATTGGCAAGTTCCTCTTCCAGGACACGCTCTTCATCACTATCTAGGGCTAGCGTGTTTGAGGAAATTTGAAGGGAACCAATTGCAGTATTAGGGGCAAAAAGTTGCTTAAGCTTCTCATAATAAGGACACCCTTTCTTCCGTAATGCGATTTGCCTTATTATCCCCCCGAAATGACAATATATACATCAAAATCATGCTAATATGAAATAGAAAATTACAAACAAATATACAAAGAATTAGGATAGTAAATATAACATACCGCAATCACGTTAGCCCACACCTCATCGAAGCGATCACCGTTTGGGTTTGTCTCATCCCACCCCAACCCGGTATGCCTCAAAAGCTGGCCCCACTTTCTTTGTTTTTGCCTAAGCCTATTATGCTTGTCTTTCACTTGCTTAGGGGTGATACCCTTCCTAGTTTGCTCATTTAGGGTTTTCGTAATTGATAACCAAACTTTGGCCTTAAAGACACCATGTCCTATGTTCCCCTTTTGTTGTTCATTGACCATGAGGTCAATGAAAAGATGTTCAATGTGGGGAGGCCACTTTTTCTCGTCAACATCCTGTGTTTCTTGTGCCATCTAATACAAGTTTCCCAACACAATTGCATATGTTAATATTTGTATATTCATAGTTCTATGAATTGGCCACTAAAATGATTCATTTATAGAGTTGTTTGGGATTACAATTAAAAAAAAAAAAAAACTACAATAGCATGTGATTATATGGAGGGGATTCATGAGGCGGGTTCGGGATTGGGATTTTTTTTCCTTCTTTAATAATTAAATAATGCTTCATGTAAGAAAAATGAAAATTATATAAGGAACCAAAGCACACAGGCAATGTACTAAGTAACTAGCAAGAAAAAGAAAAAATGAAGAAAAATATGATTTATAAAATTTTGAGATTGAATTATATAATTGTGGAGTTGAGTAACATATTATTTAAATCCTAGATTTTAAGTTAGGTTTTGTTTTTATTAATATTAAACTTAAATATTTTACTATTTTGCTAATCAGTTATTATATTGAGGTTGATTGAAATAGTCTATTATAGTGTTGAAGTTTATTATCTTATTATTGATTGAGATAGAAACCTCTTTGTAGAATATAATATTAATCAACGTTTCTATTTTCTTTTATTTATTTATTTAGAGATTACACCAGGATGTAAGCATGAAATGACAAATTAGTTCTTTGAACAAATTGAAGATTTTGATGTCTAGAAATTTATAAGAAGTTGGTTTTGGAGGTATGAATCTCTAACCAACCACTCAACTTAAGTGAAGAAGATAAAAAAACCTATTTAGACAGCAATTTATTTCATAATTCTTCAAGTGCCAGTTTCACAACCATTTGTAGTACTAAGATGTAAAGAAATCAAATGAAAAGATACTACCTATTGCTAGTGACATAATTTGCAGATAAAATCAACTAAAACATGCTGTACTAATTAGAATGGAGGTAAAAAAAAGACAAATCACATATTTCTCTTCAAGGCAGAATGGTAAGTTTAACCCCATGAATATTGCTCATCCGCATTACCCGGCCCTTTAAATCGGTACTTCTAAGTCTGCTATGGTCAAACGTTGTTTTTTTTTTTTTGGATAAAATGCATCTAATAAAAATAACAATGTATATAAACTCCTGCATTCCAGGCTTCCAATCACAAAATCTTCAAGAAAAATTTCACTTAAGACTAAATATAGTTTGAAAAAAACAAGCTTTTTTTTTTTTCACTTACATGCTTTGTTTTGGACCTATGGTATTAGAGTAAGATAATACAAATTTTCCCTAAAAATCCATATGAGAAGAATTCAATCAACATGTCTCATAAGCCATAACCAACATCGATTACTTTAAATCAAAAACCCCTTTCACATCCAACAAAAAACCCAAACCGGACAGGGGACATGGAAAATGGAGAGGGAGAGAGAGATTTATCGCACCGGGAGATAATATTGCACCGGGAAAGGGGAGAGAGGTATGGACACGGTGACAGAGAGCTACACTCGCCGGTGAAGATTCCGGCCTGGTTCAGAGCTTCGATGAGGCGTTGTTCTTCAAACACGGACGATCTTCTCAAGCCTCGTTCGGTCTTGAACACTGTTGTGGTGCCATGGAGCTAGCTCGCTAGGGATAAGGATGGAAGTGAAAATGAGAGGGAAGTGAGAAGAGGGAAATTTTTAGGAAAAATTTTTCGAACAAATGCAGAGTAACAGGGAAGCAAGCTCCAACGGTCGGATAGATGGGACAATTCACTGGTCGAATGGGGCCCACCGAGATAGCTTATTACGAAAGCGCCTTTGAGTCATGGGTGATGAGTTTTGAAAACAAGGAAAATGTGTTTTCATTTTTGGTCTTCATCACTCAGTTTTTTGAGTGATAGGATCACCAAAACCAGATGACCAAACATGAGTGATGGTGTCCAAACAAAATATTTTCCGTGGGTCCCACAAATTTTGGATGATGAGTGATGAAAACAAGATCATATCACTCAAAACTCGCTCATCCAAACAACCTCTAACACACGTTAGTAACAAAAAGAAAAAAAAAAAAATCAGGGGAAGATTAAAAAAAAAAAAAGCCAACATGTTGGTACCAAAAAAAAAAAAGGAAAAAAAAAAAAAAGGTTAATACGGTAGAGACTTGGAGGTGAATTCTAAGGGTATTTTTGGAAGCTCATTTCATATAGCTCCTAAAGTTTTAATAATATATTGAAAATATATTTCCTTTAATATACAATTTTAATTACGGGTATGCTACTAATATATTATTAAACTATTTTTATCCCACTCCTTTTCTCTCTTTTGCTTAAGGGTGTATTTGTTTGGAGGTAAAATAGGGTGGATAGAAAACTTTAGAGAGAAAATAGGAAGAAAATTTTTTTTGGAGTGTGTTTGATTAGGTGGGGAGGAAGGAAAATAAATAATAGGGCCAAGTTGTTTTCTCTCTAGGCCCATAAAAAGGTTTTCTCTCCAAAATGGAGAAAAATCGAGAGAGAAAAGCTCATGAAAGGAGCTTCCAAAAATATCCTTAAAATTCACCTCTAAGTCTCCAACGTATTAGCTTTTTTTTTTCCCCTTTTCTGTTACCAACATGTTGCCTTTTTTTCCATTAGTAACACCCCCTTATACTTCCTAGGAAGAATTCGCACGGCTACAGTGGAACCCTTTATTTTATTTTATTTTTTTTTCCCTTTTCTAGTACCAACATGTTGCCTTTTTTTCTTCTTCCTCCTTTGATTTTTTTTTTCTTTCTGTTACTAACGTGTGTTAGCTTTTTTTTTTTTTTTTTTTTTTTTTTTTTTTTTTTGTTGCTTGCTTGCTTTTGTCTGGACATGTTGACTTCTTTTTTTCTTTGATTTTTTTTTCTAGATGTGTAGCTTTCTCCTTCTTTTTTTTCTTTTTGTGTTCATATGTTTATTTTCTCATTAATTTTGGTTGGTTTTTGTTTTTTTTTTGTTTTTTTTTTTTTTTTAAACTGAAGTGTCCATCTATACACAATTTTTAAAAATATAATGTGTTACTTTTTATTTTATTTAATAGGGACATGATGGTAAATTTATATAAATTTCATTTTCAATCATACAAAAAAAAAAATTTCATCCCTCCACTTTTCCACTCTCCCAACCAAACATAAATGAGGGAAATTAAAATATTTTCTATCTTCCCACTTTTCTATCCTTTTTTCATTTTTTATCCTCTTACTTTTTCATCCTTCCAATCAAATGGACCCTAAGTTATATATAAGGAAGCTAGTATAAGATAATTCAATTAGAATTGGTACACAATTATTGTGCAGACTGCTTGTAATTAATATAATTTTATTTAGGGAAATCATCTCTTTACATTGGAGGAATAGGTAAGACCTATGCTTGATGCCCATCATTAATTCTAATTCCACCGAAAGAAAGAGTAAAAAAATATAGTTGATAATATGACACTCCCAACCCCACCGCACACAAAAAATTTCTCATAGCCTAGCAATATAAAACTATATATTTTATCAATATATTTAATCATTTATCATAATTTTATATTTTACAATAAAAAAATAAAATAAAAAAACATGCACACTGCATATTGTCCCTAGAATGATAGTATGGTGGTTAAACATAAAATTGGTGAGTTTACATTTTTCTCCAGACCAATGAACCAACCACCAAAATACCTAATGCGGGATATGTTGATAAAATATATAGTTCTAATGCTAATTTCTTACTCATTTTATATTGCATAATTATTATAATTATTCACTCATGTTCACTGAAAATTGTTTCCTTTCAAGACCTCTCCCTTTTTATTTTTTTAAAAATTCAAGACATGCTTATGTCTTAGCTGGACATAGACTTTTAACTTAGATGAGAGATAAGGAAGTATTACAAATTTGAAGGGCCCATTTACCATGGAAACAACATGGAAAAAAGAATCTCCTAAGCTATTCCATTTCTTTACCAAGAGATAAGGATGAATGATTGAGGTCCTATGTATACCAATTCAAATACATTTCATGTTGTGAAGATAGGGACCCGAGGGGTGTGCGACAAGGGGCTATGGACCTTAGCTTTTTAAAATTCTTTCCCTCTTCTATATTTTTATATAAAAATTTTAAAATTTATGTATAAAATTTAACTAAGGGACTCCTTTTTAAAATAATAATAATAATAATAACTAGTCGCTAACCCGTGCGATGCACGGGAAAACTATTAGAAAATAATAAAGCATGCATATATTAAAAGACAATTTAAGTTCATGTGTGCTTGCAAGGGATACATACCTAAATAGTTCTTGCAGTAGAAATAAAAGCCTTATTTTTGAGATAAAGAACTGATGTAAACAAACTAACCTTACATAAAACAAATTAAAAAAAAAAAAAAAACATAAAGCTGATGTCACGGGAAATTCAGCCACATAGTAGTAATATATAAATCTCTTAAAACCTAAACCTAAACCTAAACATAAGGACTAAATATATAAACAAACTAACCTTACAAAAGCTGAACTTGATAAACTAAAATCTATACCGTGAGTTGTAGATCTCGAATGCTATACCGTGCGTTTAGGGCTTCCTACATCTAGAGAGAGAGAGAGAGTTTGCAGAAACAAAAAAAAAAAATCTCTCTATAGCTTAAGAAACACAATATACTAAAATCAAAGAGATAAAATTTTCAGATGACAAAATATTATAGATAAACAAAACTAACCTTACAAAAGCTGAACTTTATAAGCTAAAATCTATACCGTGCATTGTAGATCTTGAATGCTTTAGGGCTTCCTACGTCTAGAGAGAGAGAGAGAGAGTTTGCAAAAACCGTGGCTTTATATTTCTTAACTTGAGAGAGGGGTAAGGTTGCTAGGGTTTTGTAGATCTTGAATGCTTTAGGGCTTCCTACGTCTGGAGAAAGAAAGAGTTTGCGTAAACCGTGACTTTATATTTCTTAACTTGAGAGAGGGGTAAGATTGCTAGGGTTTTGAGGAGTTATAATTTTTATTTATTTTTTATTTTTTAAATATTGTCTTGACGTGGAAAATTGTGGTGCCAGCAAAGGCTTCGGTTTTATATATATATATATATATATATATATAGATAATAATAATAGTACAACATTTATATAAAATGACTAATTAATGCATCATTTTTATGCCTCATAATATTTTTATGGCATGTGTAGTTCATTAAATTAAAATTTATTCAAGGTATATTTTGATTACTTTCTAACCAACACTAATCAACGAAAAGGCAAAATCACAATATAATCCTTGTTCAAAATGGATCATCTTGCTTTCAAATGAAATGGAGATGATCCAATTTTATGGTTAGGCTACGAGAAACGAAAAGAGTAACGGATGATATAATCCTCGTTGAAAAAGGATCATCGCATTTTCAAATGAAATAGAGAAGATCCAATTCTATGGTTGTTAGGCTGCGAGAAATCTATTCTTTTTTTCTTTTCTTTTTTAACAGTACTTTGGATTCTCACATTATCAACTTTATTTTTACCCTTTCTTTGGTTGAAATTGACCTTAGAATGTGGGCCTTAAGCATAGATCCTACCCATTTTTCAAATGTAATGAAATAATTTCCCCTAAATATAATCATATTAATTAAAAATATAATGAGTATCACTAACTTACAATTGCACACTCACCGCACAGGCACGTAGATTGAAATCATGTGTTTTGAAGATAAAAGAGGGTGTGAACGGAGTGTGTGGAGCGAGTGTGTAACAAAAAGCCAACTATTTAGCTTGAAGCTTCAATCGATATTTTAACAAGTGAATTAACTACAGGTATGCTAACAACTGCTTCAACATCTTTATGATTTGCAATATCTAGCTAGCTCATCCCATGTAAATGAAGTTGTTATCCAACAATATTATATTGTTTAATTAAATTCACCAAAAAAAGAGTTGCTTTAAAAAAAAGAAAGTAGCCAAACAGTTGGACACAATAAGCCATTACGAGTGATAACGTAATTTTGTTATAGACTATTTGAGATACAAACAGCTGTACTTACAGTTGTGATGTGCATTTGTTTTAAAATCCATTTCTCCCTCCTTTGTGTGTGTGGGTGTTTGTTTCTAAAAAAAATAAAAATAAATAAAAACTTAACTTATAGGAAGTTGCGAACTACGTAGATGAAATCAATTTATATATATATATATATATGTATGTATGTATGTATGTATGTATGTGCGTATAATTTAAAGTATAATATTTATTAGAACAAAATTTGGTTACAAACTTAGTTGTAGCCTATGGCTTTACCAAAATAAAAAAAAAAAAATTGTAGCCTAATATTATAACTTCACTCAATATCTTTCTATTAGATATGAATTTTGAAACATTTACAATTGGACTATATTTACTTCTTATATCCTTCATGCTTGTAAAATTCTAAGAAAATTGAAGATTAATAGTTATATCATTAATTAGTTGTTGAAATTGCAAATTTTTTAGTCTAAAATTATTCATAAAAAACAAGTTTATGGATCATGTAGTAAATAATATTCGATTAACACAAAATTGACATATATGTTAAGATCATAAAGAAAATGTAATTTAATAATTAGATTTTCAATTTATGAAGTCATGTTAAAGCTTCATATTTTTTTAGAAACAAATGTATTTTACTCGATATTTTTAATAAAATAAAACACAAAATAAGCTACATCAAATAATTTTTCAGAAGTACCTCACACTAATTATAACATCTACTTCATAGGAGCATTAAATTAATAATTGAGGTCGAAGACATATCAGGTCGTGTTGAAATTCAGGTTAATCTCGATAGGCCTAAGGTACAAAGGGCATTACCTTTTCATTCTGTAAAATTTCCAAGCACAAGCATGAAAGCTGTAGTTCCGTTCAATCAATAAAATTCCGAGGAAGAGTTTGTGGCATGCCACCATTAGTCATAACTCGAAATTTTCTATTTAAAAAACCATATTTTAAAATTTTAAAAATATCGAAAGTATTTAAAAAAACAAACGAAAATGAAATTTTGGTTTTTCAAAAAGGTTTAAGATAAATGAATAATTTTTAAAAATTTATTAGGGAAATTTTGTGTAAATTTGAAGCCTTATTGAGAGAGAGAGAGAGAATTTGAAAGAAAAATTGTAATTGTGAAGGAATTTTATTTTCGTTTCATGTCATCAAATTTGTGTAAAAAGAAATGCTCATTATGTATCGGTTGAATATAAACCTTTGATTTGGACATGAGATGAAGAAATATTACTCATTTGACGGGTCCATCTACCATGGAAATGCCATGAAAATACATCCCCTAATCTATTTCATTTCTTTACCAAGAAATAAGGGTGAATGATTGAGGTCCTATGTAAACCAATTTAAAAATGTCTCATGCAGTGAAGATAGGGCCCAAGCGGTGGGAGATAGGCCTGGGGCCATGGGCCTTAATTTTCAACTAATTGTCTTCCTTTAAAAACTGTATTTATATTTATATTTAAATATAAATGAGTAATGCATCATTTTTATTCCTTTTAATACATTCATGTCATCATGTTTCACTCAAATTCCCTCTCTAAGTAAATCTATTTCATAGAAGTCTAATTTATTATTTAAAAACAAAATCTATTCATTTTTATTGGGATATTTATAGATATAGAAAAAATGGAAATAATATTAATTATGATCAATATCATTTGAAAGATATATAGTTCAAAAATTTTCAAACTGACTAGATGAAAAAAAAAAATTGAGTTATATGAATATTAACACAGTCTAAATATCTTTGTTATATATGAAAAAAAAAAAAGAAAAAAAAAAAAGTAACACATGCTGAATCATGTTGTTATCCAACTTTATATATATTTAGACACATTTAACTTGGCAGATTAGAAAAATGTTCTTAACTCCACCACTGAGAAGCTTAAGTCCATGCTCGTCCAAGAGAACAGATAGAACAGAAAGAACAAATATTTGGTCTTCAAATATTTGATATTTTTATTTAAAATCATGTTTATATTTTATTAAAATGTTTCAAAAGATTATTATTACCATGAATAGAAAATATAACAAACAAAATTAATATAATCATTGTCACTTTGATGACAATGAGACATGAAATTCAATTTATGGTAATAATAATCTTTTGAACATTTTATAATGATTTGCAATTTTCAAAAACAATAGTACAACGTAAAAGACGAGAAGGTGTATAATTGATTGATGAAAGGAGCAGGTAAATAATAGAAGTCATGGATGCACTTTCACTGATATTAATTGGATGATGCTTCTCACCTTTAGCAGCACCATAACCAATGAACCAAAATGACAAATGCATAATATAATACTCGTTCAAAAACAAAAAGGATTATCACTCACTTTCAAATGAAATAGAGAAGATCCAAATACGATGGTTGCTAGGCTATGAGAAATTTTTTGTGTGGTGGGGTTGGGAGTGTCATATTATCAACTCTATTTTTTTACTCTTTCTTTCGGTGGAATTAGAATTAATGATGGGCATCAAGCATAGGTCTTACCTATTCCTCCAAATGTAAAGAGATGATTTCCCTAAATAAAATTATATTAATTACAAGCAGTCTGCACAATAATTGTTTACCAGTTCTAATTGAATTATCTTACACTAGCTTCCTTATATATAACTTAGGGTCCGTTTAGTTGGGAGGATGGAAAAGTAAGAGAATAAAAAATGAAGAAATGATGGAAAAGTGAGAGGATAGAAAATATTTTAATTTCCCTTATTTATGTTTGATTGGGAGAGTGGAAAAGTGGAGGGATGAAAAAAAATTTTGTTTGATTGAAAATGAAATTTATATAAATTTACCATCATTTCCCAATTAAATAAAACAAAAAGTAACACATTATATTTTTAAAAATTATGTATAGATGGACACTTCAGTAACAAAAAAAAAAAAAAAAAAAAGCATAAGAAATTAACCAAAAAGTGTTTTCTAAAAAAAAAAAAAAAGAACAAAAACAAAAACTAACCAAAATTAACGAGAAAATAAACATATGAGCACAAAAAAAAAAAAAAAAGAAGAAGAAGAAAGCTACATGTGGGGCCCAATAGTTTATGGGCCAGGCCCACTTGCTCACGGGGAGCCCGTAGACCCAAGCCGAAAAAAAGTTATGGCCCAAGCTCAAAAGTATAAGGCCGAGGATGGCCCAGATCACGCACTGAGGACGGTTTTAGTCCTCGGCAAACCTAAAGCTCCCTCACGAAGAGGGGTAAAAAAGAGGTAAAGGAACAAATTTGTAAGAAGATCTAAAATATCTTGGGCAAGTTACCCTTATTACCCTCCCGAGATAGGACTCGTACCTAATGAAACCAGATTCTTAGGCTTTATCGGATCATCCCCAACAATTAGGGATTAGACGACGGGACAAATAGATCCTAAAAAGTTGACCCTACACGTGGACGAAGGACAGCAAACGTGGGATAGTATAAAAGAAAACGTAAGGTAACGAAGAAAAGGATCCCATCTCACTTTTCGGAAAAACTCCAGGGATGAGAATACTCGGACAATACATGCGCACCACCATGAAAAACCCACCGTCGGGTAACCGGAGAAAAACGTTAGTGCTCCTCGGACATGATCCGAGGAGCCCAATCCCTCAAGTTACAAAGTCAGAGGGCTTGGTTACCTAGCCTGAAGCCTTTTTCTTATCCGGGTTTCCCTAAAGTCCGGTCTAGGCCAACGCCCCGTGACCAAACGCTAGCCTTTCCAGCCCACTCTCTACAAATCATATTGTGAGGGATCTTCCACGTGCAAGCCCAACACCGTTGTTGGGCCGTTAAAGAATCGTGTCCCTACAATTGGCGCGATGCGTGGGAAGGCTTGCGCGTTGGCGCAGGTGGCGCATGAGTCAACCCTCCAGCAAGCGGAGATTCGCAAGTTTTTCCCCATCTCCGGTGACCTGAAGTTGTCGCTCTGATATAAACTTGTACCAGGGCTTACATCCTGTAGCGCCAACGGCACGGGCATCTCTAGGGGCTTCCGACCCCAAATCAGCTCTCCCCGTCGTGGTCAAGGGGCTGACCTGCAAAAAAACCATAAGTTTTGAACAGAACCAAGGCCTTGCATGGTCCTCGGACTCAAGCCTGTGGGGAAACCAAGTACACAAAAGAAAAAACATAAGTTTTGGACAGAACCAAGGCCTTGCATGGTCCTCGGACTCAAGCCGATGGGGAAACCAAGTACACAAAAGAAAAACCAAAAGTTTTGGACAGAACCAAGGCCTTGCATGGTCCTCGGACTCAAGCCTATGGGGAAACCAAGTACACAAAAGAAAAACCATAAGTTTTGGACAGAACTAAGGCCTTGCATGGTCCTCGGACTCAAGCCTATGGGGAAACCAAATACACAAAAGAAAAACCATAAGTTTTGGACAGAACCAAGGCCTTGCATGGTCCTCGGACTCAAGCCTATGGGGAAACCAAGTACACAAAAGAAAAACCAAAAGTTTTGGACAGAACCAAGGCCTTGCATGGTCCTCGGACTCAAGCCTATGGGGAAACCAAGTACACAAAAGAAAAAATATAAGTTTTGGACAGAACCAAGACCTTGCATGGTCCTCGGACTCAAGCCTATGGGGAAACCAAGTACACAAAAGAAAAACCAAAAGTTTTGGATAGAACCAAGGCCTTGCATGGTCCTCGGACTCAAGCCTATGGGGAAACCAAGTACACAAAAGAAAAACCATAAGTTTTGGACAGAACCAAGGCCTTGCATGGTCCTCGGACTCAAGCCTATGGGGAAACCAAGTACACAAAAGAAAAACCATAAGTTTTGGACAGAACCAAGGCCTTACATGGTCCTCGGACTCAAGCCTATGGGGAAACCAAGTACACAAAAGAAAAACCAAAAGTTTTGGACAGAACCAAGGCCTTGCATGGTCCTCGGACTCAAGCCTATGGGGAAACCAAGTACACAAAAGAAAAACCAAAAGTTTTGGATAGAACCAAGGCCTTGCATGGTCCTCGGACTCAAGCCTATGGGGAAACCAAGTACACAAAAGAAAAACCAAAAGTTTTGGACAGAACCAAGGTCTTGCATGGTCCTCGGACTCAAGCCTATGGGGAAACCAAGTACACAAAAGAAAAACCATAAGTTTTGGACAGAACCAAGGCCTTGCATGATCCTCGGACTCAAGCCTATGGGGAAACCAAGTACACAAAAGAAAAACCATAAGTTTTGGACAGAACCAAGGCCTTGCATGGTCCTCGGACTCAAGCCTATGGGGAAACCAAGTACACAAAAGAAAAACCAAAAGTTTTGGACAGAACCAAGGCCTTACATGGTCCTCGGACTCAAGCCTATGGGGAAACCAAGTACACAAAAGAAAAACCAAAAGTTTTGGACAGAACCAAGGCCTTGCATGGTCCTCGGACTCAAGCCTATGGGGAAACCAAGTACACAAAAGAAAAAACATAAGTTTTGGACAGAACCAAGGCCTTGCATGGTCCTCGGACTCAAGCCTATGGGGAAACCAAGTACACAAAAGAAAAACCATAAGTTTTGGACAGAACCAAGGCCTTGCATGGTCCTCGGACTCAAGCCTATGGGGGAAACCAAGTACACAAAAGCACAGTCGGAGTTCCCTACTTCCCGGTCGGCCGCTCGGATGGATTATTTAGAGATTATCAGTCTTGGACGGTATTCACGCGTTTATCACAGAATATTCAACTATTACCCCGGTTAGTTTCCTAAATTTGATTTACTATGAATTATCGATATAATGCCTGGTAGTACTGGTAGATTAGAATTAGTTAGATTATGTTTCAAGGTATCTTGCTCTAAATATTCTTGAAGCAAACACACACATGGAGCACACCCATTCACAAAGTAATGTTGCCCAAAAGATCAAGTACTCAAAACATGTAAATAAATTTCTATTTTTACTAAAACAAAGAAGTAGTACAACAGTACAATGAAAAACGGAATCAAACTTATGTCGAGCTCACTACATAATTGAGTAGGAAGATACTGAGAAAAATAAAACAAAGCCGAGGAGCAAGATGACGAGAGGTTGGCTACTAAAGCTAACCACATAACCAAAAAGAAAGATACAAGAGAATAAGAGAAAGCCGATGAGGTGGGTCGGAGGAGAGGTTGGCTCTTGCTCCAAGACCTTGTTCTCCCTCAATGCTTTTACATACCCATGACTCAGGCAGAAAAAGAAACCCAACTTGAGCCTGACACCGCTGAAGGAAAGGTGCGGGGAGTTGGAAGTTGAGGGGCTTTCTCTAAATATTTGCCCGCCACAAGGCAGAGGCGCTGATGGCGGAGAATCTTTCTTCTGACACACCAAGATTCTGGTATGAACAGAACCTGTTTCGGATTTTGACTAAAAGAGGGAGAGACACCCTCTCCCCTCGGTCGAAATGGAGTATTCTCTTGAACTTATGCTTCCTGTGCCCATACCTCGCTATTTTGAGTCTCAAGAGGACACGACGATTCCGTGGCGGAGAGAGTTCCTTCTTCCCAACCCTCGCCTCAAACATGTTATGCTAAGGGAGGACAAAGACGAGTATAAGAGCTGTGATTTGGGAGAAAGTCAAGGAGTTGTGTGTAGGGAAAGCAACTATCTCTCCCATTTATTTAAGGGAATAAGGTGGTGGCGGTTAATTCATGCAGCATCCCAAGGGACGCTACAGACAAAACAGTTCTGGCTCAACTTCCAACGTTAATCGCAACCACAAGATTAAAAGAGCCTCGTAAAGGCGTACCTCGAATATTGGGACGTCAGAGAGTACTGCGTGGCTAGAGGCTGCAGAGATACCTCTTAATTCGTGGGCTTAGTGAATTCGCGGCCCGGGCCCGCACCGCATGAGGGCCCGGGGGATGTGGCCCACGCCGAGAAATAGCCGTTGCCGAGGACAACCCCTACTCGGCGCTTCGTGAAATACCTGAAGAAAGGGAGAATCTGAACTCAAAAAGTTTTGGACAGAACCTAGGACTTGCATGGTCCTCGGACTCAAGCCTATGGGGAAACCAAGTACCGAGAAAAACATAAGTTTGGGACAGAACCTAGGACTTGCATGGTCCTCGGACTCAAGCCTTTTTGGGAAACCATCTACTCGGATGGGGAAGGTTATCGGCTCAAATATCGTAAAAGGTTAAGGCCAATGTGTTAAGAAGATGGTGAAATGACCCTCATTAGCCTAAGGAAACTGTTCATTGGGCTGGTGACATGTCCTCGGATAGTTACTTCCTACACCGTATCGAGCACTAAGTCCTCATCTCGGCTAATTTTGAGGTAAGTGTCGTCCCCCCCTGGTCGGCATTGCTATGTCAAATAATTCTGTTAAAATTATGGTGGCATCTTTTTATTAGCAAGTATTTTGGCTTTAGTTGTCATTGATTCAAATGCTATACTATTGTGCCGAGCAGTGCTTGCAAATTTATTAAAACATATAAACAGAACATGCGAAGTAGAATAACAATAACTTTTATTAATATGAAAAATTATTACAACGTACAAAGAAGGGCTTAAACAAGCCTATACAAAAATGAATTGCCAAATCAACAATAGCATCCGCAATACGGATAAGTAAATGATCGGTGTCTTTTAAACTCGCCTTCAAAGTCTCTCCAATCTCCGCCTCGCATCGCTCATATCAGAGAAGAACCTTCTTTAGAAAAAGATGAAGGAGAAGGAAGAAGAATTGGAACACATGGAAGCACTTCAGCAAGCTCTTGTCACCGAGGAGTGCAAAGGAAGAAGAGGATGGAGGAGATGAATAAAGAAGATGGAGGACATGAGTAGGAAGGAGGAGAAGAAGAGGGAAAATGTGAGAAGGAAGAAAGGGAGACAAAGGGAGGCGCTAGTGAACGAAGAGAGGAAGAAGCAGGGGCACTTAGTCCCCGCCCCGATCCCCGACTCCTAACACACCGGTGCCATGTTAGATATGCTCATGAGAGAGCGGGTGATGATGATAATGGAGGTTTTCGACTCAGTCACACCGAAAGTGAGATGTGACGAGTCTGCGCTTCGGATTTTGGCTAAAAGGATGGGGAGACAAATCTTGAGTCTCCGCCATCCTTGCCCCGACCGAGCCATCTCAAGCTTTATTAGGACATGGTGTTTTCGGGAAAGGAATGGTTTATTCATGGTGACTACTATAGTGGACGTATTATTGGATAGGGAATAACCAGAGGGAAGAAGTGAACTCTGGGAAGAGCACGAGGATTGAGATATGAGATAATCACCTTTTGTCTTCTCTCTTTATATAGGGGACGAAGAAAATGGTACATAACACGTTCAGATCCCCATGGAAATCTACAAATAAGAATACGCCGTTTCGTTATCCCACGCCATCAATAACCGTTAGATCCGGGAGGTCTCGTAAAGGGAAGATATTAAAGACGCGCCTCGGATACCCAAACGGCATAAGGGCAACGTGCGCAAATTAAGGGGAAACAAAGACGTGAGACCGGTACATTCTCTAGGTTGGTGAAGGGTCGCCGGCGTCGTTCAAGGGTTGAAATAAATGAACCATAATAAGGCTCGGTGTCACCAAAACCCACCTTTCCAACCAAGATGTTGGACAGCAGGGTTTTGAGAGGCTATTGTGGGGCCCAATAGTTTATGGGCCAGGCCCACTTGCTCACGGGGAGCCCGTAGGCCCAAGCCGAAAAAAGTTATGGCCCAAGTTCAAAAGTATAAAGCCGAGGATAGCCCGGATATGCAGCCGAGGACGGTTTTAGTCCTCGGCAAACCTAAAACTCCCTCACGAAGAGGGGTAAAAAAGAGGTAAAGGAACAAATTTGTAAGAAGATCTAAAATATCTTGGGCAAGTTACCCTTATTACCCTCCCCGGATAGGACTCTGTACCTAATGTAACCAGATTCTTAGGCTTTATCAGACCATCCCCAACAATTCAGGGATTAGACTGACGGGACAAATAGCGATCCTAAAAAAGTTGACCCTACATGTGGACGAAGGACAGCAAACGTGGGATAGTATAAAAGAAAACGTAAGGTAACGAAGAAAAGGATCCCATCTCACTTTCTGGAAAAACTCCGGGGATGAGAATACCCGGACAATACATGTGCACCACCATGAAAAACCCACCGTCGGGTAACAGGAGAAAAACGTTAGTGCTCCTCGGACATGATCCGAGGATCCCAATCCCTCAAGTTACAAACCCGTAGGGCTTGGATACCCGGACAAGTCTTTTTCTTATCTAGGTTTCCCTAAAGTCTGGTTTGGGCCAACGCCCTGTGACCAAACGCTAGCCTTTCCAGCCCACTCTCTACAAATCATATTGTGAGGGATCTTCCACGTGCGAGCCTAACACCGTTGTTGGGCCGTTAAAGAATCGTGTCCCTACACTACACATCTAGAAAAAAAAAAAAAAAAAAAAAAAAAAAGAAGCTAGCACACTTTAGTAACAAAAAGAAAAAAAAATCAAAGGAGGAAGAAAAAAAAAAGGCAACATGTTGGTACCCGAAGGAAAAAAAAATAAAAAAAAAAGGAGAAGAAGGAAGCCAACACACGTTAGTAACAAAAAGAAAAAAAATAAAATCAAAGGAGGAAGATATAAAAAAGCCAACATATTGGTATCAATGAAATAAATAAATAAAAGGAAATCAACACACGTCAATAAAAAAAAAAAAAAAAAAAGGCTAATACGTTGGAGACTTGGAAGTGAATTCTAAGGGTATTTTTGGAACCTCATTTCATGAGTTTTTCTCTCTCAATTTTCTATCCATTTTGGAGAGAAGACTTTCTTATGGGCCCGGAGAGAAAACACCTTGACTCTACTATTTATTTGACTTCCTCCCCACCTAATCAAACACACTCCAAAAAAGTTTCTCTTCTTATTTTCTCTCTAAAGTTTTTTATCCACCCTATTTCACCTCCAAACAAATACACCCTTAAGCAAAAGAGAGAAAAGGAGAGGGATAAAAATAGTTTAATAATATATTAGTAGCATACCCGTAATTAAAATTGTATAATAAAGGAAATATATTTTCAATATATTATTAAAAATTTAGGAGCTATATGAAATTTTAATAGAGTTTCATCTAGATTAAATTATTGAAATGCAAACATATATTATTATTGTGGGGGCCGGCCCAAAAATGATGGGCTATTCCAAACTCAGGCCCGTCCGAGGAGCGTCTGTCCGAAGAGGAGTCTCATATGAAGCATTACTCAATCCCAGTAGCTCCAAGGAAACCCGTCCGAGAAGTAACTCCTCCTCGGACATCACGAAGCCCAGACGAGGAACTTTCCCTAGCCATTTCAGCTCACCTTCCCAACATATAAAATGAATTAAATCCAAAATATCTCGCGGAAGGCTACCACCACATTAATTGCGCCCCAACCACCCTCTTGGCCGCATTAATGAGGAAAAGACTCTGAACAAGACCGCCTTGGCCTCCGCAACTCACAAAGGGACCGATGAGGGCGTACGATGGGACATGTGCTCAAGTGAATGCCTAGATGGTCAACAGGTGTAAGGTTGAGATGAAAAGAAGGGAACTATATAATGTAGTGAAGTCCCTCAAAGAAGGGGACGGAGGAATTGTAAGAGGAACTAAAGAAATAAAATCAGGCTTGAGGAATCCATCTTTGCGTTCTTATTTCTTTTTGCAAACAGTACATTACATGCGTCAGACCTAATAGTTTCACCGAGGCCAAGTTCTTTAACCCATCCTCTACAAATATTTATTGTGGGTTGTGCTTTGGGCCAAGGCTTGATCAACTCAAGTTGGGCCAGGAAAAGCGTGCAACCACAATTATATTAAAATAAAAAATTATGATAGATTATCTAAATAATTAATATAAGTTTTATATTTCTTGAATTTTCTTTAATCGAATGGTAGTTAAAGTTTTAAATTTCTTAAAACTTAACTAATAGATTTTTTATTAAAATAAATTATAGTTGAAGTAGAAATAGCCACTTAGCACAATCATAATCTTGAAACTTAGTTAATAGAGATTTATAGGTGAACTATCATAATTAATGAAAATTTAACCATTTGTCGTGGGGAGAAATAGCCACTTAGCACAATCATAGCTTTTAGACCAAACTTTTATTATATAACATAATATGTATGGTATGTTCAGCCGCAAAATCATTTTCTTTATAGTTATTTTACTACAAATATGGTGCATCATTAGTTAAGGTATAACTCTATTATCTAAGTTTCAAGAAATTAAATTCTAGTCCAACTAAGATTTTAGTGTCAAAATTTTTTAAAATTTTAAAATAAAATTTAAAATTTAGTTTATTTATATTAATCATTTATCATAATTTTATATTTTACAGTTAAGAAAAAAAATGCACATTGCATATTGTCCCTAGAATGATAGTATGGTGGTTAAACATAAAATTGATGAGTTTACATTTTTCTCCAGACCAATGAACCAACCACCAAAATACCTAATGTGGGATATGTTGATAAAATATATAGTTCTAATGCTAATTTCTTACTCATTTTATATTGCATAATTATTATAATTATTCACTCATGTTCACTGAAAATTGTTTCCTTTCAAGACCCCTCCCTTTTTATTTTAAAAAATTCAAGACACGCTTATGTCTTAGCTGGACATAGACTTTTAACTTAGATGAGAGATAAGGAAGTATTACAAATTTGAAGGGTCCATTTACCATGGAAACGACATGGAAAAAGAATCTCCTAAGCTATTCCATTTCTTTACCAAGAGATAAGGATGAATGATTGAGGTCCTATGTATACCAACTCAAATATATTTCATGTTGTGAAGATAGGGGCCCGAGGGGTGTGTGACAAGGGGCTATGGACCTTAGCTTTTTAAAATTCTTCCCCTCTTCTATATTTTTATATAAAAATTTAAAAATTTATGTAGAAAATTTAACTAAGGGACTCCTTTAAAAAAAAAAAAAAAATGTACAACATTTATATAAAATGACTAATGCATCATTTTTATGCCTCATAATATTTTTATGGCAAGTGTATTTCATTAAATTAAAATTTATTCAAGGTATATTTTGATTATTTTCTAACCAACACTACTCAACGAAAAGGCAAAAGCATAGTATAATCTTTGTTCAAAATGGATCATCTCGCTTTCAAATGAAATGGAGATGATCCAATTTTATGGTAAGGCTACAAGAAATGAAGAGGGCAAAGGATAATATAATCCTCGTTGAAAAAGGATCATCGCATTTTCAAATGAAATAGAGAAGATCCAATTCTATGGTTGTTAGGCTGCGAGAAATCTATTCTTTTTTTTTTTTTTTTTTTTTAACAGTACTTTGGATTCTCACATTATCAACTTTATTTTTACCCTTTCTTCGGTTGAAATTAACCTTAGAATGTGGGCCTTAAGCATAGATCCTACCCATTTTTTCAAATGTAATGAAATAATTTCCCCTAAATATAATCATATTAATTAAAAAGATAATGAGTATCACTAACTTACAATTGCACACTCACCGCACAGGCACGTAGATTGAAATCATGTGTTTTGAAGATAAAAGAGGGTGTGAACGGAGTGTGTGGAGCGAGTGTGTAACAAAAAGCCAACTATTTAGCTTCAAGCTTCAATCGATATTTTAACAAGTGAACTACAGGTATGCTGATAACCGCTTCAACATTGTTTATGATTTGCAATATCTAGTTAGCTCATCCCGTGTAAATGAAGTTGTTATCCCACAATATTATGTTGTTTAAATACACCAAAAAAGAATTTCTTAAAAATAAATAAAAAATAATAAAAGCCAAACAATTGGATACAATATGTCATTATCTATGATGACGTAATTTTGTTATATGCTATTTGAGATGTAGGCAACTGAACTTGCCATCTAATATTATAGGATGTTGCGATCTATATAGATGACATTAATTTATATATTCTATACCTTTAAAGAGTAATATTTAGTATTGAAGTACATCGATGAATATATCAACATTTTCTTTTCATTATTTTTCTTTAAAAAATATGTATATAAATATTAATGCATGCAATAATGCGTTATGCATTACTCGTTCTCAAAACTAATTATAACATATCAATTATGATATGATCATCACCTTTTACTATTATGACTTTACACATTTTCAGAAATCAATGTCATTTTCATCAATTTCAAGAGATAGATAATAAAGCCTTTCACAAAGGTGTTTTTTTTTTTTTTGGTATAAAATATTACATGCAAGTGGTTTTCTTGATATGCTTTTTTGTGGTGTACCAACTTTCTCTACATTGTCTCGAGTTCAACTTGAATAAAACATTCAACAAACACAAAATCATTAACATATGCCTAATAATTTAATTAAAAATATTAATGTTATAACAAATCTGATTGATGTAACTTCAATTGCAAACCAGTTCCATTACATTGGAGTACATTACCTTATCACAAATTATGGTTTTACATCACTTTATTATTAGAATTATTGTTAATTTTTTGTGTTATGTTTCCTAATTATTGTTCGACATTCTATCCATTTTGGGTCCACTTTGGTTCATTTGGTCCATTTCGGTCCAAGTTGGTCTACTTTGGTTTATTTTAATCCAATTCGGTCGAATTTGATCCATTATGGTCCACTTCGGTCCATTCAGTCAACTTCGGTTCTTTATATCCACTTTGGTCTATCTCGATCCATTCAATCTAGTTTGGTCCAATTCGGTCTATTTAAGTCAATTTGCTTCACTTTAGTCCATTTAGTTCGTTTAAAAATGGGAAAAGACAGATTAGGGTTAAAAGTACTATCAATTATTGAGTAATATCAATTGTAATTATATGATAAGTTTTGATTATCATGATAATCTTAAGAGAATAAGAGATTTGGAATTTAAAAATTTTAATTGTACCAAAGTAAATTAGAAAAAATAATGAATACTAACAATATTTTGAAGAATATGGACAAGTTCAAAAAATAATTGTATGAATCTAATAGGCTAAGAATATATTGACCCCTTGTGATATATTAATTGATCAATTAGCCAAGTTTATTAATTAATCAAATTAACATGCAATGTATGTGGCAGCACAAACAAATCACCAAATAACTAAATATATAGCAGAAATTAAATTAACACGGTGATTTGTTTACGAATGGGGAAAACTTACATAGCAAAACCCCACCGGGTGATTTTAAGGTCACCACTCCCAAGAATCCACTATTATCAAAACAAGCGATTACAAGTAAAGGAGTCCCAATACCTTATACCAATCTACAATTGAACCCTTACCCCAATACCCAATTAGACTTGTTCTGTAGTGACAATCTCTCCTTTCAATGCACGATTCCCAGTACGTGACTAACCAATTGCGTAGATCCCAGTACGTGACTTAATCACCAACTTGAGAAGGATGTTAGTTGCAAAATTCTTCAATTCATCACACGATGAAGATCAAGAAGCTCTTTGGTCACAAAATCCTATGATGTACAAACATAATGACTTCTTCAAGAAAAAGATGAACTAGGGCGTATGTCTTTGATTCACAATATGCTTATGAAAAACTTTTACTTTGAGTTGCATTTGCTATGATGGTCCTTAAAACGATCATTATATATGTTTAGGATTGTGACAAAAGAAAGTCCAAAATACCCACGGATTGGATGAAAAATAGTTCTGAAAAATTGAGTTTGATAAACCTCGATAGATAGCCATCTACCGAGCTAGATGTTGAGCCACGGGTTTCAGTAGCTTTTAAACCTCGATAGATGTTAGTTGTTGAGCTAGCTGTCGACCTTTAAAATCCAGCACTTTCTCACTTAATTCTTAAACATACTTGCATGGCTTTTACACTTGAACTTGAAACCTTTTTCCTTAAAGTATTAAATACATCCTAGATCTACCCAATTACAAGTAAAGTGCGTTTTTTCAAACGATTAGTCAATTACGTAAAATAGTGACATATGTTCCTAACATTGAATCACATATGTCCCAACAGAATCAATAAAACCTAAAATGATAAAATTATATATTTGTAAAAATAGAGAGATAGAAATTGACTGTATATTGGTTTGATTATTAATTTATAATACTGGCTTAATAATCCATGGTTTTAAAAACCAGTACGGTTAAAGAATCGGAAAAGGGACTGACATTGGTTTTCTGGTCGAACCGGAGTTCGATGACGTCATAAATAATTTAATTAATAATTATAAAAATAAATAAATAAATAATTTAATACCTAGTCATTTTAACTAAAAAATTAAATAATAGTAAACATTAAACTTTAGCACACTTACCAACTTTTAGACACCACTCAACACAATTCAACCAAAACAAAAAAAAAAAACAAAAAACAAAAAACAAAAAACAAAAAAAACAACAACATATACAAGCACCCACAACCCACTATAAAATATTTTAGTTATTTTTTAAACTTTCAAATAACATAAAGTAAGTGCACCAAGTAGTAATATCATTGCCCACTTGATATTTTTTTTCCCTCCACACATTCTACAAGTTAGTACTTTTTTTTTTTTGCTGAATTACACGTTAGTACTTAATATCCCAACTACCACACATTTTGAAATCTCTACAACCACCGCCACACGTTTGGTTCAAGTTTCAACAACACTTATTTACATTTTCCCATCTCACCTTTTGCTTTTCATATCTCTCTCTCTCTCTCTCTCTCTCTCTCTCTCTCTCTCTCTCTCTCTCTCTCTCTCTCTCTCTCTCTCTCTCTCTCTTGTGAATATGAGCATTTGCAAGAGGCGGGAGCAAAAAAAAAAAAAAAAAAAAAAAAAAGCCTCAACTCAAGTAGCAAATCATTACAAATCTAATTATCTTTAGGCTTATTTGGTTCTTCCTCAACACAAGTATAGTAAATCTGATTTTTTTTTTCTTTAGAGCAAAAGGTAAGTAAAGTAAATCTAATGTTTTTGGGTCTTTGTGGGCGTCTTAGGCTTCAGCACTTCATACTTGAGAGAGCACTTTCAAAATCGAAACCTCTCTTCTTAAATCTAAAACAAGATCTCTCTTTTTAATTTTTTTTTTTTTTTGGGTTTAAAAACACAACAACTGAAGTATTTATTGTAAGGTTGAATTTAATCAACCATTTTGTTGGCTTTATTCCTTGCCAATTTGCTTGCAATTCAGCACTTAGAAACCCTTTATTTAGGTAGGAATCATGTAAGGGTAGTTTGTGAGAGAGTGTGAAGAAATGCTTAAAAATGTGCACAAGACGAGGGACTCGTGACTGGATCCCGCGGGTGACTCATGACTAGCAAGTTGCCAAATGATGCACACAAGTGAAGCATACAGAGAAGCTGAATCGTCATGTCAGCCGTAGCATTACAGGACAAAAAGTCCAAACTGGCCATTTAGTTAGCTTGGACGCGAAACTCAGTCAAGTCGCGAGGCCAAGTTGCCAGTACACTCTATTTTAGAAAACTCGACTCTTGTCATTCCTTTCTCACTCAAGTATAAATACCCCTTATACTCACGAAATATAGAGAGCTTCTAGAGAGAATTTTGAGAGAGAAACCCTAGAGAAAAACAAGATTGACTCATCCACAATCTTTACATATTGACTCTTCAAATTCCTCAACTTTCACCCTCTCCATTGTTACATCCTTAAGAGGTTCATTAGCCAAATCCTTTTCTCACCATACCCATATCCGTGAGAAGACTTTTTGGTGCTTGAAAAGTAGTTAGGAAGGGGCAAATGACAAAGGTTCGACGTAATCTCATTGGAGTAGGAGCTTGGAGGGCTTAGGTACACTGGGTAGATTAGGCTTGGAGGGTCTTCTGCTATTCATGTATCCTAACTTGATTCTCTAATGGATTATTTACCGCTTGGAGGGTGGCAGAGAGGTTTTACGTTGAGGATTTCAGTTTCCTCTTTGATAACACATCACCGTGTTGTCTTTGTGTTTGCACCTCTCTTCCCTTAATCTTTGCCATTTAATTTCTACTATGGTTGTGATTTTATTTGGTTTAAATCATGTTATCAATTCTGTTTTAGCTTATTTACATTTTTCGCACGTACATTGTTTGTTGATAAGCTTGAATTGGTAATTTGTAATTTGGGGGTCTAAACGTTCAAGAGTGTTTTACACACATTTTGAACATTCGATTGTTATTAGAGCGGGTGCACTTGCTATGGTTTAATTACCCTAGTTTGATCCTTGACCCCGTTTGAGATGGACCGGTCTCAATCTTTAAATGCACCACCATATTTTTTATGGTAGTAATTATATCTTTTGAAAATTCCGAATGAGGGCATTTTTATGTTCAATAGATGAAAGCGTTAAGGATCTTTGTTGTTGTTTGATGGACTAGGCCGGAGGCTACCAAATCCATGTGGGATAAGGCAGCTCTCGCGGCATCTAATGTGAATAGTAAAGCACTAAACGCTATTTTTTGTGGTGTAACTCCAAATGAATTCCACAGGATATCTCACATCACTATTGCCAAGGAGGCGTGGGAGATATTGGAGATCACTTATGAAGGAACAAAGAAGGTGAAAGACACCAAGTTGTAGATGCTGACCACCCAATTTGAGGAGCTAAAAATGAGTAAGGATGAGTCTTTTGACTCTTTCTATAGCAAGCTGAATGAAGTGGTCATTGGCAAGTTCAACTTGGGGGAGAAAACAAAGGACTCGAAAATAGTTAGGAAAATTCTTCGTTCATTTTTCAAGAGCTTTCGTGCAAAGGTCACAGCAATTGAGGAGAGCAAAGACCTTGATGATACCAAAGTCCAAGAGCTGATTGGCTTGCTTCGGACTTATGAGCTGTCATTGCCCACACAAAGGAAGAGAAAATCTCTTGCTCTTAAGACTATTAATGAAAGGGTAGAGACTCACGACTCATCGGATGAGGATGTTGTCAAAAAGGATGTTGCTTACCTTATGAAAAATTTTCGGAAATTCCTGAAGTTTAAGAACAGTGGAAAATTTGCTGAAAAAGGGAAGTTCCCAAGTTTTGGAAAGGATAAAAAGGACTTCAAAAAGAGAGAAGGGAAGGAGTCCCATTCCACTCAAGGAATCACTTGTTTTGAATGTAATGGACATGGCCATTTCAAAAAGGAATGTCCTAATTACTTGAGAACGAAGGGCAAGGCCTATGCCACCACTTTTAGTGACTTAGATTCTTCCAACTCTGATTCGGAGGAAAGCTGTGATGGAGAAGGGAATTACTCCGCTTTTATGATTGTTGCTTATGTTGAATCGACAGATGATTTGAGTAAGCTTGTTGAAGAGCTTGGAGATTATAGTGATGAGGAATCAATGGAAGTTGTAGAAGAATCGGATGTTGAAGAAGATGAAATTAATACGGGTCTTCAAGAAAACTACAATTCCCTCCTTGAGAAGTCAGGAGAATATGCAAGGGTGGCCAAGGCAACCATGAAAAATATGAAAAAGGCAAAGGAAGACTATAGAAGTCTTCTAGTACGTTATAAGGAGGCCAAGTGTGAAATAGAGACGCTAAATGGTGAGCTAACCGAAGCTTACACAAAGGTAAAATTCCTTAAGCTTGAGGTGGTTCAAGCCAATGCCAAAGTAGAGCGAGTGTTCTCCAAGAAGCTTGATGAAGTTCTTTCTCATCAAAAACCTTTCTCCGATAAAACCGGATTGGGATATCTTGGAGAAAGTAGTTCACCATCAATGTCTCCAAGGAAGTGAAGTTTGTGAAAGCCAAGGAGCCAATAGTGGTTACCCCTATTGTTGAGAAAGTGAAGGAGGAGAAGAAAAAGAATGTGACTAACCAATGGGTGTTGAATAAGCCCCGCAACCAATCGGTGGTCGACACAAGTCAAAGGGAAATCTCTTCCAAGATCACAAAGAGGTCCAAGAACGAACCATGTCTATCATCATTATGGACTTCAAGGGCACACTAGACCTAATTGTCATAAGTTGAGAGTATTGAATAATGCTAGGGATCAAAGTTCAAGAGGACCAAGAAATGACAAAAGGAATTGGGCTGTTGAGCAATCAAGAGGTCGAGATGGTGATTCTGGAATGATGGATGTTATGAAGATGATTGATGCATTCACCACCTATTTGGCAAGCTTCAACAAAAGGTCTGGATCCCACAACACTCGAACCCAATCCTATAAGGATATCACCCCAAACGCATATGACGTGTGAGTGAAGAATGGTACTCATGCATAAGCATTACAACATGTCAATGCATCAATACTTCCTATGTTTTGTGACTATGCTTAGTTGTGTGTTTTTTTGCTAACTTGAGTTGAAAATTGTTTGTTTGTCTGCATTTGTTTTAAATGTTTTTACATTGTTGTTTTTTATCAATCTTTTCTTGTTTTTATGTCAAAAATCCAAACACACATAAAAAGTAAAAAATTCAAAAAATTTGATCGACATTATTGTGTTTTGTCACAAACATATTTTGCCTTGTACCTTTGTACAAATGACCTTGTGCATTTACAAGCGTAGCTTGTTCCCTATATACTCATATCTCTGTGGGAGAAATCTTGACATCTATGTGACTGTTGTAAATAGATCTTCAAACTTGTCATGAATGATTAGTCAATGGTATTATTGATCTTGAGACATGCATAAACTTGTACCTATATATCTTCCCACTCATTTATTTTATTGTTTTTGTTTAAAGAGCTCACCAAATGTAAATCTCCAAATGAAAAGAGATATTGAGCTGCAAAAGCCTGTTGCATATACTAATATTTGACTAGGAAAAAGGGAAAGTGACGTAAAATGAAATGTATGATGCTCATAAAGCCAAAAGCTTGCTCCTAAATTGAAATATCAAAAATTTCAGGCATTGTTCTCACAATGAGAAGTAATGATTCAAAAAGATCAAATGATATGATGTATATGGAGCCAAATGAAAAGCTTCACAAGTTATGTAATCATGTTTTATGGGACGTCATGTATGCATATTTCTATAATTGAGATGAGTCACTCTATCTAGTACTAATTGTGTATGTCTTGATTGAATTGATCATTGAAGTTTCACTTTAGACTAAGGACTATCTCATCTTTGATACCGACACACATCACACATGTCTATTATAGGGGTGAGGGCCCAAGATCGTATATTAGGCCTTGGGCTTTATCTAAGGACATTGATAGATCTGAGAAGTAGCAAATAGTTATTAGATGTTTCCAGTTAAAATCTCATAAGTAGGGAACAAATGAAAAGTTGTCCGAGGAGGAACTCCTTCTCGAATATGAAGAATATAGTTCAAATTATGTACTTTAGCAATTAGAGTGATCCTTCAAGAAGCTCCAATGATAGGGACATGTCTCATGAACATATGAGACGGAAAGAAACCTAAAAATATCTAAGGGAAAGCTACCATCATCGCATTAAATACACTACAACTACTTTTTTGGCCACATTTATGTGGCAAAGACCTCTGAACAGTGCTACCTTAGCTACCACGACTCACAGAAAACGAGAAAAGGTGTTTGATGGGATAGGTATTTAAGTAAGGGCTCGGATGATCAGCAGGTGTAGGATGAAGATGATTCAAAGGAGGATATATAATGCGAAAGACTCTTCATGGAAAGGAGATCGGAAATAATAGAGAGAAAAGACTGTAGCAATCTAAATTACCTTTGTATCTATTTGTGATTAATTTATACAAGGAGGACCTCCTCGGATTGAAAATATATTAAGATCAAATCTTTTATTTGTATTTGTGAGTCATTCAAATTAAACCTATCTGTTATTCAATTCATTAGGGCCTAGTTCTTTAACCTATTTTCTAAAAATTTATTGTACTGGGCTCATTGGGCTAACATCCCATACGTTTTGGGCTTGGACTATAAATTGAGACTCTACAATTGGTGCCATCTATGGGAAGAACTTGTGTGATAGTGAAAACAATGGTCAACTATGGTAGATTCAGGCCCACATCAAGCAGAATCCATAGCATCTTAACATGAAAATCCTTTTGCCAACCTTGAGTGTAGGAGAGATCAAGAGGGCAGCGTGCACGTTACACATACAAGCAAAAGCCACTCTCGAGTTGGGAGTCACGTCTCTCAAGAACAACACGATAAAGTCATGCAAAGGAAAATCGACCCGCTTAAGAAGAAGTTACGCCATGCACAACAAAAACGAACTCCCACCCCATCTGATTCCTCTTCTGACGATGAGAAGGATAGCGGTTATCGATGTAGATCAAGGACTCCTCCTAACGAATCCTTCTCATATAAAGAGGAGCACCATAGTGAACGCAGATGCAAGAGCCCAACTCATAGAGGATTGGGAAATGATGCGATGAGCAAAGCCTTGAACAGATTTCCAAGTCGCCCTTCATGCATAGAATCGAAAGGGCAACTCTTTCTTGGCATTTCCATCAACCAACATTCACCATCTACAATGGGTGAATGGACCCGGTGGAGCATGTGAGCCATTTCAATCGAGAGAATGGCTGTCTATTCTAAGGACGAAGCCTTGATGTGCAAAGTGTTTCCATCCAGTTTGGGACCCGTGGCGATGAGATGGTTCGACGGCCTAAGGACTGATTTTATAAATTCCTTCAAGGAGCTCACTCGGGCATTTAGCTCCCGTTTTATCATATATACCAGGGTCCCTCGGCCCTTAGACTCCCTATTATCTTTGTCCATGCGAGAAGGAGAGATCTTGAAAACATACTTGGACAGGTATTAGGAGATGTACAATGAGATAGATGGTAACTTTGAGGACGTCGCCATCGGTACCTTTAAGAGTGGCCTCCTAACCAAGCATGGTTTAAGGAAGTCCCTAACAAGAAAACCAGTCACCGGCACTGGACCAGCTTATAGACCAACAACTGGGTAAAGGAAAGGCTAAGGTTATCCCTTAAGAGAGAAGGGATTTCATATCGGACCGATTCAATAACAACCGACCTCAGAGAGATTTTACTGGATAATCGGGGCCTACCAACACCTGCACCGTTAATGTAGTATTCCGAGAGCTGGTGCATTAGGTTCTAAAAAAGATTAAGAACGAGTCATTCTTCAAATGGCCAAACAAGATGGCTGGAAACCCCAAGAGATGTAACCAAAGCCTTTATTGCCAATATCATCGGGACTAGGGGCATACTACGTAAGACTGCGAGAAATTTGTGGGACCATTTAGACCAGTTGGTCCGAGAGAGGAAGTTGAAGCAATTGCTGCACCATTCTAGCGACCAAGTGGGGCAGATAGGTTCAAATCTCCGGAGAGATGCTTCTACAAGACCTCATCTAGGAATGATCAATATCATCTTTGCTACCTCCAGAGGGACCGATTCTTGCCAAAAAAGAGCCAGAATAGAGGCTTTACTAGTCCCGGGCTTCTCGGCCAACGATAAGATCGGAACTATCTGTGAGAATGCTTTTTTCTTTAGCACACAAGCCCAAGGATCCTGGGCCAAATAGTTGTAGTTTGGTGGACTGGGCTTGGTTCACCGCAACTAAATGGGCTATTTAAAAACCAAGTGGTGCACAAGGCAAGCTTCCTACAATACACATAAACTAGCAAACGAGAATATTTGTATTAAATAACAATGAAAACAGCAAAAGGAATGCAAAGTAATCAGGAAATACACAAAACAATTGTTAGGGATCCTCAAATTAATAAGAAATACTTCATTAGTTTTTCTTAATTGTGGATTACAAATGTGCTCACTAAGACGTGATACAAGGTTCAAATAAGCTCAAAAATTACAGACTTCAATGGCTATTCAAGCCTCTAAGACTTGCAAAGTTTGAATCCTTTTGAATCCAAATATGTGCTATAGTGGTCATTTTCGGGATACCGGAGACGTTCCTCTGTTTTTTCTTAAATTTTCAGAGTTCTAATGACTCGTTATGATATTCTTCCTCTTGAAAAATCCCCCTTTTCAACATGGGTTTTCTCTTCCTTTTATAGTGTGTTTTCTAGGGCTCCGAGGTACTAGTGATTTCTCTCTTTTGCCCCTCGAGCTCGTCTTTGTGTGATTGCCCAAGGGATGGTCTCTTCCCTTTTTTCTCATAGTTTTCATCTTTTATTCTTTGTTTCTCTAAAAGTCACTTGTCGACTTTCCATTCCGGGGCGTCCTTGACAATTAGCCTTCAATCTCTCTTCTTTCAAGGTTTCTCACTTTTCGGACTCAATTTGTCGGTTGTCTTTCCTTGCTATCATTATTCCCAAATAGTTGGAATCTTTTTTCTTTGGGTTGAAAGTTCCCTTCGATCGCTTCTACTTATGGTTTTCTCATTCTTGGTTCCTTGTGGTACATCTCCTTTGTTCATGAATGTTTGCTTTATACTTTTTGATTCTTTGCTACACCACCGGGTACTTGAGAAGGACATATATGTTCTTCATTTCTTGTATTTCGTGGTACCTTTCTTGAGTTGTCTCAATCCCACATTAGTTGTCTTTGCATTACTTGAGGATCCCGGGCCTCTGGCAGCCTCTGGATATCCCGACCTAGTTTTTTCTTTGGATTTTGCTAGATTTTTTAATGGCCTTTTTGCTGGAAATCTGAACATAAATAGGGCCTTAATGTTGATTCTTCTTTCTGCTTGAATTGGGCCTTCTTTACTTTTCATAGAATGAGCTTTCTTGTGAAATTTTGGCCTTCAACATTAGCCCCCCGAGCTCGTAGGTTACTTGTAGCCCACGCGCGAGAAAATAAATTATTTTTGAACACTTTTCTGGTTTGTAGAACCAATGTGTAGATCAAATAATTCTTGAGGGAAACTCCAAAGGAGTTGCTACACTTCCTTCATGGGATGAACTAACATGTTGCGAAAGATTAGAATTCACCTTCATATTAGTATTAGGTTGTAGATTGGTATTCAATAAATCAACTTTGTCAAACTAACAATAATATATGCAGATATATATGTATAACCAAATTATATTGGTATCGCATTTGATGCTAAGAGTATATTTCTAGCACTAACTTTTTTTTTTTTTTTTTGCTAGCAATTCTAGGATATGCTTTTTTGAAAGTAGCATACAAAAATCGTGTTGAATGCATATTAAATCTTTATATAAGATAGCATAGCTTTGTCAACAAGATTTTGTTTGTTTTACAAAATAGGTTGAATAAGGGGAGCCCCCATGAACTTTGCCAAAGATATTCTATGCATTGTAGTACATGCATGCTATGGCCAAGGTGGATAACACTAAGATGTTTGCCCCATGAGATTTTTAGTCCATGAATAGTGACTTACCAATGGGACCATGACATCATAAATCATTGAATCATAAAAACATACTGATTTAGAGTCTAATCAAGGTTAGCTATTCTTCTCAAAATGTATTAAGAGATAGAAACTTCCCCGAGGACATGACTTAGAAGGCTTAGGAACATCTCCACGCCTTACTTTAGCTAAAGACCTTGCTCTTCTAGTGGATGCTCTTGATCTTTGCCTCATTCTTTTTCCAAATGGTGAGAGATTGTATAATATTTCAGATTGCAGCAGATTATTGACTTACCATGCCACCAATTATATTGTTGTTTGAATTGCTATATTCCATGTAGTTCATAAGCCAAAGAAAATAACAGTGGCTGAACTTATGTACAATAAAGTTTGCACTAGACTTCTTAATTTTCATCAAGTGAAAGATATATCTAAGGAAAATTTTTCGTCTTATCTTAGCCCCCAGTGTATGCACTGGAAAAGCCAATTGCCAAATAAGATATAGCAATAAAAATTACTTCATGTATATGAAACCATGTGAGGATTTCAACCACACAAGAATTCCAAATTTGATTTTTTAATAATTGGTCAAGTAAGGAGACCAAAATATTAGAATTTTCGTTTTAATCTATATGAATAAAATATTTGTGCATGGGTGATACCTCTTGCACAACATTTTGCAGTGTTTTGATATATTCAAACATGGTATTAATGAGTGGGCTTACCAAAAGGGTACCTTTCTTTTGTTGAGTCGAAGTACCTCCAAGCCTTTGGTGAGTTTGCACCTTGTAGGAGGAGGGAAATGTCGCTAGCTGGTTTGCAATGTCATTGACTAATCTCTTTGTATAGAGACTTGCAAAAGTATCCATGCTTCTGCGGTTTCAAGTGATGTACTCTTAGAATTTTTTTTTTTTTTTTTAAGTTACGCCCTCCTTGCTTCCTTAGGCTCCCTTGAACCAATTCCTTTCAAGGAGGTTGTTGAGGTTTTAAAAATCACGGTAAAATAAGCCCAAGGACCCAGAAGAAAAAAGACCAAGTCCAAAAGGATTATACAAGGCCCCGAGGATCCCGAAGCACAGAAAAAGGAAAAACAACCAAAGAAGAAAAGGAGAGAACATCAAAGCAAAATACAAGGCGCAAGGATCCTCGGGCATCATCAATAAGCGCGAAGAAAAAAGAAGACCAGGACAGATCGGCAGAAAAGAAAAACAAGAAAAAAACAAAAGGACGCAAGCGACCCTTCATGGCATGATGAGAAAAGGCGTCGGGGAACCAAAACAAGGAAGAAGAATGTTAACAAAAGCGATTTCAAAAGAATGTAACAGGATTCCTCCCAAATAGGAAAGAAACGAAAAAGTAAAAGACACCGAGAAGTGAGGATGCCGAGAAGGGCATACCTCAAAGACGCCCCAAAGAGGATGGCCAACCGAGGAAGCTTTCAAAGGAACCAAAACCAAGAGAATGAAAGAATGAGCGAAAATGGAAAAGGGGACTTACCGAGATGATGAAGACAGAACGAACTCTGTTTGCAAAAAACCAAAACAGGGGAACCAACGGTTCCCCAAGACGCCCATAAAACTCCACTATAAAAGGAGAGGATGGGTTGTGAAGAAGGCATCGAGAAAAAAAGAAAGGAACACAGTAAAAAGAAGAAATTCTCTAGGAAAAATTATAAGAAAGTTTAGGCGGAAAAGAAAATATGGAGGGAAAAACAAAACGCTTACGATATCCTGTAAAGCAACTATGGCACATACTCGGATCCAACAAAGAATCAAACTTTGCAAGTTTTGAAGGCTGAAATAGCCATTCAAGGCTGCAATTTTTGAGCTTGATTGGACCTTGTATCACGTCCTAGTAAGCTTGTCGTAATCAAACAGATAATGCTTTAATGAAATATTGCTCCCAGGATCCCCACATTGCTTCGTTTTATTGTCTTGCTAATCCCGCTTATTCTTTCTTTCTGAACTCACGTTGTTAAATTTGGCATCCCTCGATATCCTTGTTTGTCATCTTTTTGTATGTTGTCGGGAACATTCTCTGCATCCACTTGATTCTGAAACAGCCATTTAGCTGCGGTGAGTCAAGGCCCAGTCCACCAAATCCTCCCTTTCTTTTTTCATTCGGGCTCAGGATCCTTGAGCACGAATATCCCGAAAAAAGACACTCTCACAGAGGTCAATCTTGTGCACTTTACACACCCACTTTTGGGTTTTCATACCCACTCAAGGCTCTTTCTCTTTGTACCTCTCATTGGGCTTTTCTTACAATTTGCATCCTTTGCTAGGACGTGCTACGACTTGTACCTATTGCTGGTACGTACTACAGTTTGTACCCAGTGCTAGTACGTGCTACAAGTTGTAGCCATGACTAGGATATGCTTACAATCTGCACTTTTACCTATTTTTGGTATGTGCTATAGCTTGAATCTATAAACTTTTGCTTTTGACCATTTTCTTAGTCGTACTTGGAAACTTTTGCTCTTGGCCAATTTCTGGGCCATGTATTTAGAAAAATTGTTCTTGGCCAAGGCTTGGGCCAGGTACATGGAAAGTTTGCTCTTACCAAGTCCTAGGCTATGTCACTTGGAAAAAATCTGTTTTGGTCAAGTCCTGGGCTAGGTACATGGAAAATTTTCCCTTTCCCAAGTCCTAGGCCATGCCACTTGGAAAATTTCTTTTCTTTTCTTTTTTTTTTGATCAAGTCTTGGGCTAGGTACATGGAAAATTTGCCCTTTCCCAAGTCCTAGGCCATGCTACTTGGAAAATTTTTGTTTTGATGAAGTCCTGGGCTAGGTACATGGAAAATTTGCCGTTTCCCAAGTCCTAGGCCATGCCACTTGGAAAATTTCTTTTTTTGATCAAGTCCTGGGCTAGGTACATGGAAAATTTTCCCTTTCCCAAGTCCTAGGTCATGCCACTTGGAAAATTTGTTCATGACCATTGAATTTTTCGATCTTGAGAAAAAGTTCCTTCATGACCCCTCGTTTTCAAGTGGGCTCACTGAACTGATTTCTTTTCTTTTCTTTAAAGGCTTAAGGATTTTTTTTCTTCTCTGAGGATCTTCTAAAATATCCTTTCTTAGCTGTGAACAAATCCTTTATGAAAATAATCTTCTTTTATGAGTCATCTAAGGTTGCTCTCACTTTGGTGGGTGATGGCCACGAGCTCCACCAAGATGATTCTGTCATGGTTTTTTCTTCAAGTGGGGGATCTTCTTACGGGGATCCCGGAAGAGGATGGCTTCCTTTAGGTATGCTCGTTAAAGGCTGTCTTCATAAACCTCATAGTTTGTTTCTTTATAAGGATCTCTACCGCTACTACTTTTTTAGAGATCTTCTCATTTAATAGGTATTTTTCTTCTTCGGGGAACTGGGTCGGTGAGTTTGTTACAGCTTAGCTCTTGATAGCTCTGGGGATCCTTCGAACCTATGTTATATTGGGAAATTAATATTAACCACCAGGCTACTCTTCAAGATTGCAAGGGTTGATTAAGGAAGGCTTTTATTGGATGAGAGCTTGTCACCAATAGGATTTGGTGGGATGAAAAGTAATGATTCAATTGTTGAGATGCATGACCGCCATACACGCCCTTTCTATGTTGGCATACCTCATTTCAGTCCTTCAATGCTTTGTATGCTTGGGATCAAGATCCCAAGTACAACAATAGTGATTTTGCCATGGACTAGTACCCATATGGTAGGCAAATGACTCATGATCTGTTGAAGTTTTATGAAAGACATTTGGTTGCTCAACTCCCCATATGAAAACATTCCCCTTTTTCAACAGTTTGGATAGTCCACTAATGACCAAGGTTGGTCTTGGTGTGAACTTCCTAATGTAAGAAACTCTTTCTAAAAAGCTCTTGAGTTCCCCGATCGTGGTATGCCTCTTCATGGTTGATATTGTTGTTGCCTTAGTTAGATCTATGAGAAGATCGATGTTAGGCGAAGGAAATTTATCCTTTTGACGTGCCTTATTTAGTTTGAAGGAGTTTACACCAATAAATCTTCATATATTTTTCTTTTTAATAGCTCCACCAGGTGCTTCTTCTTTTTTTTTTTTTTTTTTTTTTTTTTTTTTTTTTTTGTGCTGATAACTAACTGCTGATTAGGATGGGCCCCGGGTTCCTTGGGTCAGCCCCCAAGTTCACCTCTTCTAGTTTTTCCTTTGGTAGGATTTATGCCTTCCTTTCCATATCCGTAAGTTTCTCCAAGACCTTCATAAGCAGTATATTAACCTTCCTCCTTCTGTCTTTTTCTATCTAAGGGATCCCTCAAACCATGGGTCTTGCTTCTTTCTTCCGGGATGGAAGCCCCCCGGGATCCTAGAGATGGGAGCCCCCCGGGATCCTAACAATGGGATATTCTCCAGTTGGAGCTGATTCACCATAAAGTATATTTTCCACAAAATTTACTTTGTGCTGGATGAAAGACTAAGATTGGCGGCGACTTTTGTGGGTTTCCCATTCAATCCCTCTTTCACGTACTAGTGGTACATTGAGAGGATTAGGCAATAGTTATGATGTCATGGTTGGCCTTTAGTGCTAGTTGTAGGTGTCCTCCAGTGGTCTCTGTATCTCCTCCAAATCTTGTTATTTCCATAGGTGAGCCCAATTATTGAGCTGTAAGAAATGATAGATGCATTGTATAGTTGTTGAGCTTTCAATAATGTTGATTTTTTTCTTTGACTTGCAATATAGTGTTTCTATTGATTTTCTTCAAAATATATTTAAGGTCCACTGCATAATAGGCTTTAGCCCCCAAGACATGAGGCGGTTGTTGAATCATGCTTGATCCACCTTCTCTTGATGCTATTATGGAACTTCTATCCATTTTTCAGATGCCTCCATTTTTTTTACAACCATTTTACTTTGCTGGATTTGTGGAAATACTTCGCCTTTCTTTGAAACCAACGATCTTTTAGACTTTCTTTGAAATTGAGGGTGTACTTAGCCTTGCTGGAATTAAGGATCTCCTCGGCTTTGTTGGGATCAAGGATCTCCCAGGCTTTACTATCCTGGAGTCAAGGATTTTTTAGACTTTGCTGGAATTAAGGATGTACTCGGCCTTCTTTGGAATAAAGAATCTCCTCGCCTTTATTGGGATCAAGGATCTCCTCGGCTTTGTTGGGATCAAGGATCTCCCAGGCTTTTCTTTCCCGGAGTCAAGGATCTCCTAGACTTTGCTGGAATTAAGAATGTACTTAACCTTTTTGGAATAAAGGATTTCCTCGGCTTTCTTTGGGATCAAGGATCTCCAAGGCTTTGCTGGGATCATGGAACTACTCCATTTTGCGAAATCTGTGGGCGAAGCCAAGGAACTTATCCATTTTGTTAACCTGCACCATATGATATTATTATCAAGTTGCTACAAAATTATTTTGCCCCACAACGTGAGGAAATTGCTTTGCTATGTAATTTACATTTCATCAAATCTCTTTGATTCACTTACTTCTCTTTCTTCTTTTTCTTTTATAAAAGAAATGAAACAATATTATGAATTTTTTTTTAAAGAAAATAAATCAGCCCCCAAGCGTGAGGCAATTGCTTTACTATGTAGCTCATACAATCTTCATTTCATCAATATATTTTATTTGTTCACTTCTCCATTTTTCTTTAAAACAATGAGACAATCTTATGATTGTTTAAATATTACTACATGACCCCCTCTTTTTCTTTTTAAAAGCGGGGCAATGATCCATTATGTTTAAATTGTAAAGTAAAGAAAATAATGACGCCTAAAACTTATCTTGTCTTGAGAGGTTCCCCAAAATTCCATATAGAGTCTCTCGGTGGGATGTTCTTTGGATGAACCTGCACTTTAAAAAGAACTTTCCTTCCTTTTGGTGTTTCCTAGCTTTGGAGCCATGCTTGCAAAGGGACTGCTTCTTCCCTTTCCTTTTTCCCGGTCCCAGTGAGTCGCCAAAATGTGAGAATGCTTTTTCTTTAACATACAGGCCCAAGGATCCTGGGCCAAATAGTTGTAGTTTGGTGGACTAGGCTTGGTTCACCGCAACTAAATGGGCTGTTTAAGAACCAAGTGGTGCACAAGGCAAGCTTCCTACAATACACATAAACTAGCAAATGAGAATATTTGTATTGAATAACAATGAAAACAGCAAAAGGAATGCAAGGTAATCAGGAAATACACAAAACAATTGTTAGGGATCCTCAAATTAATAAGAAATACTTCATTAGTTTTTCTTAATTGTGGATTACAAATGTGCTCACTAAGACGTGATACAAAGTTCAAATAAGCTCAAAAATTACAGACTTCGATGGCTATTCAAGCCTCTAAGACTTGCAAAGTTTGAATCATTTTGAATCCAAGAATGTGCTATAGTGGCTTTTCGGGACTGGGGAGACGTTCCTCTGTTTTTCTTAAATTTTCTGAGTTCTAATGGCTCTGTTATGATATTCTTCCTACTGAAAAATCCCCCCCCCCTTTTCAACATAGGTTTTCTCTTCCTTTTATAGTGTGTTTTCTAGGGCTCCGAGGTACTAGTGATTTCTCTCTTTTGCCCCTTAGAGCTCGTCTTTGTGTGATTGTCCAAGGGATGGTCTCTTCCCCTTTTTTCTCATAGTTTTCATCTTTTATTGCTGTTTCTCTAAAAGTCACTTTCTGACTTTCCATTCCGGGGCGTCCTTGACAATTAGCCTTCAATCTCTCTTCTTTCAAGGTTTCTCACTTTTCGGACTCAAATTTGTCGGTTGTCTTTCCTTGTTGTCATTATTCCCAAATAGTTGGAATCTTTTACCGCTGGGTTGAAAGTTCCCTTCCGATCGCTTCTACTTATGGTTTTCTCATTCTTGGTTCCTTGTGGTACATCTCCTTTGTTCATGAATGTTTGCTTTTATACTTTTCGATTTTTTGCTGCACTCTTGGGTACTTGAGAAGGACATATCTATTCTTCATTTCTTGTATTTCGTGGTACCTCTCTTGAGCTGTCTCAATCCCACATTAGTCTGTTTGCATTACCTAAGGATCCCGGGCCTCTCGGCAGCCTCCGAGTATCTCGACCTAGTTCTTTTACTGGATTTTGCTGGATTTTTTAATGGCCTTTTTGCTGGAAATCTGAACATAAATAGGGCCTTAATGTTGATTATTCTTGCTGCTTGAATTAGGCCTTCTTTACTTTTCATAGAATGGGCTTTCTTGTGAAATTTTGGCCTTCAACACTATCCAACACCATGACGATGTTTTGGTGGTCACACTTAGGATAGAGGGTATGATGTGAAAAGATTGTTGATAGATCAAGTGTTTTTGAGATAATATACTCCGACTTATACAAGGGGCTGAATTTGAAACCCGAGGACCTAACGGCGTACAATTCCCCACTAGTAAGTTTCAAGGGGAAGACAATTACTCCAAGAGGTCAGATTGGACTGCCCATACAGATTGGTTTGGATATAGTAGAAGTGGACTTCATTGTGGTGGATGTTTATTCACCTTATATGGCTATTGTGGCTAGACCTTGGCTTTATGCCTTAGAAGCCGTTTCTTCTACCCCGCATCAAAAGGTGAAGTATCCGTCCAACGGCCAGGTTAAAGAGATTGTAGGGAATTAGTCCATGGCTAAGCGGTGCATGGTGGCCGCCATCTTACATAGGCCCAATGCAGAGTCCTCGACCTCTATTGAAAGGAACTTATAGCAATCAAGAACTCCAGTATTGCACGATAATGGATCAACCGAGGAAGCAAAGTATGAAGATCTAGAAAAGGTTGTTATTGGCAATGATCCGGAGAAGTTCTTTCAAATCGGCTCCGAGCTACCTCCCCAAGAGAAAGAAAAGCTAATCAGTTCGAGAAAAACATGGATATATTCACATGGAATGCTTACGAAGCCCAAGGGGTGGACCCAAATTTCATATGTCACTATTTAGATGTCAATCCATCTGTTACCCCTAAAAAACAACCTTCTCGGCACTCATCTAGAGATCATTCGATCTTTGTCAAAGATGAGGTAATGAAGCTTAAACAGGTGGGGGCTATCAAAGAAGTTTTCTATCCCGAGGGGCTGACCAATATTGTGGTAGTAAAGAAAAAATAACGAAAAGTGGAGAATGTGTGTCGATTTCATGGATTTAAAATAGGGCTTGCCCAAAAGATCCATTTCCTATGCCTCGGATAGACCAGCTGGTAGATGCTACCATAGGCCATCCTCGGATAAGCTTTTTAAATGCATTTCAAGAATACCATCAAATACCGCTAGCTTTAGATGACCAAGAGAAGACAACTTTTGTTACTCCCACTGGAAAATCCTTTGACTTGAAAAATATAGGATCCACCTATCAGAGGATGATAACTAAGATGTTTGAACCTCAATTGGGCAAGAATATTGAAGTCTATATAGATGACATAGTAGTGAAAAGTAAGGTGGTGTCCGAGCAAGTGGGAGACCTCGGAAATATTTTTGAAATTCTGAGAAAACACAAGCTGCGCCTTAACGCCTCCAAATGTTCTTTTAGTGTGGGATTAGGAAAATTCCTGGGCTATATGGTGACCCACTAGGGAATTGAAATTAATCCCGACCAGGTTAAGGTCATAAACAATTTGCAACCACCTTGGAATCTCAAAGAAGTTCAGAAGCTAACCGAAATGACTCTTGCTCTAAATTGGTTTATTTCTCGGTTCGTAGATAGATGCAAACCTTTTTTCCTATTAATGAATAGATAGAAGGGATTTGAATGGATTGAGGAGTGTTCTTTGGCATTTCAGCAACTTAAAGAATACCTATCCGGGTCATCTACCATGTCCAGTCCTGGGATGGATGAGGTCTAGTTTTCTTATATTGTGGTGGCCCCTCATGCTGTAAGTTTGGTATTGATTCGGGTTGACAATGAAGTACAACGACAAGTCTATTATGTGAGCAAATCACTACATGAGGCCGAGATTCGCTATCTACCGCTGGAGAAGACCATCCTAGCGGTGGTGCATGGTACACGAAAGCTTCCCCATTACTTCCAAGCACATACGATCGTTGTCCTAACTCAACTTCCACTCGGGGCCATACTTCGAAGTGCTGATTACACAAGGAGGATTGCAAAGTGGGGCACGAGACTATGGGCTTTTAACATCAAATACATGCCTCGTACTTCTGTCAAGGGTTAGGTACTAGCAGACCTCATGGCTGAGTTCATCGAACCCCTATTAGAAGAAACATCAACGACACAAAACATGGATGAAAAATTAGTTGGCATTGTAAGAACCTTTATTCTAGAAGGTATACGTTGTGAGTGCAGCAAATCAAAGGGGCTCTGGAGTGGGGCTAGTTCTAATCTCACCCGAGAAGCTCACCATTGAAAAGTCACTAAGATTGAGCTTCTCGACCATGAATAATGAAGTCGAGTACGAAGCCTTGCTGGAGGGAATGTCCATGGTTCAAAGAATGGGAGGAAAGGCAAGAAAGATGTTCTCGGACTAAAGGCTGGTCATCGGCCAGGTGAAGGGCGAACTAGAAGCAAGAGATGAGAGGATGCAAGGGTATTTAAGTCGGGTTAGACATTTGCAATCAGGATTTGAATCCTTCACCCTATTGCACATCCCGGGAGTGAAAACACACACGCCGATTCCATAGCCACGCTGGCGACCTCCTCGGCACAGAGCCTACCTCGGGTTATCCTTATAGAAGACTTGTGTAAACCCACGGGGGTAAAGGGACAAGCGGTTCATGTTCACCAAGTCAGAGTAAGGCCTAGCTAGATGGATCTTATAGTACTATATCCGAGAAGGGACATCATGCCAAAAGACAAATCAGAAGGCGATAAGATAAAGAGAAAAATGCCTTGTCTTTGGCTGTTCGAGGACCAAAAATTGTACAAGCGCTCTTTTTCTGGGCCATATGTACTCTGTGTTCACCCCAGGCGACAAAGCTACTCCATAAGAAGCTGCATGAAAGAATTTGTGGAAGCCATATATGAGGTAGGTCTTTGTCTCACAAAGCCATCACTTAGGTTCTTGGTGACCAAATATGCAGAAAGAAGCACAAGAGTATGTGAAGAAGTGTGATCAATGTTAGAAGTTTGTACCAAACATACACCAACCGGGAGGAGTTCTTAACCCCCTGTCCAGCCCCTAGCCTTTTACTCAATGGGGTATAGATATAGTTGGCCCTTTCCTAAAGTAGCAGGGAATAAGAGGTATCTGTTAATCAGCATTAATTATTTCACTAAATGGGTTGAAACTGAACCTTTAGCAAATATCGGTGATGTGGATGCTAAGAAGTTTATTTGGAAAAACATTGTTACCAAGTTCGGGGTCCCTCATTCCTTCATCTCGGACAATGGTCTTGAGTTTGATAGTAAGTCCTTCGGGAGATACTATTGTGAATTGGGAATTACGAACAGATATTCTATCCCGACCTATCCCTAGGGAAATGGACAAGCCGAGGCTATTAATAAGGTCATAGTGAATGGACTCAAGAAAAGGTTGGATAATGCAAAGGGAAGATGAGTGGAAGAACTGCCACATGTCTTGTGGACGTGTCGAACCACGCCTCGCAGATTAATAGGAGAGACCCCATTTTCGATGACTTATGAAGCCGAGGCTGTTATTCCTTTAGAAATGGGCTTTCCAATACTAAAAACCAGCTCATTCAACCAAAGCAGTAACAATGAGTTGCTAGAAAGGAGCTTAGATCTTATTGAAGAAAGGAGAGAAAGTGCAATGGTCCAATTAGCATACTACCAACATAAACTTAGGTAAGATTATGATGCCAAAGTAAAGCTAAGGCCACTAGTGCCTGGTGACTTGGTATTGAGGAAAGTTAAGGTACTACAAAAAACCCAGCATGGGGAAAGTTTGGATCCAAATGGAAAGGACCATATCGCATCACCCTCGTGGCTGGTATAGGGGCATATTTCCTAGAAAACTTAGATGAGCATGTAATACATTGCCCTTGGAATGTAAACAACCTGAAAAGGTATTATTATTCATGAAAATATCCTTTATCAATAAATTATTTTGTTTTGTAAAGGTATCGTGCTTCTTGTTACTCAATCTATTCAAGTATTACACGTAACCTAAATCTTGTATGGCTCCTCGAACCACAGACTTAGGGGAAATTAATTACTTTCGGCATCTATTCAAGTATTAAACAAAACCTAAGTCTTGTATAGCTCCTCAATCCATAGGCTTAGGGGAAATTAATTACTTTTGACATCTATTCAAGTATTAAATAGAACCTAAGTCTTGTATGGCTCCTCGAACCACATGCTTAGGGAAATTAATTACTTTTGACATCTATTCAAGTATTAAATAGAACTTAAGTCTTGCATGGCTCCTCGAACCACAGGCTTAGGGGAAATTAATTACTTTTGGCATCTATTCAAGTATTAAACAAAACCTAAGTCTTGTATGGCTCCTCGGACCACAAGCTTAGGGGAAATTAATTACTTTTGGCATCTATTCAAGTATTAAACAGAACCTAAGTCTTGTATAGCTCCTCGAACCACAGGCTTAGGGGAAATTAATTACTTTTGACATCTATTTAAGTATTAAACAGAACCAAAGTCTTGCATGGCTCCTCGAACCACAGGCTTAGGGGAAATTAATTACTTTTGGTATCTATTCAAGTATTAAACAGAACCTAAGTCTTGTATGGCTCCTCGGACCACAAGTTTAGGGGAAATTAATTACTTTTGGCATCTATTCAAGTATTAAATAGAACCTAAGTCTTGCATGGCTCCTTAGACCACAGGCTTAGGAGAAATTAACACTCAGTAGTATCTTTATAAGTGTTAGACAAATCCTAATTTATGTTTGGTCTCTCAAATCACACACTCCGGTGAAATTAACACTCAAGGGCATCCTTATAAATATTGAACAAAACTTAAGTTACAAGGTATGTTACTTATTTCCTTCATATTCAACACTCATTGTATAAGGATTAATTCGTTATAACTCTCTCTTGCTGATACTTAGTTATATTTCTTGAAACACCAATAATGAATTATTGTTAGAACATATTGGAAATAAAGCAACAACTGTTCAATACTAGTATGACTGTCATAAGCTTCGAAACATGCAATAGTAAAGGTACGAGAAATAAAATAAAATAAAAAAACACTTTTCATTCAATAAAAAGGAATACATTGTCCGAAGGCAAAATGCCATTACAAAAATTTATAAAAGAAAGAAGACTACAAAAGAAAACCCTATATCTAGGGTTCTAGGCTTTGTCTTTGAGTGCGTCTTTCTTAGGATCGGCAGCCTTGGAATGGACGTCATCGACTTTGGACTTAACCTCCATGTCCTTGGCCTAAAGGACCACATCCTTAACTATAAGGACCACGTCATTGGTGTCTGAGCTTCCTTACCCACTCCAGCCCCTTCGGGAACTTCGACATCAGGAAGGGAAGCCTAGGTAGGAAGAAGCTGCTCGGGAGGAGGGTTTGACTCGGGGATTTCTTGAATATCCTTTGGGAAGAAGATATTCTCAGCCCTCCTCGGCTCGGAGTCTGTAGGGACTCCGCCCGGTCCATTGCCACTCCCTAGGACTCGGTGCAGTAGTCCTTGCATACTACGACCACCTCCTCTAATAGTTTGTGCCTCCGTATCCCGCACCCCATGTTCATAGGATGCCTTTATCGTAGCCTCGGCGGCTTCCCTAGCCACCCGAGCTGCGTCTTTGACTTTTTGCAACTCTACCTTGAGGTCTAAGACAAATTGTTTCTCGATGGCCAGGTTTATCTCTGTAATGTGTAAATCTTTGTCGCATATCCTTAGCCTGCCTCTTTGTGGTCTTCGGACCTGCCTCAAGACTCGACAAGCCTAGATAGCTTCCTTGAGCTTCTCAAACATCCCCGCTTATTCCCGCTTGAGGGCTCCAAGGGCCTTCTCGGTTTCGAGACGAGAGTTGGCCTCAACCCTAACCTCTTCGTGAGCGTTCTCGACCCACTCCTCAACTACATATACTTGTTCAAGAACCCCGCATAAAAACGGCAAAGGGGTTACGAAAGTAAGTGCATATATAAACGAACATGTGACTTAGTTAGCTTACCATCACAAGGTCCCTCTTTAATGACATAAAGAGGTCTGATTGCTTGGTGCATCTAAAACCTTCCATGTCTTGGGGGAGGAAAGCCTCGGCGAGGTAAGTGGAATACCCCCTTTGAGACTCCCAAATTGAAGCATCCCAACTAATGGAAGCATTGTCCATTTCCAACCATGGGGCCCAAGTACTTTACCCTTAGCGAATTTCGGCTTCGTCTCGGCTGTCTACGGACTTGGCCCTTTTGTCCTTAGGATCCTTAGACTTCTTCTACTGCTTTGCACCCTTTTGAGGTGCCACCTCACCTTTCTCTAGGTCCTCTGTTGGCCTCTTCTTCCTTGGATCCAGAATGGCTTTCGGCCCGAGATCAGTAGGGAGCGAAGGGGGAGGAAGAGGAAGGTTAGGAGCAATCTGGGTCTTAAGGGCCTTTCTAGAAGTTTGCTCCTTGTTCCTGTTAGCTATCAGACCCTTTAAACCCATTCTTTGCTTCAAATCAGTACTTTTTCGTTCCTCAGAACTTATGTCTGGACAAGCGACTATTAATCTAGGATGATGGACGGTAGAAAACCTATCAGACTCGGTCTCCTAATCCGAGAGCTCTACAGACCTTTCTAGAACCCCTTCCTTTTCTCCAAAATGGAATTGGTCGATCTCGGCATCTAAAGAATGGCGAGATGAGGCCAACTCCTCTCTTAGAGCTACTTGTTGAGGAGCGTATTGGGGTGGCAACACAACCGGGGGAAGATCCCTTCGAGCCAAAAATCCTGGCTTGGAGATGTCAATCCAAGCCAATCTTGAACTTCTAGCCCTTATTACTTAGCCTACGTTCTGGAAGATGTGAGACAGCATCTCGTAGTCCAAAATTAGATGAGCGGCTCATGATTTTCCGTCTTCACTCGTAAAAATCTCCGACCTCAGAAGGTAGTTGAGAGCTTGAACATTGGTCAAACTAATCCCCTTCGAGAAGGGAATCATGGTCAAGCCGATAAAAATTATCACCAAGAGAAGATGAAGTGTCAAAAGTGAAAAGGAATAAAGCTAAAAAAGTTAAATCCCCTTCCAAAGGGACTGATCCTAAAGGTATCCCACCTGGATCTCCTGCCCGAGTTAGGCAATGAAAACTGTTGTTCCACTCCTCCGAGACAATCGGGTAGTCATCCTTCATGCCCTTATTAGACTTAGAGAGACGGGATATCAGCTTAACGACCTCGGACCGAGACTTAAGGTTGTATCCCATGCTAGCAAGCTTGTGGCACTCGTACATGTGAACCACATCGTGCCACGTGAGCCCTAAGCCCAACTGTTCGTTGAGAGCGTTTACACGACCTAAAATCCTAAATAGGTTAGGGGTATTTGGCCGGTAGGGGGTCAATATGTAGTTAATCAAATAGTCCCTGGTTATCCTACCTATAGGAAGCATCATTCCTTCCTCTATGAAAGCAATCATAGGAATGACAACTTGACCTACATCTCTATCAGTAAGTACTCAGTCCGGAGGATAATATTCTAAAACCACCCTCTGTGGGATATGGTATTTAGCCTTAAAACCCTCCATACTGGCCGGTGAATCTACTAAGTGCTTGAACCTACCCATCTAAGTAAACAGAAATGACGTAAGGAAAGGCTTCTAAAAAAGAAAGGTCGAGGAGGAAGGCGGAGAAGAAAAAGGAGAATATAAAGAAATAAAGACTTACGGGAACACGTATGCTAATCTCTGAAACTTTTAGAAAGATTTTCGAAGACTTCTTACAATAAATTGCTATGGAGACTCAAGAGTTTAGAGCGTTTTGTGAGACGGGGCATTGGAATTTTCTAGAGCACTTGAAGATTTTTGAAGAAAAGAGGAAAATGGGTTCCCTCAAGGCATTATATAGAGGGAGAAAATAAGTGAGAATACTCCTGCTCAAAATTTTAGGAAAAACGTCGGTCGTTGGAATGGCGCCTTACCGTTGGATGCGGGGGACATAAAGCCGCCTGGAGTAATTAATAACGTCTCGTTGGCTAAGAAGCGTTAGTGACAATTATAAGGCGCGTAAAACCGCACTTTCGCACATGTGAATAAAAAAATTAGCTAATCTTATCTCTTAAAAATCAAAACCCCATTTTTTCTCCTCGGATGGGAGGGAAAAACCGAAATTTTGAGGGGCTATTGTAAAGGTAAGGGCCTAAGATCGTATATTGGGCCTTGGGCTTTGTCTGAGAATATTAATAGGTTTGAAGAAGAGCAAATAGTCTTTTGATGTTCCCAGTTAAAGTCTCATAAGTAGGAAACAAATGAAAGGTTGTTTGAGGAGGAACTTCTTCTCGGATATGAAAAATATAGTTCAAAGTTTGTACTCTAGCAATTAGAGTGATCCTCCAAGAAGCTCCAATGATAAGGACATGCTTCATGAACATACGAGAAGGAAGGAAACCTAAAAATATCTAAGGAAAAGTTGCCACCACCGCATTAAATGCATTGTAGCTACTTTTCTGGCCGCATTTATGTGGAGAAGACCTCTGAGCAGTGCTACCTTGGCTACCACGACTCAAAGAAAACCAGAGAGGGTGTCTGATGGGACGAGTACTCAAGTAAGGGCTCGGATGATTAACAAATATAGGATGAAGATGGTCCAAAGGAGGATATATAATGCAAAAGACTCTTCATGGAAAGGAGATCGTAAAAAATAGAGAGAAAAGACTGTAGCAATCTAAATTATCTTTGTATCCATTTGTAATTAATTTATACAAGGAGGACCTTCTCGGACTGAAAATATATAAAGATCAAATCTCTTATTTGTATTTGACAGTTGTTTAAATTAAACTTATCCGTTGTTCAATTTATTAGGGCCTAGTTTTTCAACCCACTCTCTACAAATTTATTGTCTTGGGCTCATTGGGCCAACATCCCATATGTTTTGGCCTTGGAATGTAAATCAAGACTCTACATCTATGTTCAATGAATGTCATATTCATTTGTGTGATTGTACTTGATTAAATGTGTTTCACATACTCAATTTTTGTTGATCAAACACAAAAAGATTTTTGAGTGTTTTAGTTGTTTTTGGAAAGTATTTTGTCAAAATTTTCAAAAACCTTGTTGCCCTATTTTGGAGACTTGGTCGTGGGTCAGTCCAATCACATGCCTCTAGTCGCGAGCTCATACAAAGAGGGTTTTCGCGATTCATTGGCAGGTCAATGTCCTAGTTGCGAAAAATACTTAGAAAATTTTTCAAAATCAAGGTTTTTAGCTTTCTCACGACTTAATGTGGCGACTTGTTTGCGAGTAGAGGTCCAGTCGTGAGAGTCATACTGAAAGTTTCACGGCTCAACTCGCAACTCTCTCATGGTGGAACTTCTAGTCGCGAAAAATACTTAGAAAAATTTTTCAAAATTTTTGTTTTAAGTGTTCTAGCGATTTGTCCTGGCAACTTGAACGCGACTTGACTCAATCACGAAAATCGCGTATTTTGCGTAAATCGGTCAGTTTTTTAAAACCTTTATGAGTTTTCCCTCGAACTTTTGTGACTATTCATTGTCTTCCCCATTTTTACCTCTCTCAAACTCACCGAGTCACTCTCAAAAAACCTCCATTTGTTCATCATTTCAACTTCAATCTTCAAGAAAAAGGGTTTTCTTATTCTCACTATATATTTCATGTTCTTTGCCTTGGTTTTCTTGATTTGTGAGTTTTTATTGAGTATTGTGTTACTTGGGGTTTTGGACATGGGTTTGGTTATTTTTGTTGAGTTTGAATGAATGGGTTTTGTTGATTATGCTTTTAAGATGCTACATTTTAGTGTTATCATGAATGAATTTCAGTATTAAGTATGTTTATTGATCCGTAATGTTTTAAGCGTGTCATACCCATTGTGATCTATCTTATTGCCATATGTATATTTTTTGGGATTTTCATGTGATACACTCTGATGGTGAGTATGGTTGGGTCACCATGTTTATTTATTGCATGATTGGATTATGTTTTTTTCTGTGTACCCTAGGTGATTCTTGTTGAGTTTCTGTACTCACTATCACTGTGTTATGTTTTAAAATTGGTGTTAAAATGCACTGTGTTCTTCTAATTTGGGTTATTTCATGACATGTTGATCTTGATACGTGTATGAACTGAATGTTTGGTATAATGCTCTGTCTTTCTCTATGCCACTAAAATGTTACTAATGTTTTGAGTTTCCATCTATTGTGCTTTGTTTTTGTGTTCCCTTTTTTTTTTTGGTTTTTGTTTCTATAGATGGCTCCTTCTCCTACAAAAAAGAAAACTACTGCCAAGAAGGATGACAAGAGGCTAAAGATGGACAATACCAAGTTCAGGTTTCTTTAACACTTTGAGAGATACACTCAGTTCTACATAAAGGCAACCATCATTCAAGAAATATTTGTAGACTTGGTGGATTTGAAGGACACTTTCATTCCAAGTTGTTTTTAGGGCAGAGGTTGGGATAAGTTTTTGAGTGACTTGCTTGGAATGTGTGAGCCTCTGATTAGGGAGTTTTATGCTAATGCTAAATTAGGAGAGCATGAGATAAATTGTTGGATTCAAGGACATGAGTTCACCATAGAAGTGGATGACATAGATGAGGTGCTTGGGTTTGAAGGTTTGGATGATCATGACTTCACCCATTACAAGGACAGGATGCTATCCATTGAAACTGTCCAATCTCATATTGGTGGAGTTAGAGAAGGGAATTGCCTCAACACTATTGCCTTCCGAGCTGACAACCATCATGATGTTCAATTTGTACCCGATAAGGAAGTCGACCACCATCAACAATGCTAGAGCCATCTTCCTTATAGAACTCAAGGAGAACACCTACACGGACATCAGTGCTCATATCTTCTACACCATTGTTGATGAGACTAAAACAACCTCTAGGGCCCAGGTGATCTTTCCCAGCCTTCTTATGAGGCTTTTTAGATTGAAAGGTGCGGAAATCCCTCAAGATATCAGCCTTATGCCTACACCCATAGCCATCAACGCTCTAACCATTACAAGGATAAGAGTTCGTCTCCCAGGTGATGAAGAGGAAGGTGACCAAGAAGAAGGTGGACCAATGGAGACTGAAACAGAGGCTACAGGACAACCCTCAAGCTTAAGAGGCCATGGCAAGAGGAGCAGAGCTTTATCCTCATCAGCCATACCTTTAGATGCATTCTAGATCATCCTTGAGAGGATTGATGGGCTCAGAGATGTCTAGAATGAGCAATCCGACAAGCTGGCTGCACTTCAAGATCAGATGACCTCACTTTCACCAAAATTTGATACCTTCACCACTCAACAGTCACCCTTTGGCCATTCCAGTCAAAAAGGGGGAGATTTTTGGAAGGGCAGCTCTTGAAGGGGAGCACATTTTGAGGGGGAGCAAGCATTTACTTTATGCTTTTTATTATTTATGTGTTTTGATGTTATGTGGTGGAGTTGGTATTATGTTTTGGACAATGTTTTAATTATGGGTTTACTACATACTTTGTTAAACACTTTGGTTAATTTCTTGGTTTTTAAAATCATGGTTGGTTTATGTGATTAAGTTTTAAAACTTGTGCTATTATGGTTTAATGACTATAAGGTTATATTCAGTTTATATGTACTTTGGGATTTGTACCCATGCTTTGTAGCTTTGTACTTGTTGCTAAATGTTATGCATTTTCTTTAAGTATATCACTCTTGTGCCTTTGTTGGATTTTTATCCTTGATGCATTAACCTAGTTTTTATGTATCGGTTGAGTGTTAGACATGCAAATAATACTTTGCATTAAGCTTATTAGCTTGCATGTCCGGATGTTTATTCTGTGTGTGAATGAGCATTGTGATCACTATTTATAGTGATTGTTCATTTTTGGTCACGCCATGGTTTATTACTTAAGTCCATTTTGCTTGATCGCATTGTGCTTACTCCATATGCATTACAAGTTTTCTGCATACAATGATCATATTGTGTTGTTGTGTTTTCAAGAGATACTTGTTCTTATGGTTCAAGAGCTTCACTGATTCTAGAGTTAGGTGTGAGAGAGTTTTATTCAACTGTTCCCAACTCACATGTTAAGTCTAGAGTTTGTTTTAGGGTTTTATAACAAAATAGCCAAAGGGGGAGATTGTAAGGTTGAATTTAATCAACCATTTTGTTGGCTTTATTCTGTGCCAATTTGCTTGTAATTCAGCACTTAAAAACCCTGTATTTAGGTGGGAATCATGTAAGGGTAGTGTGTAAGAGAGTGTGAAGAAATGCTCAAGAATGTGCATTGAAGCAAGGATTCGCGACTGGATCTCGTGGGTGGCAAGTCGTCGGATGATGCACACGAGTGAAGCATGCAGAGAAATTGAACTGTCATGCCGGTTGTAGCACTATAGGACAAAAAGTCCAGACTGGCCATTCGGTTAACTCGCGACTTGGACTTGCAACTTAGTTAAGTCGCGAGGCCAACTCGCCAATCCACTCTATTTTGAAAAACTAACTCTTCGCATTTCTTTCTCACTCCAGTATAAATACTCTATATACCCACTAAATATAGAGAGCTTTGAGAGATAATTTTGAGAGAGAAACCCTAAAGAGAAACAAGATTGACTCATCCACAATCTTTACATAGTGACTCTTCAAATTCTTTAACTCTCATCCTCTCCATTGTTACATCCTTGAGAAGTTCATTAGCCAAACCCTTTTCTCACCATACCCATATATGTGAGAAGGCTTTTTGGTGCTTGGGAAGCGATTAGGAAGGGACCAATTGATATTGGTTGATGTTATGGGCTATGCGGAATCCGGTAAGTTAGAGTAAACAAAGGTTCGATGTAACCTTGTTGGAGTAGGAGCTTGGATGACTTAGGTACTTTGGATAGATTAGGCTTGAAGGGCGGTAGAGATGTTTTAAGCCGAGGACTTCGGTTTCCTCTTTGATAATACATCATTGTGTTGTCTTTGTATTTGCATCACTCTTCCCTTAATCTTTGCTATTTAATTTCTATTGTGGTTCTGATTTTATTTGGTTTAGATTATGTTATCAATTCTGTTTTAGTTTATTTACATTTTCCGCACGCACGTTGTTTGTTGATAAGCTTGAATTGGTAATTTGTAATTTGGGGGTTTAAACGTTCAAGAGTATTTTATACACAATTTGAACATTCATTTATGAACAAGTGTTAAAACCGATTTAACCGCACCGGTTTTTGACTATGCCGGTTGAACCGGCGGTTTGTACTATTTTTCCGATTTTTCTTTCATTTCTGGTTCTAACTAATAACTAGACTGGATTAAAGTCCGATTCTCGGTTGAACCGTTCGGTCCGGTCCGGTTTTTAAAACCATGTAATAAACTAATTAACTACATATATTATTCACACTTCTTCATGGGAGGAACAAGTGAAGTCTTTTTTTTTTTTTTTTTTTTTTTTTTTTTAGTAAAAGAACAAGTGAAAGTCAAATGCACATGTTTGTCGCTTTTATTTGGCTTATTGACATTGTTGGTTCATTGAAATAATGTTGCTTTGGCTAATTGGATGGAAGACGAAAGGGTTTTGTTTTTTAACTAGACCTTCCTTCTTGTCTTGTTCGTCTAGTTCTTTCAACTAGCAGTGGCTGTTGTACAACAATACCAAAAACTCCGGTGATATTGTTTGAGAAAGAAAATTGTTGATTTAATCCTCTCTCTCTCTCTCTGTCTAAGACAGTAAAATGGTTGCAATTGGAATTTGGAAAATTTCTTCTAAATGTGACACTCATGTGAGTAGGAGGAGTGCAGGATGTTAGTCCATTTAACTGTAGATTAAACAGAAGTAGGAATTTGACACCTGTTAAGCTTAGTTACAGTGGCTAAAATAAGTTGTAACTGTCACTATCCAAAGTTTAATGAGTGTTTAGCATTTTTCCCTCAAAATTGTGGCAATAAAGTTCCAAAAAAATTCTTAACAGAAATCAAGGAGAAATTTTAGCCTATCAATTCCGTTGTTTAGATTTATGTAGATGTCACCTAAACTATGAAAAACATAGAAGTTTTATTGAGATGATTATAACCCCAGTCTACAACTACAAAGCTGGTTAGGTCATTTTGTAGTTGTACTCTAGTTATGTAATACATTATAAACCTAGATTAAAACACTAATATTATTATTTTCGTATATGTTTCAATAAGTATTACTGTTTACTTAAAAAAAAAAACTTTAAAGGCTATCCTCTGGCAGGCTCTTGTGCGGGTTCTTTCATAAACTAAAACCCAAAAAATTGTTATTGGGTTTTCTGTTCTCGAACCATTGTGATTTGGGGCTTATTTGTTTGTCATAAAATTTGGCCTTTTGACATTGGTAGAATAATTTTGTAGAGTTGGATTGGAGTAAACATTTTGGGCTTGTGTAGAGGCCGAAAGCTGAATTGAAATGGTTTGATATTTAAGGGAAAAAAAGGGTGGATGTGGGCTTCTCATGCTGTGATTTAGTTTATTGGGCTGAACCAATAGGGTTAGGCTTACACGAATTAGAGCTTCTGGTCGACTCTTGGGTAATTGTCCTACATTATTTAAGAGAATGTATTGTGTGTAATACAATTTGCTCCACCTTCCTTTAAAAGTTACCATGGCTTTTGAGTGGAGTTGTAGTGTGCCTTTGTATTAGAACCATTTTTCCTCTCCCTTGTGTGTGTTTTTGTTTCTTAAAAAAAAAAAGGGGGGTTTTAAAGCAAGATTAAATTATGAGCAACCCTTGACCATTGACGCATATTTTAAAAAGAAAAGTATTTGAAAATTTAGACCTCAATACCTTGAGTAAGAGTTTGACCAAGGATTAAATACTTAAATCTCTTAAAAGGACTCTTTTAAGATTTGAAATTGTTCTCAACTGACTACAACCAAATACGTATGATGATAGCTTGCATTTTCACTCCAAAATGATGCACAAAGGAAAGAAATAGTAAAAGAAAAGAAAATGAAGAAATAACTTGAAGAGTAGCCAATACATTATTATTATTATAAACATTATCTGGGATTGTTGCTCATTGAAAAGTCCACACAACCTGCCATGCATGTCTATTTTCATTGAAAGAAAATTAAAAGCTCCAACTGCTAACAAATTGCACTCCCAATCTTAGATACGCGATGGTCCAGAGCCTTTTTTCGGATTTTTTATCACTCTTACCACCCAAGCGAGAAAGCGAATTGAGTGAACCAGAAGAACCATAGAAACCACAATAATCACACTTCCCAGAATACAAACGTCCATGAAAGATGTATGCTTGGGCGAATCATACATCAGGAAATCTGGGGTCACCATGTAGAATGCGATTAAATAGGTAGCGGCCAGGAATGTGAGAGTCGAACATAGAGAAATTGTCAAGAGGCACATACAAACTCTGTGCTTGATTGGGAATCCACTGATGAGCAAGAAGGTGACACCGAGTGATGCAACGAAAGAGAGTGTGTTGCAAATCATGAAATTCAAGTAGCTCCGGTAATCAACAGCATCGGCTAACACAGCCTTTCCAGCTAGACATGGTGTGTTTGAGCTGCATCTAAAACCTTGCATAGTATCAATTACATTTTCTTGCCAAAGACCTCCTGGGGGGCTGATTGTCTGTTGGAAAGTGATAGTTGTAATCACAGTAGACACCACCATTATTGAACCATGATTTTCTTCGACCCAATCACCCTTGTATTTCAAGTACTCTAACCAATTCTTCCTCCCTTTCTTGCTCGACTGTTCTAGTTCCACTGATTCACTGTTACCAACAGCAATTGCCAACGGTGGTGAGGGATTATTCACTCTTTTAATACTAGCACCAGCATCCATTAAAATGTTTCGAATGGTGAAACTTTTGAAATCTTTTGGACAGTTCTCCAACATTTCTAAGGCTGTAAAACCCATGTTGTTCAGGAAATCCACTGCTTCTTTCACTTTAGGCACCAAAAGCAAGTATTTTATTGTCTGCAAAAACCTAAAGCGTTTTAGTTTTCATAATTAATTTATATTTAGAGTCATTAGCCAAAAAGATCGATGCTACATAGGCTGATAGACATAAAATCTATCCCTTATTAACAAGAAATGGATATTAGACCGGATGCAGCATTTGAAGGTTAATTTCTGACTCAAAAGTCATCGTGCGGTTTTAGAATCTAGCCGACACCCAAAAAAAAAAAAGGTCAAATATGAACTTCACTCTTAAATCGCAACTATCACTTTTCAATCCCAGAAAAAAGGTTGGTAAGTGATAGTTGTGACCACAGTAGCCACCACCATTAACGAACCATGTGTCTCTTCAAACCAATCACCTTTATATCTCAAGTACTTTTTAAGTCTTTTAATTATTTGGTCAACCTAGTCTAACTTGACTGTGTTGGTGTTGCTAATTCATGGTGACCAATCGTGATTGCTGATGGTGGTGGAAGAATACTTTGGTTCTTTGCTCTCTCAACACCGGCATCCATTAAAATGTTTTGAATGGTGAAGCTTTTGAATTATTTTGGATAGTGATCAAATACTTCTAAGGCTGCAAAACCCATATGATTCAAGACATCTGCTTTTTCTTTCACTTTAGATATTGAAGGCAAGAATTTTAATTTACTGTCAGCAAAAACTTATAGCATTATAATTTTGAACAATTTTTTTATGAGAAGCACAACTAAAATAATACCCCCCAAAAAATAGATTTTTTCCCAATATCGTATAAACTCACTATATATATATATATACTAAGATATCGTTGGTGAAAAATAGTGATGTTATGAAATATACCATAGTGTAATTAGACCATAAAAACTAGACTTTGTTAACATATTTTTTCCCTAACAAGAAAGTCTAGTGTCTATTGACATTATCCCACGTTTTTAAGGAGATCATTTTGTATTTTTATTATTTGTCGGGATCTTAAATTTGAAAGAGATAACTTTAGTTACTTAACACCTTGACTTGGCACATCATGTTAGATACTAACTTAACTGAAAACTTAAAAAAATAGTTGGGTTGCATCAAATAATGTTACACCTCGACGTTGTCTTTATTGAATGAAATTCGACCAGTTAACTAGCAACATGAATATTCTAACACCATTAGTAATATAGAAAGAAATAAGATTCATAAGGAACAATCTACTCAGATATGCAGTGAAAAAAAAATATCTACTCAAACATATGCAAGAAATAAACTAAAACATACCACAACTTGCTTTAGCATCACAGCTAAATGCAAGATGGTGTTGCCACCATCATGGTCTTTTGAATTGAGAAAGTCCCCTTCATCACTCAAAGATTTTACCAACAGTTTCAAAGCCTCCAATTGGTTGTGTTTGACACATAAGTGTAAAACAGTCTCTCCCCCATCAAGCATAACTTGTGTTGAATCAGGCCGTGTAATAATTAACTCCTTCACAACCTCAACCCGCCCTCTTATGGCTGCGTAGTGGAGAGGAATTCTCACATCTTGATCACGAATTAAGCATGCATTGCTATTTGCATGTAATAGTGCTCGAACGATGTCTATATGGCCCTCGGCAGAAGCCAAGTGGAGGGGGCATCGTTTGTGAGAGTCCAACTCGACAGCGAGCTGGGGTTTTTGAAGTAAAAGAGCTTTACTAAAATCAAGCTGCCCAACTAAAGCTGATATGTGTAATGGAGTTTCACTGAAAGAAGTCAGTGAAATTTTACTAAGCAAGTGTGGGTCGTTATGGATCAACCTATACAATGTGGTTGTAGACCCACTCATTGATGCATTGTAAAGTTCTATTATATCATCTTCTTCGCGCCTTACTTCCATTCTCTCACTCTTTCTCTCTCTGTCTCTTGCTCTTGCTCTCTATGTGTGTGTGGTTTGTGATTCAGAAAATTAGCATATAAATATATGGATGCGGTCCACATACCAATATTAACCATTGCTTGAGCAATCCACTATGACAGGAAAAAAGTTGAGAGTGACAATCGGTACTGTAGGTGTTGGACGAATCAGAAATTTCATGCTCAATCACACACACTCACAGGCCAGTTCGAAATATCATGAATATTATTTTACGTGATTATATTATAGTTATTTCATGGTCTCTTGAGGGCCAGTTTTAATTTCTTGTTGCAACCTAACCTGAACTTTTGTTTCAAGTGGTTAACAAAATAATATATCCCATGTAAAATTGGAAAGAGGCTTTAGGCTCAATCTCTGGCCTACAAAAGGAAATTATAGTTAGAAGATATTGTTCTCGATTAGTTTGGCTTTTTATTTAATTATTTGTCATTTGTTTATGCATAGTTTTTCTTTTTTAAAGCTTTTTTTTTTTTTTTTTTTTTTAAAGATACAACTGTATTTTATTTGATTTTTTAAATAAAATAAAACATCTACTTTCATAGGAGCCTTAAATTAATAATTCAGGTAGAAGACATATTAGGTTGTGTTGAAATTTAGGTTAATCTTTATAGGCCCACTAAGGCACTAAGGGCATTACCTTTTCATTCTGTAAATTTTCCAAGCAAAAGCATGAAAGGCTATAGTTCCGATCAATTAATAAAAGTCCTAATAAGTGTTTGTGGCATGCCACCATTAGTCTTAACTCGTAATTTTGTATTAAAAAAACCATATTTTAAAATTTTAAATAGAAGGAAACTGAAATCTTGATTTTTCAAAAAGGTTAGAGATAAAATGATTATATATATGGGAAATTTTGTATAAATTTAAAGCCTTCTTAAGAGAGAGAGAGAGAGAGAGAGAGAGAGAGAGTTTGAAAAAATTGTAATTGTGAAGGCATTTTATTTTCGTTTCTTGTCATTAAATTTGTGCAAAAAGTCATGCTCATTATGTCTTGGTCGAATATATACCTTTGATTTAGATATGAGATGAGAAAGTATTATTCATTCGTCTACCATGGAAACAACATGGAAAAACATTCTCTATTTTGTTCTATTTTTTTACCAAGAGATAAGGATGAATGATTGTGGTCCTACGTATACCAATTTAAAAAATTCTCATGTGAAGAAGACAAGGACCATAGGGTTGGGAGATCAAGGGGCCATGGACCTTAGTTTTTAACTAAGAGTCCTCCTATATATGTTTTTAAATTGTATTACATTAAAATAAATAATCATGTACAATGACTTTTATTTATTTTTAAATATTTTTAAAGCGATTATATGTTTCATATTAATTTTTTAGCTCTATTAGTATACTTTAATTATGTAATTTCTAAATTTTTTAAACTAACATTTTTAAAATATATTAAAAATAGGACAAAATTTAGCTGTAAAATTGGTTATAGCCTTAAGATACAATCTTACTCAATATCTTTTTATTAAAAGTTAATTTTGACAAATTTACCATTGAATTATATCTTCTTCTTATACACTCCATGCTTGCAAAAGTTTTAGAAAATTGAAGATCAATTGTTATGTCATCAATAAATTGTTTAAATTGCAAGTTTTTGTAATTTAAAATTTTGCATAAAATATAAGCTTATAAATCATTTAGTAAATAATATCCGATTGACACAAAATTTGATATGTATATAAAGAATGTAAATAACATGTAATTCAACAGTTAGATTTTCAAATTATGTAATAATTTTTTTTTTCTTTTAAGTAAGGTTGTAGCCTTTGGCTGTAACCAATTTTGTAGTTAAACTTGTCTTTAAAAATATTAATTATGATCAATATGATAATGTTAAAAATAGTTCAAAATTTACAAACTAACTAGATGAAAAAAAAAAAAAAGGCAATTGAGTTATGTGAATGCTAACATACTCTGTTATATATGAAAAAAATATTATATGTTGAATCTTGGTATAAACTTACTTCATTTCTTTATATGTATATATATTTAATCATTGGTTTTTAAATTTTTTTATGGATAAAGTTTAACTACAAAATGGGTTAGACTAACTTAACTCAATAAAATAAACATTATTAATATTTTGGAAATCTAACAGTTGAATTTCATGATCTTGATTCTCAAAAAAAAAAAAAAATTCATGATCTTTATGCTTTTAATATATATGTCAAATTTTGTGTTAATTGAATATTATTTACTATATAATCTACCAGTTTATTTTCTATACATAATTTTAAACCACAAAAACTTGCAATTTTAAAAAAAATTATTGATGATATATTTATTGGTCTTTAATTTTCTAGAAATTTTACAAGCATGGAGAAAAGAAAAAAATGATGTCAACCAATGGTGGATTTGTCAAAATTCTCCTCCTATAAAAAGATATTGAGTAAGGTTATAGATTTAGGCTATAACTAATTTTATAACTAACTTTTGTCCATTTTTTATTAACATTTAACTTGGCACTTTAGAAAAATGCTTAGCTTTACTCCATGCTCATCCAAAAGAAAAAATGTGTTGGATATTTTTAAAATAATAGAACTTTGAAAAACAACAAGTAAATCTTTTCCTTGAATAAGTTTTTTTTTTTTTTTTTTTTTTTTTTAATAGTTACAATGGGAGAATAAGGATTTGAATTCTAAGTTTCTTCAGTAAACAGCTAATTCATTTCGTAAACCTTCATCACACTTTAGCGGCTTGCGTTTATTTTGGAGAGTTTATTTAACTTATTTGACTTATGTATAACCTTTTAAAGGTTTTTATTTTATTTTTATTATATTTTTAAGTTACAACTATACTTACCATGAATAAAAAATACTAATATAACAAACAAAATTCATATAATCATGATTAATTTGATGATATTGAATTTAAGATGAGACATGAATTCCATCTATCACGTAAGCAAAACAATTTAAGGTGTAAAGACAAAATTAAAACATGCCTTGTAAAATATAAGAACAAATTTCAAACAATAACAAAAACGTTGAAACTAAATATTCAATTTAACCAAATCTAATAAGTACATTTCATAAACTATTTGCATATTAAAAAATTTTGAAGATCAAAATATTAGGGAATTTAAAATAAAGGTCTAGTGTATAAACTCCTATAAGTCTAATTGATTTTAATTATAAGAAATCACAATATTCATAATAAATACTTTTCCATTAAGATTCTAATTACTAAAATGTTTCACCTACAATATCAACTTTGCATTTTATAACGATTTGGAATTGCCAAAAACAATAGAATAACATGAAAGAGGCCGGAGAAGGTGTATGATTGAGTGATTGATGAAGGGAGTAGGTAAATAATAGAAAACATGGATGCACTTTCCCTGGTATCTATTGGATGATGCTTATACCATGGAAACAACATGGAAAAGTGTCCTCAAATTTATTTCATTTCTTCACAAAGAGATAAGAATGAATGATTGAGGTCCATGTGTATCAGTTAAAATGCGTTTCATGTGGTGATGACAGGTGCCTGAAGAGTGGCGATAGGTGGGCCATGGACATTAGGGTTTTAAAATTCTTCCTCCCGTTATTTATATATATATATATATATATATATATATCTAATTTAACTAAGGAACTCCCTATATTTTTTAAAAATTGTACAACATTTATATTAAATGATTAGTGCATCATTTTTATGCTTCATAATATTTTTATGCCATGCGCGTAGCTCATTAAATCAAAATGTATTCAAGATATATTTCCTAAAAATAGATAAGTTTATATAAATAATTAGTGCATAATTGTTTCCTCATACTACTCTTACACCATGTGTAATCTATTTTCTAGGAATAGATTAGTAAGTCTATTTCAAAGAAGCCTTCTCTTTTTTTTTTTTTTTTTTTAAAGATATTTTTTATTTTACATTTGGAGACGTAGGTCCTACCTAGGGGAAACTGGAGCTTCCCACTTCCCAGTGAACATCGTCTTGATCGAGGCTGAGTTTGAACCATGCTGAAATTGGTATCATGTTTTTTTTTTTTTTTTTTTTTTTTTTTTTGAGAAGCGGTATCATGTATTTAATATGCTGTGATTGTGCTGATTTTGTTGTTTGTCTATGCCTACTATTGGTAATTTGCTAATCATGTACACAATTGGTAGATTAGCTTAAAATTTGAATTAGAGCTTAGGATCAAAATCATTACCATATTTAAATTTGATAATCTCAATATTTATGAGAGAATTTGACTGCAAACGTCATACAAAATGGAAAGGATATGTCCGGCCAAATCCCATACATCATTTCTAGTCTTTATTAAAAACATAGAATTTTTAAATAACAATTTTTCTAGTCCAATAACAATTTTTCTGTGTGTTTGTTGAGCGGCAATGATTGATTTTTTAGTACAAAGGAGTGTCATGGTGACTGGGGTAGGCGATGGTGATTTTAGGGTGGAGGAGTGTGATAGTGGCTAGTTTAGGAGAATTAAGGATGGAGGAGTGTGAGGAGAAAGAAAAATAATATTTTAATAAAATGGATAAATAAATATTGAGTCTGATATAGAAGTACCTACAAATAAGTTCGTTAAAATAGCTTTTTAGACAAAATTTGGCTAAAATGGTGTTTAGGTTGATTTAAATACTCTTACAGGTCCAATCTAAAGTGATTGAATCCCTTGCACTCTCCATCACCAACCTTTGTTAAATGAGAAATTTTACGAACTAATAACTCTACACTGTTACATATAATATTTGAAAAGTACAACCAAATACATATGGTCATAGTTTGAACTTTTATTCCAACAAGAAGAACAAAAGATTGAAAAAAAACGAAAAGACCTTTAGGACTTGGAAAGTAGTCAATACATTGTGATACCAATCTGTTATTGTTATTGATAGCAAGTTGAACACTAAATAACTTGCCACGTCACTTACAACCCAAAAGACGATTAAATTTCAACTAGTAATAGAAATTGCAGTCTCCGATATTATATTCAAGTCGGTCCAATCCTAATTGTCCAACTTAATTATTAGCGTCTTTGCATGTATAAGGTGAACTTTCGTATCTTGACAACCATCCAGGTGAGAAAGCGCATTGTGTGAATCAGAAGAACGATACCAACCACAGCCATCAAACTTAACTGAACACAATTTGGTAGGATGAACATTGGCTCATGTTAGAAATTGGGCTGGTTTTGATCCAACCCATAAATCATGGCCCATGGATCGTCCACATGGATTATCTGATAAATAAGTTTAAATTTAAACTAACTAATATTGGTATGAGTTATCAATATCAGTAGTGGGGTAATTTAAACTTAATAGATATTGATATGGGTTATTAATATCAATGGTGGAGCAATTTGAAACTTAAAAGATGAGATCTTTTAGGGATCACATATATCCGATAGTAAGTAAATCTCTACTAGTATTTAAATACTCTTGCATCAGTCAGATAGTGGTTAGAAACAGTGAGTGAACATATGTATAGTTTTGAGTGCTCTCTCAAAATAAGCCATCTCTCTGGGACATCATCTACTGTTCCCTAAAATTTAGAGCATGGAAATTAGGAGAGACTCTAGTAGCCTTTCCTACGACTTGGAGGTGTTCCACAAAAGAGATCGTGAGGAGTTCGTAAAGCAAGCAAAGAAAAAGATCCGGCAATTTGGTGATCTGTTCCACCAAAGGCATGTGTCTACATGACCTCTAGTAAAGTACATATTTAGTCAACATTGGTATCAGAGCCATTTTATGATTGTTTTTACTCTTAAATGATGCCATGATCTCTGAAATACATAATCCTATACGCATGCTAAAATTAAAAGTTTAAGTAATTTTTTAATTTTTCAGATCTGTAATTTTTTAGGCATGTTATGGCATGTAGAGAGAAATAAAAAGTTGTAATTTTTTTTGATTGTTTACATGTAATCCGAAATTTACAGGCTTATTTTGACCCATTAAATCTTATTTAATGTCAAATATTTTTTAATGTTTTGAAAGTACATTCCATAAGCTTTAAAACGACAATTTACATGCTTAATTTAGACTTTAAATGAGAAAGTTATGGTCTTTTAAAGATTATGGTTGTATTTGATAAAATCTGAAAATTTGATGTCTAACGTGGAAGACGATGAACAATAAATGGAAAATTGTTTTTGTTATGGTGTACCGTGCGAGCTCCACTAACCACTAATTGTTTGAGTGGTTATCTAATATAATAATAAAAAAAAATATTAGAGCCCCACGTTGATGTTAGTGTGTTAGTTACACTAGAAGTCTATAACACTATCCTTGTTTCAGTTACACACAAATATAAGAGCCCCACGTTAGTGTATTAGTTACACTTTGATAAGGACTCTCTTTTTCTTTTTTCCTTTTTGTCGGGAGCACTAAAATTCTCCCTGACTAGATCAATAGCTTGGGTTATTCGGTGCGAGTGGTCATCATTCCCAGCAAGCATGATTTGAAATTGTTTTCCAATAGACGTTGTTTAAACTAACAATTTTTGGTTAAAAGAGAACCAATTGAGGACCTAGAAAATCCCAAGCTAAACAATAGAAGCACATTGCACTTAAAACATTACCCGGTGTGACATATATATAATATATGTAATCATAGTGGCAATTTTTTTTAACTGTGATGTTAAAATAGAATTGTGATAACATGAGAAAATTGTGAAATTAGTTTTCTAATTTTCTGTATAATGCATGGTTTTAATCTTTGAATTAATTTATGATGTCTTTTTAACATATTGTGATATGATTGAATTGATATTATATGAATGTATTATGTGATGAATATGTATCCAAAGGGTTTATGAAACTCTTTGGCTCATCTCTATAGTTAAAGATTGTATTGGTAATTTATGCAACATGTATATTTTTATTTATTGTTATTATGGATGGATAAGACAATTTTGAAATTATTTGGTAACGTGGCATCCCCAATTTTTTAATTACAAATAGAATCTTTGTAATAGGATACTTGAATATGTAATTTTTGGGCCAATGTTTTTGGCAATTTTTGGGCCATTGTTTTTGGCAATGTAATTTAAGGCTATGTAATTTAATTTTGGAAGCCATGTAAGGGGATGTGTTTCACGGTTACCTATAATTTTCAAATTTTGTCTTAGCATGTTGTATGAAATTACCAATAGGGCTTATAGTGGAGCCCATGCACAATGTGTTGTGCACAAAAATGTATGGACACATGTTATATGTATGATTTAATATGTGTATGGTGTGATATTTTATTCTTCACAAAATTTTATTTAAAAATCAATTAGATGTGTTATTCCAATTTACATAGTGAGAGATGATTATGAGCTTAGCGAAATTTTTGATCTTACTATGTAGAAAGGAATATCATGGTCTAGTTGGATTTTTTTGGAAATAAAATCTAAAAATGTATGTGCTAATGTCAACTTGTGTAATGAATGTAGTGAACATGGCCACTAAGAATGTAGTTGCTGATCTAACTTAGGGTGAGAAACTAGATGGAACCAACTATGATATGTGGCATAGAAAAATTCAATATCTGCTTAATGAACAAGTGGTCTTTGAAACCCTAACCAATGTGATGATGCAACTTGAAAATGGGAATATTGCCCAACATCGCCGTGACTTAGAGGCCTATGAGTCTTGGGTTAAGAAAGATCGTTGTGCACACTTCACTATGCTGAGTAGCATGCACAATGATCTTATTGGGGAGTTTGAGAACTACCCAAATGCCCAAGAGATGTGGAGCCGACTTAAGATTGCCTTCGGAGGGACTTCAGCAACTAGGTTACGAGCTCTTACTTTGAAGTTTAAGCAATGTACACTTAAATCAAAAGAAAAAAGAGAGAAGAGGCAACTAGGGAAGAAAAAAAAAAGAAGAAGAAGAGGAGAAGGCAATGTCCAAGAGGAAGGAAATAAAAAATAAAAAATAAAAAGAAAGAAAGAGGTGAGAAAAGCAATGTACAGACAAAACCCATGTGTAAGTGCCCAAGGGCATTTTTGTCCATTAAGCAACCTCATTTTCTCCCTTCAGTTTTCTTTCCATCTTGGGAAGAAAAATTTTTGGTGGGCCTAGGGAGAAAACACCTAGGTCCCACCATTTATTTTCCTTCCTCCCCACCCAACCAAACACACTCCAAAAAAGTTTTCCTTCTCGTTTTCTCTCCAAAGTTTTCCATCCATCATTTTCACCTCCAAACAAACACACCCTTAGGGTTTATAGTTTTGTATACCATTATTACATTGAGCCAATATACAAGAGGATATATAAGGGACAGGAAGACAATTTAATGACAAAATGTCATAACATAGATTTTTCTAGTGATTGAAATTGACAATAACCAAATAGAAAATACAACAAATTAATGCAAAAAGATCTAGCATTTATTGTTCCATTCAAGTTCAAAACTACTTGTTTGGTAGCCCATTGTTTCATATGACTTCAATAAAGCAATCCACTTGGAATATTCATAATCTTCTTCCCCATCTAAGGTATGCACCTTTACATTAGACAAAGAATCTTGTAGACACCTTGATTTGGATAGCACATTAAGTAGCTTCTAATTTAGGACCTATAACAAGGCAAGGCAAACACAAAATGATTGTTAGGTTCTAAAGATTTAGATTTAAATATTTAGAATCATTGTTGTATTGTGTTGGCAAACCGAGAACAAAACATGTCTAGTCTAGGTATTTAAGGCAATGCTTAAAAGTGTTTGTTTCAAGGTTCAAGTCCAGGTGATTGCAAAAAAAGGGAGTGTATTTCTTCCTTGCTCGATTGATCGAGAATTAGGCTCAACCAATCAAAAATCGTAGGTCTAGTTTTTTTAGTAGAATTTTAAACAGGCCCAATCCCGAGAAAACGTTTAGGGTTTCATCTAAACTTCTCCACTATAAAAGGGAAACCCTAGCCATGTTTTGAAGAGGCTAGAGAAGACTTGTGTGTTACTTTTTGTGAGATTTGAGAGGTTTTGTACCTTCTAACTATACAACAATCCACTGGAGCCAAAACTACAATCAAACATTGGTAGAACATAGTTGTCACATCAAGATCATTGCTGAGGGTGATCTCAAACCTTTGAGCAGGTTCTCAAAGTCACAAGTAAAGCGACTTATGTTGGTGTAAATCCAAGAAGAGAAGGAGTTCATGGATTCGGAGCTTGCACGTGGTCGTGTCAATAAGTTACTATTGGAGATAGCATTAGATTTAGGGTTAAATCTTTTATAAAAACTTCAATTCTCTTATAGTGGATTTACTCTACCTTGAGGATAGTTAGGTCAAATCCTCCCTGTGTTTTTACCTTGAAACAGTTAGTTTCATCGGTTTTCTTAGGTCATCATATTGTGGTGTTTTTACTTTTCCGCATCTTTGCATGATATGATTTATTTGTATTTAATCTAGATCTGAAATTTAATCAAAATAATCACTTGGTTAATATATTAGGTTAAACAATCTAGTTTGAGGGGTCTAAATGAACAAACAATGATGTTCACAAGTTTTTAGTGATTATGTACCATAATTGTGTAAAAGCATGATGTGAGAGATAGAGAGGATCAATAACATACCTCTAGTAATTTTCTGGACCTTGACAATATTGATAGGGTCTCTAAACTCTATACACAAAAATCAAGCAGAATTTGTTCTACCAAATTAGATAAACTCATTGAAGATATAACTATTGTTGGCCTCAATTCCTTGTGATCATTTAGTGAAGAAAGTAGACTTTCATTCAATCCATCTAGTAGAAAGCCATCGCACTAGTAGGGAAAAAGGAATGCCACAAAATTAAGGATATAGCTATATTTATAACAACTTAAAAAGTTCAAAAGAAAAGAGAAAACGTGTACCTTAGAGTGGATAACCAAGTTCAAACCTTCAAAATTATTAAACTCTTCAACAAGTTCCTTCAATTTATCAAACCAAAGAGTGAAACAATTTTGAAGAACAAATTTAAGCTCAACATCTTGCAAACTTGGAGTATTGAAAGAACAGAAGGGAAATTTATTCATCTTGCAATGAAGTGAAACTAGGTTGGGGGTATCAACTTCAAACACATTAATTAAGAGACCTCAAGAGTGGGAAACTTTGAACTTATATTTTGAAGCAACTCATCTGCCATGCTATCATGGACAAATAATCTTTTCAAATTTTTGCATGCCTCCAAGTAAAATCCAAAATGCTCATTTTGAAACTGATTTGTATTATTATTCAGGTAGGAAAAGTTTGCAAACTTGGTGCTTCAATTTCAATCCTTGAGACCATTATTCTAGATTCTACATAAAACAAATTAAGTCGAGGAAGATTCGAGATCTTTAAATGTTTGAATCCATGATAGTTATATAGTTGGAAATCCTCGATCAAAGGACAGCTAAGTGTCAGATTCGGAATTACCTGTTCATCTAGATAGACATCATCCAAATTCAAACTTTTCAGATGAAAAAAGTTAAACTGGTTACATGGCTCCAACTTGCAATGTGCTAACTGGAGCTCAGATACTGTTTTGGCCTCAAGCACTACCTGAGGTAAACTGTAATATATTTGTTTCTCCTACTAATATATGTTCACTAGTAAAATGCTTTATCGACAAGCAGAGTCTCAGTACCTTCACATTGTTCTGAGTCACAAACTAAGGTTATCCATTTGACAACCTATGTTGCACGGACACGGACACGACATGGACACGGATATGGGGATACGGCAATTTTTGAAAAATAAGGACACGACATGGCGTGGACACGACAATTAAATAATTAATTAAATTTTATATTTAGACATATTTTTTAATATTTTTAGACATAAAATACGTTTATTTTTAGAATTTAAATTATATAAGAACTACAAATAAATAAACTAACACCCAAAGTAGTACAATAATACACATAAAATGTTTAGAGTACAAGCCAAAAATTTAAATAAGCTACATTCAACATCAAACTAAAAACATAAAAGGAAAACAAGCAGGACACACAAAAACAAAAATCACTAAATTCATAATAAACATTATAATTTATAAGGCAAGGTTGAGTAAAGAAAAAAAAAAAAATATATATATATATATATATATATATATATAGTAAAGTATAACACTGAATGGAATTAAAATAAAAAAAAAAAAAAAAGAAGCTTTGGGTGTAATAAATATAACATGCCACAGTACACCAAACCAAAGGTCCAAAGCAGTCAACAAATAAAAGAAAGAAAAAAAAAAAAAAAGAAATCGCGAAACAGAGAGAGAAGAGAAGCTCGGACCTGTCCATGCCGAGAGAGAGAGAGAGAGAGATTGAAAGGGACAGAGGGACAAAGGGAGCTCGTTAACTCGCCGATTGACCCGATGTAGCGCTTGCGAGGGACAGAGGACAACGGACAGAGGGAAATCAACGGTAGGGCTGTATGGGTTTCTGATTTGAGATTTCTCACTTCTCACTCAAGGGTATATCACTAAATCAATAGTAAGGATTTTTCCATCTGTCAAAATCTTGATTTATTTTTCACTGCTAGCATGTCGGCGTTGCGTCGGCGCCGTGTCAGAGAAGCAAAAAAAAAACGACACTGCTCGGACACTCGAGTCCGACGAGTCATGCCGATATCCGTGTCCGACATCGACACGCCGCCAAAAATGACAACACGAGGCAAAACAAACTCTTTGTCATGGTAGGTTAACTTGAGAGTGAATTCCTCTACCTCTAGGCTTGAGGTGTGTTCAAGGCGACTTTGAAGGGTGTTATCTATGTAAGTCATGAAAGCATTCTTCTTCTTCCTGATTTCTTCTTTCTTTAGTGGATAATTATTGGGATGTTCAATGCTTTTTGCATTAAAATCACTTTCATCCAAGTGAATACAAGGGAACGAAGCCAATGCACGTTGCCAAGTTTTTGATAGAAACCTAGTTAACTTGAGAGTGAATTCCTCTACCTCTACGCTTGAGGTGTGTTCAAGGTGGCTTTGAAGGGTGTTATCTATGTAAGCCATGAAAGCATTCTTCTTCTTCCTGATTTCTTCTTTCTTTAGTGGATAATTATTGGGATTTTCAATTCTTTTTGCATTAAAATCACTTTCATCCAAGTGAATACAAGGGAATGAAGCCAATGCACGTTGCCAAGTTTTTTATAGAAACCTAGTTTTGCCTGCTTCTTTAGTCTCGAGGACAGAGAGTATTTTGTGAATAATGGGTTCAGGCAAATAATATTTTTGATCACCTTCTATTTGGTTTTGTTTCCTTTGTAGTTCCATTCTCCCTTGACAGGCTTTCTGCTCACATATTAAACTTGGGTCCTAAGAACCTGTAAGTTAGACATACATATATATCATTCAAGAAAATCACACACACATATAAAGACTAATCTGGACAATAAAAGGCTACTCATATGAATTCTAAGCAACATTGAATAATAAAAAACCCATAAAAAGATTAGCATAACCATTATATTCTGTTAATTTGTTAGGCTTGTTGTAAAAATTATATTGGTTTTTTTTGTTAAACTCATAAAATGATTACTCTATATAATAATTTAAAGCCATATTGTAACTATTTGTGCTTTTAAACCTTAAATTTTAACTTGAAAATAATATCAAATTATGTAGTTAATTATATAATTATTTCTTGATATAATTACTTATACACATCTTTATGAAAGAAAATAAGTTACGATGTACCCTCCAAGCCGTACATACAACTTTCATCAAATATGGCTTTCCGTAGACTTGTGTTTTTGGTAAACAATCACCCGGGCTTGGTCACTGTGATCCCCTTTGTAAGGAGGCACCCTTTCTCTTGAAGTTATAGGGTAGACTATTAGCTAGTGTGTATCGTCTTATGAGAATAGCTTATGGTATAGATCAACCAGAAGAGGTATGTACAAAAGTATTTACCCCAAGGATTCGAGTTTGGACAATTGATTGATCCACTTACTTCTATTATTTAAATCTTAATTACTACTGTTGGAATTCTTGTTCTTAAAATGTTAGAATTTATATTTTGTATGAAAAAAATTTAAAAAAAAAAATTTTGAGTATTAAATATAGATTATATAATAAATGAAAAAAAATTATTTTAAATATTGAATTATATGTAAAAGAAAAAAAAATGTTATTTTGTGTGTTAGGATAAATGAATGATGATGAATTTTACCAATAAAATGATTATAACAAAGATAATGTACCATAAGGATAAGTTTTATAGGCAATTAAATTATATCCACTATCTAATGACTTTTATTTTTTATTTTTTATTTTTATTGAGAAGTGATGATGCAAAAAAACTTTCACTTGTCCAAATCCGGATTGAAGTGACTACATAATGTGTTCGATTGGTAGAGCCTTTGATACTTAAGTAAGTAACTATTGTCTTTTTACGAAAATAGAATTTTTGGGGTTTGTTCTCATTCATAACTTGTAATTCCAATTCCCTGTATATATAGGGTTGATATTGTAGCCGTTATGCTCATAAATGTCCCAATTTTCCATAATTATAGCATATTATTATTCTACATATAACAGTCATTGGCTTAATGAGAATTATGGTCGTCAAGTACGGTCATCATCTAAGGCTCTTAAAGACTTTTTTGGGGTTGTTGTGTGGGCATTAAATTTCTCTTTTTAAAATTTAGGAGTGTTCAGATGGGATCAACATCATCAATGAGAACATGTGGTAGGAGAGAGAGAGAGAGAGAGAGAGAGAGAGAGAGAGAGAGAGAGAGAGAGAGCAAACATTACAAAACACGCGTGCTATAGCCGCATTTTTTTAGCCACGTTTACCAAAACGTGGCTATAGGTTGGCTATAGCCGTATTTTTAGCGAACACCACTTAAACTATTGGCCTATAGTTTAAGCTATTGGCTATAGCCACTTTTTTAGGAGCTATAACCTTATTTTAAAAACGTAGCTATAACCCACGTTTTTTGTAGTGCCTAACTGACTAAAAGTTTAGTACACAACTTAAATCAATAGATATAATGTGAGTATCATATTTGTCATCCCAGCACGTTTTAGTATTATACTACTGATTCTGAATAAATGCTAAGTACCTGAAAGAGGCAACAAGTCAACAAGTCACCGAATTTGGACAACTGCATATAGCCTTTATTACATTAAAATTGTGGTGCACTGAGGAATAAGGATAATAATGCAAAAATATTGATCAACAAGTCACCGAAAAATAAAATAAAAAATAAAAAAGCGAGCAAGTAAAGTCTTGAAGAACCACTCTAGAAAGACAATTTGCTTTTATGGAAGACTTTTTGCAAGATCAAATAATTTGTGTTCAAAAAGAGAATCAGCTATTATATTAAGAAAGTTTTAATATTACTTTAATAAGAAATTAAAAAAAAAAAAAAAAAAAACTGTAAAACGAATTAGTTACTTTTTTCTTTACTCGTAAAAAGCTTTTAAAAATAATTTCTAAATCAATGTATTTAGAACATCTTTTAACTTTCTCTTATAATATTATATCATTGGGTAGTACCTAAAAGTTTAAGCGCCCAACTACCTGAAAATGGCGGTGCCCTCAGAAAAATAAGGCGCAAAACAAGTCCACAAATCAAATTCTTGATACAAAATGAAAAATCATTACATGGTTACGGGTAAGACGGTATGTAAGATTACTTATCTTAAAAAAATTTCATGTGCTTTGCATTTGGTAGGTTGTCTTTCACTTTGTGAAAGAAAACTAATAACGTGGAGATGGAGGAGTTCGAAAGGAAGAAGACTTGCTTTTGTTGACTCCTCTTCCTTTCAACATTTGCAAACTATAAGATAGCTTTCTTTTGCTTTTTAGGTTATAGACTTTTTAATGCTTTTTACTCCTCCACAGGAAGAAGACTTGCTTTTGTTGACTCCTCTTCCTTTCAACATTTGTAAACTATAAGATAGCTTTCTTTTGCTTTTTAGGTTATAGACTTTTTAATGCTTTTTACTCCTCCACAGGAAGAAGACTTGCTTTTGTTGACTCCTCTTCCTTTCAACATTTGCAAACTATAAGATAGCTTTCTTTCGCCTTTTAGGTTATAGACCTTTTAATGCTTTTTACTCCTCCACAGGAAGAAGACTTGCTTTTGTTGACTCCTCTTCCTTTCAACATTTGCAAACTATAAGATAGCTTTCTTTTGCTTTTTGGGTTATAGACTTTTTAATGCTTTTTAGCTTAGTGTATGTTGATTTCTATGTAGAGAAATGCTATATGTGATATATATATATATATATATAATATTTTTATAATACTTTCACAATAAATTTTAAATGATAAATTTTAATTAGCTGTTGTTAGTGAGCAAAAAAATCATTTTAATGATGGATTCAAATTAAAATCAATAACAATTTACAATAATTTGTTATGAAAGTATAGTGAAAGTGTTATTTACTATAATTTATTGTGAAAGTGTTGTAAAAATAGTGTGAACGTAATGTTTTTATTCTATACAAGGGGCTCATATGAAATGCATCACGGTATCCAAGAAGGGTAGCATCCATTAAGAATGAGAGGGAGATAGCAAGAATCAAGTGGGAGGAAATAAGAAAACAAAAGGTGAAATAGTGAAGAGTGTGTTGTAAGTATTAGGCTAAAATATAAAATGCACCCTTTAAGTTTGACTGAAATTCAAATCAAACTTCTAATTTTATTTTCATTTAGGGTAGCATCCATTAAGAATGAGAGGGAGATAGCAAGAATCAAGTGGGAGGAAATAAGAAAACAAAAGGTGAAATAGTGAAGAGTGTGTTGTAAGTATTAGGCTAAAATATAAAATGCACCCTTTAAGTTTGACTGAAATTCAAATCAGACTTCTAATTTTATTTTCATTTCATTTAGTTCTCTAAATTTCAAATTTATTCAATTTAGACATTTCATCCAATTTCCTTAAAAATTTGCCATTAAAACAATATTTTTCCCACATGAAAAAAAAAATCTATAAAATTATATATATATATATATATATATATATACACACTTCGGAGTGACAATCGCACTAAAAGTGTACGGTGCTAGAATCAGCTATTATATTAAGAAAGTTTTAATACCACTTTAATGAGAAATATAAAAACTATAAAAAGAGTTAATTACTTTTTTCTTTTCTAATAAAAAGCTTCTAAAAATAGTTACTAAACCATTTAAATCTTCTAGATTTCCTAGGGTACTCTTCCAATAGATTTTCTTAAATCTTAACCATTCTTTAATAACTTAATGGTCTAGATTCTACCATGTCAGCATTCCACTAACAATAATCTTAATTGTTTTGTTTATAATATTATTTTATTATTTTAAGAGTATTGTTAGTAGAATGTTGACATAGCATAATTTAGACCCTTAGATCATAAAGGAGTGGTTAAGATTTAAGAAAATCTATTAATATAGTACCTTAGAAAATTCAGAAGATCTAATGTATTTAGAGTGTCTTAACTTTCTCTTATAATATTATATTATTAGGTAGTAACTAAAAGTTTAAGCGCCCAACTACCATAATTAGTTGTGAACTCTCCCTTGTAGGAGCTTCTCTCCGAGAGCCCAGTCTTTCCTTTCTCCTTTGGCATATGATAAGCTTCAGTCGCTATCATGTGCGCGAGCTTTCACGCCTTTCTCGTGAGCTTTGCTTCGGGAAGTGGCTGTTTCTTGCCTCCCGTGGCCCATTGCTCGTGGTGTGGGTCGAATTGCCTCCTATGTGCTCTCCTTTCTCTCTCGGCGTAAGATAAGATTAAGTCACTATCGTGTGCGCGCGAGCTTTTCTCCGCCATTCTCGCGAGATTTGCTTTGGGAAGTGGCTTTTCTTGCTCCTCTATGGTTCCTTGTTGATGTGCGGGTTGGATTGCCTCCTGTGTGAGATGGTTTTTTTCCAACCGTAGGTGGGCTCGTTGAGACCGTGCATCAAGGACCCCTGTCTCGAATTTGAGAAAGGCCAATTTGTAAGTTCTATTTGCTTCTTATCTATATATTATGTTACTAGTAATTTGCTAGTTGAGTTCATGTTGTGAAGTATGTGGTGTGGAAGTTGTGCAATTTAAGTGAAGGGGGTTATTTCATCTTGCAGAGCTTAGATTTGATTAGGGTTTTATATCATCTTGGGTTTGGTATATAGCTGAAAGTTGCTAACCCATGAGAGCCCTCGCTTGGAATTGTCGGGGTGCTTGTAGAGGTCCGACTATCTGAGCTATAAGCGAGCTAATCCGTGAGTCATGCCCAAATCTAGTCTTCCTATCTGAAACAAAATTAAAGTTGGCTGGTATAGATAAAATAAAATCTAAGCTGAATTTTTTTGATTCATATTGTGTGGATGAGATGGGCAAAGCAGGGGGTTTAGCCCTATTTTGGAGGATGGGATTGGATTTGGAGGTGGTATTCTCTAATGGTAATCTTATAGCTGCATTAATTTACTCAGACCTGGTTAGATCTCCTTGGCTATTATTCTGCATTTATGGTCCTCCTCAAAGAGCCAAAAGGAAGAGATTTTGGGTCAAACTTGAAGAGATGGTGAAAGCATTTTCGGGGCCATGGGCTGTGTTTGGAGACTTCAACAGCATTAAAGAGTCAGGGGGAAAAAAATGAGGATCCTATGTCTCTGAGAGTTTAGTAAACGGTCTTAGAAGCTTCATGAACAACACTGGGGCAATTGATCCGGGATTTTTTGGGCCAGCATTCACATGGACAAATAGAAGAGAGGGGATAGCTAATATCAAGGAAAGACTAGACCAATGTTTTTGTGATCATGAATGGCAATCAATCTTCCTAAAAGCTGGAATTAGACACTTAAGTAATTCAAATTCAAATCACAACCCTATTCTTATGGATACATATATGGAAGATACAGCTCCAGAGCGACCTTTCCGATTTGAAGCAATGTGGACCAAGGAGGAATCAAGTAAAGAGGTAGTGGAGAATGCTTGGCTAACATTTGTAGAGGGTTCACAAGGTTACAGACTTGCTAGAAAGCTGGATTCCACCAGGAGGGACTTGAAAAGGTGGAATAAAAATTGCTTTGGGAATTTAAGAGAAAGAATTAAGGAGCTGGAGGCAAAAATTGCTCGGCTACAAGTCTCAAACCCTACAAGGGAAAATCTTGAGCAAGAGGCATCACTGAATTTGGAACTTGATGATTGGCTGGAAATAGAGGATCTAAAGTGGAAGCAGAAATCAAGAGAGTTATGGACTAAGGAGGGTGATAGGAACACAAGATTCTTCCATCTTTCCACATTGGTGAGGAGAAGAAGGAATCGTATAAATGAAATCAAGTTGGAGGATGGAACATGGATAAATACAAGGGAGGAAATCCAAAACTATTTCAACGAAAATTTTAAATCCTTGTATCGATCCGAGTTCAATGATGTCCCCAAGATTTAGAGAATTTAATTGAGCCATGTATTTCAAAGTGGAAGAGAATGAGGAGTTATGCGAGTTCCTTCCGAGAAGAAATTCGGAAGGTAGTTTTTGAAATGAAGTCTCTTAAGGCACCTGCACCTAACGGTTTCCCGGCTTTGTTCTATAAACATTATTGGGAAACTGTGGGTGACTAGATTATTTTAGCTACACAAAGTTTCTTTCGAAGTGGAAGGATTCTAAGTGAGCTAAATGAAACATACATTTTGAATTGACTACCTAATTGTGAAATGACTATAACTCTATAGGATATAGCAATCCTTATAGGATTGCCTATTGATGGCAATGCAGTGTGCGGGCCAATAAATTTGAATTGGAGTCTAGTATGTCGTAATTTACTTGGGGTGACACCACCGCAACAAAGATTGAATTTTGGTGGCCTTAAAATAACATGGGTAAGGGATACATTCTCAAACCTACCAGAGGGTGCCAATGTCAGAATAACCCAACAAAAGATGCTAGGGCATACATGTTTCAGGTTTTGGCTTTACTATTTGGAAATAAGAGCCAAAGTATATTGCATTGTCGCTTTCTCAAGCTGTTAGACAACTTTGGTGTAGCTGGGGAATATAGCTGGGGTAGTGCTACACTTGCTTAACTTTATAAAGAGTCGTGTACTGCTTTGCTATTAAAAAAAGCACGGAGATTGTAGGTCCTGTTTTCATATTACAATTATGGGCATGGGAGCATCTTCCATATCTAACCCCAATTCCAATAAATCCAACAAATTTAAATGGCAACGACCCATACGGTTGTAGGTATAATATTTACTTTTTATTTCTATACAATTTTGTAATCCTTGATACTTCCAAACCCTAAATATTGTATGACAAGCATTAATTGTCTATAGGTGGGATACTAAGAGAACGTTTACTCTCACACCAACGCATGTTTTGCGTGCGCACCGTTCTAATCACGACACACATAATAATGAACAGGTAATATATCACAATGCATCAATGGTTAATTTACTAGTTATATTATTGTCTTGATTGATTATAACATAGTTATTGTAATTGGAATTGTAGGTTGTTTGGACACCATACGATAATTATTTGCATCCATGGTGTCTTGCAGAAAAAAATATATGGACTACAACAAGCGCCATTGTTGTGCTTCCAAATTGTAGAGTATTACCACCCAGAAAGAGTCATGCAACAGTTTGGGTTGTTACAAAGATGTCCAAGGTGGCCTATTGACAATTTGGATAAATCTGTGCATTATGTAAAGTTGACGGGAAAGTCCACTGTCAATTGGAGAACGCAGCATGAACAATACTACCGGTGTTGGAACATGCGAGCTGAACTTCTAGTTGGGGATGACCATTTTGATTCAAGTGTGGACTACACAACATGATACCAGCAAAATGGTCACCTATTCACGACACTAGAGACGGTTGCCCATATGTACCAGGTTATTATTTTAGCTTTTTCAATAATATCGCACTAATATTGATAACAAGTTATTTAAACATCCAAATATCGCACTAATATTGATAACAAATTATTATTTTCGCTTTTTCAATAATAATTCGCACTAATAAGTGTTATTTTCCTTTTTGCGGTGAGCAAAGAACCGAGGTCAATAATATGTTAAATTTAGCTGTTGCAAACCAACAGAGGAATGATCTCACAGCACAACAAGTCCTTCCACAAATAGTAGAGGGCCTTACCCGACTGAAGTTATCGATGGAAGCAAATATTTCCTCCGTCCCTACCGAGAGGGTGACAACCTTCGGGCGATGACAAAGGCACCAAGGAAGACAGCCACAAACCTATACTGAAACCCGCTCATCCACCTCTGCACAACGTGGACAATGCGGAAATGATGATGCCGGACCATCCACCTCCACACAACACAATATGTACAGCTCTACCCAAGCCGGGCCATCAACATTTGCTGGTAATGAGCCAACCACCTTCAGTGAGTATAATCCAATTAATGTCAACGAGTATTGCATGAATTTATATCAACAGATTGGGTCATCCACTTCCATAGGATAAGGATTTGAGGGTTTGTTTAGCTATGACCATTATCCCTAACCTAATTCAACACCTCCTTCCTATCACCCATCGCCACCTCCATCTTATCTTTGGGCAATACAATTATGGCCAAGATAGCTAGTACAACTATGATTTTTGCACACCACAACCTTCCCAACCACCCCCTCATGTTGTTGATTTTTGCACGCCACAAAATACATGGGCATGTGCTCCAAACTCCGAGGAAGAGGCCTCCGTAATAGACTTTGAGGAAGATGCCTCAAATGAGGACAGTGGGGAAGATGCAGAAGATAGCCAAGATATGGAGGTGTCTTCAAATAATGAAAATGACGACTGTAGTAATTATCAAACAGAGGTTGATATTAGAACACAGCCGAGGTGCATGGGGAGAAGTCCTGTGCAAGCACGAAGGTACCCATTACGAGCAAATAAGCATCCTCCATGTTGTGGAACACAAAAAAAATTGAATGTACCCCATTGTCGCAATCATTAATCAATGTAAAATGACTGTTTATTAAAAATATATTAAAGTATTATCATTATTTATGCATCATTGTAGCAAAAAATATTATGTCTAGATAGTATACATAGCACATTATACTACTAATCGTAAGACCTTTGTGAAAATAAGAAATGTGTACTTATTTTTTGGCATTTGAAATTAGTGCCCAATTAATCTAATCATACATCTATTTACTATAATTGTCCATTCCTAATCCGACATAGAATCTATATGTGTAGCCACAATCGTAGGCGCATAATAGGCGGAATAAAAAAGGTGTCAAACTTCAATAAATGGGAAATATTTTTTCCTTTGCATGGTGGCTACTGTGGTGTACATTTTTATTTTCATTCTCCACAGCCTCTCTTCCAAACCCTCGTAAAAGTGTCAAAGAAAAATAAAACTTTCACCATCTAATTTTCGTCCAAATTTATAGCAGCAAATTGTGAGTTAATTCCGGCCAACAAAATTCGTGAATTTCAAAAAACTCAAAACATAAAAGTTGTAGATATTTAAGTTACGGTTCCAGCAGATTCAGCCTTGAGTCAATTGGATTTTTGAAGAGAGAGATACGTCTAAAATACTGATTAGTGCTCAAATCTGATTTTTCCTGTTCATATTGTGGCCCTTTGATTTCTTTCCTTATTTGAAGCTTTCAAACATGGTAAATGACCCAAGCACTCCATAAAAAATATACATTTTAAGGTGTTACGTTCACAATATTTTTACAATGGTCCACACACATGTACAGAGTCCATGCTCACACAAGATCATGAGCAATTAGACACCCATGTTATTGAGAAAGAGTTGAGGGATGTTGTCAAAAATGATCCAACCATAAAGATTGCTTCACTTCAACAGACTCTTTACAATAAGTACCAATATAGGCCTTCTTATTTTAAGGTGTGGGAGGCAAAAGAGAAAGCAATTGCTAGAGCGTTTAGTGATTGGGACAAATCTTACCAATTATTGCCAAAATGGTTGAAAGTTTTGATCGATTCAAACCCGGGCAGCTGGGTTATTTGGAGAATAATACCTGCTACTATGCCAGGCTGTGCGATATTTGAGAGAGTGTTCTGGGCTTTTGGTCCATCAATTGAAGGTTTTCAACATTGTAGGCCAGTGATTAGTATAGATGGAACTTTCCTATATGGTAAGTACAAAGGTGCGTTTGCGATTGCATCGGTGTGGGATGGTGACAATAGACTTTTTCCACTTGTCTTTGCCATTGTGGAGAAGGAAACCGATGATAGCTGGTATTGGTTTTTGCGTTGTATTCAGATTAATGTCATTAATCGGGAAGGGTTATGTGTCATATATGATCGTCATCCTGGTATAATGGCAGCGATACGGACTATATGTCAATCGACACGTTGGTATCATCGTTTTTGCCTTCGCCATGTGGCTAGCAATTTCAATCAACAAATTGGGAATAAAAACTTGAAGGCCATGGTAATGTGGACAGGCATGGAGAATCGATTCTGAAAGTATCAAATCACCAGGGATAGAATTACTCAATTAAGTGTAGATGGTGAGATGTATTTAAGGGAAATGCAGGTGGAAAAGTGGACATTAGCATACGATGGTGGACATCGTTATGGGGCAATGACCACAAACTTGTCCGAAAGTTTCAACGGAATTCTAAAGAGTGCTAGAAATCGCCCATAATCGCATTAGTTGAACTTACATACTATTGTTGTGTCGCCTACTTTGCCGATCGATATACTAAGGCATGTGCGGAGGTTATCTGGTGAACGCATTAGGGCCTATGTAAAGAATAAATTCAATAAATGGGAAAAAAAGGCACCAAAGCATTCGCCATTGTGTTTAGTCATAACAATGGTCTGTTTGAAGTCAGAACACCAATAAACCCTAACTCTGCATATAGGGGTAATCATTGTCATGAGGTAAATTTGAGGCAGAACACTTGTAGTTGTCAAAAATGGCAGGTTTATAAGATTCCATGCTCACATGTCATTGCCGTGTGTAAATATCAAGGCATCTCTGCAATACGATATATCGACCGTTGCTACCATTTGGAAGAATAAGTTGCCTATTATGCACCTAGATTTCGCATGGTTCCGCACGGTGTACATTGAATGAGCCTAATTTCCGGTCTTGTATCCTAATGTCAAGTCGTGCCGTGAAAAAGGTTGACCAAGAACAACTCGGCTTCGAAATGAAATGGACGAAGGGGTAGAGAATCAACCAAGGCCATTGTGCACTCTCTGTAGGCAAGAAGGCCATAATAGAAGAACATGCCCCACTCGAACTATGGCTGGCTCCACTAGTAGCTAAACTGAATGACCCAACATAAGTATTCAATCTACTTAAGTGGATTGGTTGGACTATTGTTTTTTTTTTTTTTTAATTATGTTTTTAGGAGTTGGACCATATTGTTAGTTTGTATTATTTGAAAGAACATGGTACTAATTCCATATGCTATGATGTTTTCTAGCATTGCAATTTGGATTGGGGTGTACGTTTATTTATTTTGTGTCTGTGTGTGTCTATATATATATTGTGTATTATAGTTTAGGGTTTCGATAACACCTTAAAATGTATACTTTTTATGGAGTGCTTGGGTCATTTACCATGTTTGAAAGTTTCAAATAAGGAAAGAAATCAAAGGGCCACAATCTGAAGAGGAAAAATCATATTTGAGCACTACATACTTTAGAATAAGAATCAATGTACGAGAGAGTGTACTTGAATCTATCCTTATCTATTTCTAAAAGAATATGACAAACAAAACTGGTTCAGTCAAAAAAATATTGAAAGAATAATATGCTTACTTTTTTTATATCTCTCTCCTCTATTTCGGCAATGGCATTGCGACAAATTTTTTTTTTCTCCTATTTTGGCAATGCCATTGCCACAAATCCATTCCACATTTTATTTTTTAAAGAAATGATAGGTACACACAATTTTTACAATATTTTTACAACAAATTTTAAGTGAAGGTTGTTATTGTTAGATTAAAAAAGTAATCTCAATGATAAATTCAAATTTGAACTAATAATAACTAATTACCTGTGATTTATTGTGAAAATATTGTGAACGTAACACTTTTTTTTTTTTTTTAAATTCCTCCCCAGATTTCGGCAACCACTAAAAAAAAAAAAAAATTCACCTATTTCGGCAATGGCATTGCCACAATTACATTCCATTATTCCCCTCCCCATTTTCGGCAATGCCATTGCCACAATTACCCAAAAAGAAAATTTCACCTATTTTCGCAATACCATTGCCACAATTACCAAAAAAAAAATTTCGCCTATTTCGGCAATACCATTGCCACAATTTTTTTTTTTTTTTTTTTCCCTCACATTTTCAGCAATGACATTGCCACAATGACCCAAAAAAAAAAAAATTTCATCTATTTCGGCAATACCATTGCCACAATTCTACTTAGCTGAAAATTTTTTTCCACCTATTTTGGCAATCCCATTGCCACAATTCTGTTCTTTTTTTTTTTTTTTCCTCACATAAAATTTTTTCCACCTATTTCGGCAATCCCATTGCCACAATTCTATTTTTTTTAACACAATTTTTACAATATTTTTACAACAAATTTTAAGTGGCAAGTTGTTATTGTTGGATTAAAAAAGTAATCTCAGTGTTAAAATCAAATTTGAACTAATAATAACTAATCACTTGTGATTTTTTGTGAAAATATTATAAAAATATTGTGAACGTAACACTTTTTTTTTTTTAAATTCTTCCTTAGATTTCAACAACAACAATTTTTTTTTCCTCCCATTTTCGGCAATGACATTGCCACAATTCCATTCAATTTTTTTTTCCTCCATTTTCGGCAATGCCATTGCCACAATTACCTAAATTTTTTTTTTCCCCTATTTCGACAATCCCATTGCCACAATTCTTTTTTTTTTTTTTTTAAGAAATGATAGTTACACACAATTTTTACAATATTTTTACAACAAATTTTAAGTGGCAGGTTGTTATTGTTGGATTAAAAAAGTAATCTCAGTGTTAAAATCAAATTTGAACTAATAATAACTAATCACCTGTGATTTGTTGTGAAAGTATTATAAAAATATTGTGAACGTAACACTTTTTTTTTTAATTCTTCCCCAGATTTCGACAAAACAATTTTTTTTCCTCCCATTTTCGGCAATAACATTGCCACAATTCCGTTCCATCCCATTTTCGGCAATGCCATTGCCACAATTACCCAAAAAAAAAAATTTCCTCTATTTCGCCAATACCATTGCCACAATTCTATTTCTCTTTTTTTTTTTTTTTTTTTCCTCACATTTTCGACAATGGTATTGCCGAAATAGGTGAAAATTTTTCCACCAATTTCGGCAATCCCATTGCCACAATTCTATTCTCTCTTCTTTTTTTTTTTTTTTTTTTTCACCCACACATTTTCGGCAATGGCATTGCCAAAATAGGTGAAAATTTTCTACACCTATTTTGGCAATCCCATTGCCACAATTCTATTATTATTTTTTTTTTAAAGAAATTATAGGTACACACAATTTTTACAATATTTTTATAACAAATTTTAAGTGGCAGGTTGTTATTATTAGATTAAAAAAGTAATCTCAGTGTTAAAATCAAATTTGAACTAATAATAACTAATCACCTATGATTTATTGTGAAAGTATTATAAAAATATTGTGAACGTAACACTTTTTTTTAAATTTCTTCCTAGATTTCGGCAACAACATTTTTTTTCCTCCCATTTTCGGCAATGACATTGCCACAATTCCATTCAATTTCCCCCCCCCCCCATTTTTGGCAATGCCATTGCCACAATTACCGGAAGAAAAAAAAAAAAAAATTCTTTTTTTTTTCCCTATTTCGGCAATGGCATTGCCACAATTGCTTTTTTTTTTTTTTTTTTTTTTTTTTTTTTTGAGCACTCCACACTCGGGCACACAGGACACAAGACTCGGGCAGTAGAATTGGGCGGAGGAATTTCGGTATCCACGTTGTCGAAATTCAACATTTTCTCTCTCCACTTTTCCTTCTTCTCTCTCATACTTTTGGCTGAATTTCGGCAATGGTGATACCAAAATTCAATCTCTCTCCTCAAAATCCCAAATAACTTTCAACAGTTCCTATAACGCAAATTAAGTTCAGATTTTGCAATATTAACACAAAAGACTTGAAATTTTGGGCCTAATGTTTTTTTGAATTTCACTCCATTTATAAATACTATGTATATAACCAAAACTTTTAACTTTTTGTTAACGTTGTCACTATCTACACATTCCAACCTCTACAATTTTACTCTTCGTTGTTATTTTTTAAATAAATTAAAATTGTGACTTTAGTTTTTACTTCTCATTCGATAAACTCTTCCTTCTTAGTTCTTACTTCCTTGAAACTATTTCTCTTCTCCCCCAAAACCCGATACTTCCTACCCATGGATGGCTCCACTCAATCTTTGTCTCTCTGAAGGTCACATGGTTGAAGCCTTCTTCCTCTGTCACTCTTTCTCAATTTCTCCTCAATGCAGAACTTGTTTGATACTCCGAAGTCTCTCACTCTAATCACAGATATAGTCACATCCATGGTGGGTTAATTGTGATAAACCACAGCCACGAATTTTTGATATTATTACACCACCGGGGACCATTCAGAGGAGAGAGGGGGCTGCTTTTGCGAAAGTGGGGAAGGAAATTTGCCTTTTTTGTCTTTTATTATTAAGAGCGCACAGCCACACGTGCATGAACCTTATAGTACCTTTCTTATTTATTTATTTTTTTATATTTAAATCTCACACGGTCAAGGACCATTAGTAAATTGTTTTAATGTTTTTTGCCTTTTTTTTTTTATAACCCAATTACCCACGATCAAATTGATAAGAAAAAGATAATTGAATGAATTTTTTTTTAGAGAATAAAGGCATATTTTTAATTTAATTATTTATTAAATTTATTATAACATCATCATGGTTCAACCATGATTTTATCTAAAAAATTTCATTTTTTCAATTTTGTGAACAGTATGGGTTTCAAAATTGTGAACTCAGATGAGTTATTGCATTAAAGTTTTTAAGATTATTCAAAAGTTCTATGGTAAATGATTTAATTGTTTATACTCATGTAAAAAATCTCGATTTAATTGTTCTAATGAACTTTCTTATAATGATTTAAATAAACATGGGCTTAGGTTGCAATAAGGTTATTTTGTTGCCTAATTCTTTTGTTGTATAGGTGTTGAGGGTCAAAATTTCACAAGAAAGTCCATTCTATGAAAAGTAAGGAAAAACCATGGGCCTTAAAAAAAGAAGACCCAATTCATGAAGTTAAGAAGGACCATGAAGGCCCAAAGTCCCAAAAAGAAAAAAAAAAAAAAAAAAAAGAAATAATAAAGAAAAAAGAAGAGGATCTCGGTCAGAGGACATGCAGCAAGGATCCTGGGCAAGACTAGAGGACATGCAACAAGGATCTCGACTAGGCCAGAAGATATGCAATAAGAAGAATCAACATCAAGGCCCTATGTATGTTCAAATTTCCAGCAAAAAGGCCATTAAAAATCCAGTAAAATCCGGTGAAAGAACTGGGGTGGGATACCTAGAGGTCGCTAGAGGCTTGGGATCCTCGGGACATGCAAAGACAAGCTAAAGTGGGATTGAGACAGCTCAAAAGGGATACCATAAAATACAAGAAACGAAGAACATATATGTCTTTCTCAAGCACCCGGTGGTGCAGCAAAGAACTAGAGAGCTTAGAGAGTGACAATTCATGAACAAAAAGCTGGTACCTCGGGGAACCCAGAATGAAGAACTATAAGGGGAAGTGGCTGGGAAAACCTTTAACCCAGCATAAATGGATTCCGCTTACCTGGGAAAAATGACAGCAAGGAAAGACAACCAAAAGCTGAGTCCGAAAAGTAAGAAGCCTTGAAAGAAGAGGGATTGAAGGTTAGCCGCCCAAGGACGCCCTGAAATGGAAAGTCATCAAGTGACTTTTAGAGAAACAGCACTAAAAGATGAAAACTATCAGAAACAGTGAAAGAACCAACCATTAAATGGTCGACATAATAGTGGCTCTGGTACCCCAGGAGCCAAAGGGGGGGAATCAACGGTATCCTAAACCCTAAAATGACACTATAAAAGGAGAAGACAGCCAACATTGAAAGGGGATGGAGTAATAGAAAATCACAACAAAATCGTTGAGAAAACTTTGTCAAAAACTCAAAGAAAGTAGTGAAATATCTCTCAAGATCCCAGAAAAATGACCACTATAGCACATACTTGATACTTGGATTCAAAAGGATTCAAACTTTGCAAGTCTTAGAGGCTTGGATAGCCATCAAAGTCTGTAATTTTTGAGCTTATTTGAACCTTGTATCACGTCTTAGTGAGCACATTGTAACCATAATTAAGAAAAACTAATGAAGTATTTTTTATTAATTTGAGGATCCCTAACAATTGTTTTGTATATTTCCTGATTACTTGGCATTCCTTTTGCTGTTTTCATTGTTATTCAATACAAATATTCTCGTTTGCTAGTTTATGTGTATTGTAGGAAGCTTGCCTTGTCCACCACTTGGTTCTTGAACAGTCCCTTTAGCTACAATGAACCAAGCCCAGTCCACCAAACTACAACTATTTGGCCCAGGATCCTTGGGCCTGTGTGCTAAAGAAAAAGGCACTCTCACATTTTGGCGACTCCACTTTGGGACCTGGGAAAAAGGAGAGGGAAGAAGCGATCCCTTCACAAGCATGGCTCCAAAGCTAGGAAATACCAAGAGGAAGGAAAGTTCATTTTAAAGTGCGGGTTCCTCCAAAGAACGTCCCACCGAGAGACTCTATATGGAATTTTGGGGAACCTCCCAACACAGATAAGTTTTATGCGTCATTATTTTCTCCACTTTATAATTTGAACATAATGGATCATTGCCCTACTCTTTAAGAAAAAAAAAAAAAAAAAAAAAAAAAAAAAAAAAAGGGGTCATGTAGTAATATTTAAACAATCATAATATTGTCTCATTGCTTTAAAGAAAAATGGAGAAGTGAACAAATAAATAAATAAAATATATATATATATATATATATATATATATATATATAAATATATATTGATTAAATGAAGATTGTATGAGCTACATAGTGAAGCAATTGCCTCACGCTTGGGGGCTGATTTATTTTCTTTTATAAAAAAATTCATAATAGTGTTTCATTTCTTTTATAAAAGAAAAAGAAGACAGAGAAGTAAGCGAATCAAAGAGGCTTGATGAAATGTAAATTACATAGCAAAGCAATCGCCTCAGGTTGTGGGGCTAAATAATTTTGCAGCAACTTGATAATTATATCATATGGCGCAGGTTAACAAAATGGACAAGTTCCTTGGCTCCGCCCATGGATTTAGCAAAATGGAGTAGTTCCATAATCCCAACAAAGCCTTGGAGATCCTTGATCCCAACAAAGCCTTGGAGATCCTTGATCCCAGCAAAGCCTAGGAAATCCTTGGTCCCAACAAAGCCGAGAAGATCCTTTATTCCAGCAAAATCTAGGAGATCCTTGACTCCAGGAAAGCAAAACCCGGGAGATCCTTGATCCCAACAAAGCCGAGGAGATCCTTTATTCCAGCAAGGCCGAGTACATCCTTAATTCCAACAAAGTCTAGGAGATCTTTGACTCCAAGAAAGTAAAGCCTAGGAGATCCTTGATCCCAACAAAGCCGAGGAGATCCTTAATTCCAGCAAGGCTAAGTACACCCTCAATTTCAGCAAAGCCTAAAAGATTGTTGGTTCTAGCAAAGGCGAAGTATTTCCACGGATCCAGCAAAGTAAAATGGTTAAAAAAAATGGAGGCATCCGGAAAATGGATAGAAGTTCCATAATAGCATCAAGAGAAGGTGGATCAAGCATCTTGGGGGCTAAAGCCTATTATGCAGTTGACCTTAAATATATTTTAAAGAAAATCAATAGAAATACTATATTGTAAGTCAGCAGCAAAATCAACATTATCGAAAGCTCAATAACTATACAATGCATCTATCATTTCTTACAGCTCAATAATTGGGCTCACCCATGGAAATAACAGGATTTGGAAGAGATACAGAAACCACTGGAGGACACCTACAACTAGCTCTAAAGGCCAACCATGACATCACAAGTATTGCCTAATTCTCTCAATGTACCACTAGTATGTGAAAGAGGGATTGAATGGGAAGCCCACAAAAGTCATTGCCAATCTTAGTCCTTTCATTCAGCACAAAGTAAACTTTGTGGAAAATATACTTTATGATGAATCGGCTCCAGCTGGAGAATATCCTATTGTTAGGATCCTGGGACGCTCCCATCTCTAGGATCTCGGGGGGCTCCCATCCTAGAAGAAGGAAGCAATACCCATGGTTTGAGGGACCCCTTGGATAGAAAAAGACAGAAGGAGGAAGGCTAATATACTGCTTATGAAGGTCTCGGAGAAACTTACGGATATGGAAAGAAAGACATAAATCCTACCAAAAGAAAAACTAGAATAGGTGAACTTGGGGGTTGACCCAAGGAACCCGGGGCCCATCCTAATCAGTGATCGGTTATCAATAGTTAAAAAAAAAAAAAAAAAAAAAAAGCAGCTGGTGGAGCTATTGAAAAAAAATATATATGAAGATTTATTGGCGTGAACTCCTTCAAATTAAATAAGGCACGTCCAAAGGATAAATTTCCTTTGCCTAACATCGATCTCGTCATAGATCCAACTAAGGCAACAACAATATCAACCACGAAAAGGCATACCACGGTCGGGGAACTCAAAAGCTTCTTAGAAAGAGTTTCTTACGTTAGAAAGTTCACACCAAGACCAGCCTTAGTCACTAGTGGACTATCCAAACTATTGAAAAAGGGAAATGTTTTCATATGGGGAGTTGAGCAACTAAATGTCTTTAATAAAACTTCAACAGATCATGAGTCATTTGCCTACCTTGTGGGTACTAGTCCATGGCAAAATCACTATTGTTGTACCCGAGATCTTAATCCCAAGCATACAGAGCATTGAAGGACACCGAAATGAGGTATCCCAACATAGAAAGGGCGTGTATGGCAGTCATGCATCTCAACAACTGAATCATTACTTTTCATCCCACTAAATCCTATTGGTGACAAGCTCTCATCCAATAAAAGCCCTCCTTCATCGACCCTTGCGATCTTGAAGAGTAGTCCGATGGTTAATATTAATTTCCCAATACAATATGGATTTGAATGATCCCCAGAGCTGTTAAGAGCTAGGCTATAGTAAACTCACCGACCTAGTTCCCCGAAGAAGAGGAGTATCTATTAAGTGAGAAGATCTCTAAAAAAGTAGTAGCGGTAGAGATCCTTGTAAAGAAACAAACTATGAGGTTTGTGAAGATGGCCTTCAACGAGCATGCCTAGAGGAAGCCTTTCTCTTCCAAGATCCCCGTAAGAGGATCCCTCACTTGAAGAAAACACCATGACAAAATCATCTTGGTGGAGCTCCCGGCCACCAGTTCACCAGTGAGAGCAACCTTAGATGACTCATAAAAGAAGATTATTTCCATAAAGGATTTGTTCACAGCTAAGAGAGGATATTTTAGAAGATCCTCGGAGAAGGAAACAAATCCTCAACCCTTTAAAGAAAAGAAAAGAAATCAGTTCAATGAGCCCACTTGAGAACGAGGGGCTACGAAGGAACTTTTTCTCAAGATTGAAAAATTCAATGGTTATGAACAAATTTTCCAAGTGGCATGGCCTAGGACTTGGGAAAGGGCAAATTTTTCATGTACCTAGCCCAGGACTTAATCAGAATAGAAATTTTCCAAATGGCATGGCCTAGGACTTGGGAAATGGCAAATTTTCCATGTACCTAGCCTAGGGCTTGATCAAAACAGAAATTTTCCAAGTGGCGGGGCCTAGGACTTGGGAAAGGGAAAATTTTCCATGTACCTAGCCCAGGACTTGATCATAATAGAAATCTTCCAAGTGGCATGGCCTAGGACTTGGGAAAAGGCAAATTTTCCATGTACCTAGCCCAGGACTTGAGCGTAACAGAATTTTTTCCAAGTGGCATAGCCTAGTACTTGGGAAAAGGCAAACTTTCCATGTACCTGGCCCAGGACTTGACCAAAACAGATTTTTCCAAGTGACATGGCCTAGGACTTGGGAAGAGCAAATTTTCCATGTACCTGGCCCAAGACTTGGCCTAAAACAATTTTTCTAAATACATGGCCCAAAAATTGGCCAAGAGCAAAAGTTTCTAAGTACGACCAAGAAAATGGTCAAAAGCAAAAGTTTATGGGTACAAGTTGTAGCACGTACCAGCAATAGGTAAAAGTGCAGATTGTGAGCATATCCCAGTCATGGCTACAACTTGTAGCACGTACAAGCAATGGGTACAAAGCGTAGCATGTACCAGCAATAGGTACAAGCCGTAGCACGTCCTAACAAAGGATGCAAATTGTAAGCAAGGCTCAACGAGGGATACAAAGAGAAAGAGCCTCGAGTGGGTATGAAAACCCAAAAGTGGGTGTATAAAGTGCACAAGATTGACCTCCTTGAAAGGAATTGGTTCAAGGGAGCCTAAGGAAGCAAGGAAGGCGAACTTAAAAAAAAAAAAAAAATCTATGAGTACATTACTTGAAGCCACAAAAGCATGGATACTTTTGCAAGTCTCTATACAAAGAGATTAGTCAATGACATTGCAAACCAGCTAGCGACATTTCCGTCCTCCTACAAGGTGCAAACTCACCAAAGGCTTGGAGGTACTTCGACTCAACAAAAGAAAGGTACCCTTTTGGTAAGCCCACTCATTAATTTCATGTTTGAATATATCAAAACACTACAAAATGTTGTGCAAGAGGTATCACCCATGCACTAATATTTTATTCATGTAGATTAAAACGAAAATTCTAATATTTTGGTCTTCTTACTTGACCAATTATCAAAAATCAAAATTTGGAATTCTTGTGTGGTTGAAATCCTCACATGGTTTCGTATACATGAAGTAATTTTTATTGCCATATCTTATTCAGTAATTGATTTTTCCAGTGCATACACTCGGGGCTAAGACAAGATTAAAAATTTTCCTTAGATATATCTTTCACTTGATAAAAATTGAGAAGTCTAGTGCAAACTTTCTTGTACATAAGTTCAATCACTTTTTTTTTTTTTGGCTCATGAACTATATGGTATATAGCAATTCAACAACAATATAATTGGTGGCATGCTATGTGAATAATTTGCTACAATCTGAAATATTATACAATCTCTCACAATCTGGAAAAAGAATAAGGCAAAGATCAAGAGCATCTACCGGAAGAGCAAGGTCTTTAGCTAAAGCAAGGCATGGAGATGTTCTTAAGCCTTCTAAGTCATGTCCTCGGGGAAGTTTCTATCTCTTAATACATTTTGGGAAGAATAGCTAATTGTGAGAGTGTCTTTTTTCGGGATATTCAGGCTCAAGGATCCCGAGCCCGAATGAAAAAAGAAAGGGAGGATTTGGTGGACTGGGCCTTGACTCACCGCGACTAAATGATCTTTGAGAATCAAGTGGATGCAGAGAATGTTCCCGACAACATACAAAAAGATGACAAACAAGGATATCGAGGATGCCAAATTTAACAACGTGAGTTCGAGAAAGAAAGAATAAGCGAGGATTAGCAAGACAATAAAACGAAGAAATCTTGTGGGGATCCCGGGAGCAATATTTCATTAAAGCATTATCTGTTTGATTACAGCAAGCTTACTAGGACGTGATACAAGGTCCAATCAAGCTCAAAAATTGCAGCCTTGAATGGCTATTTCAGCCTTCAAAACTTGCAAAGTTTGATTCTTTGTTGGATCCGAGTATGTGCCATAGTTGCTTTTACAGGATATCGGGAAGCAGTATTTGTTTTTCCCTCCATATTTTCTTTTCGCCTAAACTTTCTTATAATTTTTCCTAGAGAATTTCTTCTTTTTACTGTGTTCCTTTTTTTTTTTCTCGATGCCTTTTTCACAACCCATCCTCTCCTTTTATAGTGGAGTTTTTAAGGCGTCTTGGGAACCGTTGGTTCCCCTGTTTTGGTCTTTTGCAAACAGAGTTCGTTCTATCTTCATCATCTCGGTAAGTCCCCTTTTCCATTTTCGCTCATTCTTTCCTTCTCTTGGTTCTGGTTCCTTTGAAAGCTTCTGGTTGGCCATCCTCTTTGGGGCGTCTTGAGGTATGCCCTTCTCGGCATCCTCACTTCTGGTGTCTTTTACTTTTTCGTTTCTTTCCTATTTGGGCGGAATCTGTTTGTTCTTTTGAAATCGCTTTTGTTAACATTCTTCTTCCTTGTTTTGGTTCCCCGACGCCTTTTCTCGTCTGCGTGCCATGAAGGGTCGCGCTTGCGTCCTTTTGTTTTTTTCTTGTTTTTCTTTTCGTCGATCCGTCCTGGTCTTCTTTTTCTTCGCTTATTGATGATGCCCGAGGATCCTTGCGCCTTGTATTTTTGCTGTGATGTTCTCTCCTTTTCTTCTTTGGTTGTTTTTCCTTTTTCTGTGCTTCGGGATCCTCGGGGCCTTGTATAATCCTTTTGGACTTGGTCTTTTTTCTTCCGGGTCCTTGGGCTTATTTTACTGTGATTTTTTAAACCTCAACACTAATCTTGATTAGACTCTAAATCAGCATGTTTTTATGATTCAATGATTTATGATATTATGGTCCCATTAAGTCGCTATTCATGGACTAAAAATCTCATGGGGCAAACATCTTGGTGTTATTCACCTTAGCCATAGCAAGCATGTACTACAATGCATAGAATATCTTTGGCAAAGTTCATGGGGGCTCCCCTCATTCAACCTATTTTGTAAAACAAACAAAATCTTGTTGACAAAGCTATGCTATCTTATATTAAGATTTAATATTCATTCAACATGATTTTTGCATACTACTTTCGAAAAAGCATATCCTAGAATTGCTAGTAAAAACATTAGTGCTAGAAATATACTCTTAACATCAAATGCGATACTAATATAATTTGGTTATACATATATATCTGCATATATTATTGTCGGTTTGACAAAGTTGATTTATTGAATACCAATCTACAACTTAATACTAATATGAAGGTGAATTCTAATCTTTCGCAACATGTTAGTTCATCCCATGAAGGAAGTGTAGCAATTCCTTTGGAGTTTCCCTTAAGAATTATTTGATCTACACATTGGTTCTACAAACTAGGAAAGTGTCCAAAAACAATTTATTTTCTCGCACATGGGCTACAGGTAACCCACGAGTTCGGGAGGCTAATGTTGAGGGCCAAAATTTCACATGAAAGCTCATTCCATGAAAAGTAAGAAAAGACCATGGGCCTTAACAAAAGAATTCCCAATTCATAAAGTTAAAAAGGACCATGAAGGCCCAAAGTCCCAAAAAGAAGGAAAAAGAAAGAAATAATAAAGAAAAAAGAAGAGGATCTCGGTCAGAGGACATGCAGCAAGGATCTCGGGCAAGACCGGAGGACATGCAGCAAGGATCTCGACTAGGCCAAAGGATATGCAGCAAGAAGAATCAACATCAAGGCCCTATGTATGTTCAGATTTCCAGCAAAAAGACCATTAAAAATCCAGCAAAATCCAGTGAAAGAGCTGGGCTGGGATACTTAGAGGTCGCCAGAGGCTCGGGATCCTCGGGACGTGCAAAGACACGGCTAAAGTGGGATTGAGATAGCTCAAAAGGGGTACCACAAAATACAAGAAACGAAGAACAGATATGTCCTTCTCAAGCACCCAGTGGTGCAGCAAAGAATTAGAGAGCTTGGAAAGTGACAATTCATGAATAAAAGGCTGGTACCTCGGGAACCCGGAATGAAGAACTATAAGGGGAAGTGGTTGGGAAACCTTCAACCCAGCAGAAATGGATTTTGCTCACCTAGGAAAAATGACAGCAAGGAAAGATAACCAAAAGTCGAGTCCGAAAAATAAGAAGCCTTGAAAGAAGAGGGATTGAAAGTTAGCTACCCAAGGACGCACTGAAATGGAAAGTCAGCAAGTGACTTTTAGAGAAACAGGACTAAAAAATGAAAACTATCAGAAATAGGGAAAGAACCAGCCATTAAAATGGTCGACATAATGATGGCTCTGGTACTCGGGGAGCCAAAGGGGGGGAATCAACAAGATCTTAAACCCTAAAATGACACTATAAAAGGGGAAGGCAGCCAACATTGAAAGGAGATAGAGTAATAGAAAATCACAACAGAATTGTTGAGAAAACTCTGTCAAAAACTCAAAGAAAGTAGTGAAATATCTCCCGGTATTCCGTAAAACACCACTATAGCACATACTTGATACTTGGATTCAAAATGATTTAAACTTTGCAAGTCTTAGAGGCTTGGATAGCCATCAAAGTTTGTAATTTTTGAGCTTATTTGAACCTTGTATCACGTCTTAGTGAGCACATTGTAACCATAATTTAGAAAAACTAATGAAATATTTTTTATTAATTTGAGGATCCGTAACAATTGTTTTGTGTATTTCCTGATTACTAGGCATTCATTTTGCTGTTTTCATTATTATTCAATACAAATATTATCGTTTGCTAGTTTATGTGTATTGTAGGAAGCTTGCCTTGTGCACCACTTGGTTCTTAAACAGTCCCTTTAGTTTCGGTGAACCAAGCTTAGTCTACCAAACTACAACTATTTGGCCCAAGATCCTTGGGCCTGTGTGCTAAAGAAAAAGGCACTCTCACAATAGGTTTCTAATTTCTAAATTACATTATTTTTAAAGTTTTTAAGCTAAGATTTAAGCTAATTATTTGTACCAGTTTAACATCTTGGGCAGTGTTGATATAGTTCTTATCTTCAATTGTTAGTGTTACAAGTGAATTTTCAATTGATTAAAATAAACAATGATTAAATTATATATGTACCCAATACATTCCTCATATATCACAAAGATTAACAACTAGTCTATATATATATATATATATATATAAAACCGAAACTTTTGAAACTTCCACAATTTTCCACATCAAAGATTTAATTAAAAAATAAAAAATAAAAAACCAAAAAGCACAATATTCACATTAAAAAAAAAAAAAAGCAAAGTATTAAAAAATTAAAAAAATAAAATAAAACAAAAAAAAAGTCACTTCCCATTCCCTTTCACGATGGTTTTCATGATGCTCTCCTTTTCCCAAATTCTCTGCCTTTCCCACCATCGACCATCGATCATCTTCTTTCTTCGGACCATCGATCTCTTCATCGGACCACCGACGACGGCGGCATCGCAACGTCCGACGACGGCATCGCAACGCCCTTTCCCATTCCCTTTCACGATGCTCTGGCTTTCCCAATCCTCCGCCTTCCCCATCGCATCCCCACCATCGATCATCGATCATCTACCTTCTTCAGGCTATTGATCTCTTCATCGGACCACCGACGATGGCATCGCAACGCCCTTTCCCATTCCCTTTCCCATCGTGATCGATATCTCCTTCATCGGACCACCGATTTGCCTAAGACCATCGATCTCCTTCATCGGACCACCGACGACGGCATCGCAACGCCCTTTCCCATTCCCTTTCCCATCGCATCTAATATCTCCTTCATCGGACCACCGATTTGCCTAAGACCATCGATCTCCTTCATCAGACCACCGACGACGGCATCGCATCCACCATATCGGCAAAGAACTAGTCTAGCATAGTACAAACTATTATTACCCTTAGCAACTAAAGTCCCAAGTTCAGCAGTAAAAAGAAATTCAAAAACAGCACAGTCTTCCTCTATTGCATTGCCCCATTTTGCCAACATTCACATTCAAACGATTGTTGACTTATCTATGTTTTTTTTTTTTTTTTTTCTCATTGTTTAAACACCGGTGGGATTTTGTTTTATAAATAATGAAAATACGTTTTTCAACCCCACTTTTTAAACCTCAATTTTTGAACTCTATAACCAGACGGGCCCTAAAAGGTAAAAGTGTAAAACAGTAAAACTATACATTAACAATAAAATAAAATAAATAAATAGGATTAATTAACTAAAAAACGTGTGGAGTTTGGCCTTTCCACGTGTCAGGGTCTCTCTCCAATATGCAATTGACCATGAAATTTCAAAGTCGGCCAACAACTCCAGTATTTATCATCAACACCACGATGATAATAGAATATTGGTGTGTGGACTACATCCATCTATTTATATGCTTCTTTCCTGTTATAACAATTCACAAACACCACATTGGGAGAGAAAATGGAAATCGCTCAAATTACACAAGAAGATAATGATATGATAGAACTCTACAAGGCAACAGGAACTGGGTGTAAAACCACGTTGGATAGGTTGATCCTTAAAGACCCACACTTGCTTGCTAAAATTTCATTGACTTCTTTTAGCGAAACTCCATTACACATATCAGCTTTAGTTGGCCACCTTGAATTTAGTAAAGCTCTTCTGCTTCTAAAACCCCAACTAACTCGAGAGTTGGACTCCCACAGACGTTGCCCACTTCACTTGGCTTCTGCTGAAGGCCACACAGAGATCGTCCAAGCATTTTTAGATGAAAATAAAGATGCATGCTTTGTTAGTGATCAAGATGGTAGAATTCCTCTCCACTATGCAGCCATGAGAGGACGAGTTGAGGTTGTAAGGCAGTTAGTCATTGCCCAACCTAACTCAATAACTCAAGTTGTGTTAGATGGGGGAGAAACTGTTTTGCACTTATGTGTCAAATACAACCAATTAGATTCTTTGAAACTGTTGGTGGAATTTGTGAGTGACGAAGCAGACTTTCTCAATTCCAAAGACCACGAAGGTGGCAACACTGTCTTGCATTTAGCTGTGATGCTACAGAGAATAGAGGTTGGTTTTTTTTTTTTTTTTTTTTTTTTTTTTTTTTTCATATATTTAGTCTTTTATAAACAAAATTTTCATTTTTGCAGATAGTAAAATATTTGCTCTCTGTGTCTAAAGTGAAAGAAGGAGCAGATGCCTTAAATAAGATGGGTCTTACAGCCTTAGAAGTCTTAAATCACTATCCAAAAGACTTGAAAAACTTCACCATTCAAAACATCTTTATCGATGCCTCTGCCGTAAGAACAACGAAGAAAAATAATCTCTCACCATCACTAGAAATCGTTGTTGATCACCATGATTCAGCAAAACGAAAAAGGTCAAGCAAGAAAGGGTGGAATAAATGGTTAAAGTACCTGAGGTACCAAGGTGATTGGTTAGAAGAGACGCGAGGTGCGCTAATGGTGGTGGCTACTGTCATCACAACTATTACTTTTCAACCAGTACTCAACCCCCCAGGTGGTGTCAACCCCCCAGACGGTGTTATGAAAACAAACGTAAATGGTGATTTTCAGAATTCAGAATATGGCTTGAATTACACATGTGACGCTGGAATCTCAGTGTTAGCATGCAGTGACAACAAAGACATCTACTTAATCTTCATGATTTTCAACACCATCTCTTTCGCTGCATCTTTGTGTGTCGTCTTTTTACTTATTAGTGGATTTCCTCTTAAGAATAAGTTTTGCATGTGCCTCTTAACATTTGCCATGTGTACCACTCTCGCATTCCTAGCTCTTGCCTATAATTATGCATTCCATCTGCTGATCCCATATGAACTTTTTGATAAGTTTGAGAATGACGCGACGTTTGTCGTATCAGGCTGTGTTCTATTTAGTTTGATGGGTGTGGTTGGTATGGTTCTTCTGATTCACACAGTTCACTTTCTCGCCTGGTTGGTAATGAAGGTACGAAAGTTCATCTTATACATACAAAGGCGCTAATAAGTTAAACAGTTCGGATTGGACAGACTCGAATCTAAGATCGGAGACTGCAATTTGTATTACTAGCTGAAATTTTAATCGTTTTCTGAATCGGAAAGTGATATGGCAGGTTATATAGTGCTCTACTAGCAATCAATATATACGAGATTGGTATCATAGTGTGTAGGCTACTTTCCTAGTCCAGGTCTTTTCTTCTTTTTTTCCTCTTATTTACGTTTTCAATCTTTTGTCCTTTTTGTAGGAATGAAAATTCTAACTATGATCCTATGTATTTTATAATTATGTATTTCATTGTGCTCAACAAAGATTATATGTATCTGAGTAGAGTTATTTGTTTTTAAATTTTCTCACTTTAACCAAGATTGGTGATGGAGTGTGCAAGGGATTCATCCTGTCTAGATTGGACCTGTTATATTGTTACTCTATCTTTGACGCATATTCTTCGACGCTCAATTTCATCATGAAACTTTATAAAAAATTATTAAAAAAAAAAAAAAGAAAAAAAAAAAAGGGATCCATATGTGGTCAGGTTCCCTCATAAATTTCATTATTTTAGCAGTAACTGGTGTGGTCTGTTATGACTATTCCAAAGCCTATCTTTGAAGAAGACACCCAAATGGTGATAGAAGCAATTGGAAGACCACCAGCTGGTGTAGACTGATCTTTCGGACCCATAATGGTTGAGATTGAAAAGCCTCTCCTATTTTGAGGTTTGGTCAGTCTATAAATTAAATTATACTTGCCTCACTTGCATTTTTTTCAAAAAATTTGTAACAACACATTTAAAATACTATTGTCTAATTTTTTTTCTCAAAAAATTTACACTATTCTCTAATTCTCGAACTCTTTTTTCTTTTAATATTTAATTTTAAATATGTATACTACAATAACACTTTTGTATATCACTCTATGCTCCACTAATCATAACTTGCCATAAAATTAAATTTTTTTTATTTAATTTAAACTTTGAGTATTTTATAAGGAAAGTCATACAAATAATATTTCATCTCATCTCTTCAAATGATTTTCTTTCTACTGTTGCATGTGTGATGGACAAAAGATGATGAGTCCATAGAAAAAGTAGTAGGTGAAAAATGTCCACTACTCACAATTAATCATTTTAGCATATTGTGAAATCAAGTTTGAATTGAGTCTAACCTAGATTTATTTATATTAAATTCCATTTTATCATATGAAAATTTCTAATCAAATTTGAGATTTTTTTTTTTTTTCATTTTTGAATACGCTATTTTGTTTAGAATATTTTTGGGATAGTTGGTTCTTGCATCTTTATTCTTCTAAATGGATAATTTCTCTTTTGTATTTTGTATATGTTTGGACAAAATATTTCCTTTGATGTTTGTTACTTTTTTTGGTGTTTTTTTTTTTTCCTCATACAATTTCTTTCTTAAAAAAAAAATTAATTGAAGATGATTGAAAAATGTTAGTCATGATTAATTTAATTTAATTTAAAAGATAATACACACTTTACTGATTTTGAATAATAGCATATCATTATAATTTCTTGGAAACTTACTCAATATTAATAGTGATCAAAGATCAATAAACTTTCAACTAGGGATAAGAATCTACAACTCTCTCTTTGCTTTCACTTCTTTGGGGGCTATATTGATTTGGACATTCTTGAGACTGCTGAATTCAAAGATCAGTAAGTGTTTTGTTTTGGATTCACATTTTTAATATATTTACAGTCTCTACAATACTATGTCTAATATCTTTATGTAATATAATAGGCTGGTGGAAAATAACCAACCAATAGTACAAATGCCCAAGCAATTCAAACCACAAGTAACAATTGAAGAAGAGATGAACATCAACAGAAGAACCATAAGTGAAATAAAAAAAATTATGTGGGACTCTGATAATGAGGTAAGAAAAAAATATACCTTCAACAATAACATTGTGTCCTTAACATTACTTTACGTACTATAGACTTGCTTTTACAAAATTTAACTATAAAATTATAAATTGATTGATATTAAATTCAATTTCTAGGAAACGATCTTTACTTGTCAAGGAAAGATTATAAACATTGACATAGATCATTCTAGTTGGTACTTTATCTCTTGCGAAGTATGTCGTAAAAGGTTAAGATCAAGAGATGAATTTTTATGGTGTGACAATTGCAACAAAAAGGCATGCTTCCCATTCCCAAGGTACACAAAATGAAAATATTTACTTTTTATATTAAAATACACAACAAATAATATGATATTAACATTATATATGTCATTTCTTTTATCAGGTATAGAATTCGATTAAAGGTTCAAGATAACTCAAGAATGGCCACATTCATTTTATTTGATTCTGAAGCATAAAAATTACTCAACATATCAGCCAAAGACCTTTTGAATAAATCTTTAGAGGTGAGAATGTCGAAGATAAAATTAGTATTTAATATTTACTAAACTTTACTTGAGTGTACAATTTGAAAAATGTTACTTTTGTTAGAAGCCCGATGAAGTCATCCTTCCTATGCAAATACAAAATCTAAAAGGAAAACAATTTGTTTTCCAAATACAACTAAATGACTATAATCTCAACTATGGATGGGAATTCTACACTGTCAAGAAACTTTTTGACTCTTTTGAAGAAACCGACAAAGTAATTCAGCTTGATAAAATGACAGAAGTAAGTATTCTTTAATTTAGAAAAATTACAAATATGATATTTAAGACGTATATGTTGTAATACATTCCTCAACCTGTTCTATTGCCAGGTTTATATCGATGATACTTCAAATGAACGTAGCAACAACTTATCAATTGAAGAAGATGGTGATTGTACAAAATTTCAAAAACTTGATGTACAAACCAATGTGCAACTCACACCAACATCTGTACTCAAAGAAAACAAAAGGGCATATTCAGGGACTACTACAAAGCAACAAAGGAAGAAGATACAAAAAACACTTTAAAGTTGTCTTTCAATCTCTAAGATTTTCTATGCACAATTTGGTTTTAATGAATTTGTGATTTTGATACTAAAGACGTATTGGAACAAAGGAAATTTTTTTGCTTTTATGCACAATTTGGTTTTAAAGAATTTGTGATTTTGATACTAAAGACGTATTGGAACAAAGGAAATTTTTTTTGCTTTTATGCACAATTTGGTCTTAAATTGAAACATAGAGGAATTAAACTCTTATATTTAGTTATTTGAGGATTTTTTTTTTTTTAGTATAGTTTGTCTATATACATCTAATTTCTAAATATTGTAGTGTTCTCTTTACATTTAAAAAACTCATGAGACTCAATTTGAATTGTAACTTATCATGTTTAAATAATTTCTTTTGAATTTTAAGTAATTAATATTTGCATTGGTATGTTGTTGAGATTCAATAGTTGTGTCTTTATAATCAAGAGGAACTGAAAAACAATATCTAAACTTCAACATTTTTTAAATATAATGAATGCATTGAATATTTAGTAGAAGACATGAAATAAATGAAATTGAAAAATAAGAACGTGCTACTAGAGAATTGATGCTGAATTCCAAAATAGCTAATGTCACATCATTTGGAAAAAATTGGTAACTTTCCTATGCATCATAAAGGTTAGCGACTAGTTTATTTTATTGTGAAGCTTATTCAAGGAACTCAGTAGACTTGGTCATGAACTAAACAATTGTTAAAAAAAACCCGGCCCACCTTTGGATTTTCTTGGCAAATGTTGTTCTATGTGAACCAGCCCACCTTAGGAGTTTTGATTAAAACCCGGTCCAAATTGTTTTAGCCTCAAGTTTGGTTTTGACAAGTTTAACACGTGAACCCAGCCGGCCAGCCTTATTACCAAGTGAAAGAATAATAACACATGCATGTTTTGCTGGAATTTGCAATTTGAATTTTTTAGTTTGCAAATTCCGCTCAGAAGTACCGAAGGAATTTTGATTTTTCAATTTCTATCATTGCCAAATTTAGATTAAAAAAAAATTATAATCCATATCAAATAAAATTTAGGATTAATTACCATTTTGGCCCATTGATGGTTGTAGTATTGGGCCCGGTCTGCCCATCTTGGGTTTGAGCAGTTTTCCTCATTCGAATGTAATTTAATTTTAATACCGTCTGCACTTCATATTTAAAAATAATAAATAAATAAATATAAATAAAAAATTAGCCATATAATAATATCTAACTTTAACGTTTAGGTTTAAAGCATGATAAAATTTGGGCTACCATCCACATTGATGCATATTATTTTTATTATAAAGAAAATTATTTTAAAATTTACAAAAGTTAGTGCCTCAGTATTAGGAAAAATTATTAGGTATTCTATAATATAATAAAGGGTGATCTCTCTTCTTACATTTATAGCGAATTTTATTAGTAAAAACCACCACAAATGTGAGCGAATGTCAAAATAATTAGGTACTCTGGGGATTGGGAGCACTAAATCACTCGTACTCCTAGACTACTTGATAATTATTAAAGAAAGCTTCTGGAAACTATTTTGGGAGAAAATCTATTCTTGAATTGATTAGAATGAGAAAAATGAATTAATTAATTTTACATCGATGCTCTGCCTTTATATACGAGTTTACTGAGCTAAAAGGGAAATCAAACAATCTAACTAACTCTTAAAGACTAACTAACTCTAATAATACAGCTGTACACTTCTTAATCTTCTCACGTGTTTGTTGTCCCACGTGCCAATCACTTAAGCCAAGTGATGTCGTTTTGCTTTCATCTTTCCTTTCTTCTTTTTTCTTGTGCACTCTGTCGTTTAGATCATCACTACATTTTGTGTCGTCGCTCTTCTTTCTTTGTCTTCATGCCTTCTTTCTCAATTGCATATTCAACACTCCCCCTCAAGTCATGATTTGAGAATCATTGACTTGGCTAGTTGAAGTCTTGATTTGGGGAGTAAATATCAATCAAACCCAGCATGAGTTGATCAACTTGCTAAAAGTCGGAAATCCTAAAGCTTTGGTGAAGATGTCTGCTGTTTGAAATTGACTTGAAACATGGAAGGTTTTAATTACACCTTTCGTTATCTTGTCCCTAACCAAGTGACAATCAACTTCTATGTGTTTTGTTCGCTCATGGAAGACAGGATTTTTTGCTATATGCAATGCGGCTTGGTTGTCAAAGAAAAGTCGAGCACTACATGGATGATCAACCTTTAAGTCTCTCAAGAATTGAAGAACCCACACAATTTCACAGGTTGTTGTAGCCATTGACCTGTACTCGCCTCTCACCGAGGACCTAGAGATCGTACTCTACTTCTTGGACCTCCATGAGATTAAAGAATCTCCTAAGAACACATTGTAACTCGTGATTAATCTTTCGGTGTCAGGGACCGCCCAATCAAAGCATCATAGAAAGCTTTTACTTGCATTGTGGAGTTGCTGGAGAAAAACAATCCTCCGCCCGGAGTGCCTTTCAAGCACCGCAACACTCTATTGATTGCCAACATATGAGGCTCTCTTGGTTCAGCTAGAAACCGACTCAACCTATGCTTTCGCATAAGTGATGTCAGGTCCGGTTAAGGTGAGATAGAGCAGTTTTCCTATTAGTTTTCTCAGTCTCGACTTGCATCCGGAATTAGCTTGCCCGCATCCTTTGAAAGATGTAAATTTTGTTCCATTGGAGTCCTAAGTGGTTTAGACCCCAAGAAGCCTGTATCTTGCAAAATTTCCAAACAATACTTCCTTTGGTTCAAACTTATACCCTTTTCACTTCTAGCAACCTCTAAACCCAAAAAATGCTTCAATAATCCTAAGTCTTTTAAGCCAAACTTAGTATCAAGCAATTGCTTCAAGTCGATAATGCATGACTAGGATCATTGCCTGTGAGCAAAATGTCATCTACATATACTAGCAAAGCAGTGAAAGAAGCACCTTTAGTGCATGTGAAGAGAGAGTAATCTGCCTTGGATTGGATAAAACCAAAATTCAACAAGGTGGAAGAAAATTTTGCAAACCATTGCCTAGAGGCCTATTTCAAGCCATATAGACTTTTGTTGAGTTTGCAAACCAAAAGACCAGAATTAGGACCAGAAGGACCAGAATTAGCACACTCCCCCTTGCTGTGAAAACCAGGTGGAAGGCTCATGTAAACTTCTTCATCCAAATCACCATGAAGAAAGGCATTGTTCACATCCATTTGGTGAAGAGCCCAACCTTTCACAAAGAGACCAAAGACAACACCATCCCGACAGAAACAGATTTGGCTACAGGGGAGAAGGTATCAGTGTAGTCAAGACCCTCCCTTTGTGTATATCCTTTGGCAACTAAACGAGCTTTATGTCTTTCAATAGATCCATCAAATTTATACTTAGTCCTAAAAACCCATTTACAGCCAATAGGGATCTTGCTAGGAGGAAGAGAAGTTAAGGACCAGGTGTTGGTAAGTTCAAGAGTCGCAATCTCCTTATCCATAATGACTCTCCAATCGGGGATTGAATGACCTCTTGGAAGGAAGAAGGGTCAGGGGAGGTGGAATCAATGGCCATGACAAACTTCCCGTAATGCTTATTAAGGTTGGAATAGGTGAGACAAGCAAAGATGTCATAAGGGAGGCCAGGTGAAGGTGAAGGTGGGCTGGAGGTGACAGATTTGCAAGAATAATCCTTTAGGTAAGATGGAGGGTTATGTGATCTAATGGATTTCCTGAAAGGCCTAGAAACAGGCATAGAAACAAGATCATGCTCAGAATCAACAACAAGTGGAGTGACATGTGGACGTGGGGAAGGTAATGGAGAAATGGAAATCTGATCTGCAGAAACATTATTTGCAGAATCGGGGAGTGTAGCTGGACTTTCATTTAAGAAGGTGGAATCTGAAAAACCAGAATCAGGAACAGAAAGAGGCAAAACAAATGAAGCTGAATCAACAGAGGAAGAATCATTAAGGTTCTCAGAGGAAGAAGAAAATCCAGAAGCAAAAGGGAAAATGTGTTCATAGAAAATCACATCTCTAGAGACAAAAATGGAATTAGTTGCCAAATCCATGACCTTGTACCCTTTAATACCACTGGGATATCCTAAAAAAACACATTTTCTTGCTCTTGAGGCAAATTTGTGCCGGTTTTGACAAAGTGTGGAAGTAAAACATAGACAACCAAAGGTTCTCATATGGACATATGAAGGAGATGTGTGAAAGAGCATTTCAAAAGGAGTTTTATTTTGTAAGTGTTTAGAGGGTAGCCTATTGATGAGATAGACTGCAGTGAGGATGCAGTCACCCCACATTTTCAAAGGCAAGGAAGAATGAAACCTCAAAGCCCTTGCAACATTTAAAATATGTTGATGTTTCCTCTCAACAATTGCATTTTGTTGAGGGGTCTCAACACAAGTTAATTGATGCAAAATACCTTTTGCTTTGAAAAAATATTTCATAAAGAATTCTGTGCCATTATCACTTCTAAGACATTTGAATTTTGTATTAAATTGTGTTTCAACCATGTTAGAAAACTGTTCAACAAGACCCCGTGTTTTCGACTTAGATTTAAGTAAATAGACCCAAGTACATCTAGAGTGATCATCCACAATGGTAAGAAAGTATTTGTAACCTTCAATAGTTGGAAATGAAAATGGTCCCCAAAGGTCACAATGCACAAGATCAAAGAGACAATTAGAGACATGACTGCTATTAGGAAAAGATAACCTCTTTTGTTTGGCAAAATGGGAAATGTCACAATAAGCTGCTTTATTAGGATTTAAACCATATACAAACTTATTTAGTAATGACAATTTTGCATAAGAAGGATGCCCTAAACGAAAATGCCACAAATCAGCATTATTGATAGAGTTATTACTAACAGAGGGAATTGAAATAGGTATCCGTGAGGAGGCAACAAGGACAGATGAAGGTGGAGGACTTTGTTGCAGAAGATAAAGGTCTTTTGATGCTTTACCCAGCCCAATCATGTTCCAATTGGCCAGGTCCTGGATAAAGCAAAAAGAACCAAAGAATACAAGACAACAAAAACATGTTTTAGTGAGTTGGCCGACTGATATGAGATTAAAAGTAAAGGAAGGAACACAAAGAACCCCATAGAGAGTGAGTTGATCCGAGATATGAACTGTGCCTATGTGAGTAACTAAAGCTCTTTCTCCATTTGGTAAGTAGACATGAGTGTTAATGGTAGAAGTAATAGAGGTTAAGCAAGATCTTGAATGAACCATATGATCCGAGGCACCAGTGTCAATGATCCATTCATTGGTTTTATGAGCATACCTATCAACTATATGTGCAGAGAAAATGGAATGGGAAAAATTTGGAGGCAACCAGAAGGGATTAACTGAAAAATTGGCAAGATAAGGCATGGAAGAACTGGGGCTTGTAGCAGCATTAGCACCATTCGGTGGAGATTGAATCGAGGCAGACTTGGTGATGAGAAGCCCGAGAGCCATTTGACCGAGAGGTAAGGAAAGAAAGTAGCTACTCACATTGGCTCTGAGTGATGGGACACCGAGGTGCACCGAATTGAGATTGGGCTGCCCTAAATTGAGGCTGTGGCATGGTCAATTGTGGTGCATAATGCATCCGATCAGGTTGGTGCATAGACCGAGAAACAACATTCCCAAAGCCACCATTGTTGCAAAAGAGATTTCCAAATGATCCATTGCCACCGCTAGAAACCCGATTAGCCAATGCCTTCCTTTTGTGCTTATATCCTGGAGGGTACCCGTGCAATTTGTAGCACTTGTCCGCTACATGACCAACAACTCCATTCCACAATGAGTGCACATAGGCCTTTCCTTTTTTGCATTGCCATTCTTTCCCCCTTGATTACCCCGAGGCACACCCCGATTCCAGCCTTGATGAACTGGATTCCATCCTTGATGACCTTGATACCCCTTTGAATTAGGGTTATTAGCATATAAAGCTGTTGGTTCAATGACCAAATCAGCTTGGCCAACTTGCTTGCGTTTTTCTTCTTGTAAAATCAAAGAATATGCCTTGTTCAAAGCAGGTAGTGGCTCAAGAATTAAAATATGACTAGTAACAGTGGAGTAACTATCATTGAGTCCCATAAGGAATCGAAAAACTTGATCCTTTTGCTGAGCACACAATTGATTTCTTTGAGAACCACAAGTGCAAACACAAGTACAAGCAGAAAAGGACTAATAATGCACAAGTTCATCCCACAAAATCTTGAACTTAGTGAAATAAGAACTCACCGATAACGAACCTTGTGAAAGTTTCGAAATTTCTTTCTGAATTTCAAAGAATCTTGGAACATTTGGGTGAGAAAGCCTATCACGCATGTCAATCCATAATTCCTTTGCGGTGTGAATATACATAACACTGGTAGCTAGATCCTTGCTCAAGGAATTCACCATCCATGAAAGGATTGTGGTGTTTGCTCTGTGCCATGCATTATACAAAGGATGGGAGAGATCGGGTGTAGAAATTGAACCATCAAGAAAGCCAAATTTGTTCCTACCACCGAGAGATAGAAACACAGCCCTCGACCAATCGAGATAATTTTCTAGACCGATCAACGGTTGAGAAACCAGAACAACATCAGATGGTGGAATGAAATAAGGGCTCGAAGGATTGGTATTCACATCATCCATTGAAGTAGCTTGATTGGATGATCTACGATTCTCGCGATTAAGCGTTTGGAAGAGTTTTTAATCAAGCAAAGCGGCGTTAGAGACGGAAGCCATTGATGAACTATTGAAGCTCGATACCATATTAAAGAAAGCTTCGAAACTATTTTGGGAGAAAATCTATTCTTGAATTGATTAGAATGAGAAAAATGAATTAATTAATTTTACACTCGATGCTCTCTTGCCTTTATATACGAGTTCTGAGCTAAAAGGGAAATCAAACAATCTAACTAACTCTTAACAGACTAACTAACTCTAATAATACAGCTGTACACTTCTTAATCTTCTCACGTGTTTGTTGTCCCACGTGCCAATCACTTAAGCCAAGTGATGTCGTTTTGCTTTCATCTTTCCTTTCTTCTTTTTCTTGTGCACTCTGTCGTTTAGATCGTCACTACAATTTGTGTCATTCTTCTTTCTTTGTCTTCATGCCTTCTTTCTCAATTGCATATTCAACAATAATTACTTGGTAGGAGTTTTTCAAAACCTAGAAGTGTCTTTGACGCATGGAGGGAAAAGAGAGTAGAGAGTATGAGAGAAAAGTAAAAGAGATAATAGGAGAATGGTAATCGATTCCCCTTGTTTGGATGTTTTAAAATTTAAGTAAGGGGAGGGTAAAAGATTTACATACCCTTTGTTTCAGTGGCATACAAATTAAAATAGGAAGTATTGGAAATGTTGAGACATTATATAAATCGAAAAGTATATCCCTTTTATTAAATTTAAAGAAATGGATAGAAATTAACATTATAAAGCCAAAATTAGCAATTTATTTTTCTTTTTAATAGAAGTGGAACCCTCCTTTCCCCCAATTTAGAAGAATTAATAAAAATAAAGAGTTTGACCTATAGTGTTGTAACTCAAATAACATATTGTGGTGTTTCTAATAGAAACATTTAAAGTTCAAATATCTACTCCTACAACTATTGAATTATAAAAAATAAATAAATAAATAAATAAAATAAAATAAAAAAAGAGGAAAAAAGTTTTGGACTTGTATCTTACCCCTCTGAATCTTTTCAAAGCTATTTGACTCCCTTCCATCTACTACTCTCTCCTCCTCCAATCTAATTAAAAACATATTATTATGATTTGAATCTTAGATGACGGGAAAGGATGTACGGAAGTTTCAGACTAGTATTCCAAGGTGTGCTTCTCAACTCATTGTTTTACCTGTTGGAAATTGAAATACTTTTAAATGACCTTGAAGTATGATTGTTTGAGTAAACATTAGACACAAAATTCAAATACGTAAAACCTTGTTGGAATGATATTACAAAATTCAGTGTAATTAAAATTTAACTTGTCTTTTATTTGAGTTTTTCACATATTTTATAGATTACTTTTACTTGTTTTACAAGATAAGAGAGAAGATGTCATTACTTTTGTTAAAGTGAAAGAAAAATAATTCATACATTAATCTCTCTCCTTCTTTACGTAGAATCTTTGTAAAATACAATTAAATTCATATCATCATGATTTGAATTTTTATTCCATCAATAAGATCAAAGAAAAGACCCGGGATTGAAGAGTATCCAATACATTTAAATACCAATCAGGTATTGTATTTGGAAAAAACTTTAACATTCAACTGCTAATAGTCATGTTTGCCCAAATTGTACCACCTTATGTTGCTTTCGTGTTTCCTTTACCGCCCAAGCCACAAAGCGAACTGTGGGAATCAAAAGAACCACAGCCATTAAAGTAAAAACCATAAGCTGGCATAAGTGTAACAGTTACAGATGATTTATAACAAATATTGCTTGGGTACACTAGATGTACAGAAAAAAAAAAGGCAGGGGCTAGGAATGTGATAGTGGTACACATGGCAAATGTCAAGAGACCCATACAAATCTTATTCTTGAGAGGGAATCCACTGATCAGCAAAAAAACGACACAAAGTGATGCAATGAAAGAGGAAGAGTTGAAAAGCAAGAAAATCCGGTAGTTGAAAATATTGTCAGAGCCTGCAACTGAGGTTCCAGCTTCACATATATTATCAGGGCTACAGTTAAAACCTTGACTGGTATCATTTACATTTGTTTGCCAAACTCCACCCGGTGGGCTAATTGCTGGTTGGAAAGTAATAGTTGTGATTACTGTAGCAACCACCATTAATGCACCACACGTTTCTTCTATCCAATCATCTTTGTATTTGAAGCACTTTAGCCACTTGCACCTCTTCTTACTTGACTTTGCTAGATTTGCTGATTCATGGTTATCAACTACAGTTATTGATGGTGGTGGGAGATTATCTTGTGTATTTTCTCTTTCAAGACCAGCATCCATTAAAATGTTTCGAATAATGAGGCTTTTGAAATCTGTTGGACTATGCTCTAAGAATTTTGGAGCTGAAAAGCCCATCCAGTTCAAGGCATTTGCACCTTCTTTTACTTTAGGCACTGAAAGCAAGTATTTTACTGTCTACAAAAACTTATTGCATTAGAAAAACTAAACAATTTATTCATGAGAAGCACAAGATGAAATGCTACATAAACCAATAATTTCTCCAATTTGGTATTAATTCATAACACTTAAACTTGGTTAGTGAAAAAGTAGATGTCATGAGTTATGCATCAGACTTTAGAAATTAGAGTTTTGAAAACTAGGTTTTGTTACTATGCTTTTTCTTCCCTCCAACCAAGAAAGCTATTGGAAGATAACTCCATTTCAACCTTAAGGGTTACATTTATTCCTCTGTACAAACAAAATTTTTCACCCTTTTTTTCCTTCAGCACAAAGTGAAAATTCACCTTATTATTATTTTCATATTGTATTTGAATCCCATTTTTTATTCCTCTCACTTGTTAGGATCTTGAACTTCTAAGACTAAATGTTGAGACACCACTTTTAATCTGAAAGTTTCAAGTTAATAGGTTTGCATCCATTAATTAATCTTATTTCAATCACTCAACCTTGACATTACAGAGGCGGAGCCAAGGGGGGGCAAGTGCCTCCCTGACCCCTCCCAAGGTCTCCCCTACCCCATGTTTGTTGTTGTAATTTCATTTTTTAAAGTTATATTCCACATACAAAGCCTTGTTCTTATGGGGTTACAAGGACGTGAACGTAATATTGAGGAAATAAATAATTAAGTTTCAAAAGAAAAATTTTAATGGAAATAAATTGATTTCAATTAGCTTCTTAACTACTAGTATTTCCGGTTTCAGAATAATTTAACTCGATGGGTTTTATTCAATATAGTCTATGTCACTGTTCACTGTTCACTTTAGTTTTCCTATAAGTTGTTAAAATAGCCACGAGAAGAAATAAACAAGGTAGCACTAGTTCCCAACATAGTCCTAATTGTTATGTGATAGTCTTATCATGTAATAACACTATGGTTTTGAACAATTAATAGCGAAGACAAGTAAATCAATTGAACAACTTATCTGCTTATCTCCGCTCAATGATGATTACTAACGTTTAATCTTTTTACATTCATATGATTTGTTTGAATATCTTATATTTAAATTAATCTTTTAACTTCATACGTTAATACTTGTTTTCAATATACATTTTTAGCCTGTTTGGATTATGAAGTAGTTTAAGCATTACAATAATTATACTAACTCCTATGCTAGGCTCAAAAAAATTAAATTAAAATCAAGTATGAAAAGAAAAAAAATTATAACTTTTACATTATATTTTCTATGTTGATCAAATATTGTTTAATAAATTAATTTTTTTCTTATATTAATAATTTTTATATTAATTTTGTCTTCAATATTATATCTTAATCTTGCCCCCCCTTAAATCAAATTCCTAACTCCGCCACTGACATTACTATCTAATGTGAAACTTTACTACTAGACCAATCACATATACGTATATGCCAATTATTATAACTAACGACATTAATATTCTAATGTCACCAGAAATCCAAAAAGACAAAAAAAAAAAAAAAAATGCATAGAAGCAATCTGCTTGACTTCCAGTTTGAGCTACTTGACAAAACATATGTATATTATTCTACATAAATAATGCAAGAAATAAATTAAAACATACCTCAATTTGCTTTAGCATCACAGCATAATGCAATATGGTGTTACCGCCTTCGTGGTCCTGGGAATTGAGAAATTCCCCATCATTGCTCACAGATTCTACCAATAGTTTTAGAACTTCCAACTGGTTGTATTTAACACATAAGTGCATAACAGTCTTTTCCCCATCAAGCATAACTCAAGTTGAGTTAGGCTGTGCAACAATCAACTCCCTTACAACCTCAACTCGACCTCTCATGGCTGCATAGTGTAAAGGAATTCTCCCATCTTGATCACTAATTAAGCATGCGTTGTCATTTACATGTAATAGTGCTCGAGTGATCTCTATGCGGCCCTCAGCAGAAGCTAAATGAAGGGGGCATCGTTTTAGGGAGTCCAACTCGCCAGCAAGTTGGGGTTTTAGAAGTAAGAGAGCTCTACTAAAATCAAGATTGGCAACTAAAGCTGAAATGTGTAACGGAGTTTCGCCCAGATTAGTCAATGAAATTTTATTAAGGAGGCATGGGTCTTTATGCATCAAACTATTCAATGTGGTTGTACATCCACTCATTGATGAACTATAGAGTTCTGTTATATCATCTTCTTCATGCCTTAAGTCCATTCTCTCTCTCTCTCTCTAGGGGTGGGGGTGTATATGTGTGTTCTATCATCTATGAGATTAAAAAATAGAAGTGAAGATAAATAGATGCATGTAGTTATGTACTTGAGTTATACAACATGATAATTTTTTGTCTGCGTCAAGGAAAATTCTTAGGTACTTACGGAGTAAAGAAAAATTATGTTCCTTCCTTTCATATTCGTGGTGGACCTTACCATAAATTTAATGAATGAACCCTATTATGAATGTGGGAAGAAGGAACACCATTCTCCATGCTCAAGGAATATCTAATAATTAATAATGTGTCTTTTGCTCTTCATGGATGGACAAGATTAATAAACTTTGATCACTTTGGGATACTCAGTCTCTATGACATTGCGGAAATGGTTAAACAATACCTAAGTGAATTCTATTCTTGAATGAACATACATTACAAAAAAAAAATATTGCTATTAGCGACGGCCAGAGTTAGTCGCAACAACATAGATTGCTATCGCAGATTAGTAGTGCCAATGGCCAAAGACCGTCAACGTCCATCAACAAAAGCCTTCTTTTCCACTTATTTCAAATCACTGTTCAATTTCAATAGGAAAGAACCAACTTATTCCACACGAAATTTCCAATAACCACAAAAATGCAAGAACGTAATTTCCATTGCATGGGTCCCTTTGCATAGACTCATGCAATGGAAAATTAGCTTGCTTTGATCGGTACGTAGATGATGACACAATGAAAAATCCACAATCTTCCAGATAAGCAATATTTCTTTGATAGTAATAGGATCTTGACTTGAAGTTTAGTAGCTAACCCATGATTGGGGCTAGATGAGTTTGGTCCACATTGCATTTGCATGGGTGGTTCCCCTTCCTTGACAGGTTGCCGGTAATCAATTTGTCTTCACTGAAAAATTGAAGGACCACGACTACTTTTAGCAAGTAGCAATTAAAGCTTTTGCTATATGAAAGCACCAATAATTCTACTCGGTCACTATCAAATTTTTAATACTCAACCGAATTTTAATTTTCAAGTACTATATCTTCTCTAATATATATGGATAATACTAAATCTAAAAGTTTAAACCTATGGATTTTTGACCCAATTATATTTTCTAATTAAATTTTGTGGTAATTATCCAATGTGGGTTAACATATTACTCCCACATGAATTTTCCAACAGAATGTGCTAGATGCTACTGCATTAGGAGGAAAATCCAATTGTATAAAAATAAAAAATCATAAAAAATAACTCATATCTCTCTCAAATTTAATAAATATTATTTTTAAGGAAATACAATTGTATGAGTAAGATATTTCCTAAAATAAATCTTTAAGTTTTATTCCAATGTTATAACTCACAACCAAACTTATGAATAAGTTTAATTATTATATTACAACACATTTTATTTCTAGCAATAAAGATTACGGTTTTCGTTGTAATCTTCAATCGATTACCAAACGTGTCCTAAATGTCACATTACCTAAGAACGATATGGTTTTGAATATATCAATTAAATCTTGGAATTGTAGTTTATGGAGACACCATATTTACCTTCAATTAAATCTTGAATAGCATATCCAACAATCTTGATTATATAATTTTTTACTTTCTTAATCAATTCAATCTTCTTCACTTTTGATCAATCACACCTTGCCCCAAAGTTGGGTTAGCTATTATAAACTTCAAGCCAAAAATTAACAAATCCGTCTTCTTTTCCACTTATTTCAAATCACTGTTCAATTTCAATAGGAAAGAACCAACTTATTCCACACATAATTTCCAATAACCACAAAAATGCAAGAACGTAATTTCCATTGCATGGGTCCCTTTGCATAGACTCATGCAATGGAAAATTAGTTTGCTTTGATCGGTACGTAGATGATGACACAACGAAAAATCCAAAAATCTTCCAAAGAAGCAATATTTCTTTGATAGTAATAGGATCTTGACTTGAAGTTTAGTAGCTAACCCGTGATTGGGGCTAGGTGAGTTTGGTCCACATTGCATTTGCATGGGAGGTTCCCCTTCCTTGATAGGTCACCGGTAATCAATTTGTCTTCATTGAAAAATCGAAGGACCACGACTACTTTTAGCAAGTAGCAATTAAAACTTTGGCTATATGAAAGCACCAATAATTCTACTCGGTCACTTTCAAATTTTTAATACTCAACCGAATTTTAATTTTCAAGCGCTATATCTTCTCTAATATATATGGATAATACTAAATCTAAAAGTTTAAACCTATGGATTTTTTACCCAATTATATTTTCTAATCCACTAAATCTTGTGGTAATTATCCAATGTGGGTTACCATATTACTCCCACATGAATTTTCCAACAAAATATGCTAGATGCTGCTGCATTAGGAGGAAAATCCAACTAAAAAAAAATCCAAGATGCTTTTACACTGGACTAATCTTCTTCAGCTTTTTATTACTCGTAGCTTAATATCCTTAATCCTTGCAACTTCCATTGTTATTGTATCATCGGTTCCAATGCAACCAAATTACATTTTATCATCCACTCACTCTTGTGGTAATTATCTAATGTAAGATTTTTAACAGTTAACAAACTACATTACTCCCACGTGAATATTCTAGCAAAATCTTGTTGTATATATAGGTATATACATAGAAAGGTTGTAATAATGATGATATTTGAATCTGGAGAATATTGTTTCATAAAGTGAAAATTCAAGTTTTGGAATTTTCTAAGTGAAAATTCGAAATTCAATATTTTCGATTGGTTGAAACTTTGGCTCGATCGATCGAAATGGTAAGAAAATAATCCTGGAGCCTTTGGATGAATTGATCACTATTCGATTCCTGTTCAATCAATCGAAGAGAGCACTGGATCAATCGAAAGGAACTTTTGACCGATCAAAAGTCGTAAAACAGGATTTTTTGTAGAATTTTCAGTTGATTTGTTCGAGAGAGTTTGAAGAGGTTTCAAGTTTTGTAAATGGTTTTATGAAACATTTTAACTCTCTATACGTGCTTTCTGATGAAATATAACCTTATGGGTATAAATAGAGACTTATGTTCACTTAAAAAATAAGTTAGAGAGAAATACAAGAAATCCTGTAGTAGTCATTCTCCGTAATTGCTATCTATAGAACTCAACATCTTGGTTGTATCCTGGAGACAAATTTGCGATAACCTTTTAGCAACAATAATATTGGGGACAAATATTATCTATGGAAAACGATATTGTGCCTCCAAGTTAACTATTTTCTATTTGTCTTTTATGTTAACCTTATTCTTCTATTATTATTTTGTGTAATATCCCCAACAAATGTGCTAGAGAATTTGGTTACGTTGGAAGGATAAAATAACTAAAGCACTATGTGGACTTCTATCGTCCCTATAATTGCAACTAAGTTATTCTGCACTTGAAAAGAATTCAAAAAAGGACAAAATTGTGTGTGTGTGTGTGTGTATATATATATATATATATATATATAGTTTGAGTCTAGAAAGGGGAAACACCCATGAAAATGTAATGAGGACCAAACTCACCTAGCCCTAATCATGGGTTAGGTCTTACAAAAAGTCAAGAAGATCCTATAACTGTAAAATAAATGTTGCGTGTTTTAATTTTGTCATATATATATATATATATATATATTCTCTCTCTCTCTCTCTCTCTCTATATATATATATATATATATATATAGATCCTCATTAACTATGAATGATGGATCATTCAAATACACATAAATTTAGTCAAACTCAATGAATTTGTGCGAACCATGTCATACCTTAGGGCTATAATCAGTTCGGTTCAGTTGGTTTTTTTTTATCCGACCAACCGAAACTAAAATTTTCAGTTTGTAAAAATCTCAACCGAAACCGATTGAAATAGTTGAAAAACCATCGGTTTCGGTTTGTTTCGGTTTCGGTTTTTGGGCCTAGGCCAGTTAGGCCTTTGGTTTTTTTTTTCCAAAATTTTCTGTTTGGACCTTTTTTTTTCTTTTTCTTTTTAAATGCAGTATTCAAGCCTATTGTTTTATGGCCCTTTTATGCTCTAATTAAGTCCTTTTTAGAAACCTATTTTGGGCTTTTGTTAGGAACCAGTTGTGGCCCTGATTCGATCCTTCTCTATTTTGGCAATGGCCATCTTTGGGCCTTTTTTAGCTTTCTGTTTTGGCCCTTTTGGTCCACATTCGGGCCTTTCATATTTTGTCCATTTTTGGGCCTTTTTACACATCCATAAAGCATTTTACAAATAAGAAAAAATCATAGCCTACTTTGCATTTTACATTTTTCATAACTTGCTTTTGCTCAACATAAATCATGAAATACACATAATAGCAGATTCATAAAAAAAAATCACAACCTATTACTGATTCATAAATCCAAAAATACAACACATGTAGCAAATTCATAAATCACAACCTGTCATAAATTCATAACCTACTTTAGAGCTTCTATTATACTCATTAAAATACACATCACATATTCATAAATCCAAAAATAACTTGTCAACATGATATAACCTGTCAACAATACATTTGCACAAGCACAACTTGTCAACACAAATTCATAAATCCAGAAATAATCTAGAGCAAAAAATTGCTCTAGTGCTTAAAGCCTCAAACTAATCAGTAACTTGTTACAAGCACTCATCAAATACAAACAAGATTAAAAAATAAATTGTACAAGTCAAAATAAAATAACTAGTGCAGATTTCATTACTTCATTAGTAGTATGTCAATGTCCACATATTGTCCATATGTCAATACCTACATAATAGCATTATAGCCAAATACTCAAAATAAATTGAACATATGTCAATGTCAATGTCAATGTCAACATATACTGTCCATATTTAATATTGGCCAAAGAGTCAAAATAAATTGGCCATATGTCATTGTCTATTGCCTAATATCATATATTGTCTATGTATTATATATAGGCCACTGTCAAAGCTCAAAATAAAAGCCCATATCTATATGTAGGCCTTTGTCTACTAGTGTCTAATAGCAAAAAGTGTACATATCAATATATCAAATTGTTGTCGAAATAGAAACTAACAAAACCCTATATCATCGTCAATACCACCCGTCCAAAGAGCAAAGAGCAATCTTCAACCATCAACTTCAATAGGTGTTGGTGTGGACATGCCTGGTTACGATGTTAATGCATCATCACTCACGAGTTCTACAACCAAAAAAAAAAAAAAAAAAAAACATAAAAGTCACTTGTACAATAAAACAATAAATATGCCAAGAATCCAAGACATTTAGCTTTTTTCTTTTTTTCTTGTTTAATAAAGAAAGAAGTAGACATGCAGAATGTACAATAAAACAATAAATATGCCAAGAATCCAAGACATTCATCCATGGTAGCACGAAGGCAGATTGGAGCCGATGAAGGATGGAGCCAATTTTGACCACAAATGAGGGCTTCCACCATAAGTGGAGACAATGAACTCCGGAAGGGATCAAAGACACGACCAGCCGTACTAAAGGCAGAATCCGAGGCCATAGTGGATACCGAAATTGCAAGAACATGTCGTGCAACTCTTGAAAGCACACGGTATCGTGGGGAATTAACCTGCCAAAATATCAAAATTATCATCAAAGACATCTTCACAACTCTCTAAGAAGTATTTATCAACCTCTGATTTGGTATTTGAAGAATCAATACCCTTCAAGTGCTTCTTAAATCCCATCATCCTCATTGCCTTCACATCAACCACACTAGAATCATCTCCCTCCATTGATCCACTTGGTTTTTGGCCTTGGGCTTATGCAGCAACACTAGCACCACTACTCCCCACTTGATTTTGAGTATAAGATTTATACAAATCCTCCAAAACAACCTTTACTCTTCCTGCCATATCAACAGTCTTTTGCCTCTCATACAAAGTACCAAAAACAGTACTCAAGATACCTCAACTTGTATCAAGGATCAAGAACTAACCCTACATACAACAAGTGATTTGTATTATCAAAGTTCTCCCAATATTTTTCAAATTTATTTTTCATGTAATCAGCCATTTTTCTCAACAAATAACTATCTTTTTCATGCTCCAACTCAATTGTGTCATGAATTAACATGAGCTCCAAAAAGAAAGAATTGCTAGTGACATAATTAGCACCCGAAAACCTCAAGGTTGCATCATAGAAAATTTTAAGAAATTTAGAAAAAATCCTAATCTTTTCCCAATCCACATCATCCATTCCCCAAGCAACCTCATGTCTATCATTTCCTTCTTCCTTTGCCTCCTCTCTAATTGTCATAAGAAAATTTGGATCATCTTTCTCCAATCTCTCAAAAGCCTTTTGATCTTCTCAACCTTCTCCAACATAATATAGGTGTAGTTCCACCTAGTGGGCACATCTAAGCACAATTGATTTTTAAAGTCAACTTTCTCCTTCTCCGCACATAACTTAAATGGATTCGGAACTTGTATGTGGTCGTGTCAATAAGTTACTACTTAAGGTAGCAATAGATTTAGGGTTAAATCTGATTATAAAAACTTCGATTATTTTATAGTGGGTTTGCTTTACCTTGAGGTTTGGTAGGTCAAATCCTCCTTAGGTGTTTACCTTGAAACAGTTCGTTTCATCGGTTTTTCTAGGTCATCATATTGTAGTGTTATTTACTTTTTCGTTGTTGTGCATGATATGATTTATTATTGTTTAACCTAGATCTAAATAATTAACTTAAGTAATCACTTAGCTAATATATAAGGTTAAACAATTTGGTTTAAGGGGTCTAAACAGAACAAACATGCTTTTTTGTGGTGTACCAACTTTCTCTACATTGTCTTGAGTTCAACTTGAATAAAACATTTAACAAACACATAGAATCACCAACACATACATAATAATTTAGTTAAAAATATTAATGTTATAACAAATCTGATTGATGTTATTTCAACAACAAACCACTTCCACTACATTGGAATACATTACCTTATCAATCCAATTCGGTCTAATTTGATCCATTATGGTCCACTTCGGTCCATTTAGTCTAATTTGGTCCATTCAGTCAACTTCGGTCCTTTTTATCCACTTCGGTCTAGCTCGATCCATTCAATCCAGTTTAGTCCAATTCGGTCTATTTAAGTCAATTTGGTCCACTTTGGTCCATTTAGTACATTTAAAAATGAGAAAAGAAAGATTAGGGTTGAAAGTACTATCAATTATTATTAAGTAATGTCAATTGTAATTATATGATAAGTTTTGATTATCATGATAATCTTAAGAGAATGAGAAATTTGAAATTCCAAAATTTTAATTGTACCAAAGTAAATTAGAAAAATATAATGAATAGTTACAATATTTAAAAGAATATGGACAAGTTCAAAAAATAATTGTATGAATCAAAAATACCTAAAATGATAAAATTATATATTTGTAAAAATAGAATAGAGAGATAGAGATTGATTTAATAATTTATAATACTGGCTTAATAAACTAATTAACTACGTATATTGTTCACACTTCACACTTCTTTATGGGAGGAACAAGTGAAAGTCAAATGCACATGTTTGTCGATTTCATTTTGCTTATTGACATTGATGGTTCATTGAAATAATGTTGCTTTTGCTAATTGGATGGAAGACGAAAGGGTTTTGTTTTTTAACTAGACCTTCCTCCTTGTCTTCTTCTTCTAGTTCTTTCAACTAGCAGTGGCGCTACTCAAAAAAATAAAATAAAATAAAATAAAATAAATAAATAGCAGTGGCTGTTGTACAACAATACCAACAACTCCGGTGATATCGTGGTTTGATTGAGAAAGAAAATCGTTGTTTTAATCCTCTCTCTCCTAGGTTTCTCTCTCTCTCAAAACTGGACAAGAGTCTCTCTGTCTAAGACAGTAAAATGGTTGCAATTGGAATTTGGAAAATTTCTTCTACAAGTGACACACATGTGAGTAGGAGGGGTGCAGGATGTTAGACCATTTAACTGTAGATTAAACAGAAGTAGGAATTTGGCACCTGTGAAGTTTAGGTACTAAACTGGCTAAAATAAGTTGTAACTGTCACTATCCAAAGTTTAAGGAGTATTTAGACATTTTTTCCTCAAAATTGTGGCAATAAAGTTCCTAGAAGAATTCGTAACAGAAATCAAGGAGAAATTTTAGCCTATCAATTCCGTTGTCTAGATTTAAGTAGATGTCACCTAAACTATGAAAAAGAAAAACACAAAAGTTTGATTTGAGATGATTATGGTGCTCAAGCTTTTAGGCCTATCCTATGGCAGGTTCTCGTGTGGGTTCTTTCGTAGACTAAAACCCAAAAAATTGGTATTGGGTTTTCTGTTCTCGAACCATAGTGATTATAAATTTTGGCCTTTTAACGTTGGTAGAACAATTTTGTAGAGTTGGATTGGACTAGACATTTGGGGTTTGTGTAGAGGCCGAAATCCCAATTGAAATGGCCTGATGTTTAAGGGAACAAAAGGATGGGTTTGGGCATCTCATGCTGTGATTTAGTTTATTGGGCTGAGCCGATATGGTTAGGCTTACACGAATTAGAACTTCTAGTCGTCTCTTGGGTTGCTTGAATTAGACCTTCACAAATGTTGTATATTTGGCATAGAATTATATCGACCAGGGATGGCAATGAGGCGGGACGGAGCTGAAAAATGGGGTCTTTATCATTGCCCCGCATGGTTTTGTCTTGCTCCATCTCAGTCTCGTCTCGCCCCACCCCGTCCCGCATGACAAGGAAAACTTTCTCACCCTATCCCCGCCCCTTGGGACCCCGCAAAGCCCCGCCCCACCCCGTAAAACTCTACTTTTTGTTAATTTGCCCTACAACTAATACAATTTTTCTAATGAAACATATTTCATTAATAAAAATATACTTGAAATTACAACTAAATTTATCCCATCAAATCAAATCAATTTTTAGAAAAAATTGAATAATATATCTAACTGTTTAACAAGACAATCATAAAATAAAAAAATAAAAAATTTTAAAAAAATCTCATAGTATAACATATAACAAAATAAAGGTAAAGAACTACATTGGGTGGAATAAAATAAGTTAATATTGATATGTTTGTTTAAATAGTAGGATTTTAGGATATGAAAGATTTACAATTATAACCCTAAGCAAGTAGGGCGGGGCGGGCGGGCGGGCGGGACAGGTCTAAAAAGTTTAGACCCATCCTTGTCCCGTCCCATGGTGCGGGGCTAAAATCTTGCCCCATCCCCGCCCCACCACCTTTGCGGGGAGGGGCGGGTTAAGCGGGGCGGGGAAAAATTGTCATCCCTAATATCGACCAATTTTGATGTTTAAGTTTTAAAGCAAGATTAAATTATGGGCAACCCTTGAACATTGACGCATATTTTAAAAAGAAAAGTATTTGGAAATTTAGACCTCAATACCTTGGGTATGAGTTTGTCCAAGGGTTAAATCTCTTAAAAGGACTCTTAATTTGAAATTGTTCTCAACTGACTACAACCAAATACGTATGATGATGGCTTGCATTTTCACTCCAAAATGATATGCACAAAGGAAAGACATAATAAAAGAAAGAAAAAAAAAAAAATTGAAGAAACAACTTGAAGAGTAGCCAATACATGATTATTATAAACATTATCTGGGATTGTTGCTCATTGAAAAGTCCACATAACCTGCCATGCATGTCTATTTTAATTGAAAGAAAATTAAAAGTTCCAACTGCTAACAAATCGCACCCCCAATCTTAGATACGCGATGGTCCAGAGCCTTATTTCGGATTTTTTATCACTCTTACCAGCCAAGCGAGAAAGCGAATTGAGTGAACCAGAAGAACCATAGAAACCACAATAATCACACTACCCAGAATACAAACGCCCATGAAAGATGTATGCTTGGGCGAATCATACATTGGGAAATCTGGGGTCTCCATGTAGAATGCAATTAAATAGGTAGCGGCCAGGAATGTGAGAGTCGAACATAGAGAAATTGTCAAGAGGCACATACAAACTCTGTGCTTGATTGGGAATCCACTGATGAGCAAGAAGTGACACCGAGTGATGCAACGAAAGAGAGTGTGTTGCAAATCATGAAATTCAAGTAGCTCCTGTAATCAACAGCATCGGCTAACACAGCCTTTCCAGCTAGACATGGTGTGTTGGAGCTGCATCTAAAACCTTGCATGGTATCAATTACATTTTCTTGCCAAAGAGTCTTTCATGCGAAAGCAACTGTAACAGATGTAGTTAGTAATATTCTGAAAGCAATACATGCATTTGGAAAAGATTCTAGCCTCTTTATATAATTTAGTACATTAATTGGAGAGTTTTCATTTATTTGCAAAACTTCTTTTAAAATTTTTAGTTCTGAAAATAAATCTAAGCCATCAATATCGGAATAAGTTTCATGTGAGAAAATATTCAAGATTAAGACAATTTTTTTTGAAACTATACAATTTTTTGATGGGGTATTATATAATATTATATAATATATTATTATTATTTGGGGGCCGCTTTATCAGTGGGGGCCTTAGGCCACTACCTAAGTGGCCTATAGCTTCAGCCGGCCCTGCCAAAGACCTCCTGGGGGCTGATTGTCTGTTGGAAAGTGATAGTTGTAATCACAGTAGACACCACCATTATTGAACCATGATTTTCTTAGACCCAATCACCCTTGTATTTCAAGTATTTCAAGTACTCTAACCAATTCTTCCTCCCTTTCCTGCTTGACTGTTCTAGTTCCACTGATTCACTGTGACCAACAGCATTTGCCAATGGTGGTGAGGGATTATTCACTCTTTCAATATTAGCACCAGCATCCATTAAAATGTTTGGAATGGTGAAACTTTTGAAATCTTTTGGACAGTTCTCTAACATGTCTAAGGCTGTAAAACCCATGTTGTTCAGGAAATTAAATCCACTGCTTCTTTCACTTTAGGCACCAAAAGCAAGTATTTTATTGTCTGCAAAAACGTAAAGTGTTTTAGTTTTGATAATTTTTTTATATTTAGAGGCATTAGCCAAAAAGATCGATGCTACATAGACTGATAGACATAAAATTTATCCCTTATTAACAAGAAATGGATATTAGACCGGATGCAGCATTTGTAGGCTAATTTCTGGCTCAAAAGTCATTGTGCGGTTTTAGAATCTAGCCGACACCAAAAAAAAAAAAAAAAAGTCAAATATGAACAACACTTTCCAATCCAAGAAAAAAGGTTGGTAAGTGATAGTTGTGATCACAGTAGCCACCACCATTAACGAACCAAGTTTCTCTTCTAACCAATCACTATATCTCAAGTACTTTTTGAGTCTTTAACTATTTGGTCAACCTACTCTAGCTAGACTGTGTTGGTGTTGCTAATTCATGGTGACCAATCGTGATTGCTGATGGTGGTGGAAGAATACTTTGGTTCTTTGCTCTCTCAACACCGGCATCCATTAAAATGTTTTGAATGGTGAAGCTTTTGAATTCTTTTGGATAGTGATGTAATACTTCTAAGGCTGCAAAACCCATATGATTCAAGACATCTTCTTTTTCTTTCACTTTAGACATTGAAGGCAAGAATTTTAATTTACTGTCTGCAAAAACTTATAGCATTATAATTTTGAACAATTTTTATATGAGAAGCACAACTAAAATGATACCCCCAAAAAAATTGATTTTTTCCCAATATCGTATAAACTCACTATATATGTGCTAAGATATCGTTGGTGAAAAATAGTGATGTTATGAAATATACCATAGTGTAACTAGACTATAAAAACTAGGCTTTGTTAACATATTTTTTCCCTAACAAGAAAGTCTCGTGTCTATTGACATTATCCCACGTTTTTAAGGAGAGAGTTGGCAGAGTACTAGTTTGGGGTGGGATTAGCACTTATATATTGAGAAAATCATTTTTTTCACAAAGTAAACTCAAACATTGAGTATTTTTTTTCCCCGCCTCTCACTCCAGGTATTTGAATTTCCATTTTGTATTCTTCTTGTTTGTCAGGATCAATAAATTTGAAAGAGATAATTTTAGTTACTTAACACCTTGACTTGGCACATCTCATGTTAGACACTAACTTAACTGAAAAGTTAAAAAAATAGTAGGGTTGCATTAAATAATGTTACACCTCGACGTTGTCTTTAATGAATGAAATTCGACCAGTTAACTAGCAACATGAATATTCTAACACCATTAGTAATCTAGATAGAAATAAGATTAATAAGGAACAATCTACTCAGATATGCAGTGAAAAAAAAAATCAACTCAAATATATGCAAGAAATAAACTAAAACATACCTCAACTTGCTTTAGCATCACAGCTAAATGCAAGATGATGTTGCCACCATTATGGTCTTTCGAATTGAGAAAGTCACTCACAGATTTTACCAACAGTTTCAAAGCCTCCAATTGGTTGTGTTTGACACATAAGTGTAAAACAGTCTCTCCTCCATCAAGCATAACTTGTGTTGAATCAGTCCGTGTAATAATTAACTCTTTCACAACCTCAACCCGCCCTCTTATGACTGCGTAGTGGAGAGGAATTCTCCCATCTTGATCACGAATTAAGCATGCGTTGCTATTTGCATGTAATAGTGCTCGAACGATGTCTACATGGCCCTCAGCAGAAGCCAAGTGGAGGGGGCATCGTTTGTGAGAGTCCAACTCGACAGCGAGCTGGGGTTTTTGAAGTAAAAGAACTTTACTAAAATCAAGCTGCCCAGCTAAAGCTGATATGTGTAATGGAGTTTCACTGAAAGAAGTCAGTGAAATTTTACTAAGCAAGTGTTGGTCGTTATGGATCAACCTATACAATGTGGTTGTAGACCCACTCATTGATGCATTGTAGAGTTCTATTATATCATCTTCTTTGCGCCTTACTTCCATTCTCTCTCTCTGTCTCTTGCTCTTGCTCTCTATGTGTGTGTGTGGTTTGTGATTCCGAAAATTAGCATATAAATAGATGCATGCGGTCCACATATCAATATTAACCATTGCTTGAGAAATCCACTATATATGACAGGGAAAAAGTTGAGAGTGACAATCAGTACTGTAGGTATTGGACGAATCAGAAATTTCATGCTCAATCACACACACTCACAGGCCAGTTCGAAATATCATGAGTTTTATTTTACGTGATTATATTATAGTTATTGCATGGTCTTGGGGGCCAGTTTTAATTTCTTGTTGCAACCTAACTTGAACTTTTGTTTCAAGTGGTTAACAAAATAATATATCCCAAGTAAAATTGTAAAGAGGCTTTAGGCTCAATCTCTGGCCTACAAAAGAAAATTATAGTTAGAAGAGATATTGTTCTTGATTAGTTTGGCTTTTTATTTAATTATTTATGTTATTTGTTTATGCATAGTTTTTCTTTTCTAAAGCTTTTATATATATATATATATATATGAGATGGGTTCAAGTTACACCTGGTATAACTCTTTAGAGTTACACCTTTTTTAAACCATTGGATTTAAGTAGATCCAATGGTCCAAAAAAAAACCCTCATTAATGTTAATATTCTTACAAATATCTCATTAATTATTCCGATTTATTGTATTCAATACGTACCGCTAAACCCAACAAAAGAATTAAAGAATACATCTGACTCTCTCTCTCTCTCTCTCTCTCTACGTTTGGGTTTCAAACCTTTGTCTCCGTTTTTGCTCCTCCTCCACCATTGTTCCAGGTTGCTGCCAGGAAAAAAAAAAAAAAAAAAAAAATCGCATTAACGTGTTGTGAGTGCTCTCTCTCTACGTTTGGTGTTCAAGCCTTGGTCTCTCCATTTGTCTCCATTTCTTTGCTCCTCCACCATTGTTCCAGGTTGCTCTAAAGAGTTAAATCCATTGTACTTTCTATTTCACATTCTCATTTGGGTTGCTTTTAGATTTTCAATTTTTGGGTTTATGATTGGTCACTCTCTCACTCACAATTGAAATAGTCATTGCTGGGTTTTTCGGATGGGGAATTTACTTCGTATGATACGCAAACAAGTAATTTTTTGTGACTAAGTATATTAAGAAGAGCAGTAAATGGGGATGTCCCGGAAGTGTTTGATAAGTTTCTTTAAAGAAAATATCTGCTCTTGGGAACTTCTAATATGCTTTGATTTGATGATTGTAGAGAATTATTTTACTTTCGTGTAAAATGGGGCCTTCATAGAAAATAGCTATCCGAACTATGTCCTTTGAAGGAGGTCCTTTTAGTAGTCATTTCGATTATTGTGATATTGTCAATTGCATCATGTCGATTTGTGTCTCAAACAAGGATCTTAGTTAACATGCAAAGAAATAAAAGATCATAAAAGAAGTCTTTTTCCCCTCTTTTAAATCATTCTAAATTGATAAATTATTAGCAATTGAAAAAGAGATGGTTTGTTTTTACATTTTGGGTTTAGTACGCTCCTTCAATATCAATGGAAATAATGACTTTTATAGTTACTTTTCTTTATTCGCTCTTGCCCGCCATCCTCCATTTCTGCAATTTAATTGTGGGCTTTATATTGTTTAAAGTTATGTTTCTTCATAATCTAGAACGCACAGTTTGGATAGGCTATTTTGATAAAGTGGTCTCTGTCAAATTACATCAAATTATGCCTCATTCCAGTTATTTATATTCTTATGCTGAGATTTGTATTGGTTCTTATAGTTACTAAATCACAAATGGAACGTGAAGAGTTATATGATGCCCCGGACAATTCGAGACCATCAGAACAAGAAATTTTCTCAATCAAGAACCAATACAAATCTCAGCATAAGAATATAAATAACTGGAATGAGGCATAATTTGATGTAATTTGACAGAGACCACTTTATCAAAATAGCCTATCCAAACTGTGCGTTCTAGATTATGAAGAAACATAACTTTAAACAATATAAAGCCCACAATAAAATTGCAGAAATGGAGGATGGCAGGCAAGAGCGAATAAAGAAAAGTAACTATAAAAGTCATTATTTCCATTGATATTGAAGGAGCGTACTAAACCCAAAATGTAAAAACAAACCATCTCTTTTTCAATTGCTAATAATTTATCAATTTAGAATGATTTAAAAGAGGGGAAAAAGACTTCTTTTATGATCTTTTATTTCTTTGCATGTTAACTAAGATCCTTGTTTGAGACACAGAATCGCGCGGATGCAATTGACAATATCACAATAATCGAAATGACTACTAAAAGGACCTCCTTGATGGACATAGTTCGGATAGCTATTTTCTATGAAGCCCCATTTTACACGAAAGTAAAATAATTCTCTACAATCATCAAATCAAAGCATATTAGAAGTTCCCAAGAGCAGATATTTTCTTTAAAGAAACTTATCAAACATACGGGACATCCCCATTTTTGCTCTTCTTAATATACTTAGTCACAAAAATTACTTGTTTGCGTATCATACGAAGTAAATTCCCCATCCAGAAAACCAGCAATGACTATTTCAATTGTGAGTGAGAGAGTGACCAATCATAAACCCAAAAATTGAAAATCTAAAAGCAACCCAAATGAGAATGTGAAATAGAAAGTACAATGGATTTAACTCTTTAGAGCAACCTGGAACAATGGTGGAGGAGCAGCAAATGGAGACAAATGGAGAGACCAAGGCTTGAACACCAAACGTAGAGAGAGAGAGCACTCACAACACGTTAATGCGATTTTTTTTTTTTTTTTTTTTCTGGCAGCAACCTGGAACAATGGTGGAGGAGGAGCAGCAAACGGAGACAAAGGTTTGAAACCCAAACGTAGAGAGAGAGAGAGAGAGAGTCAAATGTATTCTTTAATTCTTTTGTTGGGTTTAGCGGTGCGTATTGAATACAATAAATCAGAATAATTAATGAGATATTTGTAAGAATATTAACATTAATGAGGGTTTTTTTTTTGGACCATTGGATCTACTTAAATCCAATGGTTTAAAAAAGGTGTAACTCTAAAGAGTTACACCAGGTGTAACTTGAACCCATCTCATATATATATATATATATATAAAGATACAACTGTATTTTATTTGATTTTTTTAATAAAATCAAACATCTAATTTCATAGGAGCCTTAAATTAATAATTCAGGTCGAAGACATATTAGGTTGTGTTGAAATTTAGGTTAATCTTTATAGGCCCACTAAGGCACTAAGGGCATTACCTTTTCATTCTGTAAATTTTCCAAGCAAAAGCATGAAAGGCTATAGTTCCGATCAATTAATAAAAGTCCTAGTAAGTGTTTGTGGCATGCCACCATTAGTCTTAACTCGTAATTTTGTATTAAAAAAAACCATATTTTAAAATTTTGAAAAGTTTGAAAGTATTTTCAAAAAATAAATAGAAGGAAACTGAAATCTTGATTTTTCGAAAAGGTTAGAGATAAAATGATTATATATATATATGGGAAATTTTATATAAATTTAAAGCCTTCTTAAGAGAGAGAGAGAGAGAGAGAGAATTTGAAAAAAATTCTAATTGTGAAGGCATTTTATTTTCATTTCTTGTCATTAAATTTGTGCAAAAAGTCATGCTCATTATGTCTTGGTTGAATATATACCATTTATTTAAATGTGAGATGAGAAAGTATTATTCATTCGTCTACCATGGAAACAACATGGAAAAAAATTCTCTATTTTGTTCTATTTCTTTACCAAGAGATAAGGATGAATGATTGTGGTCCTATGTATACCAATTTAAAAAATTCTCGTGTGAAGAAGGCAAGGACCCTAGGGTTGGGAGATCAAGGGGCCATGGACCTTAGCTTTTAACTAAGAGTCTTCCTATATATTTTTTTAAATTGTATTACATTAAAATAAATAATCATGTACAATGACTTTTATTTATTTTTAAATATTTTTAAAGTGATTATATGTTTCATATTAATTTTTTGGTTCTATTAGTATACTTTAATTATGTAATTTCTAAACTTTTTAACATAAAATTTTTAAAATATATTAAAAATAGGACAAAATTTAGCTATAAAATTGGTTGTAGTCTTAAGCTACAACCTTACCCAATATCTTTTTATTAAAAGTTAATTTTAACAAATCTACTATTGAATTATATCTTTTTTTTATACACTTCATGCTTGCAAAATTTATAGAAAGTTGAAGATCAATTGCTATGTCATCTATAAATTGTTTAAATTGCAAGTTTTTATAATTTAAAATTTTGCATAAAATATAAGTTTATAGATCATTTAGTAAATAATATCTGATTAATACAAAATTTGATATGTGTATTAAGAGTATAAAGAACATATAATTCAACAATTAGATTTTCAAATTATGTAATGATTTTTTTTTTCTTTTGAGTAAAGTTGTAGACTTAGGCTGCAACCAATTTTATAGCTAAACTTGTCCTTAAAAATATTAATTATGATCAATATGATAATGTTAAAAATAGTTCAAAATTTACAAACTAACTAGATGGGGAAAAAATTGAGTTATGTGAATGCTAACATACTCTGTTATATATGAAAAATATATTATATGTTGAATCTTGGTATAAACTTACTTCATTTCTTTATATGTATATATATTTAATCATTGGTTTTTAAATTTTTTATGGACAAAGTTTAACTACAAAATAGGTTAGTCTAAAACTACAACCTAACTCAATAAAATAAACATTACTAATATTTTGGAAATCTAACAGTTGAATTTCATGATCTTTATGCTTTTAATATATATGTCAAATTTTGTGTAAATTGAATATTATTTACTATATAATTTACAAGTTTATTTTCTATGCATAATTTTAAATCACAAAAACTTGCAATTTAAAAAATTTATTGATGATATAGTTATTGGTCTTTAATTTTCTAGAAATTTTACAAGCATAGAGAAAGGAAGAAAAAGATGTCAACCAATGGTGGATTTGTCAAAATTCTCCTCCTATAAAAAGATATTAATTAAGGTTATAGACTTAGGCTATAATTAATTTTATAGCTAAATTTTGTCAATTTTCTTAAAAAGCTAAGTTTCTTAAGTAAAAAGCTAATTCATTTCGTAAACCTTCATCACACTTTAGCGGCTTGCATTTATTTTGGAGAGTTTATTTAACTTATTTGACTTATGTATAACCTTTTAAAGGTTTTTATTTTATTTTTATTATATTTTTAAGTTACAACTATACTTACCATGAATAGAAAATACTAATATAACAAAAAAAAATTCATATAATCATGGTTAATTTGATAATATTGAATTTAAGATGAGACATGAATTCCATCTATCACGTAAGCAAAACAATTTAAGTTGTAAAGACAAAATTAAAACATGCCTTGTAAAATATAAGAACAAATTTCAAACAATAATACAAACGTTAAAACTAAATATTTAATTTAACCAAATACATCTAATAAGTACATTTCATAAACTATTTGCATATTAAAAATTTTTGAAGATCAAAATATTAGGGAATTTAAAATAAAAGCCTAGAGTATAAACTCCTACAAGTCTGATTGATTTTAATTATAAGAAATCACAATATTCATAATAAATACTTTTCTATTAAGATTCTAATTACTAAAATGTTTCACCTACAATATCAACTTTGCATTTTATAACGATTTGGAATTGCCAAAAACAATAGAATAACATGAAAGAGGCCGGAGAAGGTGTATGATTGAGTGATTGATGAAAGGAGTAGGTAAATAATAGAAAACATGGATGCACTTTCCCTGGTATCTATTGGATGATGCTTATACCTTTAGTAGCACCAAAAGCAACTAACGAAAAATACAAATGCACAACACAATCCTCGCTCAAAAAGGATCATCCCACTCTCAAGTGAAATGGAGAATATAATGGATGTTAGGTAACAAGAAATCTATTTTCTTTGTGCAGGACATGTCAGTGTCATATTATGAACTTTATTTTTACACTTTCTTCCATGGTGGGCCTCAAGCATATATAGGTCCTGCCTATTTCTCCAAATATAAAAATAAAGTTGATAATTATTCGCTTATGTTCATAGAAAATTGGCGAAAATGGGTAATTACCCATAAAAATCTAACTATTCAGTTAGTTGGCCCGGTTTGAAAACATATTGGAATTCTAGCAACTCGAGCTTGAAAGGCTCAATTTTGGGCCTGTAAATCAAGTCTTTGAGGCTCGATTTGCATGTTCTACTCAGGTCTGAGTTGGCATTATTTCCACATGGGATCTACTTGTAAATCGAGTCTCTAAGACTCGATTTACATTCTGATAAAAAAAAAGATATGGCCTTTACACCTTCTCACCTCAACAACCACAAAACCACAGCAACAACAGCAATCCTAACAAAGAAAACCACCAAGAGAAGAAAGAGAAATTTAAAAAAAAAAAAAAAAAAAAAAACCCGAAGCGGTCGCTGCGACCCAGGTCGCGTGACCCCAGGCCTGGGTCGCGCGCCTGGGTCGCTTGCGGCTTGGGTCGTGTGCGACCTGTTTTTGGGGGCGACCCCAGGCCACGCTAGCCCCCAGTCAGCGCGCCAGCCCAGGCATTTGGTGAGGTGAGCTTTCTCTAGATTCTTTCTCTCTTTTCTCGATCCGGGTTCTTCTCTCTTTGTTTCTTTTTTTTTTTTTCTTCCTTCTCCGGGTTCTTCTCTCACCGGTAGCGGCTGGGGTCGCGCCCTAAACAGTTACTGCGACCCAGCGCAGCGACCAGGCCATGTGAGCCCAGTGTCGCAGCGACCTAGGCCACGCGAGCCCGGGCGTGCGACCTAGGCCGCGCGACCCAGGCCTGGGGTCGCGCGGCCTGGGGTTTGGCACTGTTCTCGGGGTTTTTTTTTTTTTTTTAACTTCTCTTTCTTCTCTTGGTGGTTTTCTTTGTTAGGATTGTTGTTGTTCTTTGTGGTTTTGTGGTCGTTGAGGTGAGAAGGTGTAAAGGCAATTTTTTTTTTTTTTTTTTTTGTAAATGTAAATGGAGTCTCTAAGACTCGATTTACAAGTAGATCTCACGTGGAAATAATGCCAACTCGGACCCGAGTAGAACATGCAAATCGAGCCTCAAAGACTCGATTTACTGGCCCAAAATCGAGCCTTTCAAGCTCGAGTTGCTAGAATTCCAATATGTTTCCAAACCGGGCCAACTAACTGAATAGTTAGATTTTTATGGGTAATTACCCATTTTCACCCAGAAAATTTGTTCCTTTCAAGTTCCCTCCCCTTTTGTTTTTAAAAAATTCATAGCATGGCTTATGTCTTGGCTCTGGATAGAGACTTTTAACTTAGACATGAGATAAGGAAGTATTACAAATTCGAAAGGGTCCATTTACCATGGAAACAACATGGAAAAGTGTCCTCAAATTTATTTCATTTCTTTACAAAGAGATAAGAATGAATGATTGAGGTCCATGTGTATCGATTAAAATGCATTCCATGTGGTGATGACAGGTGCCTGAAGAGTGGCGATAGGTGGACCATGGACATTAGGGTTTTAAAATTCTTCCTCCTGCTATATATATATATATATAATTTAACTAAGGAACTCCCTATATTTTTAAAAAATTGTACAACATTTATATTAAATGATTAGTGCATCATTTTTATGTTTCATAATGTTTTTATGTCATGCGCGTAGCTCATTAAATCAAAATGTATTCAAGATATATTTCCTAAAAATAGATAAGTTTATATAAATAATTAGTGCATAGTTGTTTCCTCATACTACTCTTATACCATGTGTAATCTATTTTCTAGGAATAGATTAGTAAGTCTATTTCAAAGAAGCCTTCTCTATTTTTTTTTTTTTTAAAAAGATATTTTTTATTTTACATTTGGAGACGTAGGTCCTATCTAGGGGAAACTGGAGCTTCCCACTTCCCAGTGAACATCGTCTTGATCGAGGCTGAGTTTGAACCATGCTGAAATTGGTATCGTGTATTTAATTTGCTGTGATTGTGCTGATTTTGTTGTTTGTCTATGCCTACTATTGGTAATTTGCTAATCATGTACACAATTGGTAGATTAGCTTAAAATTTGAATTAGAGCTTAGGATCAAAATCATTACCATATTTAAATTTGATAATCTCAATATTTATGAGGGAATTTGACTGCAAACGTCATACAAAATGGAAAGAATATGTAGAGGATCCAATAACAATATGAAAATCCATTCTAGTCCGGCCAAATCCCATACATCATTTCTAGTCTTTATTAAAAACATAGAATTTTTAAATAACAATTTTTCTAGTCCAATAACAATTTTTCTGTGTGTTTGTTGAGCGGCAATGATTGATTTTTTAGTACAAAGGAGTATCATGGTGACTGGGGTAGGCGATGGTGATTTTAGTGTGGAGTGTGATAGTGGCTGGTTTAGGAGAATTAAGGATGGAGGAGTGTGAGGAGAAAGAAAAATAATATTTTAATAAAATGGATAAATAAATATTGAGTCTGATATAGAAGTACCTACAAATAAGTTCGTTAAAATAGCTTTTTAGACAAAATTTGGCCAAAATGGCGTTTAGGTTGATTTAAATACTCTTACAGGTCCAATCTAAAGTGATTGAATCCCTTGCACTCTCCATCACCAACCTTTGTTAAATGAGAAATTTTACGAACTAATATCTCTACACTGTTACATATAATTAATATTTGAAAAGTATAACCAAATACATATGGTCATTGTTTGAACTTTTATTCCAACAAGAAGAACAAAAGATTGAAAAAAAAAAACGAAAAGACCTTTAGGACTTGGAAAGTAGTCAATACATTGTGATACCAATCTGTTATTGTTATTGATAGCAAGTTGAACACTAAATAACTTGCCGCGTCACTTACAACCCAAAAGACGATTAAATTTGAACTAGTAATAGAAATTGCAGTCTCCGATATTATATTCAAGTCGGTCCAATCCTAATTGTCCAACTTAATTATTAGCGTCTTTGCATGTATAAGGTGAACTTTCGTATCTTGACAACCATCCAGGCGAGAAAGCGCATTGTGTGAATCAGAAGAAAGATACCAACCACAGCCATCAAACTTAACTGAACACAATTTGGTAGGATGAACATTGGCTCAGATCTATAATTATCATAAAAAGAAGGTTGATCAGGTATCAGCAGGATGAATGCATATATATAGGCAAAAGCTAGGAAAGTGAGAGTGATACACATGGAAAATGTCAAGAGCCCCATGCAAAGCTTATTCCTGAGACGAAATCCACTAATAAGCAAAAAGGTGACACACAAAGATGCAGTGAAAGAGATACTTTGCAAATCAAGAAAAATGAGTATAAGTACTGATCAGAATAACAGGCTAAGACCGAGGTTCCGGCTGGACATGTAATATTGTATCTCTTTCCATTACTCTCAATACTTATGGTTTCATTTGTTTGCGAAACTTCACCTGGGGGATTAAGTACAGGTTGGAAAGTTATAGTTGTGAAAACAGTAGCCACCACCATTAATGCACCACGCATCTCTCCTAACCAATCACCCTGGTAGCTCAAGTATTATATCCATTTCAACCACCAATTCTTGCTTGGCTGCACTGGTTTTGCTGGTTCATGGGGACCAATAACAACTGCTAATGGTGGTTGAAAATTAGTTTGGTTCCTTGCTCTTTCAATCCCAGCATCTAATAAAATTTTTCGAATGGTGACACTTTTCAAGTCTTCTGCACAGTGATCTAAGACTTCTGAGGCTGTAAAACCCATCTGGTTCAATGAATACGCTCCATCTTTCACTTTAGACACTGAAAGCAAGTATTTAACTATCTGCAAAAACTTATAGCATTATAGTTTTGAACATTTTTTTTTTTTTTTTGGAGAAATTATATATAAGTAGATGCAAAGGAAAAAAACCTACCTTGGTTTGCTTTAGCATCACAGCTAAATGCAATATAGTATTGCCACCATCATGGTCTTTGGAATTGAGAAAATCGCCTTCGTCACTCAAAGATTCCACCAGCAATTTAAGAGCCTCTATTTGGTTGTATTTAACACATACATGCAAAACAGTCTCACCCCCATCAAGCACAATTTGAGATGAGTCAGGCTACGCAGTGATCAACTCCCTCACAACATCAATTCGTCCCCTCATGACTGCATAGTGGAGAGGAATTCTCTCATCTTGATCACGAATTAAGCATGCATTGTTGTTTGCACGTAATAATATTTGGACAATCTCAATGTGGCCCTCAGCAGAAGCCATGTGAAAGGGGCAACGTTTATGGGAGTCCAACTCGATAGCAAGTTGGGGTTTTAGAAGTAGAAGAGCTCTACTGAAATCAAGGTGACCAACTAAAGTAGATATGTTTAATGGAGTTTCACTCATAGAAGTGAGGGAAATTCTGTTAAGGATGTTTGGCTCTTTATGGATCAACCTAGATAATGTGGTTGTACATCCACTCATGGATACGTTGTAGAGCTCTATTATAGCATCTTCTTCATGCCTTATTTCCATTCTCTCTGTGGGCAAAGGGGGATTGTTAGGTTTCGTATTGTATGATTGTATCTGACATTCCAAAATAGAAGCACACACACACATATATATATATATATAGATGAATGTAGTTCACCGATCAATATTATTATCTTTTGCTTAGGACATTTCTTTTATCGTTCAAGCAAATTGACAAAGCAGACATTAATGAAATTTCTACTGAATTTCCTGGTACGCAGCAAAACAAAAGTTGTGGATTATATATAATTACATTGCCAACGAATATGAGAAAGGATAGATGAATTGTTTATTTGCTTCCGATGACGACAATCACATATGTTGTGTTTTCTTGTTACCAGCTAGTAGGGCCAGCTCTATACTCTATAGGTGAATGAGTCATTCCCCTGAAGCCTCCAAATTCTAACCAATAGAGTTATTTCTTATATTATTGTAGTATTAATTAAATCCAAACATTAGTCAATAAATAAAATAATATTTTTTATCAAATAGAAAACAAGAAAATAAAAATAAAGAAAAAGAGAAAGGCTACATCCATAGCATATTTTGCAATTTTAAATGTCAGGTAATTTTTACTGGCTATTATTAATGGAGGAAAAAAAGTTAATTTCAATGGTGAGTTCAAATCAAAACTAGTAATAACTTAATACCTTAGATTTGTTGGGAAAATATTGTAAATGTAGCACTTCTAAAAAAAAGAAAAGCAATATACAAAATATTTCACAAAATAGTTGAGTTAACAAACTTTTACTAGTTCTCATCTAGGTGCCCACCACTAATATCACATTCTTACTTATTACTATTAAGCTGTCACACCAACTAGTTTGAAAAGTATGTCAAATTTTTTTGTTTCTATAAGCTTTCTCAACAATATATACACACACACATGGCTAATTAATAATTTTGCATCTAAAACAAGATAATAGAATTTGAGTAACATTTAATTTTTTTAAGTCATATTTAAATATATAAAATACCTCAATTTAGTTTTAGCCTAAATCCTCCAAATGCATCAAGCCACCCTTCCAACTAACTTTAAATTTTGTTTCAAGTGGCCACTAAAATATATAGAGCCTGTTTGGTAAGAAATTTTTAGTAACATTGTCATGGAAAGAAATCCATCAATTCTCTCATAATACATGTAAAATATGGTTAAATTTAAAAATTGTCAAACCTCCATCGGTTGTCAACACTAATAAATATAATCTGCTCGTGATTTTTTGTTTTTTGTTTTTGTTTTTTTGGGTTACTAAGAGCAAATAGATGTTACCCTCAGAGATCAATTTCACGTATACGGAAGTCTCAATAAGTTGTAAGGAAAAAATTGAAAATTAATAAGATCCATTTGCAGTTGACCCAAACCCATGAGGGAAAGAGAGAGAAGCAAAACTGACAGAAAATAAAGGAGGCACGCGTGAGACAAATATAAATGTATCATTTTATTATAACATTAAGCTATAGTGAGCTGTTAGTTGAGTGTCAAAATTTTTAATGTAGTAAGTATTTGTGTGTGTTTGTTGTTAAATTGGCTTTTAGTATTTTTAACATCTTTTTGGCTTCATAACCCATAAACAACGTAATATATTAAACTAATAAATGGTATTAATTTCAAGCCTCAATAAAATAAAATAAAATAAGGGTTAAAAGATAAAAATAGGAAGTACTCTCGTGTCAAAAGTCTACAAGGGGAAGACTTTATTAGTACTAATTAAAGCGAAATTTCAGCATAACACAGCAGAAAATTAAAATTTTTTTTTTTATAATATAAGATAAAAATTCTACTCTAACCTAATCAAAATATATATGTATGTGACGCTCACTAAGTTGAACTCTGATCTTTGCTCCCCCATCACTCCACAAGAATTTTGTACATGCAAAATAAGTATCACACCATGGTATACAGTAGTAGCAAAATACTACTATTAAAAAAAAATGCATTTATTTGTACTACTTAATGAAAGAAGTCAAAGAACTTGAGTTGTTTTTAGCTAGTTAGCATCAAAGGAACATTTTTTCTTTTTTTCTTTTGAGGGAAAGCTTCAAAGGAACTTCGGATGGCCAGGACCAAATCAACGGCTTGGACATGGAGGTTGGACCACGAGTTTTAAGATTGATAATATTTTACATGGTTTCTTTGCTCTAAACATGGGAAAGACTTTATGGACTATTTATTTGTTAATCTGATTCAGATGAAATTCAATCACATATTTTCTGGGGAGTTTTTCTTGTTACATGGCTAGGTTTAATTTGAAGCAATCAATAAAATAATATCTGAAAGTGAAATTGGAAAATGGCTATCAACTTCTCACTCTCTCAAATGAGACTGAATGTCATGGGAACCTGGAAAGCAAGTAAATAATCCATCAAGTCTCTCCTATATTATATGTAGGCAAATAATCCAATCAAATTTAAAAGTCATTCAACCTCCACTGATTGTGGACAACACGTTTCACCCTAAATGGAGGCATTTCATTTTACGATTCATGTATAAATAAATCAAATTATCTCAGATAAAATTATTCATTTTTATTCATTTACAATAGCTCGCAATTATATTTTATAGCCCACAAATTTTCCTATGATAATAGAAAATTTCGCTAATGGGTGACTCAGTACAAAATTTCCTCAATTGCTTGTATGTTAAAGAATTGTCATGTACTACCGCGAAAATCCATATATCTCAATATGTAAAAAAATGTCATAGTAAATTCATATATAGTGGGAAAATAAAAATTAATTTAAATTAAATTTTTTCCTAATCTCAAAATGTTGGGATCACTATCTCAACATAAACTTCATAGTTATGAACATATCAAAAAATTAATTTATTTCTTTTGTGTAAGTGGTATTCAAGCCCATACCTCAAATCAATAATATATATCAACCAAGTGCAAAAACACCAAACCCTATTATTTCTCAATGTTTGTGTCTCTAGGAAGGCTTGTTAGCCGCCTATACCCTTTCGAAAGAAATAAGCTTCAATAGTTAAGGATACAAATAGGAAGAACTTATTATGTCAAAAGTCTGAAGACAACGACTTTATTAGTACAACCCAAAGTGAAATTGCAGCACGTAAGTTTAGTTAAGAGCACTCTCATAAGTTTAAGAGTTTAATTAAGAGCACTTGCATGAATAGGAACCTTGGTGTTTACTAGTCCATATTTTATAAATGGCCATGACAGACCAAGCCAGTTATAGCAATGTTAATGTTCCCTCCCATTGCTGTGTCAAAAATTTATCTTAGAATTCAGTGGAGGTGAATATTATATTGGGTCCAAACTCAAAGGATTCCTTCCATCACCAAAAAAATATAACAATGTAAATGACATTGAAAATAGAAAAGCAATTTGACACAATAAATAGCCTTTATTATTGATAACATAATTTTGTTACGCAGCATTTGAGATACTGTACATGCCATCTAAAATTACAACATCATTTTTTTTTTTCCTGGTTTTGAACACTACATTATACCGCACCTAGTGCCTGTCAAACTTTGCACATTTACAAGTCAATTGTGCCACGCTGAACTCTTCCATCCAACAAATTTATTCCCTCCAATACTGCATAAGCTCAAACCACTGTCTCAGTAAGTCAGAAAGGGTTCTAGGAAGTGCTTCAATGTTCCTTTGCACAATGTAATATGGGAAGGGAAAGGAATCCATATACTTTGAAAATTTAATGCTTCCACCCTCAAAGGATGCTTCCATGAGGTCCATGATCGACTCTTGCGGATTATCCAGAAGTAGAAATGCAACCATACACTTCCGACTCAATGCATCTCTAACACAGCGCTACAAGTTTTCCTTCTCATGGAACCGACCATCTGTGCAATGATCAAGACAAGCTGTTGCATGTAGTGGGTTCTCTCCAGATGGAAGTCGTGCCTTGGCCACAGCTACGTCCAACATGTTGTTCAAATACGTCAACAGATCAACCACCGGTTCATCTGCAATGGAATTCTCTTATTTGAATGTCAAGTTGGAGATCATCTTGATATTTTAATGAAATATAATGTAAAATAAATAATTTGATATACTTTATTTTCAAATGTAAGCAAAAAAATAAAAAAATAAATAAAAAAAGTAAATTCTTATACTAAAATAAACAAAAAAACAAATTACACTGAAATGAATACTCTAACAAAATAAAAGATGGAACTAAGGCGATCAATTAAAATAGGAAATAAGAACGAGCAATGACAAGATCATTGGCAACACATTTGGTTTTCCGTCGGACGATCAATTATGGGTCCATTAGCGTAGTCTACACTAATTCGATTCTTTTGGTACAAAAAAGAAACACGATTTTTTTTTCTATAATTTCTAGGCTTTGAATCTTTTGATTCTTTAATTTTTTTTTCATTTAGAAGTTTTAACATTTATATTTTTGAGTTCATTTTTTTGTAATATTTGAAACTATTTGGCAAATTTCAATTGTTATAGCTGTGAATTATTTTTATTTTTTTGAAACAACAAATCTTTTTCTAATATTTCTCTATTGTATAGTCACACAAACACATATGCGTGTATAAATATTTTTTTTAATAATTTCTAGGCAGTGATTTTTTTTTTTTTAATCTTTAATATTTTTTGGTGTTTCAAAAGTTTTAATATCTGAATTTTTGAGTGTTTTGGCATTTCAAAAGTTCGAATGTTTGAATGTCTAAATTTTTTTTTTTTTTTCTTTGCAATATCTAAAAACATTTGGCAGATTTTTGCAAGCCCATTGTACATTCAAACAATAGTTTTTTTTTTTTTAATCAAATTTTAACATAAAAAACTGGAGTAATTTTTGTAATGATATAATTTCATAATCAATTTAAGATTTTAAAAAAATTATTTTAGTTTACTATACATACAGGTTTGTTTTCATGCGTAGCATGTCCAGTTTACAACTAGTTACTTATAACAATAGCTAGGCAAACAAAAGAAGTCCATGTAATAAGGCTACAAAATCCATCTCATTCCAAATTACAATAACTTGTTCTACATTCAACAATTGATATCACAGGCGTATGGCATAATTTTTTTTTTTTTTCTTTGTAGAGAAGACATTAAAGAGGGCGTGAGGGCAATCGTCTGTGAGATCGCGAACCACTTCCAGTGTGTTTCTTCGCAAGTTGCATGATACCACCTTAGAATTAATCCTCAAATAAAAGATATCCCGGTCATTTGGATGACATGCTAGGATTAACAAATCATCAAGATTTTTCTTGACAACGTTTGTGAGCCAAGGAGACTTTTCCGAAACCATTTGATTAATACACAGTTTGTAGCATCCCGTGAGTTAAAAAAAAAAAATAATAATAAAAAATAAAAAAAAAAAAAAAAAAAAAAAGAAGAAGAAGAAGAAGAAGAAGTAAGTCAGAATTTTGTGGACCACAAGTGCCCCCACCTAACCCCACTACCCATCATTCTCATCCACTCAATTTCACCCACATCTCCTCTCTCTTTTGGCCGGCTCTCTCCTTTCTTTCTTTCTTTCATTTTCTCTCTTTTCTTTTCATTTTGCTGAAACGCATACACACTCACCCGCCAACCTCCACTCCAAAATATACTATCTCACCATCATTTTTCCGGCAATATCACCGGAAAAATACTTAGGAACTCCAAAGCATCTTCATTATTTTATTTGAGGTAAAAGTTCAAATCTTTTTTTTTTTTTGATGAGTATTATGTTCTTGTTTGAGGTTATTTTACTCAAGCTTTAATAATGTTATTCATGTGATTTAAGAGCTTTGGAAATGATATTCATGTGTTTATATGTATGGATTTTGGTCTTGGTGGATGCATTTGATGAGTGAGTTCATGACTTTTAAAATGATGGTTATCTAAGGCTTGTTGTGGTGAAAATTTAGAGGTTTTGAGTTATAATATGTGATAGATGATGAATATAATTTTTATTGATTATTTGGAGCTAGTTAAAGATTTAAATTGTTTGTCTTGGAGAAAATTATGATTTTGGTGTCATGGGTCACTTGATGATGTTATAAAAATCTTGTGGGAAGCACTTGTAAAGTGTGGAGGTTTTGATGTTAGATATGACACCTTGAAAGATTTATGAGTATAAATGGGAGTCTATGCCTTGCAAATTAAAGTGTTTTGAGAAATTTTAGAAACAGAATACATTACATGTGAGGTTGAATACTAGGCTTGCCTAATTGAGTTCTTACTTGGCAATTCCTAATTTGTAGTTAGATACAATTTCAAGCTTTGTGCTCATTGTGATAGATTTGCTTGACATTGTTTAGGTTCTAGCTAATCTCCCCTTGGAGCTTGGAGAATTAGGATTTTGCGGTTGCGAGGTAAGTAGCTTTTTAATGGGTATTTTTGAAAAATAACCATATCTTATAAATATTGTTTTTGAGTCAAACATATTTTGGAAAATGATATATATTGATATATGTTTTCTTAAAAGTATTGTATTGTGACCCTTACTATATATGAAAAATGCATCATATTTGATATTACATTTGGGGAAATGCATGAATTGTTATATGGAAAAATGAGCATCTTTTAATTAATCTTTGATAAGAAAATAATTGATTTTATGGTGTATTGAAAAGTTAAAGATGCTTATCTTGTCTTGTATTATTTGAGAAATTGTTAAAAATCTTTTGTGGGAATGAAGTTTGAAAACCTTACAAACTTTGTAGAAGTTAGAATATTTAAGGTTTTTCTGAAACTATTTGGATATGAACTATGTGTTTCAAAGTAAGGTAACCTGTGAGTTTATGTGATTTTAGCCCTATGCCATGTGTGATTTCCCGGTGATCACTCGATTTGATTTTCGTAGTCTTTGTGACAATGGAATCAAATTTAGGTCGATGCCTTTTCACTTTGGATGACGCGTTCTTCCCCGTTGTCCATGGGGGAAAGAGGTTCCTTGATTGTGTGTGGGTGAGGTCTGCTGTCCATGGGGCCAAGAGACCACATGCAAGAGAGGTCCTATTTGACGCGCTCTCTCTCCGCGCCCATGGGGGAGAGAAAACCTTGAAGGTATGGGTGAGGCTGTTGTCCATAGGGCCAAGAGTCCGCATACCAGAAAGGATAATATCATGCCGATTGTGAATGGGTGGATTCCCTGACCGGTCTATATGGTAGTGTGGTAGATTTGTAATAATTTATCTTATGTTAGATATTATGGTTTTAGAAATTATATTGTTGATACTCACAGATTATGGTATATAGTTTCAAGGTATTTACTTTGAAAAACTTTGTGCTTCATTATGTAATCATTCTTGTCATATTATTATTATTGAAGATGAAACTTACATTTCCCCCACCCCCATTATTGTGCTACTTACTGGGCTTTGTCTCATTCCATTATTTTTATAAATTTTTCAAAGTAGGCAACAATCTTTTGAGATGACTTTTTTGGTGGCTAATAGTAGTTAGACTAACTACCGATGGAGGCTGAATTTTTGTAATGGATATATTAGATGGTGTACATCTTAGACTAGGCTTGACTCATTCTTTTGTATATTATAGTGGTTATGACTGTATTTCCATTGATGGGACAAGCTGTTGTTATGTAATAGTTTTATTCGGACCTCTATTCTTTTGTGGCCTATGGTCCTTGTAATTAATGCTTAGAGCTCTGACTTACTCTGAAAGTATATTCTATGGGATTATTATGATAATTCTTGTTGTTGGCACTTGATAAAAATTTGGTGGATTGAATTGTCAAAAAGGAAAAATTTACAAATACTTGAGACGTCTCTCTCATGCTTTGGACCCTTTGGGGTTTGGGGTGTGACACGATTGGTGCTCTAAGCACCATTTGCCTCCTTCTCCTCCTTCATCTTCATCACTATAAATAGAGGACATCCCCTCTCATTTTCGGAAGAACAATTTTTCTAAGACGTCAAAGCTCTGGAGAAATTCTGTCTCAAGAACACATAAAGAACATTCAAATAAGTTCTTTGAAGTTCTATTGGAATTAAGCTGAAAAAGCCTCCATAAACTTCAACAAACCTCAAATCCTTGAAGCTCAATGGATCAAACCTCTAAAACCCCGAAGAACTTCAACCTAAAAGCCTTCATATTCAAAGACTTGAAGAACAATAAATCTCTAATAAGCTCAAAGCTAGAGATTTGTTGTGAAGACCGTTCAACCTATCTTTCAACTAAAGTCAAGAAAACTCCTTGTTCGAGTCAAGTTCAATGAAGATAGAATCAGAGGGTATTCTTTTGTAAAAGAATTGAAATAGAGATTGTACTTATTATTCATCAATACAATTTATTATTTGCAAACCATATTTCTTTTCAATTGTTTAATTTTCTATAATTGGGAAAAATTTGTCTTTACAGCAATATCTAAAAACATCCGGTAGATTTTTGCAAGCCCATTGTACATTTAAACAATGGTTTCTTTATCAATTTGTAACATAAAAAACTAAAGTAATTTTTGCAATGGTATAATTTCATAATCAATTAAATTTTTTATAAAATTTACTACAAACAGGTAGGTTCCTAAGCATAGCATGGATTTGTGACTAATTATTACAATAATTAGGAAAACAAAAGAAGTCCATGTAAGGCTATAATATTCATCTCATTCAAAATTACAATAACTAGTTTTAAATTGATATCACAAGCATGTGGCATGCATATATATATATATATATATATATATATATATTGTTTAGATTTTTCTTAGTAGAGAAACAAGGCAACCACTATATATATATATATATATATATATATATCCATAATTTTTTTTTTTAATTTCTTCCTAGAGAAACAAAGCAACCACTATCCATAAAAAATAAAAATAAAAAGATTATGAAAATTTGAAAATTGATATAACAAATACATGTTGTTGCTAGGTTAATAGTTTTGAGGGGAATTCACAAAAGCCTAATTTAGGCAAACCATAATACAGAAACTTAAAAAGATTTAAAGACCCAAGCTAGCAAGCAGTAGAATGGCGGCCTTCACTAACAGGAAGGCGGAAGAATGAATGGGAGTTGGCCAACAAGGGAGCACAAAGTTGAAGACATTGTAGCTAGGGTGATGATCCGGAAAATCGCGAACCACTTCCGGTGTTTTTCTCTGCAAGTTGCATAATACAACCTCAAAACCAATCACCAAATACATGATATCCCGGTCATTTAGATGATAGGCTAGGACTAGCAAATAAGGATTTTTCTCCATAACGTATTTTGAGAGCCAAGGAGACTTTTCAGAAACAATTTGGTTAAAATACAGTTGGTGCTCTAAGCACCATTTGCCTCCTCCTCTTTCATCTTTATCACGATCACCGAGCTCCCAAACGTGTAAAACATGAACAGAGAAGTTGTCACTAGGGAAGCGTGAAATCTGGAATATAACTGGTAATCTAATACTATATATAAAAGCAGAAGTCTTTCCCTGCAATTAAGAAAGTGTTACCATGTTAGGAAAAAAGACCACTTAAAAAAGAACCACGTATACAATTCATTCTTTAAAATAACCGTACGGTGCATTTGGAAGACTCACTTTTAGTATATCTATAAAAACTCCAAGCCGCTTATCCAAAAAAAGAAAAAAGAAAAAGCAAACCCTAAAATGCAAACGCCATATTTCCCGACCGAAAGTTCAAACACCTCTTCACCGCAACTCCATAGACACACAAATCAGAATATCGTGCTCCGGACCAACAAGCATACGAAAAAAAAAAAAAAAAAAAAAAACAAAAAAAAAAAAAAAAAAAAAAAAAAAAAAAAAAACAAAACAAAACAAAAAGGCTCTGTTAGATCTTCCGCAATAGTGAAAATTGAAAAACTTTGTTCGTCCACTACAACAACAGGCAATTCGGAAGATAATTTAGAAGGTAGGCATGTCTTCTCTCTCTCTCAAAGTGTAGATTTATTGATGATTTCTCTCAAAGTGAAATCGATTTGGTCTTCAAGAACATAGATTTATGTGTTGCCAAAAAAAATAAAGTTTTGTCATTTCATTTATGTTGTTTTTAATTTTTTGTTGAAATATTTTCCCCTCTTTATATTTTCGTTTCCCATGTCTCTTTTCTACCATTGTTGTTAAGGTTTTTGCAGTATATATGTAAAGTTTTTCATTTGTAGTTGCTCTGATTTGAAAAAATGAAACCCTAGAACATAGAGAATAAGAAGGTATTGAACATTAAAATGCCTCTCTTCCTCCACTGATGCCAATCAGCTACCTTTTTCCTTAATTTCCGATTTATTTTTACAATTTCTTGAGTTCTGTTTGTTCGATTGTTGTATTGATTAAATTTTGTTTTTGTTTGGCGTTTTTTTTTTATGTTTGTGCTTTTTTTTTGTTCACCCCTAAAATTTTAATTAATTTATGCTTTGTGTAGATCTATGTTTTGTTGAATCGTTCTCAAAAGAAAAAGAAATAAAAAACATTGAACTGTTAATTACCTTTCAAATGGAAACAACCCTTGATTTTAATAGTGATATTTCTAACATGGATGGTTTAAAATTTGAATGTTTGGAGAATACAATCACCTTTGTTGTTTTCCTTTTTGATATTTAATTTTATTTTTATTTTTCTATTGATATATGTCTCTATTGATATATATTTTCATTGTGTTTTTTTTAATAGAAAGTAGAAAGCGCTTTAATTTTTTAACCCTATTTCCAGTAGCCTTATAGAAGATTGGAAATCTCCTCAAATTTTTGTTCACTATGCTTTCTAATCAATTATACTTATTTGTGTTTGTGTTTGTTGGTTTATGAGACATTTTAGTTTGTAATAGTGAGGGTTGTATAATTGCTAATTACAATTTCAAGCCAGTTTTGTATATTTAGTTTGGTGTTAGTTCTTGAGTTTTTATTGAAAATTTAGCTTTGCAACTCAATGAACTACTCAAATGTATATTTTTTTATTGAGATCCATGGAGGAGTGTACCAACTATAGGTTTCACAATAGTAACTTTTTGTAATATAATTTCTGGAATTTTGAATCCTACCTAAATTTTAATGGTTGGTTATCTTTTAAACTTAATAATTTCATTATAATTTTTGGGTTTTTTTTTTTTTTTTTCCTCTTACCTGTTCTATTATTTGTAAGGGGGAGTGAAATTGTGGAATTCTGAATATTTGCTCAAGGTTATTTTTTGTTTTCCATGAAGAGTTTGTTAATGACCATATTTATGAGACAAATTCTTTAAGTGACATGCATGGTTTATGTGAAGGGAGTATTTTCCCGCAATTGTATTCTTCATATCTGTTTGGTTCTTTAATCTACTTCTTCAACTATTTTTTTTTTAATTATTATTATATTTAGGGTAATCATAGTATAATTTTGACAGTTCTTTCATTGTAGGATTAATGACATAGTCATACTACTAAAATCGGTAATTTAAGTTGCATTTTTGAGCTGCGTTTTCCAAAAACGCAGCTCTAGGGTTGACCTCATGACACGAAGCTTAAAGGTTGACCTCATTTACGTATTGTTGATATACTGGTGGAATGTAAGGAAGAGATTAATAATAAGGTTCCTCCTCCAATGGCAAGAGGACATGTCCGTTCTTCGACCATATATCCTCCTCTAATGGTAAGCAGATTCATGCAATGCATGACAATAAATAATTATTTTGTAATTGTAATATAATTTATAATTTTTTTTCCAAAATTTGTTGAAGATAATTTGTTCTCTTTAAAAATTAAATTATTTCTTTTTTTTTTTTTAATCTTTCTCCCTATCAATACATCATTATTTTATTTTGAGTGTGTTTCAATAATATTATTATTCCTATATGGGGTGGTTGATACTCCATATTCTTCGAAATTAAGTTTCTATGTTCTTTATTTTTTTTGTAAAACTAAACTTTTTAAGTTTTAAATAAATAATTCAAAATTTTCATTCTTTTCAAGGAGATTATCATGAGAATCAAATCTCATAACAAAATTACACTTAAATATTACTAAATAATTGATAAACACATTCAAATGCATAATCATGATTATGATAAATATATATATATATATATATCAAATTTTCATGTCCAAAATAACTAAGTATCAATTTAAATAAAAATCAAACTAAAGCAATAAGAGAGATAGGGACCACTAGTGATGGGAAACTAAAAAATACAACACCAAAACTGTATTGACCTAAAATAGAGTTTTAAAAATCACAATGATTCATCAACCAAAAGTAGAAATGCTTGAAAAATAAAAAATAAAAATCAAGAGAGAGAGAGAGTAACCACTTTTTCAAGAGAGAATAATAAGAAATTTATAAAAAATAAAATGAGAAGAAAAAGATTAAAAAAAAATGTATTAATAAATGCCGAATTATTGAAGTCATGATATGTAATAAAATAACAAATGTGTGAACCAAAAACTCACAAACTCTACGCAATCAAAAGTCTTTCATTAGCAAAAAAAGCCATAAATAAACAACAACAACAACAACAACAACGACAACGACAACAACTTTTAGTATGTGAAAGAAACACGATATATAAATATATATATATATATATATATATATATATATATATATATATATATATATTGTGTTGTTTCTATAATTTGTAGGTTTTGAATCTTTTGATTCTTTAATTTCTTGTCATTTTGGAAGTTTTAACATCTATATTTTTTAGTTCTTTTTTTTTTCCTTTTTGCAATATTTGGCAAATTTTAATGGCTATAGCTATTAATTAATTTTTTTTAAGATAACACTTCTTCCTCTTATGTTTCTCTATTATGTAGTCACACACACATACAGGTGTGTGTGTGTGTATATATATATATATATATATTTTTTTTTCAATAATTTTTAGTTAGTAAAAAAATTTTTATTCTTTAATATTTTTGGCATTTCAAAAGTTCAAATGTTTGAATGTCTAAATTTTTGAGTTTTTTTTTTTTTTTTCATTGCAATATCTAAAAACATTTGGCAAATTTTTGCAAGCCCATTGTATATTCAAACAATGGCTTTTTAAAAAAAAATCTAATTTTAACATAAAAAACTGGAGTAATTTTCATAATGATATAGTTTCATAATCAATTTACGATTTTAAAAAAAAAATTATTTTAGTTTACTATACATACAGGTTAGTTTTCATGCGTAGCATGTCCGGTTTACAACTAGTTATTACAATAACTAGGCAAACAAAAGAAGCCCATGTAATAAGGCTACAAAATCCATCTCATTCCAAACTACAATAACTTGTTTCACATTCAACAATTGAAATCACTGGCATGTGGCATAATTTTTTTTTTTCTTAGTAGAGAAACAAGGCAACCGCTACGCACAATTTTTTTTTTTTTTTATTTAAGTTTTTTCTTTGTAAAGAAACAAAGCAACCACTATCCATAAAAAATAGATTATGAAAATTTGAAAATTAATATAACAAATAATACATGCTTTTGCCACATTGAAAGTTTTGCGGGGAATTCACAAAAGCCTAATTTAGGCACACCATAATTAATACAGATATCCAAAAAGCTTTAAAGACCAATTAAGCTAGCAAGTAGCAGAATAGATAGACGGAATTCACTCATAATAGGAAGGGAGAAGAATGAATGGGAGTTGGCCAACTAGGGAGCACAAAGTCGAAGACATTAAAGAGGGCGTGAGGGCAATCGTCTGGGAGATCGCGAACCACTTCCAGTGTGTTTCTTCGCAAGTTGCATGATACCACCTTAGAATTAATCCTCAAATAAAAGATATCCCGGTCATTTGGATGACATGCTGGGATTAACAAATCATCAAGATTTTTCTTGACAACATTTGTGAGCCAAGGAGACTTTTCCGAAACCATTTGATTAATGCACAGTTGGTGCTCTAAGCACCATTTGCCTTCTTCTCCTCCTTCATCTTCATCACAGTCATTGAGGTCCCAAACGCTTAAAACATCATAATAGAAGTTGCCATAAGTGAAGTATGAAAGCTGGGATAGCCTCAAGGCACCATTACATAGTCTAAGGGCATGTAAACCGAAGCTAGGGTTCCATTCTAGGGGCATCTGAAAGCATCGACAGCATCCACAATTGTAAGGATCGAGCCCAACAACGAAGTCCTCACCACACCAAAAAAGCAAGCCATTATAAGGAACAGCTTGAAAGCTGAAGATCCCCGACACAAATCTGTGCGGGGCCGGGCACAGCACCATATAGGCCCTCCATTTACTTGTGTCGGATGAGAATATTTGCACCTTGAATTCCAATTGAATGAACTCAAATTCAGGAATGAACATCACCCTAAAACTAAGCTGCTGCTGCTGCTTACGATGAAGAGCATCACAGTTACATATTAATCCAACCCGAGGCCATACTGAGTCGATGAAAGTGTAATGATCAGGAAGTGGAGGAAGGGCGATCCATTGCCCAGTAATAGGATTAACGACATAGTAATCGCCAGCCGTATCGTAACCAGCAACAACTGCGCAGCATAAGAGCAAATCATGACACGAAGCTCGAATGCTAATAGCGTATTGTTGATATATTGGTGGAACGAAAGGCAGAGATTTAAAATAAAGTTCCTCCTCCAATGGAAAGAGAACATGTCCATACTGGAGGAGCAAGGTAAAGGGGCAATGATGATGATCCACTATTGACCTGTTAACAAAGTAGCGAGCGAAAGAAGGATCTGAGACAACAGAGCACCATTCCTTTGAGACAGACCTGCATCGCATTGCCGATTTGTAATCCAGCCGATGCAGTATTTCTAACACTAGAGATTTTGGGAGATCGTCAATGGTTGTCACAGTCCTCGTCCTTGTCCTCTTTCGCTTCCGAATTGTTCTTCTGTCATCCGAATCCTCGACAACAGTGATCGTCGTCTTTGGCTTATTCTGAATTCTTCTGACATCAGAATCCTGGTATGAGAGATAAGAAACTAGCATCCTACTACTCCTTCTGCTATGATGTTTTTTTACATTCCTTCTCTCCATCGTTAGATCGTATCTCTCCATCAACACCACCGACTATTACCTAAAACAAAAACAAAAATCAACACCACCGACGTATCCGTGTCGGTTACTAAATATCAAAAAAAAAGTTTTTTTTTTTTTTTTGAGGAAATCGTCACCGTCGATTAGCGCCTAGAGAGAACTCAGTGTTGACGGTGTACCATAGGATAGGCGGCGGTAGCAGTCTTGGAACATTGATAGCTCTGTAGGGGATGCGTTTTAGGGTTTTAGTTGTTGTGTTTTTTTTTTTTTTTTTTTTGGGGTGGGTTTTAGTTTTCAATCGATAATTAATTTCCTTGAGATTCCTGTAGTGATAGGTTTGGCCCACTGGTAACAAAAAATCATATATAGTTTAATACAAGGAGTTGCCACTTTCTTTTTCTTTTTTCCTTTTTGAGCTAAGATGATAGAATTTTATTCAACTAAATAATAGGCTGATTTACCAGATTCAATGGTGTACTAGATGACATTGAAGAAGTAGATGGGGACGAAGCCATTGTTGAGCTTGAAGCTGCCATTGTTGAAGATTGATTCGCAGCAGTAGTTGCGTGCTCTGATACCATGATGAAAGATTCAATAACAGAGAACTAAGCTTCAGTAAAGATCACAGGGAGAACAAGTGTATATGAACAATCACAGGGAAGGGAAAGTCTGAGAAATGAGAGAGAGCAAGAAAATTAAGGAACGAGAGAGAGAGAGAGAGAAAGAGAGAGAAGAATGAAAGAAACAGAGAATTCTCACATACACATTTATGCCCACAGAGTGGTTTATATGCAACAAGATTAAGCTAAGCCATTAAGTTCCTGATATTTAGGGAGTTAGTTACACTACACTAACAGAGTAAGTTACTCTGCTCTAACTAATTTTCGTGCCAAGCCTGAACTGCCAATTGAAACAAATTAGAGTGATGCGCACCATTTCATTAAAGCACCTAAGAGATTCAACACATAAGTGAAACGGTGCGTTTGATTTGAGTGCCCCATATTATGTAAAATGAAACGGTGCATTTTTGTCACATATATAATCTTCTTCTTCTTCACAGGCCTGGAACTGGAATTGCGTTCAACATCAACCTATACAATGTGGTTGTACATCCGCTCATGGATGCGTTGTAGAGCTCTATTATAGCATCTTCTTCATGCCTTATTTCCATTCTGTCCGTGGGGGAAGGGGGATTGTTAGGTTTCGTACTGTATAATTGTATCTGACATTCCAAAATAGAAGCATATATATAAATAGATGAATGTTGTTCACAGATCAATAGTATAATCTATTGCTTAGGACATTTCTTTTATCATACAAGCAAATTGATAAAGCAGACATTAATGAAATTTCTACTGAATATCCTGGTACGTAGCAAAACAAAAGTTGTGGTTTATATATGTTTTCATTGCCAACGAATACGAGAAAGACTAGATGAATAGTTTATTTGCTTCCGATGACGACAGTCACATATGTTGTTTTTTCTTGTTACCAGCTAGCTAGAAGGGCCAGCTCTATACTCCATGGGTAAATGAGTCAATTCCCTTAATCCTCCCAATTTTAATCCTCAGATAGAGTTATTTCTTATATTATAATAGTATTTAATTAAATCCAAATATTAGTCAATAAATAAAATAATATTTTTTATCAAATGAAAAACAAGAAAATGTTAGGTTGTTACTGACAGTTATTGGTGGGAAAAAAAAAAAATAATTTCAATAGTAAGTTTAAATTAAAACTTATAATAACTTAACACCTTGGATTTGTTGTAAAAATATTGTGAATGTAGTACTTCTAACAAAAAGCAATATACAAAAAATTTAACACAGTTGAGTTAACAAACTTTTACTAGTTCTCATCTAGGTGTCTACTACTAATATCATATTTTTACTTACTTTTACTAGTTCTCATCTAGGTGTCTACTACTAATATCATATTTTTACTTACTACTATCAAGCTGCCATGCCAACCGGCATGAAAAGTTTATCTATTTTTTTGTTTTTATAAGCTTTCTCAACGATATATATATATATATATATATATATATATAGACACATACATGGCTAATTAGCAATTTCGCATCTAAAACAAGATAATAGAATTTGAGTAATATTAAATTTTTAAAAAAAAAAAGATAAAAGTCATATTTAAATATATAAAATTCATCAATTTAGATTTAGTCTAAAGCCTCCAAATGCATCAAGCCACCTTTCCAACCAACTTTTAATTTTGTTTCAAGTGGTCACTAAAATATATAATATCTGAAGTGAAATTGAATAAAAGGCTACAATTTTTTTTTCAAGGAACAGCTAATGGCTAACATATATGAGTAAACCTCATCCGAAGCAGATAAACAATCGGTCAATTCTCTCTTCTTCTTCTTCTTCTTCTTCTTCTTCTTTATTTTTTATGAAAACATGAAAAGCAATCCATCAATTCTCTCCTAATACATGTAATTCTCTCCTAATACAAGTAAAATATGATCAAATTTGAAAGTTGTCAAACCTCCACCAGTTGTCAACACTGATACATCATCTGATTGTGATTTTTTGTTTTTTGTTTTTGTCTTTTTAGGTTACTGAGAGTAAATAGATGTTACCCTCAGAGATCAATTTCACGGATACAAAAGTCTCAATAAGTTATAAGGAAAAAATTGAAAATTAATAAGATCCGTTTGCAGTTGACCCAAACCCATGAGAGAAAGAAAGAAAAGCAAAACTTACAGAAAATAAAGGAGGCACACGTGGGACAAATAAAAATGTATCATTTTATTATAACATTAAGCTACAGTAAGCTGTTAGTTAAGTGTCAAAATTTTTAATGTAGTAAGTATTTTTATATGTTGGTTGTTAAATTGGCTTTTAAGCATTTTAACATCCTTTTGGGCTTTACAACCAGTAAACAACGTAATATATTAAACTAATAAATAATATTAATTTCAAGCCTCAATAAAATAAAATAAAAAAGGCTTAAAAGATAAAAATAGGAAGTACTCACATGTGTCAAAAGTTTACAAGAGGAAGACTTTATTAAGTAAATAGGTTTGCATCTAATAATCCCATATCAATCACTCATTCTTGTCATAACTACCTAATATGAAACATATTCAATTAACCAACCATGTGTATATTCCAATATCATAACCAACCACATAAATATTGTAAACCCATAGAAATCTAAAAATAAAAAGTATTGTATATTAGCGATCTAGTCGGACTTCCAATTTGAGCTACTTGACTAAATATATTTTTTATATAGATAAATGCAATAATTAAAATAGAAGATACCTCAATTTGCTTTAGTATCACAGTTAAATGCAAGATGGTGTTGCTACCGTCATGATCTTTAGAATTAAGAAATTCTCCATCGTCACTTAAAGATTCAACCAACAGTTTAGATTGATAATATTTCACATGGTGTGTTTGCCCTAAACATGGGAAAGACTTTATGGATTCTTTATTTGTTAATCTGATTCAGATGACATTCAATCACATATTTTCAGGAGAGTTTTTCTTGCTTCAACAGTTAAAGATACAAATAGTAAGAACTTACCATGTCAAAAGTCTAGAAGACGACGACTTTATTAGTACAACCCAAAGTGAAGTTGCAGCACATAAGTTTAATTAAGAGCACTCGCATTAATAGGAACCTTGGTGCATGCTAGTCCATATATTTTATAAATGGCCATGACAGACCAAGCCAGTTATAGCAATGTTAATGTTCCCTCCCATTGCTGTCTCAAAAATTTTACTTAGAATTCGGTGGAGGTGAATGTGGAGGTGAATACTGATGCGAGTGACGAGAATGTATTACCTTGACGAAGTCAACACTAATAACGAGGTCATCCCTAGCGACGAGGAAATCAGCCATCACCGACGAGGGAAGGAAAGTCATTCAATGATGCCAGCCAAGAGGCCGGGTAGTTACGAAACCAGCAAAACAGACCGTTGGGAGCCTAATAAAAGCCCTATAATTGGGCTGGAGGCATTACTAAGAGAGGCATTAAAACTCCAACGGCTAGCAACCAAAATCACATATATAAAGCCTTTGCATTGGCAGCACAAGGTACACATACTGATATTCTAAGAAAATACCTATTACTTTTCTAGTTTGGCAAATTGCTTTTCTGTTCTAACTTTAGCATCGGAGGTGTTGTGGCGGGCACCACACCGGTGATCCTTCATAAAGAATACATTGGTGTTGACGGGGAGTTCCATCGCGCCCATTTCGATTGACGAGTTCACATTTCATCGTTTGGCGCCATCCGTGGGAATGACATTCTCATATTCATATCGAAAACATAGTTTCCGTCAACTTTCTACATTCAGATGGAATCCAAACCAGATTCAGCAGCCTTGGTGTAGCATCCCATGAGTTAAAAAAAAAAAAAAAAAAAAAAAAAAAAAAAAAGGTCAGAATTTTGTAGACCACAAGTTCCCCCACCTAACCCCACTACCCATCATTCTCATCCACTCAATTTCACCCACATCTCCTCTCTCTTTTGGCTGGCTCTCTCTCCTTTCTTTCTTTCTTTCATTTTCTCTCTTTTCTTTTCATTTTCTGAAACACACACACACTCACCCCATGACCTCCACTCCAAAATACACTATCTCACCATCATTTTTCCGGCAAGATCACCGGAAAAATACTTAGAACTCCAAAGCATCTTCATTATTTTATTTGAGGTAAAAGTTCAAATCTTTTTTTTGATGAGTATTATGTTCTTGTTTGAGGTTATTTTACTCAAGCTTTAATAATGTTATTCATGTGATTTAAGAGCTTTGGAAATAATATTCATGTGTTTATATGTATGGATTTTGGTCTTGGTGGATGTATTTGATGAGTGAGTTCATGATTTTTAAAATGATGGTTATCTAAGGCTTGTTGTGGTGAAAATTTAGAGGTTTTGAGTTATAATATGTGATAGATGATGGATATAATTTTTATTGATTATTTGGAGCTAGTTAAAGATTTAAATTGTTTGTCTTGGAGAAAATTATGATTTTGGTGTCATGGGTCACTTGATGATGTTATAAAAATCTTGTGGGAAGCACTTGTAAAGTGTGGAGGTTTTGATGTTAGATATGACACCTTGAAAGATTTATGAGTATAAATGGGAGTCTATGCCTTGCAAATTAAAGTGTTTTGAGAAATTTTGGAAGTAGAATACATTACATGTGAGGTTGAATACTAGGCTTGCCTAATTGAGTTCTTACTTGGCAATTCCTAATTTGTAGTTAGATACAATTTCAAGCTTTGTGCTCATTGTGATAGATTTGCTTGACATTGTTTAGGTTCTAGCTAATCTCCCCTTGGAGCTTGGAGAATTAGGATTTTGCGGTTGCGAGGTAAGTAGCTTTTTAATGGGTATTTTTGGAAAATAACCATATCTTATAAATATTGTTTTTGAGTCAAACACATTTTGGAAAATGATATATATATATATTGATATATGCTTTCTTAAAAGTATTGTGTTGTGACCCTTACTATATATGAAAAATGCATCATATTTGATATTACATTTGGGGAAATGCATGAATTGTTGATATGGAAAACTGAGCATCTTTTATTTAATCTTTGATAAGAAAATCATTGATTTTATGGTGTATTGAAAAGTTAAAGATGTTTATCTTGTCTTGTATTATTTGAGAAATTGTTAGAAAATCTTTTGACAAGAATGAAGTTTGAAAACCTTACAAACTTTGTAGAAGTTAGATTATTTAACGTTTTCTCAAACTATTTGGATATGAACTATGTGTTTCAAAGTAAGGTAACCTGTGAGTTTATGTGATTTTAGCCCTATGCCATGTGTGATTTTCCGATGATCACCCGATTTGGTTTCCGTAGTCTTTGTGACAATGGAATCAAATCTAGGTCAGTGCCCTTTCACTTTGGATGACGCGTTCTTCCCTGCTGTCCATGGGGGGAAGAGGTTCCTTGATTGTGTGTGGGTGAGGTTGTCCATGGGGCCAAAAGACCACATGCAAGAGAGGTCCTATTTGACGCGCTCTCTCTCGCGCCCATGGGGGAGAGAAAAACCTTGAGGGTATGGGTGAGGCTGCTATCCATGGGGCCAAGAGTCCGCATACCCAGAGAGGATAATATCATGCCAGTTGTGAATGGGTGGATCCCCCGACCGGTTTATGTGGTAGTGTGGTAGATTTGTGATAATTTATCTTATGTTAGATATTATGGTTTTAGAAATTATATTGTTGATACTCACAGATTATGGTATAGAGTTTCAAGGTATTTACTTTGAAAAACTTTGTGCTTCATTATGTAATCATTCTTGTCATATTATTATTATTGAAGATGAAACTTACATTTCCCCCAACCCCATTATTGTGCTACTTACTGGGCTTTGTCTCATTCCATTATTTTTATAAACTTTTCAGAGTAGGCAACAATCTTTTGAGATGACTTTTTTGGTGGCTAATAGTAGTTAGACTAACTACGATGGAGGCTGAATTTTTGTAATGGATATATTAGATGGTGTACATCTTAGACTAGGCTTGACTCATTCTTTTGTATATTATAGTGGTTATGATCGTATTTCCACCGATGGGACAAACTGTTGTTATGTAATAGTTTTATTCAGACCTCTATTCTTTTGTGGCCTATGGTCCTTGTAATTAATGCTTAGAGCTCTGACTTACTCTGAAAGTATATTCTATGGGATTATTATGATAATTCTTGTTGTTGGCACTTGATAAAAATTTGGTGGATTGAATTGTCAAAAAGGAAAAATTTACAGGTGCTTGAGGCGTCTCTTTCATGCTTTGGACCCTTTGGGGTATGGGGCGTGACACTTGGTCCTGCAAGTTCTGGCCCCGCAAGTTCAGGCCCTTGCAGCTACCATCGAAGAACTCACCAAACAAAACTAGGAAATGAAGTTACGACTCCAGCAGGTTCAACAGGCTCAACAGGAAGAGAACCGGTCCAAAGGCAACCTGGAAGAAGAAGGAGATAGCCACGGGAGAGGTACCCCTCAGAGGCCAACTACTCCCGACGAGCAGAACTCAGATCTCCTTCGAGAAATGAGGAAGGAAATGGACAAACTAAGGAGCGTCATTAAGGAGAAGACGGACCGGAGCGTAGAGAGAATGGTAAAGACTACGGACTCGCCTTTCACCACGGCGGTACTTGAATGCCCTGTACCATCAAAGTTTTGCTTACCTCAACTTGAGCCGTTCGACGGACTCAGAGACCCTTAGGACCATCTTAATAACTTTAAGACGACTCTAGGTCTTCAACAACCACCGACGAGATCTTGTGTCGTTCCTTTCCTACCACTCTCAAAGGAGCTGCAAGAGAACGGTTCACGAAGTTAACAACCTCGTCCGTAGACAACTTCGAGCAATTAAGTAACGCTTTCTTGCACCATTTCATAGAGGGGCAACGACCAAAGAGGCCGGCAGACTACCTACTCACCATTAGACAGGGAGAAAAGGAAACTCTGAGGTCATATGTCAAACGCTTCACCTAGGAGACTTTGGAGGTGGACGAAGCCGATGACAAGGTGCAGGTGACGACCTTCAAAACAGGATCGAGGTCTAGAGATCTTGTGGCCTCCCTCGCAAAGAATCCACCAAAGACAATGGCAGAAATGCTCCCGAAAGCGAAGAAGTACATGAACGCTGAAGACGTTTTAGCGGCCATAAAGGATGCAGAGAAGCCAGGAGACAAGGCAAAGAAAGAAGACGACCGTAGGGGGCAAAAGAGAGAGCGACCAGACCGTCGGAACAATGACGGGAATAGGAGGAAGGATGATAAAAGTCCTTGGACGGTAAGATTTACTCCTTTGGTTATGCTTGTTGACAAAATTTTCACGTAGATCAAGGATGAACATTACCTCAAATGGCCAAGACCATTGCACTCATCCCCCAATGTCCGCGACAAGAACAAGTACTGCCGGTTCCACAAAGATCACGGTCACAATACAGAAGACTGTAGAGACCTAAAGGAGCAGATAGAGGAGTTGATACGTAAGGGGAAGTTACAGAAATATGTGGAGAAGGGAGAATATGGTAAATTCAGGGACGATAATAAAGGCTAGCATGAATCCTTTTCCCGGGACGACGACCGTCGGTTTCAACCTCCGCACAAAGTGATCGAGGAGATAAAAACGATTACAGGAGGGCCATTCTTGGGACGATCGTTTAAATCACTCAAGAAGGCATACCAGAGGCGGGTAAACAGTGTCCACGCCATACCCCCATCTAAGCACAGACAAACATACCAGGACATGTCCTTCGGTGAAGGAGATGCCATGGGAGTGAAGCAGCCCCACAACGATCCCTTGGTCATAATGCTGAATATAGAAGGGTTCAATACCAAGAGGATCCTCGTCGACAATGGCAGCTCCGCGGACATCATCTACCTCCCAGCCTTCCGGCAGCTAAGACTAGATCCGAAAAGGCTGCGCCCTTTTGACTCTCCACTCGTCGGCTTCAGCGGAGACGGGGTCTACTTCTGGGGCATAGTGACATTGACGGTGATGGCGGGGGCCTACCCAGTGCGATTGACCCGTCAAGTAGACTTCCTGGTGGTAGATTGTCCCTCATCCTACAATGTCATCATTGGGAGGCCCACGCTCAACAAGTGGAAAGTGGCGACGTCAACCTACTGTTTGAAGGTAAAATTCCCAACAGATAATGGCGTCGATGAAGTAAAAGGGGATCAAGTCCTGGCAAGAGAATGCTATTAAGCCGTCCTGGCTGCGAAGGAGAACCACACATGGATGATTGAAGAAAAGGAAGAAGATAGGATAGAGGCCCTGGAAACGGTGGAATTGGTAGAAGGAGAAGTGAACAAGACGACCAAAATAGGAACGACGTTAAGTCCCGAGATGAGAACAAGACTCATAAGGTTCCTTAAAGAGAATCTAGATGTCTTCGCATGGAGGCACGAGGACATGCCGGGCATATCTCCAGAAGTCATCCAACATAAGTTGAATGTGGACCCAGAATGAAAACCCGTCCAACAACGACGAAGAACCTTTGCCCCAAAATGAGATCAGGCAGTTGCAGAGGAAGTCACCAAACTCTTGACGGCAGGGTTCATCCGGGAGGTGTACTATCCTGAATGGCTCGCAAACGTCGTCCTGGTAAAGAAAGCAAACGGGAAATGGAGGATGTGTATAGACTTCACCGATCTGAACAAGGCATGCCCAAAGGACAGCTTCCCTCTACCAAGAATAGACTAGCTCGTGGCCTCCACAGCCGGGCACAAGTTCTCGACGTTCATGGACGCCTTCTCAAGGTACAACCAGATAAAGATGACTGAGGAAGACCAGGAGAAGACCGCCTTCATCACAAGTCAAGGACTCTACTGTTACAAGGTAATGCCTTTTGGATTGAAGAATGCCAGGGCTACATATCAGAGGTTGGTGAGCAAAATGTTCAGCCAGCAGACTAGCGGGAACATGGAAGTGTACGTGGACGATATGCTCGTCAAGAGCAAAGAAGAGCTCGCATATCCGGACGACCTGAAGGAGACGTTTGCAACCCTCAAAACACACCAGATGAGGTTGAATCCAAGTAAGTGTTTTTTTGGGGTAGCTTCGGGAAAATTCCTGGGATTCATGGTGTCCCAAAGAGGAATAGAAGCAAACCCAGAGAAAGTGCGAGCCATCATCGACATGACGTCACCCAGGACCGTCAAGGAAGTTCAAAAACTCACGGGGAAGGATAGCGACTTTGAACAGGGTTTGTCTCTAGGGCTACTGAGACAAATGCCCCGCCCTTTTTCAAGACCTTGAAGCAGGCTTTTGCTCGAACCAACGAATGTGAAGCTGCGTTCCAGGAACTAAAGCGTTACCTGAGCAGATCCACCCCTCTTAAGCCCGTCCAAAGAAGGGGAAAATCTATACCTATACCACAGCGGTGTCGACCACGGCAGTAAGTGCAACCCCGATCAGAAAGGAGGGCACGGCGGTTCCCGATTTACTACGTCGGTCAAGCCTTCCAAGGAGCCGAGTCCAGGTACCCAAGGATCGAAAAGATCGTGTTCGCGTTGATAATAGCCTCGCGCAAGCTAAGGCAATACTTCCAAGCAAACTCCATTCTCGTCATGATGGACCAACCAATCAAGAAATCAATGAACAAGCCCGAAGCAACAGGGAGAATGGTCCAATGGGCGATTGAACTTAGTCAATTTGACATCGAGTACCATCCCAGAACGGCGATCAAGGCGCAAGCTCTGGCGGACTTCATCGCAAAGTTCACTCTTCCAGACGAAGACAGGATTACCGACAAGGTAGATAGATGGACAAGTGCCAACGATACAGGAACGTGCAACAACTTCCAGCGGAGAAACCGACGACCATATCCTCCCCGTGGCCATTTGCACGGTGGGGGATCGGATCGTCGACCCACTACCCCAAGGTAAAGGTCAGGTAAAATTCCTACTTATTGCTATTGATTACTTCACAAAATGGATTGAAGCAAAGACCCTAGCAATGATCACCGAAGCAAGAATACGAAGCTTTGTGTGGAAGAATATAATATGCAGGTTCGGGATTCCCTTGACAATCATATCGGATAATGGGAGGCGGTTTGTGACTAAGGGTTCAAAGACTTTTGTTCGGACCTTGGATCAAGAATTAGTTCTCATCCTTGGGACATCCCTAGGCAAACGGGTAGACGGAAGTGACGAATCGAACGCTACTCAAAATTATCAAAATCAAGCTGAACGACGCGAAGGGTGCCTGGCCGGAAGAATTACCTAATGTCTTGTGGACTTACAAAACCACAGCAAGAACCCCAACAGGAGAGACCCCCTTCAGGCTCACCTATGGCACGAAAGCGATAATCCCGGTCGAAGTGGGAGTAGCAAGCGTCGGACGAGGGACGTTCAACCTAGGTTGCAATGACGATGAACTGCGACTCAACCTGGACTATCCGGACGAAGTGAGAGACAACACATCCAGCAAGATGACAAAGTACCAGTTGAAGATGGCCGAAAACTACAATAAAAGGGTTAAACTCAGACGACTGGACATAGGAGACCTCGTCCTGTGCAAGACCACCGCAGCAACCAAAGATCCTACCCAAGGAAAGCTGGGACCCACATGGGAAGGGCCTTACCGAGTTACTCACTACTCAAGGCAAGGCAGTTATCATCTAGAGACCATTGACGGACAAAAGCTCCCCCGACCATGGAACATCGAGCATTTAAAAAAGTACCACAAGTAGATGTAACAAACGGACATGTTCATTCTTAAAGTCAATAAAAAGAATCATTCCTCTAATGAATTATTCCTCCGGTATCTTTGTGTAAGCAGGTCTAGCGAGTCCGAAGGCATAAAAAAGCTAAGTAACAAAATTCCGCCTTGACGGATGTAAAGTTCTTGACGATACCCCCAAAGGGTGTAAGGCACAAAAAAAAAAAAAAGCTCAGTAGTAAGATTCCGTCTTGATGGATGTAAGTTCTTGATGATACCTCCAACGGGTATAAGACATATAAAGGCTAAGTGATAAAATTCCGCCAAGACGGATGTAAATCATCGACGAAGTCTAAAGTGATAAGATTCCTTAAATGGATGTAAGTCACCAAAAAATGGCCAAGTGACAAGATTCTCGCCTTGACGGATGTAAGCCACTAACGAAGCCATAAAAGCAGCAAATGTCCCTAGAACAAGTGTGTTGACGAAGACGCAATCCTTAAGCCTGGGCAAATGGCAAAGTCCCGCTTGATGCGGACTCGGATATCTTGACGAATCCGCAAGAAAAAGGATAAAGAGAAAAAGAAGAGGGACAAGAACCTTGCAACAAATCAAAACAAAACTTAGGCTATATTCAAGCCCTCCTTAAGGATAGAGAGTGATAAACAAATCACCGACAACTTGACTAAGAAATTTGTGCTAAGTATAAGGTACGGACGAACTTAAACATTACAAGCACAAGCATAGTCGTAAGCACAAGCATAGTCATAAAAACAGGTAAGCACAAAATCATAAAAAGCCCAAAAACAGCGGACAATTATCCTTGTTCTTCCTACAAACCCATAAAACACGGGGCCAAGAAGCATTGTTCTCAAAATATATTAAAAAAAAAAAATACATCACCAAAAAGCCCAAAACATAAAGGGCATACATAACAAATAAATTTTCCTAAGTATCGGTCCGGGTGTCGGTTGGAGCGTCAGGAAGGGGATCGTTAGCGTCAAGAGCGTCACCAAAGCAACAGGAGCGTCATTAGCACCGGGGACATCACCTTTAGGGGCCGATGACTGGGCAGCCTCGTCAACCGCCATCTCTTGATCTACCATTTCTAGATCTAGGTTCGGCAGATCAACTCCGGTAGGATGTTTGACGAGGTACCTACGCAGGAGCTCGAAGCCCTTGAAGTACCAGCTAAAGAGCTCTATGCAAAGTACTCCGCTTGTTCTTTGGAAGGCTTCGGCTGCACCTAGCAGCGATCGTCTTTAGCTTCTCCTTTGCCCACTGTGTAGCTGGTCGTCCTTCTCCAGGTTCAGGTGACGCTCAACCCTAAGATCGACATTCAAGGCCTTGACCTTCTCCTTCAAAGCGGCAGCCTCGTCCATAGATTCTATTAGATCCTTCTTCAGCGTGGAGTTCTCCTTCTCCAAGGCTTCCATCCCGGACGCTAAAGAAGCCACCTTAGCCTCTTGAGTGAGACACTCAGAAGCATGGTGAAGGCTCTCCCCCAACACCTGACAAAGTAAATTGAGTGCGTCAGTTAAAAAAAAAAAAAAAACAAAGGGTGGGGAAATTTATGTGAAAGGAGACCAAGGAAAATGCAGAAGTGGTTTTACCCGCACGATCTTATGCACATGCTAGCTCGCAACCACATTGAGAGGCACTCCAGAAAAGACCTTAAGGTCCTCGGCCTTTACAACGTTATGTGCCCGCTCCACGGCCACACCCTCATCATCCCAGACGGACGAACCCACTTTCTCCTTCTCCTTCTCTTTAGCCGACAAACACCGCCTTTTTGATGACGGGGTGGGGATCTCCTCAACTGAAGTAGCCGGTGAGGCCACTCGTAGGCTTTCAACTCCCGAGACGATGGGAGTGGCGTCTGTAGAAGGGAGGACGAACGGACCCTTCCCCGTGATGCAAACCCCCTTTTTGCCAATGTTCGATAAAGGTTCGTCCTTCTTGGACCTCATCTTAGCGTACATATCTTTGTTGAACTTGGTCGTCATCTCTATAAAAATTAAAAAAAAAAAAAAAAAAAAAAAAGAAACTAAGAAATCCAAAATGCACACGTAAAGATCAACACCGACGAGGTAAACACTTACTCTTCTTCTCCTCAATGTTAATCTTTGCGCAAGACGTAAGGAGATGGGTCCGGGCCTAAGTAGTAGAAAGCAAGCATCTGTGGGTCCACGAGATCGTCCCAACTCTCAATCGACTTGGCGTGTTCTATCGCCTTCTCAATACGACCTTGGTACTTGCTCTTCAATTTGGGGCGTCTTTTAACTACAAAGAAAAGTGAACAAGGGGTTAGGGACAACCAAATATGCAAAACGAAAATTAACAGACGAGGAGATACATGGACGCACCTAAGTTTGGGGTTCCCCACCGACGAAGTAACCTTGGGATATCACCCCAAGCCTCGCTAGAAGGGGTCTCAAAATCGTCCCCGGACACGAAAAAGAAACGTCACTTCAAAGACTGAATAACGAGGCTAAACCCTTAATGATTCTAGTCCTCTTCGTCCAAGGGACTAGTTCATAATACCCATACTCTTTCGATTCCTTTAAGTGGTAAAGGTGGACGAGCTCACTCACTTTGATCATATCCTCGTTGGCGACCAACCATATCTCCATACAGTTGATCACTATCCTCCACGAATTAGGCATGAGTTGCCCGGGGGCAATGCTAAAATAACCCAAGAGCTCTATCACCAAAGGATGGACGGGTAGCCTAAGCCCAGAAGTGAAAGTAGCCTCATAGAAGCATACTTCACTAGGAAAGAAGTGGCAGGCCCGATCCTCAGGACCAGGCCGACAAACGCGGACTCGCACAGAAATCGAAACCCGTCCCTGAACCTAGCCACGGTGTCAGCATCCAACCCACACTCTTTGTTAAGGGCATAAAAAGCCCTAACGACAAGGGATTGAAACGGCCGATCGCCCTCAACCGGGTCGTCGCTAGACGACAACCCTTGATGTCTAGTTCGCTGGATCTCACCTCCGACATCCTCCTCGTTTCTCCCTCAAACCAAGCTAATGACTAGCATAAGATTGGAGATAGTTCCCCTAAAACTACACTCAACCCTGACCTTCAAAAGATAGTCCCCAATCAAAGGGAAAAAGTCACCGGAAACACCCAAAGCCGCCCCTAAGCGAGCGAAAAAGAAAGAGACCGAGGGGCAAGCTACCCAAACCTTAGAAGAACTAACCATGAAAAGGGTACACAATCCTAAAAACCCAAATATCAAACACAAAAACAAAAGAAGCAAAAGACAAGGGAAAAATCGGGAACTCATAAAGAGACCGTTAAGAAAAAGGATTTGAAGGAGAATAAAAGAATAGCGTACCTTGAAAAGCGAAGCGGTCGAAGCCGAAAAAATTCGGAAAGAAGCGTTGCCGGAGTAAGGTTGAAGTCGCCGAAGCAAAATCGGAGTAATCGCAGAAGTAAGCAAGTAAGATAACACTCGGAGCAAAAATCACAAGAACGGAAAAAGAAAAGTTTTGAAACCAAAAATCCAAGGAAACGAAAAGTAGCAAAAAACCCAAGAGTCATGCCATCAACGCCTTCAATCAAGACGCCACGCGGGCCACGTTTGCATCGCACCGCCATCGCGGCGTTAAATTCGGAGCAGAACCCCAAGCGTCACAGATAACTCAGGAAAAACCTTTCACCTTCTGTGGCCCTCATGACACGTCACCGACGACCCACGTAACCTGGAGGGCAGGCGATGGGAGTGGCGAGAATGTATTACCTTAACGAAGCCAACACTAATGACGAGGTCATCCCTAGCGACGAGGAAATCAACCATCAGCGATGAGGGAAGGAAAGTCATTCAATGATGCCGACTAATAGCCTGGGCAGTTATGAAACTAGCAAAACCGACCATTGAGAGCCTAATAAAAGCCCCATAATTGGGCTGGAGGCGTTACTAAGAGAGGCATTAACACTCCAACGGCTAGCAACCAAAATCACATATATAAAGCCCTTGCATTGGCAAAAAGACAAGGTACACATATTGATATTCTAAGAAAATACCTATTGCTTTTCTAGTTTGGCAAATTGCTTTTCTGTTCTAACTTTAGCATCGGAGGCGTTGTGGCGGCGGGCACCACACCGATGACCTTTCATAAGGGATACATTGGTCTTGACGGAGAGTTCCATTTGCCCATTTCGACCGACGAGTTCACACTTCATCAAATACTATATTGGGTCCAAACTCAAAAGGATTCCTTCCATAGTAGCCTCCAGTCCACCCTTTGACGAAATCACCAAAAAAATATAACAATGTAAATGGCATTACAAATATTACCAAAAAGGGCCGGCTCCAAAACAAAGAAAATAGCCAAGCAATTTGACACAATAAATAACCTTCATTATTGATAACATAATTTTGTTAAGCAGCATTTGAGATACTGTACAGGTACAGGCCATCTAAAATTATAACATCAATTTTTTCCTGGTTTTGAACACTACATTTATACCGCACCTAGTGCCCGTCAAACTTTGCACATTTACTAGTCAAATTGTGTCACTGAACACTTCAATCCAACAAATTTATTCCCTCCAATACTGCATAAGCTCAAACCACTGTCTCAGTAAGTCAGAAAGGGTTCTAGGAAGTGCTTCAATGTTCCTTAACACAATGTAATATGGGAAGGGAAAGGAATCCATATACTTTGAAAATTTAATGCTTCCACCCTCAAAGGATGCTTCCTTGACGTCCGTGATCGACTCTTGCAGACTATCTAGAAGTAGAAATGCAACCATACGCTTCCGACTCAATGCATCTCTAACACAGCGCTTCAAGTTTTGCTTCTCATGGAACCGACCATCTGCAATGATCAAGACAAGCTGTTGTAATGGGTTCTGTCCAGATGGAAGTCGCGCCTTCGCCACAGCTACATCCAACATGTTGTTCAAATACGTCAACAGATCAACCACCGGTTCATCCGCAATGGTATTCTCTTGTTTGAATGTCAAGCTGGAGATCATCTTGATCCCAGCCTCTCCAGTAAACGACTGATCAAAATCATGCAGTAACCTAACGTTCCCCTTCTTTCCAAAGCTTGTAACAGCCAAGTTTCCCATTTCCAGTTGAGACATGGCACGACAAAAAGTTACTAGAGCCTCAATGGCAACATCACCACAGCAACTCTCAGACATACTACGGGAATCATCCACAGCAATAACAACTTGATAATCACGTTTGTTAGGTCGGGTCCGCCTCAGCCATATCTTATCTTTCCTGTAATGACTTGCAATGTATGGAATTACCTTCTTCATGTTAATAAGCTTACCAGTTTTATAATCCCCTTGGAGCTTGCTGGCAAGAGTGGGCTCTAACACAAGACGCAATTGCTCCGCCAATTCCTGGGATAACCTTGTCGTCTGCAGTTCATATCTCCTCCAAAGAGCAGTAGCATTATTGTTCACATCATTGGAAACTTCCTCAGGATCTTGGGCCTTTCCCAGCTCATCATCAACAGAAAGTTTGCTGAATTAATGTATGCCTTCACTCAAGTAAGACTTCTTGACAGAGACCAAACTCTCTGAAAGGCTTCCAGGATTATCATCATCAAGACTTTGAACCTCTTCAGATCCATCGTTAGGTGAATTCTCCAAATCTGTGAGCTGCATATGCTCTTCAATCTTACTTCTTTGGATTGAGGCAGAGCTCTTGAGAGGGGGTACTTCAGAATTTTGCTTCTCAATCTCCGTATCTTCATCCGGCATTTTTCATTGACATTTCTGTCAACCTGCTCAGATGTTGCAGGTCCCAAGGCCTGTGCCGTCCCTTTCTCATATTCGGATACAAATCCATATTCATCTTCATTTGCATCCTCAATCTCACCTTGTGACTCTGTATTGTCTGCCTGAAGATCAACACACTTTTGACTCTTTCTTTCCACTCTTCAAGTGCATCCCCAACATTCCGGTAAGGATTAGTTTGGGTTTTTTGAGTAGATGAAGGTTCATGTTGAGGTAACTGACTTTTTGATTGGTCGTTAGTGAATCTCCCACTATTTGATGAGACAGCCACCTCAATATCATATCCATTTCAGTAGTATTAGTGGAAGGTAAGCCCTTTAAAGGAGCAAAGTCATTTTGAGCATCATTGCCACTAGACCATTTTGATTGTGGTGCTATATTTCTTAAATCTGGTGCCTGGGAGTCACCTTTTGGTTGTGTTGCAGATTCTGCATTGGGCACATGATCAGAAATAAGATCAGAAATTCCTGGCTTGAACATATCATTACTTGGTTTGGTTAAATTCTTCTCAACATTCTCTTCATGATCTCTACCAGGATCATCCCTTTCAGGACTTCCACCCACTTGTTCTGCCTCTGCCTCTCCCATAGTTTCATCTGTTGCATTTGTATTTTCTTCCTCGCAGTTTCCCTTCTCATCAGACTCCTCATTCTCCACAGGATCTGCGCCCTCCACAGAATCTGCAACCTCCTTTCATCTGTGTCCATATCTTCATCAGAACACTGATTTGACTCATCAGGATTTAACCCTGTGGGATCAGCAAATGCTTCTTCTTTGTCCAGTTTCATGTCTTCTATGTTCTCTCTGTCAGCAAGATTGTCCTCACCTCCAATCTCATCATCTTGTTTGTCAAGTTCATCAGAATTAAGCTTTCCAGGTTCATCAGCATTAAGCGCTCCAGGTTCATCAGTAGTAGCAGCACTATCTTCCTTGGCCCTAAGCTCCCTAGAGCTTGTATCTCTATCCCTAACAGAAGACCCTGATTCATACTTCTCATTTGAATTACTAGGTGGTTCATCTTCATCCTTACCCCGAAGTTTCTCATCAACTGCTTCACTGTTAGCACCGGTTTCCCCCATTGCAGACTCTAACTGCTCCTCCTCTCTATCATCATCATTGTTATCTTCTGCAGAGTCCTCACTAACGCTCTGTGCATTGGCTGCAAAATCCTGTTCCATCCCAATCCCCTTCTCATTCTTATTCGGGACTTCATTTGAGGCATCTTGCTCTTCACTTGGCTGTAGAAACATTTAATGGAAAAGAATGAGACAGTCGAAGCATTAATGAAATAGAAAGAAAAAGGCATTAATACCAAGTTATGCAAACTCAATATGTTTCAATGCTGTACCTTAAGTTGTGGGGATTGTGATGATCATGTCTAGTTGTCTCTGTAATTTGATTCCAAAATAGCTAAATTCTGAATTAATATATAACAATGCTAGGAACCAAAAAAAAAAAAAAAAAAGAAGATTACAAAAAAAGCAACTTATAAAAGTCAATTTGTCTCCTTCTAGTCCTGTATAATTATCTCATATTTTCAATTTAAGATAAAATTATCTTAACTCCAATGCAATATAGCAATTAGGCCTTGAATTCTTCAAAAATACTAGTAATTGAACTATTCCATGTACTGATTTATTGTAATTTTTTTTTTTTAACCCATAATCTTTTTCCTTATAAAAGCAAACCTGGATTTTCTGGAGAAACGAAACTTATGGATCACAAATTTATTGGGCCATTATCTAGTTTTAGGTATATTGATAAAACTCAACAAACAATTTTAACCAATCTTTGTGTGCTTCTCTTGGTTTAATCTGGTGTAGATCGCCCTAAATCGGGGGCTTGTTTATTCTATGTCGTAGGTGAGCTTGGTAGGGTGCTTGGTGGCCCATTGATGGCTGTAGTACTGGGCCCAGTCTGTTTAACTGGGCCTACATTGTTAGGCTTACTCCAATTAGACCCTTTCGGTGTGCCCATCTTGGGCTTGAGCAATTTTCCTCATTCGAATTTAATTCAATTTAAAATACAGTCTGCAATTCACATTTAAAAATAAAAAATATAAAAAATTAGCCATATAATAATATCTAACTTTAACGTTTAGGTTTAAAGTATGATAAAACATGGGCAACCATCCACATTGATACATATTAATTTTATTAAAAAGAAAAGTATATTAAAATTTACAAAAGTTAATACCTTAGTTTCAGGAAAAATTATTAGATATTCTGGAGTACAATAAAGCGGTGCTCCATTTAGGACAAAAAGACCTTCATTTCCTCTAAAAATTCTTTTATTTTCAGTTTTGGTCCTGCCCTTTATTTTATTTTTGTTCACTCTCTACCGCTTTATGAGCACTAAATCATCGTACTCCTAGAGTACCTAACAATCACTTGGGTATGAGTTTTTCAAACCATGAAAGTGTTTTTGACACATGGAAGGAGAGGAGAGTAGAGAGTATGAGAGAAAAGTAGAAGAGGTGATAGGAGAATGGTAATCGATTCCCCTTGTTTGGATGTTCTAAGAACTAAGTAAGGGAAGGGTAATAGATTTACATACCCTTTATTTTAATGACATACAAATTAAAATAGGAAGTAGTGGAAATATTGAGATATTATATAAATCAAAAAGTATACCCCTTTCATTACGTGGAACACTCCCTTCCCTCCAATTTAGAAGAAGTAATAAAAATAAAGGGTTTGGCCCAGAGAATTGAAATTCAAATAACATCTTGTGATATTTCTAATAGGAACATTTAAGATTCAAATATTTACTCCTACAATTATTGAATTAAAAGAAAGGTTTTGGACTTGTATCTTACCCCCTCTGAATCTCTTCAAAGCTATTCGACTCCCTTGAAGAAAAAAAGGTTAAAACATGGTTAATTAGACTCCCTTCCGTCTGTACTACCCTCTCTTCCTCCAATCTAAACACATATTATTAGGATTTGAATCTTAGACTACGGAAAAGGATGTAGGGAAGTTTCAGACTAGGATTCCAAGGTGTGGTTCTCAACTCATTGTTTTACCTGTTGGAAATTGAAATACTTTTAAATGACCTTGAAGTATGATGGTTTGAGTAAACACTTGGCACAAAGTTCAAATACGTATAATCTTATTGGAATGATATTACATAATTTAGAGTGTAATTAAAATTTAACTTGTCTTTTATTTGAGTTTTTCACATATATTTATAGATGACTTTTAGTTGCTTACAAGAGAATAGAGAAGATGCAATTACTTTTGTTAAAGTAGAAGAAAAGATTTCATACATTAATCTCTTTCCTTCTTTACGTAGAATTTTGTAAAATACAATTAAATACATATCATCATGATTTGAATTTTTATTCCATCAAGAAGCACAAAGAAAAGAGATACAAAAAGAAAAGAAACGACCCGGGATTGAGAGTATCCAATACATTTGGATACCAATCTGGTAATAATCATGTTTGCCCAACTTGTATAACCTTTAGTAACTTTCGTGTTTTCTTTACCACCCAAGCCACAAAGCGAACTGTGTGAATCAAAAGAACCACAGCCATCATAGTAAGAAAACAAAAAGCTGGCATAACCATGACAGCTCCAGTTGATGTATAAAGATTATTGGTTGGAACAATGACAGCTCCAGGTGGTGCATAATTCTTATTGGTTGGGTCCACTAGATCATTCACATTTGTTTGCCCTTACACCACCCGTGTTGGGTTACACGTGTGAATGAAATCCCACATTGAATAAATATGAGAAAAATAAGTGGTTAATATAACATAATTGAGCACATACCCATTGGGCTTAGGCCTTTTGGGTTAAAGTGTGTCTCTATATGTTATATTAATTACTCAAGGAAGCTCCCCAAAGTATTTATTTTCCCAAGGTGTTTTATTTTCCCAACAACCCGGTGGGCTAATTGCTGGTTGGAAAGTAATAGTTGTGATTACCGTAGCAACCACCATTCTCGCACCATGCGTTTCTTCAATCCAATCACCTTTATATTTCAAGAACTCTTGATTTCGCCTCTTTTTACTTGGCTGTGCTAGTTTTGCTGATTCATGGTTATAAACTACATTTATTGACGGTGGTGAGAGATTATCCTGTGTATTTCCTCCTTCAAGACCGGCATCCATTAAAATGTTTCTAATAATAAGGCTTTTGAAATCTGTTGGACCATGCTCTAAGAATTTAAAAGCTGAAAAACTCATCCAGTTTAGGCCTTTTGGATTAAAGTTTATCTCTATATGTTATATTAATTACTCAAGAAAGCTCTCCAAGGTGTTTATTTTTCCAACAACCCGGTGGGCTAATTGCTGGTTGGAAAGTAATAGTTGTGATTACCGTAGCAACCACCATTACTGCACCATGCGTTTCTTCAATCCAATCACCTTTATATTTCAAGAACTCTAGCCAGTTTCGCCTCTTTTTACTTGGTTGTGCTAGTTTTGCTGATTCATGGTTATCAACTACGATTATTGACGGTGGTGAGAGATTATCCTGTGTATTTCCTCCTTCAAGACCGGCATCCATTAAAATGTTTCTAATAATAAGGCTTTTGAAATTTGTTGGACCATGCTCTAAGAATTTAAAAGCTGAAAAACTCATCCAGTTTAGGCCTTTTGGATTAAAGTGTATCTCTATATGTTATATTAATTACTCAAGAAAGCTCCCCAAGGTGTTTATTTTTCCAACAACCCGATGGGCTAATTGCTGGTTTGAAAGTAATAGTTGTGATTACCATAGCAACCACCATTAATGCACCACACGTTTCTTCAATCCAATCACCTTTATATTTCAAGAACTCTAGCCAGTTTCGCCTCTTTTTACTTGGCTGTGCTAGTTTTGCTGATTCATGGTTATCAACTATAGTTATTGACGGTGGTGGGAGATTATCCTGTGTATTTCCTCTTTCAAGACCGGCATCCATTAAAATGTTTCTAATAATGAGGCTTTTGAAATCTGTTGGACTATGCTCTAAGAATTTAGAAGATGAAAAACCCATCCAGTTCAAGGCATTTGCACCTTCTTTTACTTTAGACACTGAAAGCAAGTAGTTTACTGTCTGCAAAAACTTATAGCATTAGAAATTGAATAATTTTTTTCATAAGAAGCACAAGATGAAATGCTACATAAACCAATAGTTTCTCCAATTTGGTATTAATTCATAACACTTATACTTGGTTAGTGAAAAACTAGATGTCATGAGTTATGCATCAGACTTTAAAAATTAGAGTTTTGAAAAACTAGGTTTTAATTTGTTACTACGCTTTTTCTTCCCTCCTCCAACCAAGAAAACTATAGGAAGATAACTCCATTTGAGCCTTAAGGGTTACATTTATTCCTCTATACAAACAGAATTTTTCAAGTGAAAATTCACCTTATTATTACTTTTTTTATTGTATTTGAATTCCATTTTGTATTCTTCTCACTTGTTCGGATCTTGAGTTTTTAATACTAAATGTTGAGACACCACTTTGAATCTAAAAGTTTCAAGATAATAGGTTTGAATCCATTAATTAATCTTATTTCGATCACTCAACCTTGGCATTACTATCTAATATGAAATTTTACTACTAGACCAATCACATATATGTATATGCCAATTATTATAACTAACGACATTAATATTCTAATGTCACCAGAAATCCAGAAAGAAAAAACAATGCATAGAAGCAATCTACTTGACTTCCAGTTTGAGCTACTTGACAAAACATATGTATATTATTCTACATAAATAATGCAAGAAATAAATTAAAACATACCTCAATTTGCTTTAGCATCACAGCATAATGCAATATGGTGTTACCGCCTTCGTGGTCCTGGGAATTGAGAAATTCCCCATCATCGCTCACAGATTCTACCAATAGTTTTAGAACTTCCAATTGGTTGTATTTAACACATAAGTGCAAAACAGTCTTTTCCCCCATCAAGCATAACTCTAGTTAAGTTAGGCTGTGCTACAATCAACTCCGTTACAACCTCAACTCGACCTCTAATGGTTGCATAGTGTAAAGGAATTCTATCATCTTGATCACGAATTAAGCATGCGTTGTCATTTACATGTAATAGTGCTCGATTTGTGTGTGGCCGGTGGCCCTCAGCGGAAGCTAAATGAAGGGGGCAGCGTTTTAGGGAGTCCAACTCGCTAGCAAGTTGGGGTTTTAGATCTAAGAGAGCTCTACTAAAATCAAGATGGCCAACTAAAGCGGATATGTGTAACGGAGTTTCGCCCAAATTAGTCAACGAAATTTTATTAAGGAGGCATGGGTCTTATGGATCAAACTATTCAATGTGGTTGTACAGCCACTCATTGATGCACTGTAGAGTTCTGTTATATCATCTTCTTCATGCCTTAGGTCCATTCTCTCTCTCTCTCTCTCTCTCTCTGGGTGGGGGGCGTATATGCGTGTCCTATCATCTACGTGATTAAAAGATAGATGTGAATATAAATAGATGCATGTAGTTATGTAGTTGAGTTATACGGTATGGCAATTCTGTGTCTGTGTCAAATGTACAATCAATTGACGACGCAGGCATTAATGAAACTTTCTATTGGAGTTTCTTGAAAGGAAAAGTATTTTGTTACAAACTGCGTGGTGTTGACAACCAAAGCAGGTTAGACGACTTTTAGCTTTGTTCATATTTTACATTATAAATTCGTTGCCCAGAAGTTGACCAATTCACATGTATGACAATTCTGCGTCAAATATACACAAGCAATTGACGACGTAGGCATTAATGAAATTTCCTGCTGGAGTTTCCTTATAGGGAAAGTAGTGGGTTATATACCGCGAGGTGTTGACCAAAAAAGCAGGTTAAACGACTTTTTAAATTTGATCATATTTTACATGGATTCATTTCCCAGAATATGCATGGGAGAGGCTTAATTGATGGAGATTGTTTACCTGCTTCCGACGACGTGCATAGGATCATGCATATCCTACTTAAGTAAACTCAAAAGATCTTCACAGGCCGAAAGACCATATCCTATAGTTAGAAAAACCGTAGGATCATATCCTATAGTTAGACAAACGATAGGATCATATATATCCTAAACCTAATAAATTAGAAGCATTCAAGCACCATGCACTAAATTTTACATCTACTTTATATGAGCATTTGATTAATAATTAACATTCATAGGAGTATCATTTTAATAAGGCTAAAATGTAAACTACAGCCATTAAATATGGCATATTTGAATTTTACACCCTAAAATTCAAGTATATTCTAATTAACAGTCTCTCTGTTAAAAAAAATCCAAGTTGGCTATTAAGTGTCACTCAATTGGCCATAAGGACTAGTTCATCCAATTAAATTAAGCCATTTGGACCATTTAATTAAATAACAAAAAAAAATTTAAAATATCTAAAATCTAATAAAATAAAATAATTTAATATAAATAGCTCTTTGTTCTTCCCCAAATTTATTGCTCTTTTTTATTTTTCTTCTCAATAACAACCACAATTTGAATATGTTTGGGTTTTTTGGAATGGGTTATAACGGATGAGTTTGCTAGGTTAATTTGCCCATGTTGCTCAAGATGATGGGTTTGAGAAATTTTGGGTTAATTTGTTGAATTTTAGGGTTTGCAAATTTTCTGAGATTTTATAGGATTTTCGATGGATCTCGGTTAATTTTTTGAAACTTGGTTTGTGTTCGTTGGTTCAAAATTTTATGTGTTTGATTTATTTGTTTTTGGTTTTGTTTATTGTGTTCATCGCATTTGTATTTAATTTCTTTGGGTTGTTCATTGAAGTTTGATTTTTCTAGGTATATTCATCTACATTCACCGTTTAGTTGAAAGGTAAAATAATAGTAATAATAGTAATTATTATTGTAAGGACTCAATTCGTAACGACCCCAAGATAATATTGGGCTCATACGTAAAGAGAGCCCAAACAATATCATTTGTAGAGCGTGGGTTTGAAAAGCTAGGTTTTGGTCCTTTGGACGGTAGTTCAGTTGGCTCGATCGAATCTCGTCCGAGGAGTCCGGGAGCTCTATGCTCTTATTATTCTCCTCGTTTCTAGGACACCAAGGCTGGGAGGACGAGTTGTCCCCCACCCCCCTCTCACACCGCCTTTCTTATCCTTTTATACGGCCATTTATCCTCTCACCAGCGTCACGTATAAGCTCACTTTCCTAGGATTTAAGACTGTCCTATCAGCCCATACTTAGAATGGTTGGGGTGGTTGTAAAAACGAAGAGTATGGCTCACGGTGCGAGTATTGAATGGCGTGAATGACTTTCCCTTTGTCCTTGGTCGTTATACTATCCAGCGTCTCCTTCTCTATCGACATAGATATTTTAGATTTTTTTCCTAAAACTGTTCCTATACCGTTTTTGCCCTTTCTTCCGGGGGACCTCGGATATGCCGATGTGAGAATCATCCTCGGCTACACCCTTCGTCGGTTCAGGCCTTGGGCCCCAATATAAAAATGGGCCAGGGTCACAAATTATTGGGCCCCACAATAGCCCCTTAAAATCCTGTTTGTCCGACCTCTTGGTGAGAGAGGAGGGTTTTGATGATGCCAAGCCTTTATTATGGTTCGCTTAGCTCTACCATTCATTAATGTTGGCGTCTCTTCATCCGCTTAGGAGTGCGCCGGGTTACGAGACATTCTTCTAGATTTACACACGATGCGCTCCCGTCGTTTGATGTACGAGGCGCGTCTTTAATAAATTTTCTTTACGAGGCCAATCAAATCGGCGATTCTGAGATGACATTGGGGAGTTGTTGAGACGCTACCTTACTTGCAAATCTCCTTGGAGATATGTACGGATTAAATGCCACTGAATTCACCTTCCATATAAGAAGCTAAACAAGAGGATATTCCCTTCGCGTATAGACTCTTTAACCTTCCTAAAGCCTCAACCCTCAAGTTGTGCTCTAAGTCTTCCTTATCAACATAGCCACGACTTATAGTGTGACACATTTAAAGTAGAAATGGGGATGAAAAGATCACATCATTCTCGGAAGCGTTATGTCCCTCCGAAGCTTAAGATGGCTTGGTCGGGACAAGGATGGCAGAGACTCAAGATACCTCTCATCCTCCCTTCAGCCAAAATCCGAAACTGGGGCTCGTCGCGTCAAACTTTTGGTGCGACCGATCTGGGGTCACTCATTATCAATACCAGCCGCTCTCTCATGAGCATAGCTAACATGGCACCAACGTGTTAGGAGTCGGGATCGACGCAGGGACAAAATATCCCTACTTCTTCCTTCCTTCCTTCCTTCACTAGTGCCTCCTTTTGCCTCCCCTTCTTCTTCTTTCCCATCACCAGATCCATCCTGGTGCTTTTCCTTCTTCCTCTTCTTCTCCTCTTCCACCAAGGGAGGTCCTCCTCTTAATATGGGTGCTACTGGGGCAGAATTTGGAAAGACTTCGGAGCAGAGCTTAAAAAGACTTCTGGCTGTTTGTTTGTCTTGTTGTTTTTTTTTTTTTTTTTTTTTTTTTTTTTATTGTTTTTGTAATTCGTTTTCTATATAGGCTTGTTTAAGCCCTTCATTGTATCTGTTGTAATACCTCTTTATATTAATAAAAGTCATCATTGCTTTACTTCGTATATTCTACCTCTTCTTGTTGAAATGGTTATGTCGTGAATAGACGTACTACCGTATGATTTTTTTTTTTTTTTTTTTTTATCTTTACATTCGAACGACGCTTATGGTCAAAATCCCGATTAATAAAAAGACCTTGCCCTGTGCTTATTGAAACTATCCAAAGCATAATAATGCTGATTTGAACAAATGATATTTAGGGTAGAAACCCTTACTAAGAAAAAGAAAAAGATATTATGATGAGCTTATTAGAGCATGCGGCATAATAACGCCAACTTGAGAAAACAATACTTAGGGCCGAAATCCCTTATCAAGAAAAAGATGTTATTATGAACTTATTGGAGCTATCGTGTACAATAAGACCGACTTGAAAATGGGTTGTACACCCCAAACTTGAATGAGATGATGGCGAATGCTCGGTGCCGTGTAGGAAGTAATCATCCGAGGATATATAACCCAAAATGAACAGCCCCTGCATGTCGTTGAGAAATAAGGCGTTTCGCCATCTGCCTAATGACCTTCATAGCCTTAGCCTTTTTCGGTATCTGGTCCGAGGACCGAGCGACTTAGAATTCTTCCTAAGTAGCTGACTTTTCCATAGGTTTGAGTCCGAGGACCATGCAATACCTTAGTTCTATCCAAAACTTGATTTTTTAAGTAGTTGGTTTCCCCACAGGTTTGAGTCCGAAGACCATGCAATACCTTGGTTCTGTCCAAAACTTGATTTTTTAAGTAGTTGGTTTCCCCATAGGTTTGAGTCCGAGGACCATGCAATACCTTGGTTCTGTCCAAAACTTGATTTTTAAGTAGTTGGTTTCCCCATAGGTTTGAGTCCGAGGACCATGCAATACCTTGGTTTTGTCCAAAACTTGATTTTTAAGTAGTTGGGGGAATTAACCCCTCGGCTATGGCGTGGGACCTTGGTTTAGGGGGATTAGCTCCTCGGCCAAGCCCTTAGAACCATCCATGTTGCTGATGCTACGAAGCGTAGCCCCTAGTAAAGGAACGTAGCCCCTAGTGGAACTTTAAGCTAGAACACTACAACTGGCTGTTGGAAATGACAAGGGGACTGTCTCAATCTACCACCTATGCCAACACACGAGCCTTCCCCACAGACGGCGCCAATTGTAAGGACTCGATTTCAGAACGACCCCAAGATAATATTGGGCTCGTGACGTAAAGAGGGCCTAAACAATATCATTTGTAGAGCGTGGGTTTGAAAGGCTAGGTTTTGGTCACCGGACGGTAGTTTGGGTTGGCTCGGTCGCGAATCTCGTCCAAGGAGTCCGGGAGCTCTATGCTCTTATTATTCTCCTCGTTTCTAGGACACCATGGCTGGGAGGACGAGTTGTCCCCCCTCTCTCACACTGTCTTTCTTATCCTTTTATACGGGCATTTATCCTCTCACCAGCGCCCACGTATAAGCTCACTTTCCTAGGATTTAAGACTGTCCCTATCACCCCATACCTAGAGTGGTTGGGGGTGGTTGGAAAAAGTCAAGAGTATGGCTGTCAAAAAGTGAGTATTGAATGGCAGTAATGGCGGCTTTCCCTTTGTCCTTGGTCGTTATACTATCTAGCATCTCCTTCTCTATCGACATAGATATTTTAAATTTTTTTCCCAAACTGTTCCTATACCGTTTTTGCCCTTTCTTCCAGGGGGACCTCGGATATGCCGATGTGAGAATCATCCTCGACTGTGTCTCAAGACTGTTTGGACTTTTATTACCCATCCTCGGCTACACCCTTCCTCAGCTCGGGCCTTGAGCCCCAATGTAAAAATGGGTCGGGGTCATAAATTATTGAGCCCCACAATTATTATTATCATCAATTTATTTTAAATTTTGAAAGTTTTTTATTTCAATTAACTACATGGAATATTTAAAATAAGTAGCGTGATTTACTTGAACCAAGTAATGGACATGACGGTATACAATACACTTAAATTCAACTAATGCCTCTACTAATGCATATGTTATATAATTTCAAGGCGTAAACTTTAAATTATGAAATTTTAAAGTGTAAAATTCAAAAACTGCACTTGTGTACGTTGGCCTAGTTTACTCGTGTCTTTACATCACGCACGCATCATGCTCTCATAGGGCAAAAGTATTGGGTATATTCCAAGCACACTACAGCATACACTTATTCAGTTATTCTTCCTTATTCGTGCATGGACTTTTTATTATTTAATTCTTCTCCAAGTAACATTCAACGTACAGTTTTAACTTCTACATTTCTATGGACTGCCTTCTTAAAAATTCTCTTCTCCAACAACTAACAAGAAGACCTGACTTGCTAGCCGCCTCTGTTTTCCTTTTCCTACGCAATTACGTTCTCTAATAGGCTGAATTATCAAATTCTTCTAGTATAACCAAAGTTTTGGTCCATAAGGGAGTGAATTTGACACGCCGTTGGATGCAACTTACTGCATATATAACTTGGGTGAAGATATTCCGACTTTTGTGACCATGCCTTCTGAGGTTTGTGTTGATTATGTCTAATTCAATTATCCTCTAACTGATATCAAAATAACTAAAATTTGAATGAATATATAACAATGCTAGGATAAAAAAAAAAAAAAAAAAAAAAAAAAAAAAAAAAAAAAAAAAAAAAAAAAAAAAACTAACCAAAGCAATTTATAAAGTCAATGTACTCACGTGGTCTCTCTCTCTCTCTTTTTTTTGAGAAAAAGAAAAAAAAATAGTTATCCTAATTCTAATGAAATATATTAAAAAAAAAAAAAAAAAAAAAGGTGAAAATGCTATGTTGGTTCTTACATTTTAAGGTTATAGTCAATTTGATCTCTACATTTTCGTAGCATTCAATTTTATTCTTGTTATTTTTAAGTTGCAATCAATTTAGTTTCTATCATTAATTCACTAACAAAAATACTTACATGGCAAATGGTATGCACGGTTGGCATATTTAAAGCTGACATGGATACTAAAATGATAATAGAAATGCCACATCAGCATTTGAACATGAATACATATTTGGGACCACAAATCTCCATAAATCCAAATCAATTTTTTGAGTGATTTTCATTTCAGTAAAAACTATAAACTTTATTTAGATAAAAATAATAATAAAAAAAGAAGAAAAAGAAAAGAAAGAAAGAATTTTTTTTTTTTTTTTTTAAAGTTTCTAAACTATTGTATTTTGATGTTGTGATCACCGTCATGTGACATTCTTGGAATTATTATTATTATTATTATTATTATTATTATTATTATGTGTTTGGTGCGCAGTGAAACACGTGACATTCTTCACATGTTTTTAAAGGAAAATGAAATAAGAAATATAAAACCCTTTTTATTTGATTGGCTTAATGGATACGGAAAACTAACATGTGTTTCATTATGGATAAGTTTGAGGGAATAGTTACACTATAGAAAGAAGGGGGCCAAAATGACCAAATATCACTGTGTGGCAAAATATATAGGGGTCTACCACTATTTTGAAAAATATATGGATATATCATTGTTTTGGAACTTGAGTTTGCCATGTAAATCTAAGTTCTAGAAAATCGAGTTTTTGAAAAATAGCTTTCAAGTTTGCCATGTTATTTTTTTATGGAACTTAAGTTCTTGAAACTCAAGTTATATAAAAAAATTGGTGGCTATTTTTCATGGAACTTGAGTTTGTCGTGTAGCTTGAGTTTCACGAACTTGAGTTTTAAAAAAATGATAGATCTTTACATATTTTGCCAAATAATGGTATTTGGTCATTTTGACTAGAAGAAGTGAGGTGTCCATGCACACCCAGTACGTATATCAATCTCTACTATTACTAATCAGTAATGAGTAAGGGTAATTCGTGTTTAATTGATTATTTAATGGACAAACTATTATGTTTCGAATTTATTTAAAATATGCAATCAAGTGATAACTTTTATCTCCCTCAAAAAAAAAAAAAAAGGTGATAATTTTTATATAGTGGCAATTTGACCTAAACTTAAATCATTGCAAAATGAGCATAGTACGAAATGACAGTGACAAAATTGATGACAGGTGAAAGTAATAATTTTATATTTTTTTATTAAAAAAATATAATACTAAATTATTTGGATAGGGAAAATCAAATTTATTTTATTGTGGAGCTTATTCAAGAAACTCAGTAGACTTGGTCATGAACTAAACAATTGTAACAAAAAACCCGGCCCACCATAGGATTTTCTTGGCAAATGTTGTTCTATGTGAACCAGCCCACCTTAGGAATTTTGATTAAAACCCGGTCCAAATTGTTTTAGTCTCAAGTTTGGTTTTGACAGGTTTAACACGTGAACCCAGCCGGCCAGCCTTATTACCAAGTGAAAGAATAATAACACATGCATGTTTTGCTGGAATTTGTAATTTGAATTTTTCTAGTTTGCAAATTCCGCTCAGAAGTACTGAAGGAATTTTGATTTTTCAATTTCTATCATTGCCAAATTTAGATTAAAAAAAAATTATAATCCATATTAAATAAAATTTAGGACTAATTACCATTTTGGCCCATTGATGGTTAGTAAGGTTCTTGATGGCCCATTGATGGTTGTAGTATTGGGCCCGGACTGCCCATCTTGGGCTTGTGCAATTTTCCTCATTCGAATGTAATTTAATTTTAATACAGTCTGCACTTCATATTAAAAAAAAAAAAAAAAAAAAAAAAAAATCTAACTTTAACGTTTAGGTTTAAAGCATGATAAAATTTGGGCTACCATCCACATTGATGCATATTATTTTTATTAAAAGAAAATTATTTTAAAATTTACAAAAGTTAGTACCTTAATATAGAGAAAATTATTAGGTATTTTGAAATATAATAAAGTGGTGCTCTTTCTTTTTATATTCATAATGAATTTTATTGGTGAAACCAATGTTATGAATACCGTTTCGGACCCGTTTCGGTTTGTCAGTGGAATGAAATATTTTCATTGGACAATTTCAAAATGACCGTTTCAGGATGTTTGAGTACCTAAAAATAATTTATATATATTCTTGTAGAACATAAAATTGTCAATTCTAATAAATAAATAACTAAATATCAAATAATACTAATCATTTAGTCCTAACTCTTAAGAAGATTTACAAGTCAATAACTAAGGGCCCATTTGGTACATGTGTTTAAAAACTGAAAATTGTTGTTTAAAAATTTTTGTGAAAATACGTATGGGTGAAAAAGTGTATGAAAATTCGTAAAATGTTGTTTAAAAACTGAAAATTATTGTTTGAAAACACTCACCAAACATCCCCTAAATATCAAATAATACAAAATATTTAGTCTTAACTTTTAAGTTTTAAACCTCAATATTTAGTTAATTTAATTATATAAAATAATATTTTTAATTTTCGGTTTTCTCTATTCATTCATTTTCTCTAAACCGATCCCACCACCTGACTGCCATATCTTCATATCTTTTAATTCATTTTTAACTTTTCTTTCTTCTATGTCACACGTGTCCTTGGTCTTCTCTTCCCCTATTTTCATCTTTCTCTTTAAGTCCCATCTATCATCGATCCCAATATTCCCATGGTCCAAACCTCATCACAACCGTATATTCAAAATGTCTTTTTAATTTCTCTCTATACTCTTCTATTCAAAAGTTTCGACTCTCACTTAACCTTCTGTCTCTCTTAAGTCTTATCTCCTCCCTCTCTCAAAGCATTGTTCATCTCCAAGGATTTCTCTTGGTCTCTGCTGCTCTGTAAACACTAATCTCATCTATTAATTTTGTTCTCATCTTCATCGTCATCTTCTTCTTCTTTTTTTTTTTTTCTTTTTCACCGAGGCGGTGAAGCTCATCTTGACTCTTGAGTGATTGAACATGTACCGGCCGAATCTTGAATATCGGCCGGATTTCACCGAAACGAACCGGAATGCCCGAAACACACCGGAATAGGCCGAAATTTTATCCGAGGTGGAATAGGGGGGTGTGTCATTCCGGTTTGAATAGCGGCACGAAATTTTTCGGCCGTTCCGGCCGAAACGGAACGAAATTAATAACAATGGGTGAAACCATCACAAATGTGAGAGAATGTCAAAATAATTAGGTACTTTGGGAATTGGGAGCACAAAATCATTCGTACTCCTAGAGTACTTGATAATTACTTGGTATGAGTTTTTCAAAACCTAAAAGTGTCTTTGATGCATAAAGGGAGAAGAGAATAGAGAGTACGAGAGAAAAGTAAAAGAGATAATAGGAGAATGGCAATCGATTCCCCTTATTTGGATGTTCTAAAATTTAAGGGGAAGGTAATAGATTTACATACTCTTTGTTTCAATGGCATACTGATTAAAATAGGAACTATTGGAAATGTTGAGACATTATATAAATCAAAAAGTATACCCCTTTTGTTAAATTTAAAGAAATGGCTAAAAAAAATAATAATAAAAAAAAAGGTGCCTAGAAAGTGTACTGAGGAAATAAAATTCCGCTTCCTCAAAAAAAAAAGGAAATAAAATTCCGTTGCGTGCGAGACGGAGTTATTCTTTAAAGCCTGATATGGTATCATTTTTCCAATAAAAATCAGAGAGTTACGTCCTAACTAGATTGCCCAGACAGTGAATGCAAACAGGACATTCTAGGGAACATATGCGAAGTGGGTGTTGACCTTGGTGTTTTGTTTACACCAGTTATGAAGATTGAGGTTGAAGAAATCTGGGATGAGCATGTTAGGGGGCAAAGACATCCAAATACTCCTTGCGAACGTACAATCGCGTAGCACATGAATCGGAGTTTCTAGTTTGACACAACGTGGACAGATTTGATTAGTCTGAGGCGAATGGTTGAAAATGATGGATTTGGTAGGAAGTCTATGATTAGCACACTTCCAAAGGAACAACTTAATTTTAGGTGGTAGTTTGAGCATCCAAATCCATGACCAGGTTTCTCGTGCCCCTCCTTGACCTTCATTTCTACTATCCAGAATGAAATGATTTGCAGATTTGACCGAGCAAATGCTAGACTGATGGTTCCAAACCCGAATATCGGTGGGCATATGTGAACGATGCAAGGGCAGCAGCTGTGCAAAAATATACTGAGTTATTATTGAGGGAAGAACCATGCTAAGCGGTGTGAAATCCCATTGTTGATTCGCATCTATCAACCTTGCCACACTATAGGTATATTCATGCGGTAGCAAAGGACCATAAATTAGGCTACCGATTGGACCAGGGGGCCGCGAGTTCCTCACCACCCAACGAAGGCTGCTATGTAATAGATTCCGCCCTCGGATGAGTGCTTTTCAAGAATGTGAGATCGTGGGCGATGAAGTATGGAGGAAATTTTCTGTATGACAGGGTATTTTCATTCCTCCATAATCTCCATGCTTGATTCATAAGGAAAGAATCATTGCGGCTTTAGAGTTTTCGATACCTAGACCCCTCGCTATTTGGATTTAGTAATGGTCTCCCAATTCATGAGATGAATATGCTTTTGAGTAGCCATGTCACCCATAGAAAGCCCCCGATCGATTTATCGATGTTGTCAAGAATACTTCGAGGAAGAATCGACGTTTTGCATGGAATAGTAAGTGGAGTCGGAGAGAGGACAGACTTGATTAGTGTAACCCGACCCGCTTGAGATATAATTTTAGACTGCCAAGCTCTAATACGGGTTTGAATCTCGTCAAGCGGAGGTTGGAATGCACTGGTAGTTTTCCTCTTGAGGATTAGTGGCATGCCTAAGTACATGCCTAGATCAATAACAATCGGCATATTGGTGAGGGAAGCAATATGGTGTTGTACATCAAGTGGAGTGTTACGAGAGAAAGAGTTTCGATTTGTTAATGTTACAAATTTGACCCCAAAGTTGACTGAAGTGAGCGAAAATGTTAAAGATGGTCCTAATGTCATGATGTGTCGCTTGTGAGAATAGAAAAATATAATCCACAAAAAGAATATGGTTAAACTCAATAAGACGTCCGCCCACTCGGATAGGGGAGAGCTGTTTGGTATGAAGAGCATGATCTAAAGCTAAGGATAGGTGATGGAGGCAGAGTATTAAAATATATGGCGATAAAGGATCGTTTGTCGAATACCTCTAGATGGTTGGAAAGCTAGACTCACCACACCATTCCATAAAATAGAAACAAAAGATGAGGATATGCAAGTTAAAATTAGATCTACTATATGCTCGGGAAAATGATAAAATCTGAGTGTATATTTGATGAATGACCAATCCAATTTATCATAGACTTTGTCCAAATCAATTTTTGCTGCCAATAGATTTGTCTTCCCTTTCCTTTGGTTGATGAAATGAAGGAGTTCCTGGGTAAGGACGTAGTTATCAATTGCTTGTCAGCCTGGTACAAAATTGGATTGAGCGGGATGAATCATAGCCAGAAGGAAAGGTTTAAGTCTATTCACTAGGATTTTAGTAAGAAGCTTATACAGGGTGTTACATAAGCTAATGGGTCGTGGTTGTGAAACAGTTTCCGGATTAGGAACTTTAGGAATTAAGGCAAGTTTCACTTGGGTTAGGTCTTCTAGGATACGAGATGTGATAAAAATAGTTTGAATGAATTTGGAAGTATCCGAACAAACCACATTCCAATTATTTTGATAAAATTGCGCATGAAAACCATCTAAACCTGGCGATTTTAGCGGATGCATGCTCCAAAGGGTGGAATGGATTTTAGACCTATCCGGAAAACATAGGAGAGTGTCATGTAGTTCCCGAGGATTAAAAGCCGAGGAGGAGTAGAGTGTTTCAGGGGGAGGTAAATTGGAGTTTTCTGACCGGATTGAAACAATTGTTTGAAGTAATTAGTAATGTAGTTGTAAAGGTCTAGTCCTCGTAACCAATCCTCGACTCATTTTTGAAGTAGAAATATGTTCTTTGTGCTCGTCTAATTTTAGATTGAATGTGGAAGAATTGTGTGTTGGCATCACCATATGATAACCATAGGATGCGAGATTTCATTTGCCAAAGAAGATGCTCTTGGTAAAGGATAGTGTTATAGTATTTATTAATTAAATGATGTTCTAATCGCAGTAAAAAATGAGAGGGTCAGTGGCATAAAGCACGTTGAGTCCCTAATAGGCGAGCCCGAATATGTTTTTTGTTTTGGCCGACTTGGCCAAAAATATGTGTTGCGATCATTAAGACATCCCTGAAGGTGGCATATTTTCTTGTAAAAGTCTTTAATGAAATCATGTGAGTTGAGCACGTGCTGTTCATGTGTTGTCCAACAATTAACTCTAAGTTGATGAAAAAGGGATGAGTTTGCCACATAGGCTGGAACAGGAACTGTTTGTTTGAAGAATGGGATTCCCATTCGTTCGTGGATACAATAGTTGGATGGTGGTCTTGATGACGAACGATCGTCGGTTTACTATGATCGTCCGGATGGAAGCCGTCCCTCACCAATCCAATCTTCGCAATTCGTGGTCGAAGGAAAGGAAGTAGTTCGCCGGCGTTGTGCCTGCAAAAAAGTCTCCAATGCCAAAGTTAGAAAGATTGACAAAGGAGAGCAATGAGAATAATGTGTTAGAGTATTTTTCTTACCCCACCCCTTTTGGGGTTCGGTCTTTATACATGTGTGCTTGCAGGCGATTTCTTCTAGCCGTTGGTGGAGTCTTGATGGAGGCTTTAATCTTGCTTGGTAACGCCCTTGCTGGGTGTTAATGATGAGCTGCCATTCCCAACGGTCCGAAGGTTAATTAATGTCTTGTAACGGTTCCACGAAGAGTGGGAACGAGTGTTCATGTCTTTGAGCGACGACCTTTTCCCTCCGGACGGTTTTAGTAAGGTCGTCCCAGTCCCGCATTGTATGGACGATTACCATTTTGGTCGGGCGTATCAGGTCCGAATGAAATTTAGGGAGCGTCAGACAGTGAGCATTTGGGAATAGCGGTTGCCACGCTGCATTGTGAAAGGCTCTATCCAGTTTCTCCCTAACCAACTTGCTGAGTTGAGTTTCCATTGAGTACATAAGTTCCTCCCTTGTCAAGAAGTTGAAAGTTGGAAAGGGGAGCACTTCGTTTCCAAAGGCCATGCTTTCTCGTGCATAGGTGGCCTAACTTAGTGGCGGGGCAGAGACCCTTCTTATGGAATGACAATGAGGTCGTACATGACAAGGTCAAGCCGATGAGACTAACGGCGAAGGAGGTGGTGTAGGTAGCACCTCCATCTGATGCATCATTTCCCATGCTAGATAAGGTGGGTTAAGGATGTCCGTATGGGTGGGAATGATTCGTGCATGCTATTGTATTGGAGTATTCGGGTAAAATGCAACTTGGAGGATAGGTATGGGATGGGTTCAGTTGGAAGGGTGTATGAGGGACGTGTAGAGTCAGGTAGTCCGATATCTCTAATGTAAAGAAGGGAGGTGCATTGGGGTTGAGAGTGCTAGAGCTGGAATTTAGGTGCGGGTGGGTAGGAAAAGGTGGTGGTGAGTCGGAGTCAAGGGAGTGTGTGGTCCATCACGTTTTGAATCTAAGGCAGCCAATGAAGATACTTTAGCCTTTGCTACTTGGAATTCAGGTTCCCATTTATGTACAAATAGATAGTGCTTGCCTGCGAACCATGGGCCTTGTTCTAACACATTCATAAAGTCAGTAACTTAGGTAAATTTAACAAGAAAAAAATCATAACCTAAATCAATCATATTGATATTACCTTTAGGTCGCCAAATACCTGTAAGGCGTGTGACCAAAGCTTTGTAGCCAAAGGACTTACCAACCACTTTCACTATGATACTAGTTTTCCGAGTGGCATAGATCTTCTCTCCGACATGGGATGGCAATGGGATAGTGTCTTGTAATCCGTCGGAACCACCATTCCGTCCTCGATGTTCTCCATCTCTAGATCATCCCCAGCATCATGGAATGGAAAGGCTTCCTCCTTTGACATGCATGTCTTGCAGTAGTGCGTCTTTAAAGGAAATAGGTTTGACCTTATGTTGTACCCCAGCCCTAGATGTGGGTGTGAATGAGGATGGTCGGGTAGGGCAGCTTGTCCAATGGAGGACCAAGGATGTTCCTGGTCTCGTCTAGGGGATATAGGGGAATTCACATCCTTTTTATGTGTGAAGTTCAGTAGAAATTGTGTCTCGGGGGAGGTCAGGCAAGGGTCGTCATCTCAATTCCACCGTTTTCTCTAGTATAGAACTCACCAATAATAATCTTTATGGATAAATAATGCCAGTCACAAAAAATTATTATTTTCATTTTTAGATCTATGATTACCATCAATTAAAATTCAAATGCAATTTATTTATTTTTATTTACTTAATTATGTAATTTATTTTATTTATTTATTTCTTTACCTAAAAAGGTAAATAATTTAATTCTTAAAATTTTATATATTTGGTTATATACCTTTGGAAAAAATATCCATACACCCCTTGAAATTTAATGTAGTGGTCATTACACCTCCTCAAATTTTATTTCAACCAATTTACTCTTTAAACTTCACATATTTACCAAATTAATACTTCGGTTAGTTTGCAAACTACAAAACATCAAATCAATTATCCGACAGGATTAAAGTAAGTTCAGTGGTGTGGGAACTACATTGAATCATTCAAATCTGCAACTTCTGCACTAGTCTTGGCAAGACCACAATGCTCTTAGGTTTGGTCACCTCCAATTGCTTCGGTGTTTAAAGTAAATGTCGATGGGGCAGTCTTCTCGCAACAAAGGCAGTCGGGAGTAGGTCTTTGTGATACGCAATTGTGAAGGATTGGTTATGGGGACTTTATTAATGAAGCTAAATCAGCAGCTAAGTTCCTTGGAGGCTGAAGCCAAAGCTTATGAATTGGGGATTTTGTTTGCAAAAGATATGAGCTTTCATGAGATTGCCCTTGAGAGAGATTCTCTTATTGTTTCAAATGCTATTGCTGGCATTTCTCTTCCATCTTCGATAGCATCGATAGTGTATGGAATTATTTCTCTTTCAAATGTTTTTCATAGTTCTTCTATTTCACATGTTGATAGGAATGGTAATCAAGTAGCTCACTTGTCAACAAAACATGCTTAGAGTGTTGAACAATTTGTTACTTAGATTAAGGAGAGCCCTTATTTCTTAGAACATGCTTTCTCAGGTGATGTAATTTCTTTTTGTTCATGTTAATGAATTTTCAGTTTCCTTAAAAAAAAAAAAAAAAAATCTTAATTTGAACTCAATGGAAAAAAAGAGAGACCTTCCTCTAGCACCGGAGTTCTTTGTTCTACCATAGATCTCATTGTCCATGATCCCACTAGCATTCAACTACATATCGGGATCCACCATTCGATACCTACCATTATTACCGTTAGTTCCAATTTAACAACCCAACAAAGAAAACTAACCAAAACCCACCAATCCAACACCAAATCCCAACAACCAAAGAATCAAATTTCATTGAATTTGTCAAACATCCAAAAATTTTTTGTAAAAGAATAAACAAATAAATGTAAAGTTACTAACCATATGGGTCTATGGCAAGGCAAAGGACAAAGGAATGGCTTTGTGATGGTGGAAGAAAATAATAAACCCACCCTTAATAAGAAAACTGTATAAAAATTAAAAAAAATAAATTAAAAAAATAAAAAGAGAAAGAAAATTGATTCCATATTCATGATTAGCAATGGGGTTGAGAAAATTTTACTTAAAATTTTCCAAGCCCAAGTTAGTGGTTTTGGGCTTCACCTTCTTGAGCTTGTGTCTCTCTCAACGTTTCTCTCTCTTCTTTTTATCAGGTTCTAAACTTCAAAGTTTAGAGAATTGATTTTGGTATTTTACTATTTTTAAGTTTAACGTGTGTTTTCCGTTAGTAAATTAACAACACACCAACTAATGTATTAATTTGATACAGGTGTAAAGTTTAAGGAGTAAATTAGTTGAAATAAAAGTTGAGGGGTGTAATGGCCACTACATGGTTCAGCATCAACCCTAGGATTCTTTCCCCATCTGCAAGAATTGCTTCTAATTTGGTTTGGCATTCTAAGGAGCAACTCTAGGCTCAATTCGGTTCCATCCTATTAAAATAAAAGTTGAGGGAGTGTAATGGCCACTATATTAAAATTCAAGGGGTGTATGAGTATTTTTCCTATCTTTGTGGGTAGTCCAATTTTTTTTTATTTTTTTATTTTACGGGTCTAGCTCCCATCCAGTTCAATATCCTCGTGTTTTCTCCATTTTTAGATGAAAGACATGTGCAAGTGAAGCAATCCAAAGGCTAAAAAAACCACAAAAGAAACTTGTCTTTCATTCTCTCTCCATTACTCTCTCCCTCTTTTCTCTCTCTAGAACTCTAGAATTGAGTATTTCTTAGTAAATTGTCTTGTTCCTTCCTTCATCTTCTATGCAAAGACTGTAAAAATCCATAAAGCAGTCACAAATCTCCATTACTGTAGCAACTACTAAACCCTCCACCACTCAATCATAAATGGTTATGGGTCTATCTCAAAAAATATTTAATTGGTTCTGCAAGAACACTAAAACCGGAAAACCCTAGTCTATAGTTGTTTTGGGTTTCAAGAAATTACAAAAACTTGGCTTAAACTCATCTAAAAAATAAAAATAAAATAAAAATAAAAAACCTTACAAATGAAGGGGTTTCATTGTAAGTAATAATGCTCAAAAGCCCAAAAACTGAATATAAGACTCAAACAAAAGGGAATTTGTCTTTGTGTAGAAGATGAAGGAAGGAAGGAACAAGACACAACTTACTGAAAAAGAGAAACAACTTTGATGCTCAGTTTTGGAGTTCTAGAGAGAGAGAAATGAAGAGAGAGTGATGGGGAGAGAATGAAAGAAATTTTTTTTTTTTTTTTTTTTTTTTTTTTTTTTGGTTGGATTGCTTCATTTACACATGTCCTTCATCTATTTATTTATTTATTTTTGAGAAAAGTCCTTTATCTATTTAAAAATGGAGAAAACATGAGGGTATTGAATAGGATGTGAGACAGTCCCATATTTTACATACGAGAGAGGTGTAATTGGTCAAGTTGATAACATGATATTGTCCATTTTTTGTTCTTTCTGTTGTGATGATAAGATTAATGACAACTTTGGACTGAAAAATCTGCAGTGTAAAAGTAAAAAAAAAAAAAAAAAAAAAAAAAGAGGGGGTGAGGGGAACACACTCAACTAGTGTTGATGCCCTTCAAGAGAATCAAGACCACACAACCTATGTTTTATAAGAATAAGAATAAGAATAATAGTAATAAAAACCACACAGCCTATCTTGTCACTTTTAAAATAAAATTAAAAGTTCAAATTGTTTTGCCTAATTTTATACACAACCTAAAAAATAACTTAAATTGTAATTTGAAATCACGAGCTTTAGGTGCAACAAATATTACCCTTACTTATAATTACAAATTGTACTACCAATGTTAGATTCGTGTTAGTCATCCGATGCCCTTTTATCCAAGGTTTTCAAACTTGAATCATTCATTAAACCGTAAAAAGGAGAGGTTCAAGGTTTTTGAGGTCAAACCGAGTTGGCGAGGTCGAAACTGTGATGACGTCATAATTAATTTAATAATTATTTTAATATAAATAAATATATTAAATTAGCATAAATAGAAAATTTAACTAAAATAAACCAAATAAATGTAAAGATCATCTTTTAAATGTATTTTTCATATCACAACTTTCATTATAGTGTTTCAAAAATTAATGCTATATTATCAATTGTTAAACAAAATAATAATAATAAAAAGAAAAAAGAAATTTATTTATTTATAATATACCATCAAGCAAGATTTTGCATTATAAATTAAATAAATACTTACAACATTGTACATTTTCATGTAAATATGTATAATATTGTACACTTTCTATAAATATCTGCAATGTGTTTTGTGCATTTTTTAATCTCTGATTACATTTACATTGACAGTACAAAGGCGATAAGTAAATTTGTGGGAATTGGTGGGATTTTACCGTATGTAGAAGCAATCAAATCAAATAAATTTAAAAAAATTTACAAACCAAATGAAAGGTGAAGAGGTAACCACGTGTCAAACTCTTCACATGGGGAAAGGGTAGTGTCCGCCAGCCAATGCCAGAGTGCTAGACACTCATTGAAAAAGAAAAAAAAAACTTGGCAATTGGTTTTGGGTACTAGTGACTGGTGTTTGGTGATAGAAGAAGAAAGGAGGAAAAAGGAAAAGAGGAAGAAGGAAAATGCAGATGAGGAAGAAGAAAAAAAGGTTTGTGCTTTTTATTTCATTTTATGTGGATCTATTAGCGTGTTTTGGGATTGCAATTTCAAATTTGGGTTGAGAATGAGAGATAAAAAGACAGAAAATGGCACAAGGTGGCAAAACAACTCAGTTTCACCGGAGATGAACCGATGAACTCGTTTTCTTTTGTTTTTTTGAAGCTTTGGTGTGAACCGTGAGACCCGGTCACAGTTCTCAAACTCGGACGGTTCGACCTCGGTTCACACGGTTCACTGAATTTATGTATAGAGCGGGTTTTAAAAGTAAAAGAACCATTTTAACGGACGGTTTTCGATTAACCGGATCAGACCGTATGGTCTGGTCCAATTTCAAAACCATATTTTTACCAACATTTTATTACCTTTACATAGGTAGAGATGGAATTTTTACCTTTCTTACTAGCCAAGGGAGAAAGCGGTCGTGTGAATCAAGAATCAAAGAAGCTATAGTATTCACAGAAACACCAGGTAATTTAATTCTGAACCGGCCATTCCGGCCTATTTAATTGTATTAATTCTGGGTAGATCGGATGGATTCATTAATGCCCCTATTATATATATATATATATATATATATATATATATATTTTTTTGCAATGAGAGTTTTGAAAACATAATATATTAAAAGATAATAAAATGAATGCAAATAGAATCAAAAACTAAATTGAGGAACTTAAATACTTGCATTAATAAAAGAACGTGCAAAAAGCATCGAAAAATTGAAATACTTATTTTCTTTTTGTGGTACGAACACCCTCCTCTACCAACTATATTAGACTTTCCAAATTAATCACAGACACCAAGAAAAGAATTTTTGTTGAGATTTTTTTTTTTGGGCAAAAGTTGGAGCACAAAATAGAAATGTTAGATATACACTCGTGGGTATAGTCTTACATTGAATAATAATAAAAAGAGTGATTAATTTTTTTTAGTTAGTATATATAAAAAAAAAAAAAAATTTGATCAAATAATGAAAATATCTTTTGAGAAACCAAAGCAAAATGAACTAGGAAATCAAGTTAATTTATTTTTAAGAAAAAATCTTGGGTTAGAAACCAATCTCAATTATAAAATTAATATTAGTACAATTATAAAATTGATGAGGTATGATATTAGTAGGCTGTATGCTCCAAACACAAGGGTGAATCAACAACCGGAAAAAGAGAAGAAAGGAGTATTAGAGTGAACCGGTGTGGTGTTGGCTAAGGACTCTTCAATGATTAAATTAGTATCTCTCTCAAGAACTCAAGTATGAGAAGTGGTTGAATTGTTGTGCATACCCTTGTTTGGTGAGGTTTGGTCTTTTATATAGAGAACTTGGAGTTGGTCTACTTGTTAGGTTCTGCTAATATCGTGGGAGATGTGAGGACTTAGTGAGGAGAGTGGAGTAAATTTCGGACAATTCACCCCACATCTCAAAATAGTTGATCGTGATCTAACTGTCTCTTTGTCTTGTAAAAACATTAAGAATTTACTAGGTGTTTATCCACCGTTTATGAGCTCGTCTTAGACAACATGTCTTCTTTTTGGACGAACCCATTTCTTTTGGTGCTTCTTCTTTGTTTCTCTCCAAATGATTCTAACCTTTGACGACCTTTATGTTTTTGGATGACTCTTATGAATGATGATTCTCTTTTTGGTTGCCCATCAAAAATCATACCATATATCAATCATAATTTTAATTCTGTATAGTTAAATTTTAAGTTTTTAACTATAATTAGAATATAAATTAGTTAAGCATAGCTGATTTAAAGTCCAACAAGTCCTTGCAACTCATGAGTTAATTTTTCACTCAAAAATCAACCCTAGAAATTTAAATATTTTTAGAATTTTTATTAATATTAAACCGACCCAAAACGTTTCATAAATTCCAAAGAGAGAGATGTTTCTAGGGGGGAAAACAAATCCAAGAGAGATAAATTTACCACTCAGTACAAATTGAAATCAGACAGTAAAATAGTCAAAATACAAACAAAAATCAAACTAGGCTACATACACATGAATTTGCGTGATTCAATAATTAACCTTAGATGCTCACCAGCATTGGTAAAATGGAATTCTACATAATATAGTCTTTGATCTAGACCCACTAAGATGGGACTTAAGAAGATTATATATTATTAAAGTTGTTGTTTGATTGTGTGTGATTTGAATGATAAGTGAAAGCATGTAAGAAAATATTAAGCACTTGTGTAACAAAGAACCCAATGGAAGGTTTATATACTTGAAAATATTTGATTAATTCTTTGCTAACCATAAACTAACATAAAGTTAATATATTTGTTCTATAAGTACATATGGTTACAATTAATTTTGGTTACTTGGGCCATAATATATCTACCATATATTATGGGTCAGTGTTGGAGTTCTGTGAGTTTTGGTTTGGATCGTTGGTTCTAGGTTTGTTGTGGGGGTGGTTGGTCGCGTATGGACACAAAGAAGAGATGTGATGAAGATGTTATTGTGGGTTTGACATGTGTGAGTTTGACATGTTTGTGAGCTTTCTAATGCCGGTGGTTGGTGGTTATGGGTTTGTGGGTTTTGTTGATGGTCGGTGGTTAGTGGTGGGTGGATTCCATTCAATTAAGCTTTTTTCCCCCTATTTATTTCCTACAAAGTTTGTTTTCTTCGATGTTTTATTCTTCCTTGAATCAGAGAAAGAGAAGACAGAGACTCAGGAAAAGGGATTAGAGAGAAAAGAGAGGTTTGAAAGGTAGTTGTAACAATGTTACAAGACGTTTGGGTTTAGGGATTGAGATGGTCAGTCTTTAAATATTCTAGACTTGATTGACATTAGCTCAAACTTCATGGTATGTTGCAAAATTTAACTTAAGAAATAAATTAAAATTTTGATACGTGATTGACTATTTTAGGTGTTTTGGACGAAGAATCCAATATATGAAACATGTACAACCAAAGCAAAAATTTCAATTTCAGTCCAAGGAAGCTTGAACTCTAATAGAACAAAATTTCGAAGTCTTATAATTTCTACTGATCGTCAAGTACACACGTTTTCAATTTCAAGTTTCATCCCGCGACTCTGACTTGTCTTTGCTTCCTTTAATTTGCTAGTAAGGTTTGTACAAAATTTCTTTCCTGCCATATTTCGTAATTTTTTATCAATTACAACACAGTTCATTACATAATGATTCAATAATAATAAGAAAATCAAATCTAAGCTAGCCAAATCCATTAGTCATTTCATTAATTACCACTCTTTTTACAATGATAGGAAAAGAAATTTACGAATTAAATTACACATTTCATTACCACCCTTTTACTTTGTTACAGATAATCTTTGCAAAATGCAACCAAAATACAAATGATATTAGTTTGAATTTTCAATCAAACAAGAAGCAGAAAGGAACGAAAAGAAACGAAAACAAAGAAGGAAACAAAAGACATTCTTAACTTGGATTGTAGCTAATATATTATGATACCATCTCTGCCTCCTGCCGTTTCACAGTTGCTAGTAGCAATTCTAGTTTCCCATCTTAGATAATACGAGTCAACCAAATCCTGGTCCAACTTGTTAGCGCATTCCACATGTAGAAATGAATTTTCGTATACACCTTGTTCTTGCTAGCCACATGAAAAGACGAATTATGTAAATTAGAAGAATCGCACCAGCCACAACAATCAGAACACCTAGTCCTATAATTATACCAAGGCTATTCCCAAAACTATTCCTAAAAGGAGATCCAGATACATAGGCAGCGACCAGGAATATCAAAGTGATACCCATGGCAAATGTCAAGATGCCCATACAAACCTTATTCTTGAGAGGAAATCCGCTAATAAGCAAAAATATGACACTGACAGATGCAGCGAAAGAGATGGTATTGCTCATAAAAAAATGTTGGACTGGAAATTATTTGGAACCTCATCATGCTCAACTCCAACTCCAGATTGGAAAGTGATAGATGTTATTACAGTAGCCACCACCATTAGTGAACCACGTGTCTCATCAATCATATCAACTTGAAATTGTAAGTCGCTTAACAATTTGCCCAACCTTTTCTTGCTTGACCGTGCTGGTGTTGCAGATTTAGGGTGAGACGACATAGGAGTTGGTGAGAGAATATTTTGGTTCTTTGCTCTTTCAACACTAGCATCCATTAACATTTTTTGAATGTTAAAGCTTTTAAAGTCTTTTGAACAGTGCTCTAAGACTTCTAAGGCTGTTAGGCCAATTCGATTCTGTATATCTGATCCTTCTTTCACTTTTGGTAATGAAAGTAAGTATTCTACCATCTGCAAAAATTTGTAGTACTATAGTTTCAGAATATTTGTTTACGAAAAGTATAAGCTAAAATGTTACGAAATAGGCAAAGAATTTTCCCATATTCTATAAATTCACAACGATAAGGTGTGGTCAGTCAAAAAATAGGGATAGAGCTTTCTTCTAAATTAGTTTGGAGGAAAATTCCTTTAACTCAAATATCTGGAGTTTTAAATAATTTTTATCTATTTTCTCTTGATTTTTTTCCTAACAGTAACAGGCTACATAAAAAGGAAAAAAGGAAAAAGTATAGTACATAGGAAGGAAGGAAACATATATCTACTGGAGCTCTAAGTTGAGTTTCTTAACAGGAAATAATGAAAACCAACCTCAGTTTGCTTTAGCATCACAGCTAAATGCAAGATGGTATTGCCCCCTTCATGATCTTGGGAATTGATAAGAGAGTCCGCATTGCTCAATGAATCCACCAATAGTTTTAGAGCATCCAATTGATTGTACTTAACACACAGATGCAAAACAGTCTCTACCTTGTTGACCATAACTTGAGTTGAGTCAGGTCGTGCCGATATCAATTCCCTCATGACCTCAATTTGTCCTCTCATGGCTGCATAGTGGAGAGGGATTCTTCCGTCTTGATCCTGAAACATGCAAGTATCATTGTTTTCATTTAACAATGATTGAATAATCTTTATGTGGCCCTCGGCAGAAGCCAAGTGAAGGGGGCAACGTTTTTGGGAGTCTAAATTAGCAGCCCATTCAGGTTTTAGATTCAAAAGGGCTCTAGTGAAATCAAAGTGGCCAAGCAAGGCTGATATGTGTAATGGGGTTTCACTAAAAGAGGACAACGAAACTTTATTAAGGATATGCGAGTCATTGTGGATCAGTAAATTCAACGTGGTCATACACCCTCTTGCTGAAGCGCTGTAGAGTTCTATTGTATCATCTCCTCCAGACCTTATTTCCATTATTGTATAACATTTTTCTGACCCCATATCCATTTCTTTCTCTCTTCTCTAGTGTTTTTGATGAACAAACTCTTTCTCTAGTGTTAAGTGTGATTGGAGAAGAAAGCAAACGAGGAGATATATATAGAGAGAGCGGAGATATATATACAGGAGATATATATATATATATATATATATTTATATTTATAGGAAAAGTAGTTGGTTATAAACCACGTGGTGTTGACAACCACAGCAGGTTAAACGACTTTTAACTTTGATCATATTTTACATAAATTCTTTGCCAAGAATATGCACGGAAGATAATTGACGTGCATATAAAGGACCATATCCTACTTAGATAAAGTCGAAAGATCTTCACAGGCCAAAAGACCATATCCTACTTAGACAAACAAATTACAGGACGATATCCTATACCTAATATATTAGAACCAGACAACCAGTCAAGCACCATGCACCAAAAATGAAACATACACATTATCCAAAAAAAAAAATGACATCTACTTTTGTTATAGCATCAAGACGAGGTTAGATAATGTAAATCAATACAAACTTTTGATATGACCAAATTTTTGTGTTCTAATTTACCGTGTATGTTCAAAAATTAGGGAGTCAAAAATTGAACGCTTGGGTTGCATAAAATGTCTTGAGAGTTGAGAGATTTGGATGAATCATCTTTCGAGGAATCATGCCTACAATTACAAACCATTATTTGCTATTCAATCACTAACTATGATAGTAAAACTTTAGGATAACAGTTCTCCAGAATTATTTATAAAACACCATTATGTGAGAAAGAAAGTGATGAACATGGTATTCTATTTTAATCACTAAACTATTTTCTCTCGATCTTAATTAGAAATACGTCCATTAACTTGATGAGAATTTGAAGGTCATCGGCCAGCATAGCATTCGTGTTTATTTAATCGTTAATTTTGCAGGCATTCATCATCCACATTTGCCATGCAACTAATTTGAATTTTTTATTAGTATTTTTAATTAAATATTCATCACGTATAAATACCCTTTGCTAAACATTTTCATGCGCTGCATCAATTGGCAACTATAGCAATAATAGAAAAATCAAAGCCTTCGAATTTTTGCTTAAGTTCTCTTAATGTTTCAATATAAGTTTTTAAAAATCCATGCGTTGTTCACCGGTCAAATTGACCAAGAACAATTTTTTTTTTTTTGATAAAATCGATGCTTAAAATAAAAGTAAGGACAAATTACATTTTACCAAAATAAAAAAAAAAAAGATTTTTTTTTTTAATTAAAATCTTCTGATAATAGAGTACTGGTGGTATGCAGAAGCTAGGGATTATTGTGATCAAGTCTAGCTTTAATTTACTGCAAAATACTTTCATGGATATATGCGAAGTTGCGTTAATACTACATGGATATATGCGTTATTACTGAGATTTTGGTTTAATACGACGTGGTCCAACAAAGATGAAGTCAAGCATTCCTGTTTGGGCTTGAACCGGCATCCAAATACATATTGTACCTATGACCAAATGTAAGTACAAGATTAAATTAATCTACATGCAAGACTAATTTCTTGTTTTATGGAAAAATAGAAGTGGATATAAATAGATGCATGTAGTTATGTAGTTGAGTTATACAGTATGACAATTCTGTGTCTGTGTCAAATGTACAAGCAATTTGACGACGCAGGCATTAATGAAATTTTTTTTGCAGTTTCTTGATAAGAAAAGCAGTTGGTTATAAACCACGTGGTGTTGACAACGAAAGCAGGTTAAACGACTTTTATGTTGGGAAAAATCCTCATTTCCTCCATGTCTAGGTGTGAATTAAAATATATAGCTACCAAGTAATAGTAATATTATAGAAACAAAAAATTTCAACAAGCACCACATAAATTTCAGCAAGTATCACATAAACACAATCACACAAGAATACCAAATCTTACGTGGAATTAAAACCCTCCTGTGTAGAGGTAAAAACCATGGAGCAGCTCTTAAAAATATCCACTATGAAATAGAGATTACAACTATTAAATTTATGCTAAACTTGAGTCCATAATAAATTGGATATATAACAAATAAATCTCAAGGAGTAAATGCAATCTCATCACAAAGCCAGTAGCAAAATCTTTCTCTGAATACTCTAACTCTACATGGTTGTAGCTTTCCAAAACTCCATGAGAACTCCACTAATTTATCTTCTTTGTGTGTAACTTGAACAAAGAAAAATGTCTCCTTTTTCTTTTTCACTCTCTCACACTCTCACTACGTTTCTTTCTATCTCTTCATTCGGACTGCACCTCTCAAGCTTGAACTCTCTCTTTCTCTGTGACTTGCTCTCTCTAGAACTTACACAAAATGGCCAAAATAGCTCTCTATTTGCTTCAACTTCCCACAAGGCTGAATGGCCTTTGCTTCTTTCTTTCCTTCTTCTTCAACATGTCCAACACGCTTTGATCACTTATTAAGACAAGTCGGACTTCTCACAAGTCTTGGTTATTTCTCAATAAATGATTTTTTATTTTTTGAGAAATAATTATAATATTTTGCTAACCCCGTAGTTCGAACTTTTTCCCTCCTAGACCCCCAAGCACTTTGTGCATGGAGAGGTGCCAATTCAGTTACAAAACCTTTGACTCTCAATAAATGAGAAAGCTAGCTTTGAAGACTTTTGGAACAACTCATAAATGAGCTTTGACAAATATGTGTGATGGAATCCAAGGTTGTCATATGCACCCAACATTTTAGAATTCTCAAATGACTTTTAACTTTGATCATATTTTACATAAATTCATTGCCCAGAATATGCATCGAAGATGGACAAAATTGGCCTTTGCCCCTTTCTATCAAACAATCCAGCATTTTGCCCTATTTTCCAAACTAATTAGAGAAATGCCCATTTTTTGAAACTCAATTTTTTCAAAATTGAGTTTTAATAATAATAAAAAATTCTAAAGCCCTATAGTGGCGTTTTAAGGAGTCTATAGTGATATTTTAAGGACCTATAGTGGCGTTTTGGAACTCAAGCTCCATGAACTCGAGTTCCATGCAAGTTTTTTGATTTTTTTTATCTATAACTCGAGTTCATGGAGCTCGAATTCCAAAACACCACTATAGGCTCCTTAAAACGTCATTATAGGCTCCTTAAAACACTACTATAGGACTTAACTCGATTTTAAGAAAATCAAGTTACAAAAGAGGGACATTTCTTTAATTAGATTGGGAAAGGGAGCAAAATGCTAGATTGTTTGATAGAAAGGGGTAAAGGCCAATTTTGTCCCACTAAAGACACTTAATTATTGGATCATTGGATTGTTTACCTGCTTCCGATGGCGTGCATATAGAGGACCATATTAGATAAAGTCAAAAGATCTTCATAGGCCGACACACCATATCCTAGTTACACAAAACCAATTACAAGGTCATATCTTATACCTAATGATGATGTAAAAAATTAGTAGTAGATCTCCTTGTCGTAGTGGATGGACGAAGCTAGGATGAGTTCGTCTCTAGTGTGGAAACCTGCAAAAAGACTTGGGTGGAAGAGAAATACATCGGTGTGATGTTTGCCAAAAACACTACGATGCTTAAGTTAGAAAAAGAGAATTATCTCGGGGAGAATTGACTTGGGAGTAATTTTTGGTAGGGTATTTGTGTGTACCTTTGATTTATGTTGTCTCTTTCTTTTATAGTTGCTTATTGCTTTAATGGATAATGAATTTCTACATTTATGCTCAACGGCTAATGCGTTACGGAATTCATGGTCTGTTGTGCACAGCTCATTTCATTTCCGTCACTCCATCCGTTACTCTTTACCATCAACGAGTGCAATAAATGTGTAACATTTTCTTTGGTCATCATTAAAGGGTAATGACGACCTTAATTTATTTTTTTGACTCATCACCTAATATATTAGAACCAGACAACCAGTCAAGCCCCATGCACCAAAAATGACATATACACATTATCAAAAAAAAAAAAAAAAAAAAAGACATCTACTTTTTCTATAGCATCGAAACGTGGTTAGATAACGTAAATCAATACAAATTTTCGATATGGCCCACTTTTTGTGTTCTAATTTACTGTGTATGTTCAAAAATTAGGGAGTCAAAAATTGAACACTCGGGTTGCATAAAATGTCTTGAGAAATTTGGATGAATCATCTTTTAGGTAATCAATTACAGGACCATATCCTATACCTAATATATTAGAACCAGTCAAGCGCGTACCTTGCACTAAAAATGACATATACACATTCTCAAAAAAAAAAAAAAAAAAAAAAAAAGACTCCTGCTTTCGTTATAGCATTCGTATTTATTTAATCATTAATTTTGCAGGCATTTATCATCCACATTAGCCATGCAACTAATATGATTTTTTTTATTAATATTTTTAATTAAATATTCATCACGTATAAATACCTTTTGCTAAACATTTTTCATGCGTTGCATCAATTAGCAACTATAGCAATAATAGAAAAACGAAAGCCTTCGAATTTTTGCTAACTTCTTTTAATGTTTCAATATAAGTTTTAAAAAATCCATGCCTCTTTCACCCGTTAAATTTACCGAGAACCAAAAAAAAAAAAAAAAAAAAAAAATGGAAGAAGATAAAATCGATGCTAGAAATAAAAACAAGGGCAAATTCCATTTTAGCAAAATAAAAAGAAGACAGTCTTTTTAAAAAATCTTCTGATAATAGAGTACTGGTGGTATCCAGAAACTAGGGATTATTGTGATCTAAGCTGCGTATGGATTGCGCTGAAAATCAGCGCGTTTGCGTTTTTCCCCTTTTTTTTTTTCACGCGTTTTTCAGACTTGTGGTTACTGTTTATGTATTGTTCAATGAACAGTAACCGAAAATTTTGACTTTTCAAACTTTTTTTTAGCCAATCAGAGCACATTGTGTACTATTTACAGACCCACAAATTTCACTTTTCAGTAACTTTTTCATTAAAAATAGGTCACACGGTACTATTCACACATTTAAAAATTATTTTGCTACAATATTTTTCAATTTTCAATTTCAGTTTTCAGTTTTCAGCTATATCCAAACGGACCCCTAGTCTAAGTTTTAATTTACTGCAAAATACTTTCATGGATATATGCGAAGTTGCATTAATACTACATGGATTTATGCGTTAATACTGAGATTTTGGTTTGATACGACGTGGTCCAACAAAGATGAAGTCAAGCATTCCAGTTTAGGCTTGAGGTCAAGAGAGACGGACCGGCATCCATATGCATTTTGTACCTATGACCAAATGTAAGTACAAGATTAAATTAATCTACATGCAACACTAATTTTTTTTTTATTTCAGTGACGAAAAGGAATCATGATAAAATGATATATTAGTGTTGAAAAATAGAGGAGGTTTGATAACTTTTAAATTTGATCATATATTATTAATGTTTGATCTTAATGACAAATGAGAATCCATCAAGTCTTTCTCATATTCTAGGCAATGTAAAACATGATCAAATTTGAAAGTCGTCCAATCTCCACTAATTGTCAACACCACACGGTTTATAACCGACAACTTTTGCGACAAGGAAATTCCGTTGAAATTTCATTAATGCCTGCTTCGTCAATTGCTTGTATGATAAAAGAAATGTAGGGCAATGGATTATAATATTGGTCTGTGAACTACATTCATCTATTTATATGCTTCTATTTTGGAATTTCAGATAACATCATAAACAAAACAATCCACCTTCCCTCACAGAGAGAATGGAAATAAGGCATGAAGAAGATGATATAGTAGAACTCTACAATGCATCCATGAGCGGGTGTACAACCACATTATATAGATTGATGCGTAAAGAGCCAAACATCCTTAATAAAATTTCCCTCACTTCTTTGAGTGAAACTCCATTACATGTATCAACTTTAGCTGGCCACCTAGATTTCAGTAGAGCTCTTCTACTTCTAAAACCCCAACTTGCTGTCGAGTTGGACACCCAGAGACGTTGTCCCCTTCACATGGCTTCTGCTTAGGGCTACATAGAGATCGTCCAAACACTGTTACATGCAAATAACAATGCATGCTTCATTCGTGATCAATATGGTAGAATTCCTCTCCACTATGCAGTTATGAGAGGACGAATTGAAGTTGTGAGTAAGTTGATCGTTGCGCGGCCCGACTCAACTCTAGTTTTGTTCGATGAGGGAGAGACCATTTTGCACTTATGTGTCAAATGTAACCAATTAGAGGTTCTAAAATTGTTGGTGGAATCTATGAGTGACGAAGGGGATTTTTTTAAGTCCAAAGACCATAAAGGCGGCAACACCATATTGCATCTAGCTGTGATGCTAAAGCAAGTTGAGGTATGTTTTAGTTTATTAATTTCTTATATTATATTTGAGTATATTACTTCTTATGAATTATTTCTTTTTTGATTACTGACTGTTAAAATATTCATATGCTTGGTTAATATAATATTTGGTCAAGTTTCACGTGAGGTAGTAAAGACAAATTGACAATAATGGGTGGCACATGTAACATTATCAGATGCAACCCTAATATTTTAGGTCTTTGAGTTAAGTTTGGTGTCAAACATGATGTACAAGGCAAGGTGTTAACTCTTTCAAACTTAAGATGTAACCAATGACAATAATACGAAATGAAAAGCCAAATACCTACACTTACAAAAAAATAATTATTTAAGAAAAAAAAAAAAAAAAAAACTCTAGTTTGTTTGAGCTTAATTTCTGTAAAGAATTTTTTTTTTTTTTCAATAATTTGAAGTAGAATCCCCCCCTCTCTCTCTATACATATAAATATATATATAAATATATATATATATATATATGAGATAGATTCAAGTTTCACCTGGTGTAATTTCGCAAAAGTTACACCTTTTTTGGACCATTGATTTGTATTAGATCTAAGGGTGAAAAGAACACTCATAGTCATGTATTTATTGTTCCCTAACTATTAGTAACTAAGTCATTAATTCTTCTTATTAAAAATAGAAAAATAAAAAACAGCATTAACTCCATTACATGTATCAACTTTAGCTGGTCACCTAGATTGCAATTTCGTCTCTAAGATACGAAACTGCAATCGCTAATATATAGTAAGTAATTCAAACTTTAATTTTCTTTCATAGAAATGTGACATTATAGGTTGTGTGGTCCTCCATTAGCCATTATACCAGATTGGTGTAATAAATTAACTGCTGTACCAGTTCAGAATGTCATTTTTTCTCTTTTTTCTTTTACATGCCTCTGTTTCTCAGGACTGAAATTTAAACTAAGATAATTTGTATTTGATTGCATTTTATGAGTTTATGTGATGAAGTATATATATATATATATATATATATATATAAATATTAAAATTTCTCTGTTTTTATTGGATTATATTCATTCCATTTTGTATGACGTTTGCAGTCACTACAAAAAAAAAAGTTCTATAGCCACGTTTTTAAAACGCGACTATAGGTAAGAAAAACGTGGCTATAGCCCGATTTGGCCTATAGCTACATTTTTTTAGGTCACGTTTTTAAATGTGGCCTAAACCCCGTGACTATAGGCCTGAGGGGTCTATAGTCGCACTTTTTTAAACGCGGCCTAAGACCAGGACCTATGGCCATGTTTTAAACGCGGCCTAAGTCCAGGACATATGGCCGCGTTTAAAATGCGGCTTAAGGCTGGAACTATGGCCAAATACTATATATACAAAGCCTAAAGCCGCATTTTTAACCTGCGGCTATAGGCAAAATCTGAGGCCACGCTTAAGAAATGTGAACCCATCCCAAACTAAAGCCGCGTTTCTAAAACACGACTTCAGAACAAATTTAAAGCAAGGGAGTCAATACCGTGCATCAAGGCTATACCGGTTTAGCCAATGATATGATATATTTCGGATACCGGTGTACAATTTCGGGTTTATCGCTATTTTTTATATTTATAAATAAATATAAATATATATGTGTGTGTGTGTGTGTGTGTATTATAATAAATATAAAAGTTTACCATAAAACATTTCCTCAATTCAGAACTAATTATTCATGGTTTTAGACGTTAGTATCAATTAAAAGAAAGAAAAATAAATAAATAAATAGAAAGCTTAAAAGTTACCATTGTATACTAAGAAAACAAATAATACTAATAAGTTAATGTAAATAAGTTACCATTTTGCTCTAACAAAAATTCAAAAAAAAACATTTTCTGTCTTGGCGGTGACGCTCGGTATCGCCAAGATTGCCCGAAATTGGCCGGTATGGCGAGTATTTAAACTGGTACGAAACATTGATATTTCGATATTGGTATACATACCGGCACGGTACATACCGGTCGGTATGGCCGGTACCAGGACGGTATTGACTACCTTGATTTAAAGCCGCGTTTTATACACACGGCTTCAAACCAAATTTAAAGTTGTGTCTATAAAACGCGGCTTTAGGATGGCGAGAGCCACATTTTTTAAATGTGGCCACAATTAAGGAAAAATAAAAAATAAAATAAAATTGGTTTGCCAAAAAAATTAATTCGTAAGGTCCTACGGCCGCGTTTTTTAAACGCGATCATAGGTCCACCCCCAAAAATGCGGCTACAACTCAAAAAAATGTGGCTTCACAACTGATCTATGGCCCCGCGTTTAAAACGTGACTCTTGTATTTGCATTAAGCCGCGTTTTTATAAACACGGCCAAAAAAAAGGCGGCCTAATGCCCCCACATTTTGTAGTGAGTCAAATTCCCTCATAAATATTGAGATTATCAAATTTAAATATAGTAATGATTTAGACCCTAAGCTCTAATTCAAATTTTGAGCTTAAAAAGAAGAAGAAGAAGAAGCTAATCTACCAATTTATAGACCAATTGTGTACATGATTAGCCAATTACCAATAGTAGGCATGGACAAACAATAAAATCAGCTCCAATTTCCCCTTGGTATATATCTCTACGTCTCCAAATACAAAATAAAAAATATCTTAGGGTAAATTACAAAGTTGATCCTTATCCTTTATAGAATATCTCAATTTGATCCCTAACCTTTTAATTGTGTTAATTTGGTCCCTAACCTTTTTAATACTATGTTAATTTGGTCCTTGTTGTTATCCCTTGAATGGGAAAAGTTGATGTATCAAACAAAATAATAAAAAAATGATTTTCCATGCCAAATCGCTAACTATACCACCATGTCAAATTAAAAATAAAATAAAATAAAATAAATTAAATTAAAAAAAAAAATCAAATTGAACTGTTAAATGACACTTGGCAATTTACTAATCCTACCGTTTAAAATAAGCCCACTTAATCTATGTAATTTCCTCATCTTCTTTTCCTTACCTCACCTCTCTCTGCAACATTGCCACCATCACCTAAGCATGAGAGACCCATCGATGCAAGCTTTGATTCAACCCAAGATTCCAAAGAAAATAAATCCAACACTGTCTCCCTTCTCTAGACCTATTACCCAATAAGATTAGAATTTTAAATAAAATAACATTGAAAACAACTTTCCAAATTTGTTAAATTTTATCATTGTTAAATATAACAATATAAACAATATAAACAACTTTCCAATTTACTTGGCAATTTGTTAAATAACATTGTTAAAGACAATACAAATATTAATTCATTCGAATCATATAGACATTTACAAATATAGATCACAAACAATAGGGAATATCACTACGTTGCAAAAGCATTATGCCCAATCTCCAACAGCAAACAATCCCAATCGGCAACCTTGTTGCTCTACTTTGCATCTTGTCTTCTTGGGTAATAAAGTTTGGCTACCCAATCGGCTTTTTAGGACCTCCTATCTCTAGCCGCAAACCCATCCACACCATCTTATAATTTCCACATCTTCTAGTGATCAACCCAATGTCTGTTCCGAAATTTCTTGATGTTGGTGAAGGGAACGATGGGGGTGGACCGGCGGAGGACAAAAACTTCTAAATTACTACTTTTAATTTGGTTTTTTTTTTTTTTTTTTTTTTTTTTTTTTTTTTTTAATATGATGTGGTGGTATATTTACTGGTTGATGTGGCATGAAAAATCAATTTTTATTATTTCATTTGACACATCAGCTTTTTCCATGCAAAAGATAACGGCATGGACCAAATTTACACAACATTAGAAAGGTTATGGACTAAATTGACATAATTAAAAAGTTAAGGACCAAATTGAGATATAGTGTAAAAGATAAGGACCAACTTTGTAATTTACCCAGTATCTTATGTTTTTAAAAAAATAGAGAAGGCTTCTATTCTATGAAATAGATTTACTAATCTATTCCTAGAAAATAGATTACACATGGTATAAGAGTATTATGAGGAAAAAATTATGCACTAATTATTTATATAAAATTATCTATTTTTAGAAAATATACATTGAATACATTTTAATTTAATGAGCTACGCATGACATAAAAATATTATGAAGCATAAAAATGATACACTAGTCATCTATATCTATATCTATATTATATATATATTTATATATATATATATAAGTAAGTTTGAGAGAAAGTGGGTCCCTACAATTAAGGAGGTGGTGACAGATAAGAAAAGTGTCTATTCAAAATTTAGGCACGTTCCGCTTTAAAAAGCGATACATTATATTGTTTGGTAACGCTACAACACTGTTTAAAAGCGATAAAATATAATGGTTCACTACATTGAAACACTGTTTGGGAGCTCTTGGTATAAAAGGAACTAACCGCTTAAAATAAGAAAAAAGAAAGAAAGAAAGATTGCTTCACTTCACGGAGGAAGGAGAGAGAGATGGAGAGAAAAGAGAGACAGAGAAATAGAGAGAAGGGCGCCACCCATATCTTCCGCCATCACCGTAAGGGCGTCGTCCATTTCTCCTATTCAGATACTTTCTTTTCGCTTCCTTTTTCAATTTTCTTAACACCGATGCTTGCGATCCAGATATAAAGAAGGAGAAAAAAAAAAAAAAAAAAACCTTGCGACACAGAGATGAGAAGGAGACAGACATTGAGAGAACTACCACCGGTAAGTTTTTCTTTTTTTCATTCTTTCTTAGATCTAGGTATGGGTATGAAATGTGAATTAGTTTTGAGAAATTTGGTTGGATTGATTTTTATTTAGGTATTTGGGTAACATTAGGTCTTGATTTGATTTTTTGAAATTTGGGGTTATATATGATTTAGGTTTGGAGAGGGCAAAAACAGAGAAATTGTGCCTCTTCATATATAACAAAACGCAATTTAAATTCCTCTTGAACAAAACGGTGTACCATTTAGTTTTTAACCTATTCATCACTATTAAAAAATACACAATCTAAACAACGATAGTAACAAACAATCAAATGGTAGTTAGAATTGGTTTGGGGTAAGATTATGGTTTATAATAAGGTAGTTAGAATTGGTTTTATTGTGCATAGTTGTTGCGGTTGAAAGGCAGAAATTTGAGACTATAAAGCATAGATAGAGTGACATCGAACCTCCGCCGGTCGGACTACCGGAATCAATTCTTGGTAAAGTTCTGATTATATTCCTATTTAAATACAATATCCTACTTCTAGCCAAATTGTTTTTGTCTGCTACCGTCCATACACCAATCTTCCTCTCTCCAATTTATCCTATCCGACCCTCTTCAGAAATTTTAAATATTTACTATTCGACTATCACTAGATGCATTCAATGATGACAAGCCCTAGACTTCTCAATGACGCATCAAAGATATTCAGTGACTCAATATTGTTTCACTAAGGTATTTTTGAATTTGATTTGTGTTTCGATTTATTTCCATTGTTACGTTTAAAACCTATGTCAATGCATGTAAAGAATTATACTTTAATTTGCACTTTATATATTTCCAACACACTATTCCAGCAGGAAATGATGCAATACAAACTAACATGGCTTAAATCATTTTGGGATTGAAAGATTGAACAACCAAGGCTAGATTGAATGCAACCCCTGGCAGTGCCTCAAGATTGGGAGCAACACCATAAACGTTTTTTTTTTTTTTGGTATTTAACTATCTTCATCGTTTATACATTTTTGCTTTTGATAAAATTGTTGTTTAAGCTTTGTTGTAAATCAGAGCATTTTTTTGAAAACATACATTCTCCCTTCTATACTTTCTGTTGCCTCATCCTCTGTTTTTCTTCTTTATTTTTCTCCTCCAACCCCACCCAGGTTTAGATAACTTTCCTAAAGGCAAAAATAGTTTCACTTTCCATAGACGCGCACCATCTGTTTGATAAAAAGCTTCTAAATTACTTTCATGACCAACCAAAATTAATACCAAAACAAGGAATCTGATTTTTTTAAGTAAATAGGATATATTCACGATGTAGAGCTTTAGATCAATTAGATAAAAAAATTGAATACTAATTTTAAAGTTTGGGTACTATTGCAAATTTGCATAAACATGTGCCAGAAGAAGTTCATGGTGTTTTTTAAGTCTCTATTAAGGTAAGTTTATCATTTTATCATAAAAAAAAATAGCAAAAGAAGTCACAGGACACAAATTTTTATGTTTCTTTATATGTTTGGTATAATATGGGTGATTGAAATGGAATGAAGCATTTAAGTACTTGGAAAAAAAAGTGACATTTATATTATAAAGACTATTGTGTTACAGACACTTACAGCCTACTTTGTTGGGTTCAAAATCGCAGCAAGGTATCATGTGCTTTCTTATGATATAAAATATCAAAGCCATGAAGAGTTGGGTTTTGGCTTTACACTATTCATGGAATAAGTTAATTAGTTATGTAGTTCTGTGTATTTGATACTTTTCAGTTTGTTTGTTCTGCATGTTCGTCGTGTTATTGTTGTTGAGTTATTTGTTGTGTTACAAGAACTGTTCAATGTGTCAAGTTGTGTATTTCTGTTTTACTTCCTTTTATTTATAAGAACAATTGTTAATATCTTAAACATTGTTACATGAGGTGTGGATTTCTGACTTGGTTTTAATTGTATGGACCATCTGATGTGCTTATCCCACACTTTGGGTTGTTCATTATTGGCTTTATGGTACATTCTAATGCTGAAATTTTGTGCACACCATGTGTTTGACAAAATGTTTTGCTTACTCTTGCATTAGTTTATGTCCACTACATGGTTTGTGCCTCTTGATTTTAGTTGCCGTTGGTCATTGCATTTTTTCTAATGTGCATTTAGGCCTACTATGTCATCAACATAAGTGGAAATTTAGTACATTGTCCACTTGAACTTTGCATCATCAAAACCCAAGCCGCAACATTAGAAAATTTAGTAGTCTTCTTAAATTGGAATGTATTTTGAACTACACCTTCTTTATTAACATATGTATATAACTAAACAACAACAACTTTAAATTTGATTGAGATCAACTAGATAGGCATGTTTTATCATTTAATTTCAGTAAAGTGAATAAAAAAAATCTAATTACGTGTAGCCACTCTTAGAACTCATACTCCTATTAATGGTACTTATCTTTCCTAAATATCTAAGTCAACTTAATGACATTTCAAATGTATGCAATTCAGACTACTTCTTGGATGTGACTGCTTTTTTGTTTATTTATGGGGTAGTTTCTTATTTGACGTGTTGTTGAAGAAAAGAGGGCAATGATTAATGAAGGAAATGACAATTCAATTTTGGTTAGTGGAGATAGTGATGATGGCAAATGGGACAACAAAGACGCTCATGAGATATCATGCACACTTATATATATATATATATATATATATATATATATATATATATAAAATGAAAACTATTTCATATTTTAGAAATTCATGGCTTAAAAAATGTGGCATGTAATTGTGTTACAATGAATATCATAATTTAATGGTAAGTTTAGGGATTTTCCCCTTTATTTCTATTGATTTTTTAAAAAATATATATATATATATATATATTCGAACATGTAAAAAATATATATTCGAACATGTAATAGAATGCAAACTTGGCAAAGAAGTAGGAAATTAGGAACAATGGACATTTTGTTCTTTGAAACTTTTTCTCTGCATCTTGCCATCCTATATCTATGGTAAGCTTTTTTGTAGCAGGCATTATTCTTTTGATGGACAATTTCTACTTGAGCATAATTTGGTTTTAATGCTAATTTGAGAAATTTTTGATTTGTAAATTCTATTAAATAGTTTACTTGTTGCAAGTATTTTGATCTCTGCTAATTTCTATGTTTTGTGTCATACTATGTGCTTGATATTTTGTTTCTAGATGGACACCATTGTAACATATGATATATATATTTTAAATTCTATAAAAGATAGTTGGAGTTGATTTTAAATGGAGTGATATTGTATTTTATACATAGCATTCTTGCAAATAGGACAAATGAGGGGTTGTACAACATGCCCTTGCACTAATATATATTTAACTGTGAAGGATACTTTGATGAACATTTTCTTTCATTTTTATTTTTCCCTCTTTTTTATATAGGTTTGGGAAGAGTTTTAGACTTCCATTTTCTTTTCTTTTTTCCCAGCTAAAAGTACTTGCCTCTTTGTAGTAAAAAAATTTCAGCTGAGGTTTTGGACTTTCTTTCATCAAGCTAGTGAGTTAGATAGCTTAGATTTGGTGCAAATGTGAGTTGGGTGTTTTGTCATTTGATGAATTGCCTTGAATGTATTTGATTATTGTTGTTAATTAGAATCACATTAGAGTTTTGAATGAGATTTACACTACTTTGACTCAAAAGAACAAAAAACTAAGCCATCTCTCAAAAGTCTTTTTAAAGAATAGAGAATGCCAAGAAGAAATCTGCACATGACCATAAATTAGGATTTAATATTGGATTATTTCAATGAATTATGTAGACTGCTTAATTTATCCTTTGGAATTGTTTTCCCAGTTTCAGGCTTCTTTTTTTTCTTCTTTCTTGGGTAAACAATATTGAACTTCTTCTTTTCTTTGTTTGCAGCTTCATCCCGATGTCAAACTCAGGATTTAATGTCAAAATCAAAGTTTGAGAGGGAATTTGCAGCTTGAAAGTGGATGAATTAATTGCATTTTGTACATTAATAGCGATTTCCCATTTTGATTTGCAAGGACATTCTCACAAATTTAGAGACTACTACACCCTTCTTGGCAGATATGTTCTGAGTAATCTACTTACAATGAACATAAAGCATAATATTAAATTTGTATCAACAAAAATGGTGTCCTCACACACTTTATATATAAAAGAAACCGAGGAAACATGAATTTTTTATAGTTATATTTTTTTCAGCTTCTTTCATTCCTGTTGTAACAAAGAGACAGAACTAAGTTAAACATGCAAAAGGTTAAATTTTATTTGAATTTTCATGTTTTATCAATAATTTTGTTGTGTCTACTGCTATGAAACAAATTGGAGAGCTTGGAAAGGGTACTTTTTTCATCTTTGATTTTTATGTTTTTAGTTATTTTAATTTTTCAACCAAGTCAATATAGTGTATATAATTGTATTGTGGCTGTTTGGATCAGTTATATATCTGCTTGAATGCATCAAAATTTTCCTTATAATGTCTATTGAATTTTGCGTAAGAATTTGTATCATGACTATAATGTAGTGATGTCAAATAGGCTATTTTTTCTTCTCATCATCTATTGAGTAATTTTTTTTTTTTTTTTTTTTTTTTTTGGAGAAAATCTTTTGAGTAGTTGAATGCATGCTCAGTTGCTTAATGGAACACTATGGAGTTTTACCCAAGAAATATGATGAAGTTAAAACGTTTTTTGAAATAGTATGCCATGGTTCAGATATATAAATCTAACAATCTAAATTTTCTTTCCATTTCTTTTCCTCTTCCCTTTTTTTTAAAGAAACATAATGATATCTAATTCTTATAACTTTATTACTTTTAATGAAACCATTTTTATAGCTATACACATGTTATCATTTTCACCTCTTATCTTTTGAAAAAAATTCATATCCAAAAACAAACAAAAAAGGAGGAAAATTATTTTAGCAGAACAAATTATAGATGGAATATATATACTTGAATGTATGCAGTGGAAGCATTAGAACTAAATTTATATTGAAAGTAAGCTCATTCATACATAAAATGATCCTGTGCGTTGCGCAGGTTAAAAGCTAGTTTTATATAAAGGTTGTACAACTTTTTAAAAATATAGGGAGTTTCTTAGTTAAATATAAGAGAGAGAGAGAGATGGGTTCAGAGTTATACCTAGTGTAAGAGAAAGAGTTACACATTTTTTAAACTATGTAATTTAAAGAGATTTTTTAAACCATTAGATTTAAGTAGATCCAACGGTAAAAAAAAAAAAAAAAAAAAAAAAAAAAAAAAACCATTATTAATGCTAATTTCTAATTAGTCTCATTTATTATCCTTTATTTAATACATTCCATACTTATTTCTAAAAAAAAAAAAAATGTAGCCTCTTTCTTTCTCTTTGCACGTTTCTCTCTCTATCTCCTTCACCGCTCTTCTACCTCCATGGCCAAAGGTTCTTTGACAAACAACAAAAAAAAAAAAAAAAAAAAAAAAAAGCCACAATTGCCGGACTTTGTTGAATAACACAACTATTGCTTTTAGTTATTCTCTATCTTCACGTTTTATCAAGTTGATTTCAAAGCATATGGTTGAAGAATTTGGTAGCTCCATAACTAATTGTTGAGTCTAGATGTTTGGTTGGAAAATCATGAGTAAAATGTGTCCTGTAAGCACATTTTGAGTGTGCCTTGAAGTCAAGATAGTTGAACAAGTTTCTGTAGATCATATTCGGCTTCTAGTCTTTTCGACAACTTTTGATAGCTGTTCGCTTGAATGAATTGGGAAGTTTCGATCAATCCATTGAGCTTATTAGGTAAAAGACCTAGTGAATTAACTGGATGCATTTTGAAGCTCAAGTCAATGAGTAAATGCAATGCGCTCAAGAAAAATGAAAGAGTGATAATAAAATGTATTGCATTCCTTTCTCTCTGGTTGAGAGGGATTATATAGTGTTTTTCACTTTTCGGTGGTGGTTGGTAAGGTTTTCCCACAAACAACTAGGAAGTAAATATGACATAATGTATACTCCATCCATGATTTCTATGGGGACCTTGCATGAGGACACATTCCCAATTGGCCTGATAAGTTGGAATGGCCCAACATTGTTACGGTCACTCGAATTAGACCCTTCTGGTCGACTCTTGCTGTGTTCATCTAGGGCTTAAGCAATTTGCGGCATTCGAATGTAATTTAAAATATAGATCAAACTTCACATCTTTCTAATATTATCCATGTAATTATATCTAATTTTAATGTTTAGGTTTTAAAGCATTATCTTTAAAAAAAAAAAAGAAGGTTTTAAAGCATTATTAAATATGGGCAACCATCTACAATTAACGCATATTTTACACCCCCCCTCAAAAAAAAAAAAAAAAAAAAAAAACGCATATTTTACAAAGAAAAGTGTTTCAAAATTTAGAAAGTTAATACCTTGGATATGAGTTCATCGGAGGGTTAAGGTTACGTTTGGATTGGGCTAAAAAACCTAGTGTCTGCGTCTGGCGTTTTTTTTCTTTTTTTTTTTTTGCACGCGTTTGTGAGACTTACGGCTACTATTCATGAACAGTAGCCGCAAAGTTTAACTTTTCTCACTCTTTTTTAGCAAATCAATGCACACCATCCACTGTTCACGGACCCACAAATTTAACTTTTCAGCAACTTTTTTATTAAAAATGGGTCCCACTATACTATTCATACATTTAAAAATTATTTTGCTACAATATTTTTCAGTTTTTAGTTTCAATTTTCAGTTTTCAACTGTATCCAAACGGACCCTGAATCTACTAAAAGAACCCAAATAGTGTATGTTGAAGTATAGAGGGAGAGGAGAGTAGAAGGTATGAGGGGAAATTAGGAGAGAGGGTAGGGGAATGGTAATTACTTCCCCTTATTTAGTTGTTTTAAAAATTAGGTAGGGAAAGAAGAATAGATATCCCTGACCTTTATTTCAATATTTTAAAAATAAAATTAAAACGAGAGAAAATTATAAGATATTATATAAATTAAAAATAATACTCCTTTTTTTGTTAAATTTGAAAGGAATTGATATAAGTTAACATCATAAAGGCAACATCAATAATTTAATTTTTTTTAAGTATAAGTGGAAGCCTTCCCCTCTTGTTGTTGCTATCAAAACTTCTCAAATCTCGAGACATAGGCTACACTTGAATCCTCACTGGCTTTTGCTTTCAACATCTGATTTTTTTTTTTTTTTTTTTTTCAAATTAACAGGCAACTCTGTAGTCTCAAACAGGGTGATCTCTTCATCATACATTTTTTACATAAAGGTAAAATCTCTTGCTTATGAACTTACTGCAGCTGGTCGTCCTCTCTCTACTCAAGATTTCAAAATTTGTGTTTTCAAAGGCCTCAAGTTTGACTTCTGTGATTTAGTGACCACATTGGCTACCCACTCAAGTGCTCTTTTCATTTCCAGAATTGCACAACCTTTTCCCCACTCATGAGTTTATCCATTTTGGATGCCTTCTTCTCTGTTATTTTCTAGTCACCTTTTGAATATACCACACCTCAGGCCAACATTGTTCAACTTGGCCCTCCTTCCTCTAATAGGGGTCATAGTTGACATATATATACCAATAAAAAATTTAAAATAAAATTGCTATGGTAACAATTGAAAAGAAAAAGAAAAAAAAAAAACATCAGAAGGAAAAAGTAAATTTAATAACACAAGAAATCAAAAATAATTTTACGCTTAAATTATCTAAAATAATTAAATATATTTGAATTCAATAAAATGATATTTTCATACTTTTTTAATTATATTAATCTTAAATATTCACATTTCCTAAATCTATTTGCTAACATATATGCTCGAATCGTGTCAATTTGTGTTATGTAATTGAAAAGAGTATTAATTAATAGGACAAGTACATTTACTTTCATGTAATAATTATTTATTGGTGGTGCACTAACTATTTATGTAAATAATATTTTTGATTATTTTGTAAAATATTAGGAAATAATTGATTTAAAATTTTACATTCTTGCTCAAATTTGGTTACAACTGAAACTAAGTACAACAAAGATTAAAGGCGAGGAAATTTTTTCAAAAGGTTCCAAGTGAATAGCTAGGAAGGATAGCTCCTTATCTCTCTGGTTTGATAAGTGGCTGAACAAAGGACCTTTGAGAAGTCTGATTTTTGGACCTTTGAACAAAGGTGAAGAGAATCTTAAGGTGATGGATATTGCTAGCTTCCTTGGATGGAGATGGGCGGGATTATCCTTTGATCTCCCCTGCCTCAATTCTTTTGGAAATAAAAGCAACCCCTGTCTCGTCTTTGTTGTCTACACTTGCAACCGATAGATAGTAGTTAGGTTGAATTTGTTGTGTTGGGCAATATTTTTGTAATGGGATGTTTTTGTAAACTTTGAGCATTTTTGTTTAGTTTGTGTTTTGTCACGGATTGCCAAAGGAGGAGTTTGTTGGGTTCTAAGACTTTAGGTTTAAATGTATTAGAACTTTAATTTGTATTGTTGGCAAACTATGATCAAAACGTTTTAGTCTTGTTTAGACTTGCTTAAAGTATATGGTTGTATGTAAAGTTGGAATCGAGTAGCTGCATGATTTATTATGTAAATCTGCCTGACTCAATCGATCGAGAATTAGACTCGATCGATCGAAGCTCGTATAGATTGTTTTTCTGCAGAATTTTCCAACTCAGCCCAAGCCCGTTTGACATGTAGGGTTTTATGTTTTGTCTTAAGTATAAAAGGGAAAACCCTAGCCACGTTTTTTATTGCTCCTTATGTTGTGTGTGTGAATCTTTTGTGAGATTAAGTGGTGTTTGTCTTCACACATATTTAGGGTTTCCAAGATTCAAGATTATGTCAAGAACTTGGTGATCGATTCAGTTGCTACAATGAGAGCTTAAAGATACACAAGCGAGGGTGCTTGTATTTGCTGTGAATTCAAGAAGAAGTAGTCCATGGACTCGGAGCTGTCACATGGTTGTGGTAGTAAATTTCTTACTCGAGGTAGCAATAGGATGTTAGTGGTCTAAGTCACTATTGTGTAAACTTCAATTCTTTCATAGTGGATTCAGTTTTACCTTGAGGATAGTTAGGTTAAATCCTCCCCAAGTTTTATATCAGTTTGGTTTTCCTGAGTTATCATATTGTTGTGTTTTTTATTTTCCGCACTTTACAATAATATGATATTTGTGTTAATTTGAACTTGATAATTTGACTAAATAATCATTTGGCTAATTACTTAGGTTAATCTAGTTGTGTTTTAAGGGGTCTAAAAACAAACAGAGGTATCTATAAATAAGTTAGTTAAAATAGCTTTTCAGACAAAATTTGGCTAAAATGGCGTTGAGGTTGATTTAAATACTCTTGCAGGTCCAATCTAAAGTGATTGAATCCCCGCACTCTCCATCACCAACCTTTGTTAAATGAGAAATTTTACAAACTAATAACTCTACACTGTTACATATAATTTTTGAAAAGTACAACCAAATACATGTGATCATAGTTTGAACTTTCATTCCAACAAGAAGAACAAAAGATTGAAAAAAAAAAAAAAAGTCCTTCAGGACTTAGAAAGTAGTCAATACATTGTGATACCAATCTGTTATTGATTGCAAGTTGAACACTATATAACTTGTCACGTCACTTACAATCCAAATTCCAAAAGACGATTAAATTTCAAATTGCAGTCTCTGATATTATATTCAAGTCGGTCCAATCCTTACTGTCCAACTTATTAGCGTCTTTGCATGTACAAGGTGAACTTTCGTATCTTGACAACCATCCAGGTGAGAAAGCGAATTGTGTGAATCAGAAGAACGATACCAACCACAGCCACCAAACTAAACATAACACAATTTGGTAGAATGAACTTTGGGTCAGATCTAAGCTTATCATAAAAATAAGGTTGATCAGGTATCAGCAGGACGAATGCATCCACGTAGGCAAAGGCTAGGAAAGTGAGAGTGATACACATGGAAAATGTCAAGAGCCCCATGCAAAGCTTATTCCTAAGAGGAAATCCACTAATAAGCAAAAAGGTGACACACAAAGATGCAGTGAAAGAGATGGTATTGGAAATCAAGAAACCTAAGAACACGTAGGACTGATCAGCATTACAGGCTAAGACCGAGGTTCCAGCTGGACATGTAATATTATTTCTATTTCCAAAACTTGAGGTTTTATCTGCTTGCCAAACTCCACCTGGGGGATTGAGCATAGGTTGGAAAGTTATAGTTGTGATAACAGTAGCCACCACCATTAATGTACCACGCATCTCTCCTAACCAATCACCCTGGTAGCTCAAGTATTTTAACCATTTCATCCACATTTTCTTGCTTTGCTGCACTGGTTTTGTTGGTTCATGGTGACCAACAACAACTGCTAATGGGGTTGAAGATTAGTTTGGTTCCTTGCTCTTTCAAACCCGGCGTCTAATAAAATGTTTCGAATGGTGACATTTTTCAAGTCTTCTGGACAGTGATCTAAGACTTCCAAGGCTGTAAAACCCATCTGGTTCAATGAATAGGCTCCATCTTTCACTTTAGACACTGAAAGCAAGTATTTGACCATCTGCAAAAACTTATAGCATTATAGTTTTGAACAATTTGTTTTTAAGAAATTATATATAAGTAGATGAAAGAAAAAAAACCTACCTCTATTTGCTTTAGCATCACAGCTAAATGCAAGATAGTATTGCCACCATCATGGTCTTTGGAATTGAGAAAATCCCCTTCGTCACTCAAAGATTCCACCAGCAATTTAAGAGCCTCTATTTGGTTGTATTTAACACATACATGCAAAATAGTCTCATCCCCATCAAGCACAATTTGAGATGAGTCAGGTTGCGCAGTGATCAACTCCCTCACAACATCAATTCGTCCCCTCATGACTGCATAGTGGAGAGGAATTCTCTCATCTTGATCACGAATTAAGCATGCATTGTTGTTTGCATGTAATAATATTTGGACAATCTCAATGTGGCCCTCAGCAGAAGCCATGTGAAGGGGGCAACGTTTATGGGAGTCCAACTCGATAGCAAGCTGTGGTTTTAGAAGTAGAAGAGCTCTACTGAAATCAAGGTGGCCAACTAAAGTAGATATGTGTAATGGAGTTTCACTCATAGAAGTGAGGGAAACTTTGTTAAGGATGTTTGGCTCTTTATGGATCAACCTATGCAATGTGGTTGTACATCCGCTCCTGGATGCGTTGTAGAGTTCCATTATAACATCTTCTTCATGCATTATTTCCATTCTCTCTGTGGGGGAAGGGGGGTTGTTAGGTTTTGTATTGTATGATTGTATCTGACATTCCAAAATAGAAGCATATATATATATAAATAGATGAATGTAGTTCGCAGATCAATATTATAATCTATTGGTTAGGACATTTTTTTAATCATACAAGCAAATTGACAAAGCAGACATTAATGAAATTTCTACTGAATTTCCTGGCACATAGCAAAACAAAAGTTGTGGATTTTAAATATATATATATATATTTACATTGGCAACGAATATGAGAAAGACTAGATGAATTGTTTATTTGCTTCCGATTACGACAATCACATATGTTGTGTTTTTTCTTATTTACCAGCTCGTAGGGCCAGCTCTATACTCTATAGGTGAATGAGTCAATCCTCTAAAGTCTCCAAATTTTAACCAATAGTTGTTATTTCTTATATTATAATAGTATTAATTAAATCCAAATATTAGTCAATAAATAAAATAATATTTTTTATCAAATGGAAAACAAAATTTTGTTAAGGATGTTTGGCTCTTTATGGATCAACCTAGATACTGTGGTTGTACACCCGCTCATGGATTCGTTGTAGAGCTCTATTACATCATCTTCTTCATGCCTTATTTTCATTCTCTCTGTGGGGGAAGGGGGATTGTTAGGTTTTGTATAGTATGATTGTATTTGACCATCTAAAATAGCAGCATAGATGAATGTAGTTCACAGATCAATATTATAATCTATTGCTTAGGATTTTTTTTTTTTTATCATACAAGCAAATTGAAAAAGCATACATTAATGAAATTTCTTCTGAATCTCCTGGCACATAGCAAAACAAAAGTTGTGGATTATATATATATATATATATATATATATATATTTACATAGGCAATGAATATGAGAAAGACTAGATTAATTGTTTATTTGCTTCCGATGACGACAATCACATATGTTGTGTTTTCTTGTTACCAGCTAGTAGGGCCAGCTGTTTCTCAAATAAATAAATAAAAAAGCTAGTAGGGCCAGCTCTATACTCCATAGGTGAATGAGTCAATCCTCTAAAGTCTCTAAATTTTAGTCAATAGAGTTATTTATTATATTATAATAGCATTAATTAAATCAAAATATTAGTCAACAAATAAAATAAAATAAAATTTTTATCAAATGGAAAACAAGAAAATAAAAATAAATAAAAAGAGAAATACTATATTCACGACATATTTCGCAATAAATCTTAAATGTCAGGTTATTTCTGGCTGTTATTAGTAAAAAAAAAAAAAAAAATGTAATTTTAGTGATGAGTTCAAATTAAAACTACTAATAACTTAATACCTTAGATTTTTTGTAAAAATGTTGTGAAGGTAGCATTTCTAAAAAAAAAAAAAAAAAAAAAAAAGCAATACATAAAAAATTTCACAATACAGTTGAGTTGACAAACTTTTACTAGTTTTCATCTAAATGTCCACCACTAATATCATATTAATGAAAAGTTTGTCAATATTTTTTTTTTTTTTTTTTTTTTGCTTTCTCAACAATATATATACACACAATATGGCTAATTAGTAATTTTGCATCTAAAACAAGATAATAGAGTTTGAGTAATATTTAATTTTTTTTTTTTAAAAAAGTCATATTTAAATATATAAAATACCTTAATTTAGTTTTAGCTAATGCTTCCAAATGCATCAAGCTACCCTTCCAACTAACTTTAAATTTTGTTTCAAGTGGTCACTAAAATAAATAATATCTTAAGTGCAATTGAATAAAGGGCTACAATTTTTTTTTTTTCAAGGGCCAACTAACAACCCCATCAACTTCTCTCTATTTAACATATATGAGTAAACCTCATCTAAAGTGTTAGTGTATAGCTTAGTTTAGTCTAGTCCATCGGGCTTAACCAAGATATCTTTGTACTTATAGTACACTCATATTACTTATACTTCACATATACTTAGCCTATATAAGGCTCTCTATTGTACAAGGTTATTTACACAAAACATATAGACAATTCATTATTTCTCTCTCTCACTTTATATTCTTAACATGGTATCAAAGCAATTGCTCTAAAATTCTGGTTCTTGTGGTCATCTTGCGCTCTTCTCTGCACTCACCTTCATCCAAAGAGCCCTTTGTCAAAAGTGAGTTACCGCCGTCACATCCATAGTCCCTGTAACTCTTAGATTTCATCGCTTTGTTGATCAAACTGCCAAAGCAAAGGCATAGTGTGACAGAATAGCCAATTCCGCGCAAAACCCAACCAAGAATAGCCAGAAAGGACGGGACACGCGCCCACATGTGCGGCCTGAAGCTTCGATTGTCAAAAACGTGCTCTACACGCCACCACGCACCGGCTACAGTGCCGCCATGCGCCTCCACGCGCTCTATGTGCTTGAGCCTGTTAGCATCACTCCACATTAGCCCTAGGTGACGTCATACGCCTACATCAACAGTTGAACTCTAACTGATGACCATTGACTTCTGGCCGTTGACAACCATCGTTGACCGTTGACTTTTCATGTTGACTTTTTAACCAAAGTCAAAAATTTTCAATAGGCCCTATCTTGCTCAATTTTTGCGTAGATTCCATTTTTGGGCTCCGTTTCTTCGTTCGAGGATCTAAATTCCTCTTTTTGGTCATTTTATTCATTATGGCTCAAGAAAATGAATGAGACATTATACGTCCTATCACAATTATCATAGATGATCTTACTACCTATCATGCATGGTCTCAGAATATGACTGTCTTTCTCAAGGGTTGCAAACTATGAAGGTATGTAAATGGTTCAATTCCCAAACCAGTGCCAAAACCTAAGTCCAAAGCTACAATTGATGCTGATGTCTCTAAGAATACTTTGTTGCGGGGATGATTATGAAGCACGCCTAGAGGAATGAGAAAGTATTCAGAGTACCTCTGTACCTTCCATCCATAGTCTTCTTCCTTGTCTTGCTACTGCTGCAGCTGCTTGGATATTTTTGTCTAATCGCTACAATTGCACCAATGATTCAAGCTTGGAGTTCCACATTGAATCAAAGATTTATCACTTGCGCCAAGAGACAAGTCAATCTATTTCTGATTATTATTCTCGGACTTCTTCTATGTGGGAACAACTCTCTGCTATGGATTCTTCATTATTTGTATCTTAAGGATATTGAGCTATTTGCCAAATATCAAGACCGTCGTCAATTTATGCATTTCATGATGGGTTTACATGAGGATTTTGAGCCTACTAGGGTTTCTCTACTTAGCTAGTCTCTTACTCCTTCTCTTGATGCTGCAGTTAAGGAGCTCATCTCCGAGGAGAATCGTCGGCCTACTTATCACATGTCATCCTCTAACCATGTTTTGGCTACACCCCCATAGCCTCCTGTTGTTGCAATCACTACCCCTCCACTATTAACCTCTGGGTGTCCTTCCACTTAGTCTTCGAAAGGTACTCGCTATGAGTTTTGCCTTGCAAAAGGCCATGATATCTCTGTCTGTTGCAAATTGCAGAAATTCATGCAAGAACAGAACAAAGTTCCTCCTCCTTGGGCAACTACTATGTGGTCCTCAAATCTATTGGTTCTTATAGGTCCATCTTTGGCTTTCTCACTTGCTACAGCTAATATTAAGGTAGTATTTCAACGGGTTTTATCTCAAACTTCCACCGCCCTTCCTGTCACTTCAGGTAACCATTCTTGGTTTTTTGATACTGTATGTTGTAACCATATGACCCCTGATGAATAACAATTCTCTGATAAGGCACCCTTAGCACATCCTATCTCTATTTACACTACTACTGGAACTCCTATGCTTATTAGTCATAAAGGAACAATCTTCACTCCTAGTTTATCCCTTAGTGACACTTTGCATATTCCAAAATTGTCCCTTAATTTGCTTTCTGTTGGTCAACTTTGTGTATTAGGAGTAGATATTCTTTTTTTAATCATGGTGTGGATGTGCAAGATCCTCGGACGGGTCAAGTGCTTGGGACAGGCCGTAAGGTTGGACGTATGTTTGAGGTTCATGACTTGAAAATTCCTTCAAAAGTTGTCTCTATTGCTACTACTACTACCACCCTCTCTTTGAATTATGGCATGCTCGTCTTGGTCATATATCTTTGTCTTGTCTTCAGTTGTTAGCTTCTTAAGGTCATTTAGGTTTAATTCAGTTTCCAAAATTTGATTATACTTTCTGTCATTTTGGCAAACAAACAAAATTGCCTTTTAATAATAGTGACTTTTTTTCTTCTGCACCTTTTGATCTTATACATTCTGTTATTTGGGGTCCAACATTGATTCCCACCGAGGGGGGATCTCGATATTTTGCCATATTTGTGAATGATTTTTCTCAATATACCTGGATTTATCTACTTTACCATAGGCACGAACTTATGTCCATTTACCAAACATTTAATAAAATGATTGAAGCATAGTTCAATCGCACTGTTAAGATCTTTCGATCAAATAATGCTTAAGAATATAATGATAAATCTTTTTTGTCCTTTTTAGATAGCAAAGGTACTCTCCCCCACTGATTTTGTCCTTATACCTCTCAACAAAATGGCCGTGCAGAATGAAAACACCGTCACATTTTTAATGTTGTCCACACCCTTCTCATTTCTGCCTCTTTTCCTAAGAGCTTTTAGGTGAGGCAACACTCACTATTGTTTACACCATTAATCATGGTCCTTCACCGACCACACACAAAAAATCACCCTTTGAGCTCCTTTATGGTCAAACCCCTAACTACTCATCTTTTTGGTTTTTTGGTTGTGCTTGTTTTGTCTCTCTTCCTCCTCATGAACGAACAAAGCTCCAACCTTGTGCTCATCTCTGTTGCTTCCTTGGCTATGGTGTATCCTAAAAGGGCTTTCATTGCTATGACCCTATCACTCATCGCCTTTGTGTCTCCCGTCATGTTAAGTTCTAGGAACAATATCCTTTCATGAGTGTTCAACAGTTTCCTATGTCCACTTCCTCAAAATCTCCCATTTTTACTGATCTTTCCCTCCCTCTTTATCTTGAATTTGTGGGGGATTCTTCAACATCGGTTGCCTCTCCGGACAACTCATCTCCAATTTTGTCCTCGACACATGAAGCGCCTATCTTGGATCCTGTGGCACCACCGTCTCCTAAGCCTCTTGTTGGTCTTGACCTTTGTCGCTCTTTTCAGGTAAGCATTCCTCCTCTTTATCTCACTGATTATCATTGCTATTTTGCTCTTGCCACCCTCTATGAGCCTCACACCTATCGCGAAGCTTATACAAACCCTCTTTGGCAGCAAGTTATGTCCGAAGAACTAGATGTCTTTCACAAAAATCACACTTGGGATACGGTTGATTTGGCTCCTAATCAATCTGTAGTAAGTTATAGGTGGGTTTACAAGATCAAGACCAAGGATGGTGGATCTGTTGAACGATACAAGGCTCGCCTCATTGCCAAAAATTTTGCTCGGGAATATGGCATTGACTTTAAGGAAACATTTGCTCTTATTGCTTGCCTTACAACTGTCGATGTCTCATTGCTATGGTTGTCGTTCGCTATTGGCCTCTTTATGATGGATGTGAAGAATGCTTTCTTCAATAGAGACTTCCAAGAAGAAGTGTACATGCAACCATCCCTTGGCTATACTCACTCAGGCCGTCAAGTTTATTGCCTTTATCATGCTCTTTATGGCCTCAAGCAGGCTCTTTGGGCTTGGTTTAAAAAGTTTAGCTCAGTTGTTACTCAACAGGGTTTCACTTTGAGTCCTCATGACACTGCTCTCTTTGTTCGAATATTCTCTGCTAGTATCACTCTTATTCTTCTTCATGTTGATGACATTATTATTATTGGAAATGATTCTGTAGGTATCGCTCCCTTTAGCACTTCCTTAGTCAGCATTTTGAGATGAAAGATTTGGGCACTCTCAACTATTTTCTTGGGCTTAAGGTTACTTCATCCTCTAATGGATACCATCTATCCCAAGCTAAATATGCTTCTAATCTTCTCTCCAAGGCTAGTATCACGGACAACAAAATTGTTTCCACTCCCTTAAAATTCAATGCCAAGCTCACACCCTTGGATGGTGAACCTATATCAAATGCTACTCGTTATTGTCGGCTGGTTGGTAGTTTGATCTATCTCACTATCACTCACGTAGATATTTCACACGCCGTGAGTATGGTTGATAAGGACATGGACGCCCCTCGTTCTATGCATTATGCTACTATTATTTGGATTCTCGGATACGTCAAGGGAACACTTTATCATAGTCTTCACTACTCCTCTTGGTCTTCTCTCAAGCCCCATGCTTATTCAGATGCGGATTGGGTAGGTGATCCGACTGATTGATGCTCTATCACAGGTTTTTGTTTCCTGTTGGGTACCTCTCTTGTCTCATGGCGTAGCAAGAAGTAGGACATAGTTTCCCGTTCCAGTACTAAGGCTGAGTATCGTGCTCTTGCCGACACCATCTGCGAGCTTGTTTGGCTTCGATGGCTCTTAGCTAATATGGATACTCCACAGCCCACTTCCACTCCTCTTTATTGTGATAATCATAGTGCTATCTACATTTCTCATAACAATGTCTTCCATGAATGCACCAAGCACATTGAGATCAACTGCCACATCACTCGCCAACATCTCAAGAAAGGCAATCTCTAGTTATTCTCCATCTCCTCTACTAACCAACCTGCTAATATCTTCACCAAAACTCACTCACCTAGTCGTCTTCGAAATCTGATATCCAAACTCCAATTGGCTTCCTCCTTGCAACCTCAAGTTTGAGGGGGAATGTTAGTATATAGCTTAGTTTAGTCTAGCTCATCGAGCTTAGCCTAGTATACTATACTTGTGGTACACTAATATTACTTGTACTTCACATATACTTAGCTTATATAAGGCTCTCTATTACACAGGATTATTTACATAAAATATACAGACTATTCAGTCTTTCTCTCTCTCACTTTATATTCTTAACTTAAAGCAAGTAAATAATCTATCAATTCTCTCTCTCTCTCTCTCTCTCTCTCTCTCTCTCTCTCTCTCTCTCTCTCTCTCTCTCCCTCCTTAATGGAAAGTTGAAAACATGAAAAGCAATCCATCAATCCTCCACCTAATATATGTAAAATATGATCAAATTTAAAAGTTGCCAAAACCTCCACCTGTTGTCAACATTAATACATCATCCGATTGTGATTTTTTGGGTTACTAAGAGCAAATAGATGTTACTCTCAAAGATCAATTTCATGGATACGGAAGTCTCAATAAGTTATAAGGAAAAAATTGTGAATGTTCAAATAGTGTATAAAACACTATGAACGTTCAAATAGTGTATAAAACACTATGAACGTTTAGACCCCAATTTCCAAATTATCAATTCAAGCTTATTATCAAACAATTAATGTATGGAATATGAACATAAGCATATAACAGAATTGATAAACAATCTAAACCAAATAAAATCACATCCACAACAGAAATTAAATGGCAAATATTAAGGAAAGAGAGATGCAAACATAAGAACAATACAACGATATGTTATCGAAGAGGAAATTGAAGCCCTCGGCGTAAAACCTCTCTGCCGCCCTCCAAGTGATAAATAATCCACTAAAGAATGTAGTTGGGACACATGAACAGCAGAAGACCCTCCAAGTCTAATCTATCCAGTGTATCTAAGCTCTCCAAGCTCCTACTCCAACAAGGTTACGCCAAACCTATTTCTTCTTTAGCTTACCGGATTCCGCTATAACCCATAGCATCAACCAATATGAATTGGTTCCTTCCGAATCGCCTCCCAAAGCACCAAATAGCCTTCTCACAGATATGGATATGGTGAGAAAAGAATTTGGTTAAAGAACTTCTCAAGGATGTAACAATAGAAAGGGTGGGAGTTGAGGTTTGAATAGTCACTATGTGAAGATTGTGGATGAGTCAATCCTATTTTTTTCTAGGGTTTCTCTCAAAATTCTCTCCGGAAGCTCTCAATATTTCGTGGGTATAAGAGATATTTATATTGGGGTGAGAAAAGAATGTGAAGAGTCAGTTTTTCCATAATAGAATGGATTGGCAACTTGGCCTCATGACTTGACCGAGTCACGAGTCCAAGCTGCGAGCTAATCGAATGGCTAGTCCGGACATTTTGTCCTATAATGCTATAGCTGGCATGACGGTTCAGCTTTTCTGCATGCTTCGTTCGTGTGCATCTTTCGGAGGCTTGCAAGCCATGAGCCACCCGCGAGATCCAGCCGCGAGTCTCTACTTCATTGCACAATTTTGAGCAATTCTTCACACTTTCTCACACACTACTCTTACATGATTCCCACCTAAACACGGGGTTACTAATTGCTAAATTACAAGCAAATTTGGCACGGAATAAAGCCAACAAGATGGTTGATTAAATTCAACCTTACAATCTCCCCTTTTGGCTATTCCGTGACAAAACCCTAAAACAAACTCTAGACTTAACATGTGAGTTGGGAACAGTTGAACAAAACTCAATCACACCTAACTCTAGAATTTGTGAAGCTCTTGAATCAAAAGAACAAGTATTTCCTGAAACACAACAACACAATTTTATCATTGTATGCAGAAAACTTGTAATGCATATGAAGCAAGCACAATGTGATCAAGAAAATGGAATAAAGCAATAAATCATAAACCATGGCTTAACCATACAAGCAATCATTATAGAATAGTGACCATAATGCTCATTCACATATGGAATGAACATTCGGACATGCAAGCTAATAAGCTTAAATGCAAAGTATCATTTGCATGTCCAACACTCAACCAATGCACAAAACATATATGCATCTAGGAACAAGATCCTACTAGGGCACAAGAGTTATGTACTTAAGGAAAATGCAAAACATTAAGCAACAAGTACTACGCTACAAAGCAAAGGTACAAATTAAAATATTTTAAATAGCTAAGCATAAACATAAATTATGAGTAAAGCAAAAACATAGTTAATATAGCACAAAACTCTTTCTTTATTTCTCCCCTATCATATCACTCCCCTTATCATGAGTCATAGGAGCTGTGATGAACTTGGAACATATATACCTATAACCTGAAACACTTGCACAAAATACATTAGACCCTCAAGGTAAAGCAAGTAATAAAAGGACAAGTATAATGTTACAAGTAAATTGCAATCAAGAAAACATGATATGAAACATGTGAGCAACTTGATCATACACCGAAACAGTCATACAGAAATGACTACAATGATCACATAGCAAAACAAATGATCATCCGAACATGCAACTAATAAAGCACAATAGCATAAGGATGTATGTATGTCCAACATACAAACATGATGCGATAAGAACAACAAAGCATAACTCAAAGCACCATAAAGCCAACAAGAAAACAAACAGAACAGAGTTTTCTAATTAACACAATGTCTTCTTCCCCTTGTTATATGCATCTCCGTATGAAATATCTCTCCCCCTACAAATGTGCACGAGAAATAGAATTTCTCCCCTTAAGACGTGCACAAGAGTCATATAGAAATGACAAACCTTTCTAGTATACTACTCTAGAGTATACTCTCCCCCTTTTGACACGAATAGACAAAGGGGTCAAGGAGAAAAGAGGGCAAGAGATGAAGATATGAACAATGATAATAATGCATGAGGGGTGCGAGATGAATGAGAAAATGAAGCTCAAACCTAAGACAAAACAAAATGCTACAAAGTATAAGGTAAATATGACATGCTAGAATGAAGAAACAAGGTATAGACCAATGCATGACGAAGGTAGCAAAGGTGTGTGCAAGAGGTGACTATGTGCAATCCATGACCAATGCATGGAAAATGCACATGTGGGGTAAGGTGTGTTAAATCCATAACCAATGAACCAAACATGTTCCTAATGAGGAAACATGAGAAACCCCAAAGTTTGGTACTCATCGGAGTCCAAACAAGTGAGAAAATTCCTAAGAGAGATTTTATCAAACACCTAGCATGCACACTATGAACAACAATGTAAAACAATGCATGAACATCATGAAATCCACCCTTAATACATGTTTTTTTGTCACAAGGAGCTAACATCCAAAGAAAATCATCAAAAGAAACCAATCCCATGCAAAATTTTTGATAAAGATTAAGTTTTTCCCAACCCTTTTGATGAAAATCCCAGCCAAGAGCACAAAACTCTCCAAAACATAATCTAAGGATCAAAAACAATGAAAAGATTTTAGAATTATCTTAGAGATGTTAATGGAATGAAAAACCATTTAAATTGATTGGGTTTTGATGTAAAAATAGTGAAAGAGGGGTTTTAGAGAGGATAGAAGAGGTTTCCCACAAAAACTCTTAAAAAGTCATTTCGGGCGTTTCGCTATTGAGCGAGTCACGAAAAATTCTGGATGAACTCGCGAATGGGGTTTCACAATTGGCGAGTTGCGAGGTGAGTTGCGAAAAATTTTGCGATTGGCGAGTCACTCATGAGGGGAGTCGCAAAAAAACTCAGACACCTGTTTTTCAAGACAGAACATGTTTAAACTTTGAAAAACAATGTAAGTACAAAACATGAACACAAAGAGTGATAAAAATCACTTCCAAATACATATAAAATGATCAAAAATATTTTTGGATTGATCCATATATAGATGAGTACACATACATCACATTTAAACAAGTATAATCGAACAAATGAATAAAGCACTCATTGAACATTAGGTATGTGTGTTGTGTGTGTGTATCAAATGTGGAATAGTCCTTAAATTAGAGTGAAATTTCAATGATCAATTCAATCAAGTCATACACAACTAATACTAAGTTAAGTGGTCTATCTCAATTATAGAAATGAACATATATGACCTCCCACAAGAAAATGATTATATATCTTTGAAACTTTTCATTTGGCTTCTTTACAATTCATATCATTTGATCTTTTTGAATCAATACATCTCATTTTAGAGATCGATGCTTGAAATTTTTGATACTTCAATTTGATGAACAAGCCTTTGTCTTTTTTGGGCATCATACATTTCCATAAAAGTTGTTTTCCCTTTTTCCTAGTCGAATACTAGTATGTACGACTGATTTTGCAACTTATTATCTCTTTTCATTTTGAGATTTACATTAGTTGAGCTCTTGAATCAAAAACAAAAAAATGTGGGAAGATATATAGACACAAGTCTATGCATGTATCAAAACCAACATGACAATTAACTAATTATTCATAACAAGCTTGACACACAAAGATGTCAAGATTTTTCCCACAAAGATAGATGTGCATAAAGAACAAGTTAAGCTTGTGAATGCATAAAGCCATATGTATGAAGGTACAAGGCAAACCTTACATGTGATATGTGCTCAAACATATACAATCAAACTTTTTGAAATTTTCACTTTTTATGTAGTTTTGGATTTTTACTCACACAAAACTAAAACATAAAAGTAAGACCAAAACAAAAGCAATGCATACAAAGAAATGCAAGATGCATAAAATGCATGAAGATATGACATTCAATGCATAAAAGGTCCTACAAAGATCGAAAGAATTAGATCAAGGACCAAAAGAACAAACGCTCAACCATAGGATCCAATCCTCATCCAAACAGAACAATTGTTTGGAATGAGTATCTCATGAGAAGAGAGACAAGGGTTGGAAGAATGAGAATCGGAGATGCACATAGACAATGAGTTAAGAGCATTAAACACTTTCTTTAACAACATGCTATTTTCACTCAACCGGTTTACCATTTTTAGCATAACTTCCAAGAAGTTCAAGTTTCTCTTTTTTTTATTCTTTTAAGAGCATGAAACTTAGAGCAATGAGGTCTTAGATGACCAAAGGCATCACAATGGTGACAAACAATGTGCTTAGGTCCACTAGGCTTTTTGGGAAGGGATCTAACAACATGCTTTTGTTCTCTCTTCAACTTATGACATTGAGGTCTTATATGACCAATCACACCACAATGGTGACAAGTTGGAACAAACTTAGATCCATCCAAAGTTTTAGGTTGAGACCTAAATGGAGGCTTTAACTTAAGAGCCTTTCTCTCCACCTTTTGATTTCTTTTATGTGGAGGAATGTACACCGATTTATCCTTTGAGGTAGAACACACAATAGACACAAAATCGGGTACCACAACATGATTGCAACAAATATTTTCATCCTTTTTAGGAATAGGTTCAGCAATCAAACACTTGACATGAATCTTAAGAGATTGATTTTCACATTTTAGCTCGTCAACAAGTTTGTTAGACAAAATAAGTTTAGCATCCAAGTCCATATTCAAACATTCAAACTCTTTCAACTTTTCAAGAGAATTTTTAGCAAGTTTCTTATATTTTTCAACCAATTTATTGGATTCATTGAGTTTAGCAATCAAATCATCCTTTAAACAAAATAACTTGCACAAATCCTTATTAAACTTCTTAGCCTTTTTTTTCAAGAGTTTGATGTTAGGAATATCAACAACATCCAAAGATTCATGTAACATAGCATCACAATCATGAGGATTATCACTCATAAAGTCATTTTCACAAACACGTGGCATGTTACATTCATCATCATCCAAAACATGCATAGAGGCATATAAAGCACTATCCATGGCAAATAAACACAAGAGGTCAAAGATCACACTTAGATATTTAAACCACAACAAGTGTACCCGCTTTGGTACCAATTGAATGTTCAAATAGTGTATAAAATACTATGAACGTTTAGACCCTAATTTCCAAATCATCAATTCAAGCTTATTATCAAACAATTAATGTGCGGAATATGAACATAAGCATATAACAGAATTGATAAACAATCTAAACCAAATAAAATAACATCCACAGTAGAAATTAAATGGCAAAGATTAAGGGAAAGAGAGATGCAAACACAAGGACAATACAACAATGTGTTATCGATGAGGAAACCGAAACCCTCGGCGTAAAACCTCTCCGCCGCCCTCCAAGTGGTAAATAATCCACTAAAGAATGTAGTTAGGATACATGAACAATAGAAGACCCTCCAAGCCTAATCTACCAAGTGTACCTAAGTCCTCCAAACTCATACTCCAACGAGGTTACGCCAAACATATTTCTTCTTTAGCTTACCGGATTCGCTATAACCCATAGCATCAACCAATATGAATTGGTTCCTTCGAATGCTTTCCCAAAGCACCAAATAGCCCTCTCACATATATGAGTATGGTGGGAAAATGATTTGATTAAAGAACCTCTCAAGGATGTGACAATGGAGAAGGTGAGAGTTGAGGAATTTGAAGAGTCACTATGTGAAGATTTTGGATGAATCAATCTTGTTTTTCTCTACAGTTTCTCTCTCAAAATTCTCTTTGGAAGCTCTTAATATTTCGTAGGTATAAGGGGTATTTATACTGGGGTGAGAAAGGAATGCGAAGATTCAACTTTTCCATAACAGAGTGGACTGGGGACTTGGCCTTGCGACTTGACTGAGTCGCGAGTCCAAGTCGCGAGCTAATCGAATGGCGGTCTGGACTTTTTGTCCTGTAGTGCTATAGCTGGCATGATGGTTTAGCTTCTTTGCATGCTTCGCTTGTGTGCATCTTCTAACGGCTTGCAAGTCGTGAGCCACCCACGAGTCCCTGCTTCATTGCACAGTTTTGAGCAATTCTTCATACTCTCTCACACACTACCCTTACATGATTTCCACCTAAACACATGGTTACTAATTGCTAAATTGCAAGCAAATTTGGCACAGAATAGAGCCAACAAGATGGTTGATTAAATTCAACCTTACAAATTGAAAATCAATAATATCCATTTGTAGTTGACCTAAACCCATGAGAGAAAAAGAGAGAGAAGTAAAATTGTGAGAAAAGAAAGGAGGCAAGCATGGGACAAATAAAAATGTATCATCTATATCTATATCTATATCTATATCATATACTATATATAATAGCAGAAGTCTTTTCTTGCAATTAAGGAGATACTGCCATGTAGGAAAAATGCCCATCTAAAATTTAGCCACATATAAGTTAAAAACGATAAATTATATTATTTCACAACCTTAACACAATTTGATAGTCTTCATGTATGTGTGTGTGTGTATATATATAAAACCAATTAAAATAATAATAAAAAGGCTTGCAACTAAAAAAAATTAGTGATACAAAGAAAGGAAGGGAAGGAAAAAAAAGCTTGCGATACAGAGGAGATAGAGTTAAATGACGGCCAGCCATCACCATCCCTTGCCAAACTTAAAACCATCAGAAATCGGCACCGCTAACCTAAGGTGCATGCAGAAATTGAGATATGGAGATGGAGAGAACTACCACCAATCAAAATTAAATACAATGAAAGGTCCAAGAGGTATTGAGATACAGAGATAGAGAGAGGCAGATATGGAGAAATAGAGAGATAGACCATCAAATCAGTATCCTCCACCGATTAATCTCTATTTTTTGGTTCTTTAAATTTGGGTTTAAATATGATTTAGGTCTGGGTATTTTGATTGGATTGGATTGCATTCAGGTTTTGGCTTAGATTTAGTTTTAAGTAAGGAATTTGGGATAGAATGGTTTTTAATATAAGATATCTATGTTAGATTTGATTTTTCTTTTGGATAATAGAACCACCCGATCAAACTCTCTCTCTTTCTAATGCACTCCCATGACCTTCTTCTTCTTCTTCTTCTTCTTCACAGTTCTTTCTCCTTATTTTCTTAGTCTCCCCATCGTTTCCCCTAACTCATTTGCAGATGGCTTTGTCAAAGTCATGCAAGTATTGTTTGCAAATTTTGAGCTTTTTTTCTTAATTTTTTTAATATTGTAGTTGATCAGTAACATAGATTTGCTACGTTGCTTAAACCATGATTTTGTTTTATGGCTAAAACTATTTGGAAAATTAAAAAAAGAAGAAGAAATTTTGTTTTTGTTTGTTTGTTTGTGTGTTTATGTTTGTTTGATATGTTAGTAATTGCATCTGAATGATATTTTTGGCCATTGATAGTAATTTTTATTGTTCATGTTTGTTAACTATCCTGCAATATTGAAATAATGGTTGCTACAAATTTTCAAGGCTTTTCTCTTAAAAGACCATAATTTGCCAATTGGGTTATATATGAATTTTTAGGTTTTAGGATCAATTAGTTCAAATTGGTTTCTTTTTATATTTGTATATGATTCTTATATATGTTTTATATTTGATGCAAAAATTACATTACTTTGAAATTGTCAGTACTAAGGGGTCAAAGTCCATTGCATTAAAAAATGAAACTTTTTATTTTCCAAAAGAAAAGATGAAACTTAAGAGTGAAAGAATGAAAAATTGAGAGATCATTGAGAGTCTATAAACTACTGATGCTTGGACTTATCTAAGGCTACCATGAAAGAGAGAGAGTTCCATATGAAAGCCGCCGCTACCGTCTAGCCATTACTCAATAAGGGTTTTATTTTTTTGAGATTTGATTGGTTTTGATTTAGATGTTTGGATTAGAGTTTTTTTCTTTTTCTTTTTTTTTTTAATTAAGATTTTACATTAAATTGGCTTGTGAGAGATATGAGGAAAAGAAGGGCACGATCGAATTCCAATAGGAGAAGATGTGAAAAAGACAGAGAATTATAGGAAAAGAATTGAAAAGGTGGGTTTTCTTCAAAGACACATGACACAAAGGCCACAACTATGTTGTTTTGTTTCAATCATTTTGAGTTCTTTCCTTTTTATTTACAACCCTATTCCTTTCTCTCTCTTTTTTTAAAAAAAAAAAAAAAAAAAAAAAAATCTATTTTCTTATATTTGAATCTCCCGCCCTCCCTCTACCCCTCCTCCAAACCCTTTTTTCTTTCCCTCTACCCAATCATTGATTAGATGCACTACAGTCCCACACGTCATGTCCTCCTCCTCCATGACCATTACCTTCATTGTAATTTTATTTATTTTACTTTCTTTTTTAATCTTTTACATTGCGGCTTTCTACTCTTTATGCTTTTAAGTGCCTAAATTTTGGTGGGTTTGTATTTGTGGGTGTTTTTTTCTTTAGTTGCCTTTAGACTTTGGAATTGAAAATTTTGTGATTTTTTTGCAATAATCACTTTTTTTTTATTATAATCTATTTCACTTTCTATAGTACTTAAAATTTTGGTTTGATTTTGCAGGGAATTCTCACAATTTTGGAGATTGGTAGCTCTCTCTTGGCCCATCGGATATGTATTGAGTTACCCGCTTCACAATGAGCATAAAGCATTATTGTAAATCAGTATCACAAAAAATAGTGTCCTCTCCTCATACATTCAATTGTCCTTCTTCCACATGGTCACAAAAAATAAAATAAAGGTATCCATGGTTGTGTTCTTAACTAACATCTCCTATCCATGTATAAGAACTATGTTTTGAAGCATATTTGAATGCCAAATGTTTGTTGAAATGTTTGATAGAAAATCTAATAGCCTATGTGCAAATAAATATTAGCTACTACACATTGCCAAACCATTTGGACTAACTTTATAACAATTCATTATTATTGTCTCTTTTATTTTCCACAAACTTTTATGCTTAAAGCTTTAACATATTTAATTCACATTTGATTATTTTAAGAATTCCATTAACTTCAAACACACAACATGGTCAAAATATAAGGTATTTTGGTAAGAATCTACCCAAGAGTGAGTAGATTCTATGAGAAATACCTAATTCGAGGCAACTGGCCTCCAAGAATGAGAAATAAGATTTAGAAAGAATAGAGAAGATTAGGAAAGAAATTTTTGCTTATTTCATTCAATGGTCCTTACAATCCCCACTCTAGCAAACCACTTATATCCAATTTTCTTGACTATTCAAAGCTATTCCAAGTAAAGCCCATATATGTTGCATTCTAACAACCTTTCTAACTAACTAACTGACAGCAACTTAACTTAGGACAAGTGTATGTTAGGCAACGTCAACAATAACAGCTATGGCGGCAAGTGAACTTCAGCAGCAACATCACAAGTGTTGCTTGATGGCTCTTTACATATTCTATATTGTTACGTAATAAAATAGCTTACTATATTTTAATATAATGCATTACTTTTTTTTCTTTTTTTTTTTTTTTTAACCTATTGTTTAGTAATTGAGAAAATGAAGGAAAATAAGTTAAGATAAAATTCTAGAGTTTTAAATGTTTCTCAACTATGTATAATTAAAAAATCAAAGTACAAGGTTTTGGGAAATAATTCTCCGGATAGGAATGATTGTCATTGATATTTACTTATAGCTATACAAGTAGGATTATACAAGTTACAAGGAAAGTTTTGATGCACAGGTTAAATATGATCTGTCATGATTTATTATTGCATAATATTCTCCTTAAGTTTGGCAATGATTTGATTTGATGCAATGATTTTCTATGTTCGGGTTTTTACCAAAATGAGACTGATTTTCAGGATTTATGATGGCTGAACCAATGCTTATGGTTGGTGGCAATAATGCTTAACTTAAGTTGCTGCATAACTAATATTGGTGGTACTGCTGGAGGCTTAAGTAGTTGCATAATTGCTAGTGTTGTTGTTGGAGGCATGATGGATGCATTGATTGATATGGTATGTCATTATATAAACCCATAAATTTAGATTGATAGTATTTATTTCTCATTTAGGAGTAGGATCAAGAAAATAGCTAGATTTTTATTTACTTTAAGATTTAACAATCAATTGGTACATTATTTGCATATTTCATCTAGAACGAGAACCTTGAAGCCAAATACATATTGGGCTAGGAAATAGTAAAGATATGCCTGACTTAACTAAAATTTACCTTCAGCTGGTACTGAATTTCACCTTGAGTAGTTTTTTGAATTTTCTTTCTCCTAAAGTTTTATTCCTGATAGGGCAAAAATATATTGACCCCTTGCAAATTAATTAATTACACAAGTTAATTAATTAGGTTCAATTACATGCAATGGCATGGTAGCACAAATAAATTACTAACTAAACTAAATGTAGCGGAAATTAAATTTGATACGGTGATTTGTTTACGAATGGGAAAAACTATACCAAGGCAAAAACCCACCGGTGATTTTAAGGTCATCACTCCCAAGAATCCACTAATCAATAATTAAGCGATTACAAGTAAAAAGAATCTTACCAACTACCCTTGGCCTATCCCAAATTACCAACCTATAGTTGAATCTTTACTCCAATACTCAATTGGACTTGATCTTGTAGTGGCACTCTTTCCATTTAATGCACGAATTCCAATATATGACTAACCAATGATGCATGGATCTCGATGACGTGACTAACTCCAGCAACTTAAAGAAGGTTATTGGCTACAAAGTTCTTCACTTCATGTACAATGAAGATCGGGAAGCTCCTTGGTTACAAAACCCTTTGGCATAAAGACGCAGTAGCTTCTTTCAAAGTGAATAAGGCACTAGGTCACTCAATGCATGTGTGACGGCCTTTTAAAATAAGCCTTATATATGTCTAGGGTTATGAGAAAAGAAACCCAACACATACACATCAGCTTGAGCCGAAAATTAGATCCGGAAATTCTGATTTCGTAAGTCTCGACAGAAATAACTTGTGTCAAGCTTCTATCGAGTTTCAACATTAAATCTCAATAGAAGGGATTCTGTCGAGTTTTAGTGAACAACTCTTTCTTCACTTGTTTCTTGGTTAGATCTTCATGGCTTTAACACTAGACTTGAACTCTTATTTTTTGAAGTACTAAACTCATTCTAGATCTATCCAATTACAAGTAAAGTGCATTTTGTCAAAGGATTAGCCAATTACATAAAATATTCCCTTAACAATTCATAATCAAATCCCTTTAGTTGTTTGGATTTTTGTCTATTAGATGACCCTTTAGAACTAAGAGACTAAATATGATTGAAGAATATGATCATCTAAATATGCACCATGTAACAAAAAATAGGATTGGATTTCTATATATGGTTTGGTAGCCATACTTTGAAAAACACCAAATGGTTCACATCAATATCCGATTTGTTTTCATGATTTCAATTTAGCCTAAAACATGCTTATATCCATATCTGTTTACAATAAGAATAAGTATGTCCTTTAAGCATGAATGATTTCCCGGGGCATGTCATATTTGTGGTGAATATATTTTTAAAGCCATATCAAATGTTGTATATACAGATGGATGTTTAAATTGTAGCTATTGGAAATGGTTGCTGATCTTTTAGTTCTATTAATAGTGATGATCTTTGTGTTTGGTTTGATTGAACAGGGATGGCCAAAGAAATTTTTTGTAGTTTCTTTTCCAAAAAGTTTTGAAACATAGTGATGCAGGTAATTTTGGAATAATTACTAGCAAAAATGTTTTGTCTTTGTTATGGAATAGTTTCGTTAATACAAAATTCTTTTCTTTTATTTCTTATAAAATTTTCATGAATATTCTTTCAACGGATTTATAAAGACCAATGGACTTAAGTGACTTCATAAATCATCTATTCAAGATGTCAATTGTTGTAAATATGTATTCATCATCTCTTCTTTTTTTAATATTTTAATTTTGGCATTATTATTTGGTATGATTTTTCAATTGGTCGCATTGATGTCAAGCTTAAGATGATGTCAAGCTTATGATGATGAGCGGGTGGTAAATACAACAAATTCAAGCCTAAATCTTGACATCTTAGATAGATTTTTTTTAGCCTTTTCTTTAGTTAGCTTTACATACATATTAAATTTTTTAGATTTTTGCTGTTATTTTTTCTTTGAACTAATGAGCATATTTTTTATATTGTTTTTATTTAGATATTTTGTATGCAAAGACCTTGAACATAACAAATTGTAATTAATTTGAACGATTTCATGCACCTATCTGACCAATTTATTCCTTTATTTTGTATTGTATTTAGTAGAATTTCATGGACAATGATTGTGAATTGACATTATATATGTAGTATCTAATAGTGATTTTTAAAATTATATAAATAATAGCATTGTAATGAGAAACTTGGTATAACCAATATCACAAAAATTGCTAGGAAAAACCATTTTAGTACTTCTAAATGTCTTGGACGAACTAATATTCTATATGTTTAATAACTCAAGTTAACATCAATATCGCCACTACAATTCACAATTTCTGTGCGTAAGCACGAGTTTCATACTAGTCTATATCATATTACTATATATAATAGTAGAAGGCGAGAGAAAGTTGATTCCTACAATTAAGGAGGTGCTACCATATAGGAAAAGTTCCTATCTAAAATTTAGACACGTTTAAATTAAAAAGCGATCAATTACATTGTTTCGTAACCCTACAACACTTTTTTTTTTTTTTTTTTTTTTTTAAGGGGAAATATTCATTCAATTATAATGATAAAGAGTCATGATACAAAGCTTCTAAGGCTAGTGGGGGAGAATCCTCCATCCAATACAAATCTGCATCTAAAGAATTTCTAGCATATTGAGCTAATGCATGAGCTACCTTATTTGCTCCTCTCCTAATATAACAAACTCTAGCCCATTGTAACCCCCACAACAAGTGTCCGATATCACTAACAACATTCCCAAGCGGTGAAAAGTTTTTTGAAGAAGAAGAAATGGATTGGATCACATTACTATTATCTCCCTCAATAATCAACCTAGAGAACCCAGCATCCACGACAAACTCACCCTCGGACCAGTCTTGGACATAGCAGCCATCACTTCACCCTTGTCATTCCTAATTATAGCACCAAAGCTTGATCTGTCCAAGCCTGAAAAAATCGTTGCATCAAAGTTCAGTTTGTACTTTGAATGTGAGGGAGGTTGCCAAACGTCTCCACTCTATTCTTTGCTTTGAGTCGAGCAGAGAGATTATTTCAGCACTGTTTAAATTCAGCAACATGCTCCTTAGCTATTTTGTTCAAGCTACTTGGATCCTTCATTCTACCTCCATGAACTACATAATTCCTTTGATTCTAGATAAACCACGCCTATGCCCAGAACAAGTCCATCTCATCCGACGTTAATCGCGCCAATAAATCCACCATCGGTTGCTTCATGTCTTGCTGCCCGTGCTGGTCTTTACGCAACTTTCGGATGCTGCCATACCAAATATCCTAGATCGCTACACAATCCCATAAGGCATGGGATGTTGATTCCTCCTCCCTCGTGCATAATTGGCATTTATTTTCCTGAACAACTTTCCTCCTGAATAGATTCCCAACTGTCGGTAATATTTCATGACAGGCCCGCCATTTAATTTTGTTTGGAAGTTTTAGCTTCCAAATCGTAGCCCATACCTTCCATTCAACACAACCTCCTGAAGTTCTGTCCGATCCCCCAGATTCCTAGCCATATGATACGCTGATTTGGCGTTGAACTCTCCCTTAGAATTGTGCAGCCAAATGATAGTATCATTAACGTCTCTATGGCTCGGTGGAATTTGGCAAATAGCTTTTGCCTCCTCCTTGTGAAACTTAGCCATGATTTCTTCAATCTTCCAAATATGCAACTCCAGATTAATCGGATCAGCCACCCTCATTCACTCCACATCTTCATGAACCAGATGTAATATGCTATTAGATGGATAATTAGGGATCCACCTATCTTTGAGAACATTAATTGAGAGGCCATTTCCCACCCGCCAATAATGTCCAATTAATAGAATGGGTTGTGCAGCCATCAAACTTCTCCAAACATATGAGCAATTTGGAGAAACTTTAGCTTCAAGGAAAGAAGAATGGGAAAAATACCTTGCTTTGAAGCATTGATAAAGCAAAGAGTCATTGCATTGAATCATTCTCCATCCCCGCTTAGCTAACATGGCAAGGTTAAAAGCTCTTAGATCTCAAAAGCCCATTCCTCCCTCTTTTTTTGAAGCTATCAGTTTATTCCAACTTTGCCAATGAATCTTTCTTTCACTCCCCACCCGACCCCACCAATACTTTACACACAGAGCATCCAATTCATCACATAATTTCAATGGGAGTTGAAACACACTCATTTTATATGTGGGTATGGATTGTGCCACAGCCTTGATTAGAATTTCTTTACCAGCTTTTGACAAAATCAAGCCCTTCCACCCTTGAAGCTTCTTCCATATTCTCTCCTTCAAATAAGAAAATGTGTGATACTTATCCCTCCCAACCAAGGTTGGTAAGCCAAGATAAGTTTCAATTCTCTTTACCTCCTTAACTCCCAAAACCCCCAATATCAGTTGTTTCTAGTTATCTCAAGTATTGCTACTAAAGTAAGTTGAAGACTTTTCTAAATTTATACTCCGCCCCAAAGCTCTTTCATAAGTTTGGAGGATTTGTGCTATAGTCTCACCTTCAGCCTGAGTTGCCTGGCAAAAGAGCAAAGAATCATCTGCAAACTTGAGATTTGTGACTTTAGGTGCCCCTCTGCAAATGGATACTCCATTAATCCTCCCTTTCGATTCTCGCTTGGTCCAACAATGCGGTGAATCCCCTCGCACATAACAGGAATAAATATGGTGACAAAGGATCCCCTTGCCTTATTCCTCTAGATGGGTGGATCATGCCATAAGCTTTCCCATTCACCAGAATAGAAAAGGATGGTGTCGAAACACAACTCATCACCCTTTCTATCCAAGTATCAGGGAAGCCCATCTTTTCCATAATACTCTGCAAAAAATGTCACTTAACCTTGTCATATGCCTTTCTGATGTCTAACTTCAATGCTAAGGATCCCTTTTTCCCCTTCTATCTTGAATGCATGGTATGGAGTGTCTCAAAGGCCACCAATACATTGTTTGTGATCAACCTCCTTGGTACAAATGCACTTTGAGTGGGTGAGATAATTTGAGGGAGTACCTGTTTCAATCTGTTTGCCAATACTTTGGAAATAATTTTATAAATCACATTACACGGGTTTATCGGTCTAAAATCAGACATTTTCATAGGATTTCTAATTTTAGGGATAAGCACAATGTTTGTATGATTAATTTTAGGTAGCATATTCTCATTATTTATGAAAGTTCAAATAGTGTGTAAAACACCCTTGAATGTTTAAACCCCCAATTTACAAATTACCAATTCAAGCTTTATATCAAACAATTAATATGCGGAACATGAACAAAAGCTTAATACAGAATTGGTAAACAATCTATGTCAATTAAAATCACATCCACAGTAGAAAATAAAAGGAAAGATAAAGGGAAGAGAGATACAAACACAAGGACAACACACGATGTGTTATCGAAGAGGAAATCGAAGTCCTCGGCGTAAAACCTCTCTACCACCCTCCAAATGGTCAATAATTCACTAGAAAATGTAGTTGGGATACATGAACAGCAATAGACCCTCCAAACCTAATCTACCCGATGTACCTAAGCCCTCCAAGCTTCTTGCTCCAACGAGGTTGCGCCGAACCTTTTTCTTTTCTAGCTTATCGGATTCCGCTATAATCCATAGCATCCGCCATCCTTGATATCTTCCAATGCTTCCCAAAGTTTCAAAAACACTCAACACTCTAAATGGGAGTGGGTAGTGTTTGGATAGAAATCTCCTCTCAATAGGTATGACAATGAGAGAGGGAATGAAAAGAAACTACAAAGATTTCTTTCTAAGAATGAGTAGCTCTCTCAAATTGGGTGGGTGTTTTGAAGAAACCCCTCTTAGGGTATTTTCTTTCTGAATAGCCACCTATATTTTGTGGGAATGAGGGGTATTTATACTGGGGTGAGAAAGGAATGTGAAACATCAGGTTTTTCAAAACAGGGTGGCTCGCGGCTTGACCGAGTCGCGAGATCTAGCCGCGCAACAACAAACGCCAGTTGTTCTATTTTGTCTGTAGTGCTCTAGCTATCATGACGCTTCAACACGGCATGCTTGGCATGTGTCTTTGCTTCAGCGGCTTGCGGCCGCGAGTCACCTGCGAGATCCAGCCGCAAGACTCTGTTTTCTTGCACACTCTTGAGCATTCAACACTCTATCTCACTCACTACCCTTACAACAAACCCACCTAAATATAGGGTTACTAATTGCTGAAACACAAGCAAATTTGGTACGGAATAAAGCCAACAAGATGGTTGAATAAATTCAATCTTACAATCTCCCCCTTTGGCTATTCCGTGACAAAACCCTAAAACAGACTCTAAACTTAACATGTGAGTTGGGAACAGGTTGAGTAAAACTCATTCACACCTAATTCTAGAAAGCGTGAGGCACTTGAAACATATGAACATGAAACTCCTGAAACAAAACAATACACCATGATCATTGTATGCAGAAAACATGAAATGCATATGAAACAAGCATAAAGTGATCAAGCAAAGATGAAGTTAAGAAACAAATCGTGGCTTGATTAAACAAGTAATCACTACAAGGTAGTGATCACAATGCTCATTCACACTTGGAATGAACACTTGAACATACAAGCTAACAAGAACAATGCAAGTTACTTGTATGTCCAACACTCAACCAATGCATAATACACTAAGTATATGCATCTAGGAACAATCCTACAAGGGCACAAGAGTGACAAGATACTTAAACCAGAAAATGCATGACATTTAGATAAAAGTCTTGATTTAATGAAAACATAGAGGCTGCATAAAGCATGGTACAAACCATAAAGCCTACAAGAAATGAAAACAAACCCTAAAAGCTTACAAAAGAAACATGGGTACAAACCACAAAATACTGAATATAAACTTAAACAATATAAACTAAAAGTGCTTAAAGTTCTCCCCTTAAAAGTGATGAGAAGTTGTGATGCACTTGGAACATATATACTTGTAACTTGAAACACTTGCACAAAACACATTAGACCCTCAAGGTAAAGCAATTAATAAAAAGACAAGTATAATATAACAAGTAAATTGCGATCAAGTAAACATGATGTGAAACATGTGAGCAACTTGATCATACACCAAAACAGTCATATAGAAACTAAAATGATCACATAGCAAAGCAAATGATCATCCGAACATGCATTCAATGGAGCACAATAGCATAGGGATATATGCATGTCCAAAACAAAAATATGATGCAATGAGAACAATAAAGCATAACTCAAAACACCATAAAGCCAACAAGAAAGCAAATAGAACAAAGTTTTCTAATTAACACAGTGTCTTCTCCCCCTTGGTATATGCATCTCCACTATGGAAAATCTCTCCCCCTACAAATGTGCACGAGAAATAGAATTTCTCCCCCTAAGGATGTACACAAGAGTCATATAGAAATGACAAAAACTCTCCGGTATACTCTCTAGAGTACACTCTCCCCCTTTTTGTTAGGAATAGACAAAGGGTCAAAAAGAAATGAGGGCAAGAGATGAAGGTACGAACAATGCTAATGATGCATGAGGGGTGCGAGATGAATGAGAAAATGAAGCTCAAACCTAAGACAATGTAAAATGCTACAAAGCATAAGGTAGACATGACATGCTAGGATGAAGAAGCAAGGTCTAGACCAATGCATGACAAGGGTAGCAAAGGTGTGTGCAAGAGGTGGTTGTGTGCAATGCATGACCAATGCATGAAAAATGCACATGTGGGGCAAGATGTGTTAAATCCACAACCAATGAACCAAACATGTTCCTAATGAGGAAACATGAGAAACCCCAAAGTTTGGTACTCATCGGAGTCCAAACAAGTGAGAAAATGTCTAAGAGACATTTTATCAAACACCTAGCATGCACACTATAAATAATAATGTGAAATAATGCATGAACATCATGAAATCCACCCTTAATACATGTTCCTTCTACCACAAGGGGCCAACATCCAATGCAAATCAACAAAAGAAACCAATCCCATGAAGAAATTTGACAAAAAATAAGTTTTCCCAACCCCTATGATAAAAATCTCAACCAATAACACAAAACTCTCCAAAATATAATCTAAGAATCAAAATTAATGAAAAGAGTTTATAATTACCTTAGAATTGTTAATGGAATGAAAAAAATCAAATTGGTTGGGTTTTGATGTAAAAATATTGAAAGAGGGGTTTTAGAGAGGATGGGAGAGGTTTAAAACAAGTTTCCCACGAAAAAGCTCTTTAAAAAGCTGATTCTGGGCGTTTCGCGCCCCTCTGTATGAACTCGCAGCTTAAACTTGCAGCTTGCAAGTTGCCAAAACGAGTAGCCAAAGCGGCGACTGGCGACAGACTCATAAGTAGCCAAAATGAGTAGCCAAAAATTCTGACAGTTGTTTTTCAAAACAGAACATGTTTAAACATTGAAAAACAAAGTAAGCACTAAACATGAACACAAAAAGTGATAAAAATCACTTCCAAAAACATATAAAATGATCAAAAATCTTTTTGGATTAATCAATATATGATAGAGCACACACACATCACATTTAGACAAGTAAAATCTTAACAAATGAATAAGACATTCATTGAACATTAGGATGTGTGTTGTGTGTGTGTATCAAATGTGGAATAATCATTAGTCTAGAGTGAAACTTCAATGATCAATTCAATCAAGTCATACACAACTAGTACTAAGTCAAGTGGTCTATCTCAATTATAGAAAAGAACATATATGACCTCTCACAAGAAAATGATTACATACGATGAAGCTTTTCATTTGGCTTCTTTACAATTCATAACATTTGATAATTTTGAATCAAAACATCTTATTTTGAGATCGATGCTTGAAATTTGTGATATTTCAATTTGATGAACAAGCCTTTGGCTTTTTGGGCATCATACATTTTCATATAAGCCACTTGCCTTTTTCTTAGTCGAATACTAGTATGTGCGACGGTTTTTGCAGCTCATTATCTCTTTTCATTTTGAGATTAATATTTATTGAGCTCTTTAAGCAATAAAAATAAAAGAGTGGGAAGAGATATAAGCACAAGTTTACGCATGTATAAAAACCAACATGACTATTGACTAATCATTCATGACAAGCTTGAAGATCGATTTACAACAATCACACAAAGATGTCAAGATTTTTCCCACAAAGATATAAGTGCAAAAATAACAAACTAAACTCATAAATACACAAAGCCATTTGTATACAAAGGTACAATGCCAAACTCACATGTGATATGTGCTCAAACATATACAATCAAACTTTTTGAATTTTTCACTTTTTATGTGGTTTTGGATTTTTTACTCACACAAAATTGAAATATAAAAGTAAGATAAAAACAATGCATACAAATAAATGCAAGATGCACAAAATGCATGAAGATATGTCATTTAATGCATGAAGGGTCCTACAAAGATCAAAAGAATTAGATCAAGGACCAAAAGAGCAAAAGCTCAACCAAAGGAACCCTTTCTCATCCAAACGGAATGATTGTTTGGAATGAGTGTCTCAAGAGAAGTGAGATGAGGGTTGGAAAAATGAGAACCAAAGATGCACATAGTCAAGGAGTTAAGAGTATTAAACATTTTTTTTAACAACATGCAATTTTCACTCAAAACCGGTTTACTCTTTTTAGCACAATTTCCAAAAAACTCAAGTTTCTCTTTTCTTTTGATTCTTTTAAAAGCATGAAACTTAGAGCATTGAGGTCTTAGATGACCAAAGGCACCACAATGGTGACATACAATGTGTTTAGGTCTACTAGGCTTTTTGGGAAAAGATTTAGCAACATTGTTTTGTTCTCTTTTCAACTTGGAGCATTGAGGTCTTATATGACCGATCACACCGCAATGGTGGCAAGTTGGAACAAACTTAAATCCATTCAAAACCTTAGGTTGAGACCTAAACGGAGGCTTTGACTTAACAACCTTTCTCTCCACCTTTTGATTTCTTTTATGTGGAGGAATGTATACCGATTTTTCCTTTAAGGTAGAACACACACTAGGCACAAAATCGGGTACCACAACATGATTGCAACAAATATTATCATCCTTTTTAGCAATAGGTTCAGCAATCAAATACTTGGCATGCATCTTAAGAGATTCATTTTCACATTTTAACTCATCAACAAGTTTGTTAGACAAAACAAGTTTAGCATCCAAGTTCACATTCAAACATTCAAACTCTTTCAGATTTTTAAGAGAAATTTCAGCAAGCTTTTTATATTTCTCAACCAATTCGTTGAATTCATTGAGCTTAGCAATCAAATCATCATTTTCACAAAATAACTTGCTAAAATTCTTTTGAAACTTCTTAGCATTTTTCTTCAAGAGTTTGTCAACAACACCCATAGATTCAAATAATGTGTCATTACACTTATGAGGATTAACACTCTTAGAGGCATTTTCACAAACACGTGGCATGTTACATTTATCACCAACCAAATCATACAAAGAGGCATACAAAGCACAATCCATGGCAAATAAACACAAGGGGTCAAGGATCACACTTAGGTATTTAAACCACAACAAGTGTACTTACTCTGATACCAATTGAAAGTTCAAATAGTGTGTAAAATACCCTTGAACGTTTAGACCCCCAATTTACAAATTACCAATTCAAGCTTTATATCAAACAATTAATGTGCGGAACATGAACAAAAGCTTAATACAAAATTGGTAAACAATCTATGCCAATTAAAATCACATCCACAACAGAAAATAAAAGGCAAAAATAAAGGGAAGAGAGATGCAAACACAAGAACAACACACGATGTGTTATCGAAGAGGAAACCGAAGCCCTCGGCGTAAAACCTCTCCGCCGCCCTCCAAGAGATCAATAATTTACTAGAAAATGTAGTTGGGATACATGAACAACAATAGACCCTTCAAGCCTTATTTACTCGATGTACCTAAGCCCTCCAAGCTTTTTGCTCCAACGAGGTTGCGTCGAACTTTTTCTTTTCTAGCTTACAGGATTCCGCTATAATCCATAGCATCCGCCATCCTTGGCATCTTCCAATGCTTCCCAAAGCTTTAAAAACACTCAACACTCTAAATGAGTGTGTGGGTAGTGTTTGGATAGAAATCTTCTCTCAATAGGTATGACAATGAGAGAGGGAATGAGAAGAGACTACAAAGATTTCTCTCTAAAAATGAGTAGCTCTCTCTAATTGGGTGGGTGTTTTGAAGAAACCTCTCTTAGGGTTTTTCTTTCTGAATAGCCACCCATATTTTGTGGGAATGAGGGGTATTTATACTGGGGTGAGAAAGGAATGTGAAACGTCGGGTTTTTCAAAATAGGGGTGGTTCACGGCTTGGCCTCACGGCTTGACCGAGTCGCAAGATCCAGAACGTGATACTGAGAATGCTAATTGTCCTATTTTGTCTTGTAGTGCTCCAACTAGTATGACGCTTCAACTTCCGGCATGCTTGGCACGTGTCTTTGCTACGGTGGCTTGTAGCCGCGAGTCACCCGTGAGATCCAGCCGCGAAACTCTATTTTCTTGCACACTCTTGAGCATTCAACACTCTATCTCACTCACTACCCTTACAACAAACCCACCTAAATACAAGTTACTAATTGCTGAAATACAAGCAAATTTGACACGGAATAAAGCTAACAAGATGGTTGAATAAATTCAACCTTACAATTTAAAAAATCCAACACAGCTAGAACTACAGTATCACCCACAACATGCCAAAATTTTTGGTAAAATAAAGCATTCATACCATCAGGGTGAGGAGCTTTTGTTGGTCCCATTTGGAATAGAGCCATCTTGACTTCTTCAGGAGTATACTCAAGGGATAGAGTCTCCCGCATCTCATCGATTATTTTATTCTAAACTGCATTCAAACACTTCTCCATCTAATCTCCCACACCAGCCTGAAAGAGATTATCAAAGTAGGCAGAAGCAACTCCCATTACCTCCTCCAAATTCTCCACCCACTATCCGTCTTCATTTTGGATGTCCCTAATATGATTTTTATTCTCCTTTGTGTGGCTTTAGCATGAAAAAACTTCGTGTTTTTGTCTCCATGTTTCAACCAATTTATTCTCGATCTTTTTGCCCAAAATATTTCCTACTACTGTAATAGCTCGTCCATCTTTTTGCTCAATTCCAGGTATTCAGCCTTGGTAGCCTCTGTAGGCTCAGCTTCATTTAAAAAATCCAACTTCTTTTGGATATCTTTAATAGCTCTAGTATCCGGATCAATGGATGAAGAACCCCAGGCCAGTAGCTTAGCACCACATAATTTAATCTTTTCCTAGACAAATGCCAACCCATGACCTTCCTCAACTGCTCTTCCCCAAGCCTCCCGCACCACCATTTCACATTCATTACTAAGCGTCAAGATTCTTCAAACTTATAGCTCCTTTCCCATTTCTACCTTGCCTGAACATAAGTTTGAACATGAAGCATAATGGGTAAATGGTCTCAAGCATGTGTAGACAAATGTATAAGTTTGCTCATTTGAAATTTCTCCAACCATTCATTATTCACCACTCCTCTATCAAGCCGAATTTTGGTATTTGCTTCCCCAGGTCTCTTATTACTCCAAGTATAAGGGTAACCAGAAAAACCAAGATCTTGAAGGTGACAACACTCCAAAGCTTCCCTAAAAGCTTCAACCTGTGCATTTTGTTCTTGCCTTTTGCTCTTCTTCTCCCATGCATGTAAGTGGGCATTAAAATCTCCTATAACCACCCATGGCTCCTCCACAAAAGTCTGTAAGTGCTTCAATAACTTCCATGAATTTTCCTTCTCTTGTGCATCCGACCACCCATAAAATCCAGTCAAATACCAGATAAATCCATCCTCCTCTGTGATTTTGGCCAAAACATGATTAACAGTGAAATTTATAACCCCCAACAAAATATTATTTTTCCACAAAAATGCTAAACCTCCACATGAATCGGGATATTTTACAATAATCTTATTTTGAAACAGCAAATTACCATACAATTTCTCAAACCCCTTCTTGTCCAGTCTTGTCTCCATAAGAAAACACACCATGGGAACTTGCTCCCTCATAATCTTGCAAAGGCTTTGACTTGTCCAAGGGTTCTTAAGCTTTTGGCGGTTCGACTTAATGACCTCATGGCTCCCGGCAAGGGTGGCTCTCCACCCTCACCGATATATAATCAGTGCTTCCATCATCTCTACCCATTTTACCTCTTTTAGTATCTTGAACATCCACCTGCCCCTCCTACACTTCACGTGAATTTCTTTTCCCCAATGCAAGTATAGTAATGGCTTTAGTTGGCCCACCCAACCCAAATTCCATCCTATTGATCCGGGTCCATGTTCCTTTAGGCCTAAAATTATTTGGCCCATCTTTGTCTAATAGTGTGTTGCTATTAGAGGCCACGTGCTCATTGCTTTCCACGGGAAACAAACCTGGTAGCCCCTCAATATTTTTAGTTTAAACTATAACCTTATTAGCCCTCTTATTTAATTCCATGTTTGGCTATCCAACAATCATGATTTTCGGACCCATATCAACATTTAATTCCCTCGTTTCAGCAATTAACTTCTACACGTTAGCATTGCATTCAATACTGACATTATTCCTATGCACGTTTTCAGCACTCAGCCCTTGATTTATAAAAAAACCCTTATCCATGTTGCTAAGGTTTTCCATCCTATTCTCCCTTGCCGCTGGCTGCACCTAAACCTCCCCTTGTACTACCTGACCGGAATTCTGCTTCATTGTGCTTCCATTACCGTCCTCTGTACAGGGCATAGAGAACGCAGACTTAGTTGTTAAAGCCCTTGGACGACTCCTAGTAGCTTTCAAGAACTCCCCATATTGATATTCAACCCTTCTTCCCTGTTTCTCCACTGTAAAGTGGGCTGCATAGTTCTTCAAGTCATGACCTAGAATTCCATAGAAGTGACAAAACATCGGCAATCTTTCGTATGTGAATGACACCCACATCTTTTCACCATCTGAACCAGCAATGAACCCATCTCGACATAGAGGTTTTGCTCTTGGTAGAGCCACACAAACTCTCATAAACATATTTATACCATCCTTCTGTGCCGCCATTCCACCTCCTCAACTGTACCTTAGCCTACTCCCCACTTCCCTTGCTACTTGAGAAGGGATCATATCAAACGGTGCATCCCAAATTTAGACCCAAAGGGAGGCAGAGTCTAGTTGAATGTTTCCCATGGTCATACCTTTCTTCCACCTCTTGAGTAATAATAATTGGTTGTCAAAAGACCAAGGACCTCCTCTCATGATCCGATCCATATCAAACTCTGATTGGAATTTGAATTGAAAGAGATTCGGTCCTACTTCTGAAATCTATAATGATTCATTCAATCCCTATGCTCGACATATTGTATTCTTCACCGCCATTCTATTAAAGGGCTTGCAAGTCAGGAACTACCCCATCAAACTCAGATTGCAACTCTCAATGGCATCCAACCTTCCCTCATCCGAGATGGAGATAATTTCTTCCTCCTCAATCATTAGCTTCATCTTCTCCAATCTATCAACAACATCATCGTCCATTATGTCCAAAGAAAGAAAGAAAGAAAGAAAGAAAGAATTACCCTTCGCATGCTACCAAGGGAGAGAGAACTCACACGCTCACAAGAGAGAGAGAGAGAGAGAGAGAGAGAGAGAGAGAGAGAGAGAGAGAGAGTAATGGATGAGTCAATGAAGAATACCCTACAACACTGTTTGAATGTGATAAACTATAATGTTTCATTACGGTAAAACACTGTTTAGAGCCCTCTGGGTATAAAAGGAAACTAACCACTTAAAAAATAAACAAAAAACAAAGATTTTTACATGGAGAAAAGGAGAGAGAGATCGAGAGAAATAGAGAGAGAGAGATAGAGAGAAGGGCACCACCCGGATCTTCCGCCATCACCGTAAGCCTCCACTCATTACCCAACTATTGGAATCGCTATTGGTAAACTTCTATTTTAAATTTAAAAAATTAGGGTTTTTTGTTTTTATTTGGAGAATTAATTGGGTGTTAATTATGTTTTAGATTGGTATTTTGGGTCAGATTTGGTTTTGATTAATAGATTGGTATTTTGGGTTAGAAATAGAGAGAGGCGATGAAACAAAGAAAGGTCAAGAAAGAGAAAGGCGAGGAAATAGAGAGAGGATGAGGCTTGGGACACGGAGAAAGAAATAGAGAAAGAAACAGAACGGTAAACACTACATCGATTAGGCACCATACATTTTTTTTTTTTTTTTTTTTTTTTTTTTCCCATTTTTTAGATTTAGGTGTGAAATGTTTTGATTTGGATAGGTTTAAATTTGATTCATTTTTGTTTTGGCCTTTTCAATTCTCTGTCAAAACATTTTTTTTTTCTTCTCAATTTTAAATATGATTTAGTCTTTTAAAAGACTTGATTTTGGTTTAGGGTTACGTTTTTGGTCCAGCACCACTAGGGGTGTCAAATGGGTGGGTTTGGGGTGGGCATAATTGGGTTGGGTATATAAAACCCATTTACCCACTAAAACCCATTTAAATAATTTGCTTCTAACCCAAATCCAACCCAACCCAATTATTATAAGTAAACTCCAACTCACCCAATTACCCAATTATCAAAATTACCAAAATGCCATTAAAATGAAAACCCCTTTGGATTCCTTTTCCATTGTCTCTAGTCTCCACTCTACTTTCCCTTTTCCCAAAAATAAAAACAAAACAAGAGAAATCTTTTCTCCCTCTGTTTGGTTGATGAGAAAATGCAGGAAAGGAAAATAATTATATATATACCCAAATTGAACTACTTTGAACTAGTTAAGTTATTGGAAAGACTCAACCCAACAAAAATCCTTTATAAATTTCTACAGTTTCTTCACATTCCTCACCAACCAAACAAAAAGTCAGCTCCACCTCAGTCAATCATATGACATCCAAAAAGTAAAATTAGAATTCAAAATTTTTTGAGCAACCAAACAAAGAATTAAACTTTCCCTAAAACAATAGCCCATACCTAGAAACCAAAAAACATAAACAAATAGCTCAAACACAAAAAAAAAAAAACCTCAATGCATGTAAAGAATTAAACATCCTCCATAAATAACCCAAAATGCAAACCATCTCTAAGTCTCTGTTTCTCTGTCTATCGGCTCTGGTGGGCCCCACCATTGATATCGTCTCTGTGACGCTGTATTTCTTCGCCATCGCCACCCTCGCAGTTGCCGGCGGAGGAGTCGGCGAGGCACTCAACCCTTCTGAACTCACCATTCCCAAACCCCCCCCCCCCAAAAAAAAAAAAAAAAAACCCAAATAGTAACATATCAAGATTTTTATTTTTATTTTTATTTTTTTGCTTTCTTTCTTTTTGAGAGTGTAATGTATCGAGAAAATTCTGAAGGAAATTGAAAATTGGATGCAAATTTAGAAACGGAATTAGGGATTAGAAAATTTTTATGAGAGAATGTAGAGGAAAATTGGAAGAGATCGAGAATTTGAAATCCCTAGAAAGTAATAGAAAATTAAGGCTAGAGATTTTGTTTGTAGAAAAGTGAATATGAGATCTAATAGAATATAAACAAACAAAGCTTAAACAAAATCGTAGAGAGAGAGACCAAACGATGTCAGAAAGAAAGAGAGAGGTTGGGTGAGTTTTTTTTTTTTTTTTTTTTTTTTTAAATTCTATTTTAATTTTTTTTTTTAGGGAAGGGGTAGATTGAATTTAGGTATATTGTTTTTGGGTTAAATGGGGTTAAATGAGTTTTTAGTTAAAACCCAATAATAATCGGGTCTAATTAGGTTGAAACCCATTTAACCCAACTAATAATTGGGTAGGTTTGGGTTCAATTGGAGTGGGTGGGTTTTGGGGACAAATGGATTTAGGCTTACTTTGCCACCCCAAAGCACCACCCATCTCTAGCTCCATTCAACCACAACCTCAACGTATGCGCAACAATTTGCCTCCCCCTCTTTTATTTTCTTCTCACAAAACCTAAACCCAATGCATCAAACTTCTAATCCACTTCTTCCTCCAACAACGTCTCCATCTGCTCCTCACCTCTCTGGACGGCGTCCGCTCACCAAGTTGAGTTTTCATTAGTTTTGAGTGAACTTCTGGCTTTATGGGTTTAGTATTTAATTGGGTTTTATGAGTTTTGTGTGTTTGTAGTGGAAATTTGAGGTTTTTAATTCATAGATTTACTAAGATTTATAGTGAATTATTTAATAGTTTGATTAGCTTAATTTTTACGTTAAATAACTGAAAAATTATGCTTTATCACCTTAAATAACCCCTAAATCCTAGATCTCTATGGATGGAGAAAGAAGGTTCAGTGAGGACTTGGGAATTTTTACATACTAATATTGCCAATGACCAAATTTTCTCGAATTTGTCCTCCAAATATTGCTCTAATGCATGCCTGACAAGGATCTCATAGCATAAAAGTATTTAGTATATATTCTATCTTTCTGTACATTGATCTGTTGGTATGGTTGTCACTCATGCACAACCCGTGGTTGAAGTTATAAGCATGGAGAATGGTGTTGTGTGCTATAGTGTTAAGTTTTATTGTGATGATGAAGTGAAATATTGATCTCCAACCTCACCCATTATAGTCTTAATGTCCTGTGTTTTATTTTTCTCCACTTTACAGTGGACGAGGGCATACATTGAAGGTTTGCATTTATTTTCATCTTTCTCATCAGGTCCTTTTTTGTTTGTGTGTGTGTGTGGGCCATGCTTGCGTGCAAATTTGAGTAATAAAATTGCTCAACATAATTTCATTGTGTGGTTATCTTAGTTTTAAAATATAGTCAACAAGTTGCAAGTTATAGGTGTAAGGTTGAATTTAATCAACCATCTTATTGGTTTTATTTCGTGCCAAATTTGGTTGTATTTCAACAATTAGTAACTCTGTATTTAGGTGGGTTTGTTGTAAGGGTAGTGAGTGAGATAGAGTGTTGAATACTCAAGAGTGTGCAAGAAAACAGAGTCTCGCAGCTGGATCTCGCGGGTGACCCGCAACTGCAAGCCGTCGAAGCAAGACACACGTGCCAAGCATGCCAGAAGTTGAAGCGTCATGCTAGCTGGAGTACTACAGGACAAAATAGGACAACTACCCGTTCTGTTATCTCGCAGCTGAATCTCGCGACTCAGTCAAGTCATGAGGCCAAGCCGCGAGCCAGCCCTGTTTTGAAAAACCCGACGTTTCACATTCCATTCTCACCCCTAGTATAAATACCCCTTTTACCCATGAAAGAAAGAGAGATTCTAGAGAGAATTTTGAGAGAGAAACCCTAGAGTAAAACAAGATTGATTCATCCACAATCTTTACATAAGAGACTCTTCAAATTCCTCAACTCTCTTCCTCTCCATTGTTAAATCCTTGATAGGCATTTTACCAAAACCATATCCATTCTTGTGAGATGGCTATTTGGTGTTTTGGGAAGCAGTTAGGAAGGAACCAATTTACATTGGTTGATGCTATGGTCAAGTAGCGGAATCCGGGAAGTTAGAAAAGAAATAGGTTCGGCACAACCTCGTTGGAGCAAGAAGCTTGGAGGGCTTAGGTACAATGGGTGGATTAGACTTGGAGGGTCTATTGCTGTTCATGTATCCCAACTACATTTTCTAGTAGATTGTTTACCGCTTGGAGGGCGGCGGAGAGGTTTTACGCCGAGGGCTTCGGTTTCCTCTTCGATAACACATCGTGTGTTGTCCTTGTGTTTGCATCTCTCTTCCCTTTATCTTTCCCTTTTATTTTTTGTTGTGGATGTGGTTTTAATTGGCTTAGATTGTTTACCAATTATGTATTAAGCTTTTGTTCATGTTCCGTACATTAATTGTTTGATATAAAGCTTGAATTGGTAATTTGTAAATTGGGGGTCTAAACATTCAAGGGTGTTTTTACACTATTTGAACTTTCAATTGGTATCAGAGCGGGTACACTTGTTTTGGTTTAAATACCCAAGTGTGATCCTTGACCCTTGTGTTTATTTGCCATGGATTGTGCTTTGTATGATTTGGTTGGTGATGAATGTAACATGCCACGTGTTTGTGAAAATGCATCTATGAGTGTTAATCCTCATAAGTGTGATGACATGTTATTTGAATCTATGGGTGTTCTTGACAAACTCTTGAAGAAAAATGCTAAGAAGTTTCAAAAGAATTTGAGCAAGTTATTTTGTGAAAATGATGATTTGATTGCTAAGCTCAATGAATCCAACAAATTGGTTGAGAAATATAAAAACTTGCTGAAATTTCTCTTGAAAAGCTGAAAGAGTTTGAATGTTTGAATATGAACTTGGATGCTAAACTTGTTTTGTCTAACAAACTTGTTGATGATCTTAAATGTGAAAATGAATCTCTTAAGATGCATGCCAAGTGTTTGATTGCTGAACCTATTGTTAAAAAGGATGAAAATATTTGTTGCAATCATGCTATGGTACCTGATTTTGTGCCTAGTGTGTGTTCTACCTTAAAGGACAAATCGGTGTATATTCCTCCACATAAAAGAAATCAAAAGGTGGAGAGAAAGGTTGTTAAGTCAAAGTCTACGTTTAGGTCTCAACCTAAGGTTTTGAATGGATCTAAGTGTATTCCAACTTGCCACCATTGCGGTGCCTTTGGTCATCTAAGACCTCAATGCTCTATGTTTCATGCTTTTAAAAGAATCAAAAGAAAAGAGAAACTTGAGCTTCATGGAAGTTGTGCTAAAAAGAGTAAACCAGATTTGAGTGAAAATAGCATGTTGTTAAAGAAAGTGTTTAATACTCTTAACTCCTTGACTATGTGCATCTCCGGTTCTCATTCTTCCAACCCTCGTCTCACTTCTCATGAGACACTCATTCCAAACAATCATTCCGTTTGAATGAGGAAGGGTTCCTATGGTTGAGTTTTTGCTTTTTTAGTCCTTGATCTAATTCTTTCGATCTTTGTTGGACCCTTCATGCATTAAATGTCATATCTTCATGAATTTTGTGCATCTCGCATTTATTTGTATGCATTGTTTTGTTTTTGATCTTATTTGTATATTTTAGTTTTGTGTGAGTAAAAAATCCAAAACCACATAAAAAGTGAAAAATTCAAAAAGTTTGATTGTATATGTTTGAGCACATATCACATGTGAGTTTGGCCTTGTACCTTTGTACATGTGGCTTTGTGCATTTTCGAGCTTAGCTTGTTATTTTTGCACTTATATCTTTGTGGGAAAAATCTTGACATCTTTGTGTGATTGTTGTAAATCGATCTTCATGCTTGTCATGAATGATTAGTCAATAGTCATGTTGGTATTGATACATGCATAGACTTATGCTTATATCTCTTCCCACTCTTTTATTTTTATTGCTTAAAGAGCTCAATAAATGTAAATCTCAAAATGAAAAGAGATAATGAGCTGCAAAAGCCGTCGCACATACTAGTATTCGACTAGGAAAAAGGGAAAGCGACTTATATGAAAATGTATGATGCCCAAAAAGCCAAAGGCTTGTTCATCAAATTGAAATATCACAAATTTCAAGCGTCGATCTCAAAATGAGATGTTTTGATTCAAAATGATCAGAAAGTTCAAAAACGTGTACAAAACACTTTTGAACCTTTAGACCCCCAAAAATAACTTAACCAAATCAAGCAATATGTCAAACAACTAGTGTGCGGAAACTTAACACATGCTATAATATGAAATAGGTTAAATACTATCTAAGCCATAACAAAATAAAACCACAATGAGATAATATAAAGGCAAAGATAGAGAGGAAGGAAGATGCAAACACAAGGACAACACGCGATGTGTTATCGAAGAGGAAACCGAAGTCCTCGGCGAAAAACCTCTCCGCCGCCCTCCAAGCGGTAATCAATCCACTAGAAAATACGGTTGGGATACAAGGACAGCAATAGACCCTCCAAGCCTAATCTACCCGATTGCACGTAAGCCCTCCAAGCTTCTTGCTCCAACGAGGTTGCGCCGAACCTTTTTCTTTTCTAGCTTCCCGGATTCCGCTACTAGACCGTAGCATCAACCAATGAAGATTGGCTCCTTCCTAATCGCTTCCCGAACTCCAAACAACTGTCTCACGGTGATGATGATGATGAGAACCAGGTTTGGTATAATGCCTCTCAAGGATTTGACAATGGAGAGGAAGAGAGTTGAGGAATTTGAAGAGACTCTAAGGTAGGGATTGTGGGTGAAACAATCTTGTTTTTCTTTAGGGTTTCTCTCTCAAAATTCTCTCTGGAAGCTCTCTTTCAATCGTGGGTAAAAGGGGTATTTATCTTTGGAGTGGGAGAGGAATGTGAAACGTCGGGTTTTACAAAACGGGGGTGGCTCGCGGCTTGACCTCGCGGCTTGACTAAGTCGCGAGATCGATCATGAGTTAACCGTATGGCGATTGTCTGTTTTGTCTGTAGTGCTCCAACTAGCATAATCTGTTCATCTTCCAAAGACGCTTGGCACGTGTGCGTAGCTTCTGGCGGCTTGCGGCCGCGAGTCCACCCGCGAGTCCCAACCGCGACTCTCATTTTCTTGCACACTCTTGAGCAATCTTCACTCTATCTCACTCACTACCCTTACAACAAACCCACCTAAATACAAGGTTACTAAATCTTTGAATTACAAGCAAATTTGGCACGGAATAAAGCCAATTAGATGGTTGAATAAATTCAACCTTACAATCTCCCCTTTGGCTATTCCGTGACAAAACCCTAAAAACAGACTCTAGACTTAACATGTGAGTTGAGAACAGTTGAACAAAACTCACTCACACCTAACTCTAGAAGTCATGTGAAGCACTTGAATCATATGAACATAATACTCCCGAAACACAACAATACACCATGATCATTGTAAGCAGAAAATTATAAATGCATATGAAACAGCGAGAATGTGATCAAGCAAAGATGGAGTAAGATACAAACCATGGCTTGATCAACCAAGTGACCACCACAAGGTAGTGATCACAGTGTTCATTCACACTTGGAATGAACACAAAGACATACAAGTTAACAAGCACAAGGCAAGACACTTGTATGCTCAACACTCAACCAATGCATACCACACAAGGCATATGCATCTAGGAACAATCCTACAAGGGCACAAGAGTGATAGTACATAAACCAAAATGCAAAACATTTAGATTAAAGTACTGATTTCAACATAGTATAAAGGCTGCATAAAGCAAGGTACATACCATAAAGCCTACAAACTATGCATAAAACAATAACCCTAAAAGCTTACAAAAGCAAATGGGTACAAACACAAAACATCCTAAATAACAGTTTACAAAACACAATATATCAAACTTAAAAAGAAAATTGAAAATTGAAGAAGAATGTAAAGACACTCCCCCTTAGATAATGACACTCCCCCTTAGGGTAATATCCTCCCCCTCCGATTATGCCTATCACTCCCCCTTTTTGTCATGGAATAGGCTAGTCATCCTTTTCCAGCTTTCTCTGAATTTGATCCAATTGAGTTTGAAGAGAAGTAAACTTCATATCCCATCGATTGCTTTGATGGTGTAGAGAAGCAGTGAGTCCGGACATCTTTGTATTCAACTCGTGGACAGAGGAGACAATGCAATCAAGTTTCTCATCTAGGGAGAGATTGCTGAATTGAGAGTCACTGTGAGATGCGAAGTTTCTGGTTTGGCTCTCTTCCGACTATGTCCAATGCTTGCATTGAATGTACGCATGTTGATTGGACTCGATTTGGGGATAGGAGACTCATCGGCCGTTGGATAAATTCCCTTGAGCTTCAAGATCCGTGAAATGAGGCGAGAAAGGAATGCATATCCGAGACTCATTTTCAAGAACCGTTTTTTTGTGAGAACATGAAAGATATGAGCACAAATGTCTATTTCCTCATCAGAGATTAGATCATGAAGAAACAAAGCACGTCAGAGGTTCATATACCCAGTGCTTGATAAAGGGTACAAATTGTGAAACATCACAATTGTAAGCACTCTTAGTTTTGGAGAAAGAGAGGAAACAACGATAGATTTGCCATTGGGTGAGAACTCCAAGTCTTGACCAAGACTTTGTTTGAGAAGCTCCTCATCGGACAGAGATCATCATAAACCGGTGAATGTCGAAAAATGGGTCTGTTGATGTGAAGAATTTCTGCGGATATGTAGGAGAGACAGAAAAGCTCTTTTGCCGAACCCAGCACTTAAGTTCATCTCCTTCCACAATTGCGTTAGCATAAAATTCTTTTACCAACTCTTCATACACATCATCCGGATCAGAGAGAAGGTAATTCCAATCCTTGTGAGCAAACCATTTCGGAATGTCAATGTTATGAAGTGAGGACTGATCCTGACTCTTTCTAGTAATGGTGTGGCATGTAGAAATAAATTCTCATAAGACCGATAGGCTGCATATGATCTGAACTTGTTGAGATCGAATCGCTTTGATAAAGAGCGAGTTACTTTTGGGTGAGGTGTGTCTTTATCAACATCAATTACTGGTTCCTTCCCTTTGGAAGAACCTCCTTTCACAATGACCTTCTTGAATGGTGACATGACCGATCTGCATTATGAACAAGGGAAATAACAGAACACAATCCAACGGACTATATTAGCGGTGGGTTAGGGGAAATTCGGGGACAATGAAAAAACCCTAATTGTTGGATGAAGATGGTGAGAAAATAGCAATAAGGGACACAAATGGCCCAAATTGAACTACACAGAAGAGGGAGTCCAAATAAAACCACATAATCAGGTGACAAAGGACCCATATTCAACAATACATCAATAGAATACTACACAGGATCTTAGTAAAGCACGACATCAAACAGCAGATCGGACAAAAATAGCTAACCCTAGCTAAGCACATGATGAAGAACATAACCACCAAAATAAACTAGCTCAAAAACAGAAGCACAAGCTACCGGAAGCTAAGCATGGACAAAGAGTAATAGTTGAGCTAAAACCCATCACAAAATCACAATCAAAAGTGAATAATCCGGAGGGAAAACCATGAGAACAGGTAAAATAAAGACATACACAATTAAGCATGTGAAAGAATTTTGAAGATCTATTTAGCACTAGATCATGTGACCCATCTCAATTATAGAAATATGTATATATGACCTCCCACACAACTTGATAACATAACTTGGAGCTTATATTTTACTCCACTTTTCAACAAAACATTTGATCTTTTTGATCTTTTAAAGCAATCACCTCTCATTGTGAGAGTGATATTTTACATTTCAACTTAATGAACAAGCCTTTGGCTTTTTGAATAAATATTCTCTTTAATATAAGGTCGCTTACCCTTTTTCCTAGTCGAATACTAGAATGTGCGATGTGCTTTTGCAGACTCAATATCTCTTTTCATTTGGAGATTTACATTTGGTGAGCTCTTTTTAGTAAAACAAAAATAAAGAGTGGGAAGATATATAGACACAAGTCTATGCATGTCTCAAGATCAACAAAACCATTCACTAATCATTCATGACAAGTTTGAAGATCTATTTACAACAATCACAAAGATTTCAAGATTTCTCCCACAGAGGTATGAGTGCAAAGAAACAAGCAATGCTCGAAAATGCACAAAGCCATTAGCACAAAGGTACAAGGCAAAACAAGTTTTGAGACAAGACTCAACAAAGTCAATCAAGCTTTTTGATTTTCTAATTTTTATGTGAATTTTGGATTTTTGACACAAGAAACAAAAATGATTGAACAAACATAAAAAGAAGCAACAATATTCACAAATGGACAAACAAACAAGAAACATGTTGCACAAAGAGCTAATCAAAGAGGTGTGTGCCCTAACACAAACAGACTTATCATATTATAAATATGTGAAGTACACATCACACAAGAGAGTCAAGGAATTGTACCAACACCAATGGTCTTACGGAGTGATTCAAACCGTGGACCATCAAGAGGCTTGGTGAAGATATCCGCCTTTTGATTGTCGGTGTGTATGAACTCAAGACACACAACTCTTTCCTCTACCAAATCCCGAATGAAATGGTAACGTATCTCTATGTGTTTGGATTTTGAATGCTGGGACAGGATTCTTGGAAAGATTGATGGCACTTTGGTGTTGTCACGGAAGACACACATCGTTTCTTGAGGAATTCCATAATCATGAAGTAATTTCTTCATCCAAAGTAGTGAGTGCAGCAACTTCCAGCTGACAATGTATTCTCGCCTGCGATGTAGATAGAGACACTGATTCTCGCTTCTTGCTCATCCACGAGACAAGATTGTTACCAAGATAAAAACAACCGCTTTGAAGTGCTTTTCCGATCATCTACACTTGCCATTGATCAACATCTCGAATACCCGAGACAAGCATTTGAGTCTTTTGAATACCACGAGACCATAATTTGTAGTACCATTCACATATCGAATGATTCGCTTAGCAAAGCGCCCGATCGAGATGAGATTCCTTCGGATTAGCTTGGTACTGGCACAAACGCCCACACCGAAAGCAATGTCCGGTCTCATCTGGCTGTAAGGTAGAGCAAACTCCCTATGATGCTCTGTACAATGTAGAACTTACTTCAACTCCTGACGAATCCACATTCGGTTTAGTGGAAGAGCTCATGGGAGTGGAGGCATGTTTTTTGGAGTCTAGTCCAAACTTCTTGACAATGTTTCTAGCATACTTCTCTTGAGATACAAATATACCCTCCTTTTGTTGTTTGACTTGAAGACCCGGGAAGAATGTGAGCTCCCCCACCATACTCATCTCAAACTCCTTCTTCATCTCCTCGAGAAAATTCAAAGAGCACGATCTTCGATAGTTGCCCCAAACACTATGTCATCAACATAGACTTGTGCCACAAGGAGATAATCTTCATCATTTTTGACAAACGAGTTCGATCGGCATACCCTCTCTTGAAACCTCTATCTAGAAGATAATGTGTAAGACGATCGTACCAGGCTCTAGGCGCTTGTTTTAAGCCATAAAGGGCTTTCTTCAATCTTAATACATGATCTGGAAAATGAGGATCCTCAAATCCTTTTGGTTGCTCAACAAATACTTCTTCATTTAGATATCCATTCAGAAATGCGCACTTTACATCCATTTGATAAAGTTTGAAATTCAAAGTGCACGCAATGGACATGAGGATTCGAATGGATTCGAGTCTTGCCACCGGAGCGAATGATTCATCAAAATCCACTCCTTCTACTTGAGTGTATCCTTGGGCAACTAACCGAGATTTGTTTGAATTATCTCTCCATCTTCATCAGTTTTGTTTTTAAAAATCCACTTTGTGCCTATAACATGAACGTTCTCGGGCCGTGGAGCAAGTTCCCACACATCATTCCTCACAAACCGATTAAGCTCTTCATGCATTGACTCAACCTAATTCTCATCTTGAAGAGCCTCTTCAACCCTTTTTGGTTCAAACTGTGCAAGATAACGGTGATATGTTACATGATTGGCTAGCGAGAATATTTCCTTTCTCGAGGCGAAGACCGTCATCAAGAGATCCTATGATATTACTTTAGGATGATTCTTGATAACTCTTGAAGATGGCCTTTTTGAAGTGGAAACTTCATCACTACGAGAGATAGGAGGATGAACTTACGGAGGAGTAAGAGGACTTGAAGTTCTAGACATCGATCTCGTTTCCATTCTTGGGTTGATGGGAGTCGATTCTACTTCCGGTATAGGTTCTTCACCTTCTATATCCAAAGCTTCTACCTCAAAGATCAGGCTCTTTGGTGCTCGGCCCTTCTTCATCATCAATCATTTCCACCTTAGGTAAGGCATCATCAATCTTGACATTTATGGACTCCATCACAGCCTTTGTTCTCTTGTTAAACACTCTATACGCTCGACTTGTAGTAGAGTAGCCAAGAAAAATACCCTCATCACTTCTCGCATCAAACTTCCCAAGATTCTCTCGATCATTTAAGATATAGCATTTACTTCCAAATACCCGGAAATACTTCACTTTAGGCTTCTTCCCATTCCATATCTCATATGCGAGTCTTCTTTGTACCAACTCGAAAGAAAATCCTATTGCCAATGTGACACGAGGTGTTTGTGACTTCTCCCCAAAATTTTTGAGGTATTTCCTTGTTAAGCAACATGACTCTTGCCATCTCTGAATCACACGATTTTTTTCTCTATACCACTCCATTTTGTTGTGGAGTTTTGGGAGCTGAAAACTCTCTTTTAATTCCATTCTTCTCACGAGAAGGACTCGAATCTTGCATTCTCAAATTCCCTCCCATGATCACTTCTAACTTTGACTATCGGAATCCCTTTTTCGTTTTGTAGTTTCTTGCATGAGAATCTCCAACCTTTCACAAGCTTCGATTTTTCTCTAAGGAATTCAACCCAAGTGTATCTTGAGTAGTCGTCCACAATGACCATGATGTATCTCTTCCCCCTAGGCTTTCGAGTTCTGGTTGGCCCCATTAGATTAACATGAAGTAACTCTAAGCACCGAGAGGTAGCTATCACATTCACCTTGTGATGACTTGCCTTAGTTTGCTTCCCAATTTGACATGCACCACAAATGGTCTTTTTCACTTTTCCAAACTTAGGAAGTCCCTCGATTGCTTCAAGTTTAGAGACTTTTGCTACTTGTTTGAAGTTGGCATGTCCAAATCTGTGATGCCACGGCTCCAACATATCCACACGAGCACTTTTACACGATATGGGTGCCGTGGGAACTATTCCATAATGAGTTATCGTAGTCCGATTTCCTTCCAAAACCTGAATCCCCTCTTCATTGATGATCAAACATCCCCTCTTAGAGAATTGTACCAGAAAATCATCATCACAAATTTGAGTGATGCTCAGCAAATTCGCCTTGACCCTTTTATGTACAAACACATCTTTCAACGAGAGGCAAACCAGGTATCTCAATGGTTCCTTTGCCTAGAACTTGAGCATGACTTCCATCACCAAAGGTCACATAGTCACCAACCTTTTCTTTGAGAGTCTTAAACAGTGTCTTATCCCCTGTCATATGGCGAGAACACCCTTTGTCAAGATACCACAAACACGCATTAAACACCTTCAATGAGGTATGCACAAATAGGTTCACATGTGACAGACATTCTTGACCTTCAAACACACACTCATCATCAGTTTTTTTCATGCTTCTTTGATTGATTTTTCATTTTTGATTCTCAATCATCTCACACAACATTCTATTCTTTCTTTTATATTTCTTAATCAATGATTTAGATTCGGATATGCTCTTGTGTAAGACATGATTCGACTTTCAAGATATTCCAGCATGTGAACAAAAACTCTAGCATGTTTCTTAGTTTTTAACAACTCTAAAAGACCATCAAGTAAGACACCTTTCGAGAGATATGCATAGAGTCATTTTCACAAACACTTAAGCTACAATTCAGCATGGTATATTCCAAAACAACAAACACAACACAGGGGTCTAGGATCACACTTAGGTAATAAAACCACAACAAGTGTACCTGCTCTGATACCAATTGAAAGTTCAAAAACGTGTACAAAACACTTTTGAACCTTTAGACCCCCAAAAATAACTTAACCAAATCAAGCAATATGTCAAACAACTAGTGTGCGGAAACTAAATCTAAGCCATAACAAAATAAAACCACAGCAGATAATATAAAGGCAAAGATAGAGAGGAAGGAAGATGCAAACACAAGGACAACACGCGATGTGTTATCGAAGAGGAAACTCAAGTCCTTGGCGAAAAACCTCTCCGCCGCCCTCCAAGCGGTAATCAATCCACTAGAAAATACGGTTGGGATACAAGGACAGCAATAGACCCTCCAAGCCTAATCTACCCCGGTGCACGTAAGCCCTCCAAGCTTCTTGCTCCAACGAGGTTGCGCCCGAACCTTTTTCTTTTCTAGCTTCCTAGATTCCGCTACTAGACCGTAGCATCAACCAATGAAGATTGGCTCCTTCCTAAATCGCTTCCCGAACTCCAAACAACTGTCTCACGGTGATGATGATGGTGAGAACCAGGTTTGGTATAATGCCTCTCAAGGATTTGACAATGGAGAGGAAGAGAGTTGAGGAATTTGAAGAGACTCTAAGGTAGGGATTGTGGGTGAAACAATCTTGTTTTTCTTTAGGGTTTCTCTCTCAAAATTCTCTCTGGAAGCTCTCTTTCAATCGTGGGTAAAAGGGGTATTTATCTTTGGAGTGGGAGAAGAATGTGAAACGTCGGGTTTTACAAAACAGGGGTGGCTCGCGGCTTGACCTCGCGGCTTGACTAAGTCGCGAGATCGATCGCGAGTTAACCGTATGGCGATTGTCTGTTTTGTCTGTAGTGCTCCAGCTAGCATGACTGTTCATCTTCCAAAGACGCTTGGCACGTGTGCGGCTTCGGCGGCTTGCGGCCGCATGAGTCCCCCGCGAGTCCCAGCCGCGACGACTCTGTTTTCTTGCACACTCTTGAGCAATCTTCACTCTATCTCACTCACTACCCTTACAACAAACCCACCTAAATACGGGGTTACTAAATGCTGAATTACAAGCAAATTTGGTACGGAATAAAGTCAATTAGATGGTTGAATAAATTCAACCTTACATGATCAAATGTTATGAATTGTAAAGAAGCCAAATGAAAAGCTTCATCGTATGTAATCATTTTCTTGTGGGAGGTCATATATGTTCTTTTCTATAATTGAGATAGACCACTTGACTTAGTACTAGTTGTGTATGACTTGATCATTGAAGCTTCACTCTAGACTAAGGATTATTCCACATGTGATGTTCAATGAATGCTTTACTCATTTGTTTGATTGTACTTGTTTAAATGTGATGTGTGTGTGCTCAATTTTATATAGTTTAATCCAAAAAGATTTTTGATCATTTTATATATTTTTGGAAGTGATTTTTATCACTCTTTGTGTTCTTGTTTAGTGCTTACTTTGTTTTTCATTGTTTAAACATGTTTTGTGTTGAAAAACAGGTGTTAGAGTTTTCGCGACTCAGGTGGCGACTCGCCCGTCGCGAGTTCATCCAGAAGCTTTGGCGACTCACTCGCGGTTTGCTTGCGACTCACTCATGACTCGCAAAAATTTTCGCGACTGTACCTTGCGACTCGCCTTGATCGAAACGCCCAAAAATAGCTTTTTAAAGGGCTTTTTATGGGAAACCTATTTTAAACCTCTCTCATCCTCTTTTAAACCCTTCTTTCACTATTTTTACATCTAAACCCAATCAATTTGAATGGTTTTTCATTCCATTAATATTTCTAAGGTAATTATAAAATCTTTTCATTGATTTTGATCCTTAGATTATGTTTTGGAGAGTTTTGTGCTCTTGGTTGGGATTTTCATCATAGGGGTTGGGAAAACTTAATTTTTGTCAAATTTTTTCATGGGATTGGTTTCTTTTGTTGATTTGCATTGGATGTTGGCCCTTTATGGCAGAAAGAACATGTATTAAGGGTGGATTTCATGATGTTCATGCATTGTTTCACATTATTGTTCATAGTGTGCATGTTAGGTGTTTGATAAAATGCCTCTTAGACATTTTCTCGCTTGTTTGGACTCCGATGAGTACCAAACTTTGGGGTTTCTCATGTTTCCTCATTAGGAACATGTTTGGTTCATTAGTTATGTATTTAACACACCTTGCCCCACATGTGCATTTTTCATGCATTGGTCATGCATTGCACTTAGCCACCTCTTGCACACACCTTTGCTACCCTTGTCATGCATTGGTCTATACCTTACTTCTTCATCCTAGCATGTCATGTCTACCTTATGCTCTGTAGCATTTTACATTGTCTTAGGTTTGAGCTTCATTTTTTCATTCATCTCGCACCCCTCCTGCATCATTAGCATTGTTCGTACCTTCATCTCTTGCCCTCGTTTCTTCTTTTCCCTTTGTCTATTCCTAACAAAAAGGGGGAGAGTATACCGGAGTGTTTTGTCATTTCTATATGACTCTTGTGCACATCCTTAGGGGGAGAAATTCTATTTTTCATGCACATTTGTAGGGGGAGAGATATTCTATAGGGGAGATGCATATACCAAGGGGGAGAAGACATTGAGATAATAAGAAAACTTGGTTTTGTTTGTTTCTCTTTATGTTTGTTTTCTTGTATTGCATCATGTTTGTGTTTTGGACTTTTATATATCCCTATGCTATTGTGCTTCATTGAATGCATGTTCGGATGATCATTTGCTTTTAGCAATGTGATCATTGTAGTCATTTCTATATGATTGTTTTGGTGTATGATCAAGTTGCTCACATGTTTCACATCATGTTTACTTGATCGCAATTTACTTGTTACATTATACTTGTCCTTTTATTACTTGCTTTACCTTGAGGATCTAATATGTTTTGTGCAAGTGTTTTGAGGTTATAAGTATATATGTCCCAAGTGCATCATGACTTCTCATCATTTTGAAGGGGAGAAACTTTAAGCACTTTTAGTTTATATTGTTTAAGTTTATATTCAGTATTTTGTTGTTTGTACCCATGCTGCTTTTGTAAACTTTTAGGGTTACTTGTAGGCTTTATGGTTTGTACGATGCTTTATGCAGCCTCTATGTTTTTGTTAAATCAGTACTTCTATCTAAATGTCATGCATTTTCTTGTTAAATCTTGTCATTCTTGTGCCCTTGTAGGATTGTTCCTAGATGCATATACTTAGTGTATTATGCATTGGTTGAGTGTTGGGCATACAAGTAACTTGCATTGATCTTGTTAGCTTGTATGTTCAAGTGTTCATTCTAAGTGTGAATGAGCATTGTGATCACTACCTTGTAGTGATTACTTGTTTGATCAAACTATGGTTTGTTTCTTAACTTCATCTTTGCTCGATCACTTTATGCTTGTTTCATATACATTTCATGTTTTCTGCATACAATGATCATGGTGTATTGTTATGTTTCAGGAGTTTCATGTTCATATGATTCAAGTACCTCATAGTTTCTAGAATTAGGTGTGAGTGAGTTTTGCTCAACTGTTCCCAACTCACATGTTAAGTCTAAAGTCTGTTTTAGGGTTTTGTCACGGAATAGCCAAAGAGGGAGATTGTAAGGTTGAATTTAATCAACCATCTTGTTGGCTTTATTCTGTGCCAAATTTGCTTGTATTTCAGCAATTAGTAACCCTGTATTTAGGTGGGTTTGTTGTAAGGGTAGTGAGTGAGAGAGAGTGTTGAATGCTCAAGAGTGTGCAAGAAAACAGAATCTCGCGATTGGATCTCATGGGTGACTCGCGGCTGCAAGCCGCCTGAAGTATCACACGTGCCAAGCATGCCAGAAGTTGAAGCGTCATGCTAGCTGGAGCACTACAGGACAAAATAGGACAAGCGGCCGTTTTGTTATCTCGCGGCTGGATCTTACGACTCGGTCAAGTCGCGAGGCCAAGCCGCGAGCCAGCTCTGTTTTGAAAAACTTGACGTTTCACATTCCATTCTCACTCTAGTATAAATACCCCTTATACCCACGAAAGAAAAAGAGCTTCGAGAAAGAATTTTAAGAGAGAAACCCTAGAGTAAAACAAGATTGATTCATCGACAATCTTTACATAAGAGACTCTTCAAATTCCTCAACTCTCTTCCTCTCCATTGTTAAATCCTTGAGAGGCATTTTACCAAAACCTTTTTCTCACCATATCCATTACTGTGAGAGGGCTGTTTGGTGTTACGGCAAACAGTTAGGAAGGAACCAATTTACATTGGTTGATGCTATGGTCAAGTAGCAGAATTCGGGAAGCTAGAAAAGAAATAGGTTTGGCGCAACCTCGTTGGAGCAAGAAGCTTGGAGGGCTTAGGTACACTGGGTAAATTAGGCTTGGAGGGTCTATTGCTGTTCATGTATCCCAACTACATTTTCTAGTGGATTGTTTACTGCTTGGAGGGCGGCGGAGAGGTTTTACGTCGAAGGCTTCGGTTTCCTCTTCGATAACACATCATGTGTTGTCCTTGTGTTTGCATCTCTCTTCCCTTTATCTTTCCCTTTTATTTTCTATTGTGGATGTGATTTTAATTGACTTAGATTGTTTACCAATTTTGTATTAAGCTTTTGTTCATGTTTTGCACATTAATTGTTTGATATAAAACTTGAATTGGTAATTTGTAAATTGGGGGTCTAAACGTTCAAGGGTGTTTTTACATTATTTGAACTTTCAACAGGAAATTAGAAATATTTCTAATTCCTCCAATATTTCTACAAAGTGAAAATTCGTATCTTATTCTAAGTTCCATGTTTAAGAGTGATTTGGGAGGGCAAAGAGTATTTTATCTCAATCAGTTCTGATTGTGGTTGTTTTGTTTGTGAAGTTAATCTAGGTATATTAGATTGTGCTCCACTTATTTATTTGGGTGAGTTGAAGCATCCTTTCCAAGTTTGACTAAATGGTTGGTTGTCTTTGCAAAAGGTGGGTTGATTCCATTGAGTGCTTTTATTTTTCTATTGCATTTCAATGACATTCAATAACAAAATTTTAAATTGATTTGCACTTACAGTTGATTTGCATTTGACTTTTTAAATTGATTTGCATTGCATTTAGGTGGTTTGAATTAGAATTCAACTAACATTTTATGTATAAAGCTGTATTTATATGAAAACCATTATACTAAATTTAGGTTGTATTCTAATTTAGAATTCAGATAGTTCAAATGTACATTTAAAAAAAAAATTTGTTCTTCTTAAATGTTGTTATACAGTATATTTATATATTAGTTGCTGCATCATTATGTCATAGAAGTCTTTCCAATTGAATTTTTGGCAGCCACATCTATTTCCCTAATTTTGAATATCACATGATAACATGTATAAGCTGCAATATCTATAATGTGTGAATGGTGATCAAAGTCTACAAGGTTTTTTATAGTTGTTACAAAGTTAACAAAAAAACTTAGAAAAATTGTTGACATTTGCATAGAAGTTGTGCAAACATGATTTTTTTGCAAAACTATAATATGGTAATTGGTTCAATTTGGTTTCTATTTAGAGGCTATGCAGATTTATTTAATTTTATTTTAGTACTATGTTGTTGCCTGCTATAATAATTTGATGTTAAGCAAGACTTTGTTGATGGTGGTTATGTAAGAAGGATTTGGTTCTAGGAAGACTGAAGCCAAAAATATGTAAAAGTGTGGTAGGGGTGACATCAATGGATTGTGGAGTAATTGCAGATTTATTTGGAGCATGTTTGCTTTTGTGGCTAAATGTCGATTGGACAAGGTTATGCAGGAGGTAACATAGCAAGGCTTCTATTGGATTATTTTCTCAATTAGCAATAAAGGTGGAGGGATATATTTACAAGTATGAGGCTTTCTGCCTTGGCAGAGTCAAAGACAATCAATGTTACATGTAACACTAATCATAGAGAATTTTTCTTGCACTGTTAATCCCAGTGCTCTTCTTAGTACTTTCTTTACCACAATGAAAAATAAAAATGCATGTTCCCTATAATATAAATGTGAGATATCTTCTTCTCAAAGTTTGTACTCTTCCTCACTCCCTGAACAAAGTTTGTAAATATCAAATGGAAAGACACATGAATAGGTGATGGTTTTTGTGTTGACACACTTTTGAATTGAATAAAATATTCTCTTCTTTATCCATTAGAAAGTGACAAGATTTGGCATTAGTAGTTGATTGGTTTTTATTTGGAGGATCAATTAGGGGTTAATTATGATTTAGATTAGTATTTTTGGTAAGATTTGGTTGGATTTTGGTTAGAAGAAGTATTGTTTTTAGGGTATTTGGCTTGGCTCAATGTTTTGGGTATTTAGAATCACTTTTGAATATTTAGGTTGCTTTGATTTTGAGTTCACGTAGAATGATATTTGCTTTGTTATTCAAAGCGCAAACCTTTGAGTAATCAAAACTACTCTAAAGTTTTATTTAAAATTTTAAAGTTTTTGTGTTTGTTGTTTCTGAATGGTCCATTTTTCAAAGCCATTGGAACCATGTAGATTAGTCTTGAACCACTGTGAGTATTGTTAAGAATGTACCTTCATTTGAAATTGAAATTGAAAAGAGAGAAATAAATTAGAGAAGAAGACAACTATTTGAAGTGGTAATTCTGGATCTAACTCTATCCAAGTTGCATTGGCAAGTATATCTCTTGTATAGATATACTTGTATTCCTAACTTATTGTAGAGAAAGTTTGAATTATATTTACTATGATTGATTGCTCCAGTTTCATTTAACAGCTTTCCATGGTGATTGTTAGGAAACATTATCTAGGATATTAGGTATCTTGCCCTATTTCTTAAATTCTTCTCCTACCGCTTTCTTTCTCTGCCACATATCTCTGCTTTGTTCATTATATGCATGTACATTTTAAAAGTGAAAGGCTACAACAGTTTTGGGAATCTTAATACACCATTAAGACCGATGTAAAATAAAGCAAAAGGGTTGCCTTGACCGTTAGTTTTCACGCCAACGCTAGCCTTAGATAGCCAGAACCATAGATCATCGAAACCTCCACCAGGAAAGGCTTTATTTTTTTTATTATTATTATTTTTTAACCCTTTTTAGATTTGGGTTAATATGTAAAACAATCCCGCGCATTGCACCGGTTAAACACTAGTCTATATATATATAAAAAACCAAAACCTTTGAAACTCTCACAATTTTGCACGTCATCATTATTTTTAAAAAAAATTAAAAAAATATTTCTATTTCCTAGTCCACATCATCATTATTTTAAAATCATCATAATTATTAAAAAAAAAAAAATCAGCTAAAAAAACCTATTTCTATTTTCCACGGCAATATCAAACCCGATACCCAAAATTTTTGTTCTCCTTCCCCAAAACCTAGTTCTGAACGCCATTCCTCTTTTTCTCTATTTCTCTCCCTCATCTTTCTTCTCTACCCTTTCAGCATCCTCTGATTTGTTTTTCAATCAAACCCAATAAAACCCTAAAACCTCTTCAAGAACTAACCACCACCGACTCTCACCGTTACGGTTTGCACACCCAGGCCAGGCCACAATATCTCCCGATTCAATTTCTCAAGAACTCCTTGGTAAGATCACCTTGAATCCTCAATCCTCCTTATCTTCTTCCTTTTTTGTTGCTGTTGTCCTAATCTATTTGCTTAAAATTAATTTGTGGTTTTTGTTTCCATAGTTTCTGAACATTCTTGGATTAGGAAGAAATCAAGATGACTCTGAGGCTGAATGATTGATTTGGGGGGTTTTATTAGTTTTGGGATTTTGGGGTTCCTAATGAGGGTTTCCTACTAACAAATAAATTGCTAATATGTTTCCTCTTTGTTCTTTTTTGTTTTTCCCAGGGGAACACCATAGAAGATCAAATTCTACCAAGGCTCTATCTCTTGGCGTTTTGAGGAATGGTTAGTGATGTTTTTAATTTAATTTAGGATTTCCTCCCTAACCTGTTCTCTTTATTTATTTGTTAGTAGGAGTGAAATTATGGTTTTTGGGTCCAGTTTAGCACTTTGGTTTACTAATTTGTGTGTGTGTGTGTGTGTTTTTTTTGTTTTTTTTTTTAAATTTTTTTTTATTTAATTCAAAGCTTCTGAATAAGATTTTAAATATATTTTGGGTTCTATTTGTTGTTATCCATATAATTGTAGACAAGCTATGAGTCTTCCATGTTTGAAAGACTTAATCTTCATCAAAATATATGAACACTAATAAAAATATTTTTAATTTTTCATTTCATAGGATTTAGTTTTTCGTATTTTGGTTGTTTGTTTTGATTTAATTTATTGGGTATCAAACCTGTCAAGAATTTCGGAGAGCAAGCTTGATCAGCTTTGTGGAGGCTCTTTGTGTTCTAAACCTACTTGTATGTTAGTTCTCGGTGCACCAATGAGCTCCAGCAAATCACACATCATCTCCTTGTAAGAGCAAAGTGTAGGTTAGCTTAGTATGTGTAACTTACTTATAAAAAAATGTAGGTTAGCTTAGTCTTTAGGCTTATCATAGCAATTTTTGTTGTAATTTTGTACAATATAATTTATACCATGATATTGATTTTTTTATTTTTTTATATTAGAGAAGTTATAAATAGTTTTCTCGTGCATCGCATGGGTTAGCGACTAGTATTACTAAAAGCTCAAGTATGACATTTATTATTCTTTGAACTCTGTTGTGCCACCTCATCTCCACATAATTATTATTTATTCCTTTTTTTACACAAAAAATATATATAAATAGATTATTGACTTTACATATTCATCTTTGCCCGTTTTAACATCTATATATATATATATATATATATATATTTCTTTTTTATTTCCAATTTTCCTATAATTTTTTTTACATTCATTTATTTTTTAAATATTTACACTTTTTTCAACTTTTCTTCTTCTCTTACCTTTTCATCTCCCTACTACCCTCTACTTTAATATTGCTATTCATCTTTCTCATAATCTTCCTTTATTTGTCTCTTCTTGTCCTTTCTCTCTAACTATAAATTTGTTACTCTTTTCCATTCTTTGCATAGTTTTCTCTCACAAAAAGGCTTTCTCTCTCTCTCTCTCTCTCTCTCTCTCTCTCTCTCTCTCTCTCTCAATGTTTTGGTGGATTTTTATTTTTTATTGCATCTCCGCTTTAGGTTGATAAATTTTTGTGTTTTTAAAAACTCTAATTTAGGTTTACATGATTTAGGTTTGTGTTTTAAGCTATTATTATTATTATTATTATTATTATTATTATTATTATTTTTCTCTTTGATTGTTAAATTTTATCCGATTATATTATAAAAAATTAAAGATAGTAGATAAAAATAAAATAGTATTCCATTGCATAACATAATTTGGATAATTTAGTGTTTATTGTTATATCTTTTAATTTTTCTTATTTTTTTCTTCTCTTCATTTTTACTCAATATTTAAATTCAACCACATCCTCCTTATCATTAAATTATTTATATTTTCTCTCTCTTTGTGTTTTAAAAATAAAAAATGTAATATTTTACTTAAATTCAAATAAAAGAAAATTGTGCTTATCAAATTGTACTCATTTTTTTTAACTTTTACACTTTCTCCAACCTTTCTCCTTCTCTTTACCTTTTTCATCTCCCCAAACATTCTACCTTGATATCACTCCTCTTTCCTTGTATCTTCCTTTATTTTGTTTCTTTTTATTATTATCCTCTTAGTATAAATTTGTTATTCACTCTTCCATTCTCTCACAAAAAATTGTTTATTTCCCACTCTTTCTCCCTCAATTTTTTGGTGGATTTTCATTTTTATTTTTTTTGCATCTCTATTTTAGCTTGATAAAGTTTTGTATTCTTTAGAACTCTATTTTGGTTGATGGGATTTAGTTTTGTGTTTTAAGTTTATTTATTTATTTATTTTCTATGACTTTGATTTTTAACAGCTAAATATTATCATATTGCATTATAAATAATTAAAAATAGTATATAAGAATGTACTATTATTATATCACATAAAATTATTTGGATAAATTAGTGTTTATTGTTATGTATTTTATTTATATTTTTTTTCTTATATCATTTTATTTAACATTTAAATTCAGCCAAATCTCCTATATATAATTATATATCATTAAATTATTTATATTTCCACTCATTTTTTATTTAAAAAAATTAAAATATAATATTTTGCCTAAATTAAATAAATAAAATTGTCCACATTAAGTGGAGTAATGCTAGGGAAACACTCATTCTCACACCCAATGCATCAAAGGAAGAATGAAATACAAAAAAAAAAAAAAAAAGTTAGAAACACTAAATAAAAAATAAATAAAAAACAAAAAAAAAACTGATAATGCATATTTAATGTTATAGAATCATTATCAAATTTTGGAAAATGATAGGTTGCCAATGGAGAGAGAGAGAGAGATGGTATAGAAAAAAACTAAGACAAAGTAATAAAAAGTAGATAAAGAAAAGAAAAAAAAAAAAACCAAACGTCAATTAGTAATTGTGGATTGGAAAACAAAGAGGTTGTAAAGAGAAGTAAAACATAAAAGGCGAAAACATCATTTTAGTCTTTACATTTTGAAGTCACGGTCAATTTGGTCCCTATATTTTAGTAATGTGATCAATTTGATCCCTGTTATTTTGAACTTGCGATCAATTTAGTTCCTACTGTTAACTCATTAACGTTAAATGCTTATGTGGCACACGGCATGCACAGTTAGCACACTTAAAGCCTACGTGGCTACTAAAATAATAATAATAAATTTATTTATCATTTAAAAAAAATCCACATCAGACAAAAAAAAAAAAAAAAGAGTCCTCGTTTGTTGAGAAATTATAAGTTACTTATGGTAGATAAGTAACGTGATCCACCATTCCATTAAAAGATTCACCTATTTAAAATTGCTGAGTTTAATTTTTTTTAAAATATAAATTAATTATTGACTCAACAATTTTAAACAAGTGGAAGTCTTTTAGTGGAATAGTGGACAAATGACGTGATCCACCAGAGGACCTTATAATTTCTCCCGTTTGTTCTTGCTCTTTCTTGGCCGCCAAAAACAACCTAGAAAGACAAAAATCAACTTAGAAAATTCATAATAACCAAATCCACGTCAACAAAGGCATTAGTTGAAGTAATCTTTTTCCTCTTGAGAAACTTGTCTCGAGAGAATGGTGGCGGTGGTTGCTATTTGTTAGGGTTGAATCCAATGGCTTAAAAACTCTACAGTTTGATAGGGCCATGTTGTGTACCTGCTTGGGTTGAATCCAAGAAAGCCAAGGAGCATAAAGCCATCAAGCCTTATGCTTTTAGGAGGCCACCTTCTCACCCTCCTTACGAAGAGGCATTGTTGTATACTGTTGTGTAATTGTTTATTTGATTCCTAGTTTTCTCAAATTTTAAGACAGATCTATCTGTGTTGTATTGTATTAATATTGCAGATGCCCAAATCCTTAATATCAAAATCAAGTTTTAAATGGCGAAGAAGATCATCAATAGCCGAAGGTTGAGAAGCAATGACAATCAGATCATCCAGATAAATGAGAAAATAAATAGTGATAGTTGCACTATGATAAATGAATAAGGAGGAATCGGACCTTGAACCTCAAAACCCCAAAGCAAGTAATTGAGAAGAAAGGCAAGAAAACCATGCTCTAGGGGACTGTTTCAATCCATAGAAAGCCTTTTTCAACTTGCAGACATGGTTGGGAAATTGGGGATGAGCAAAACTCGGAGGTTGAGACATGTAAACATCTTCAAACAAATGCCCAATGAAGGAATGCATTTTGAACATCAAATTGACGAAGAACCCTGCCTTTAGATACAGCAAGAGAGAGGACTGTACATACCGTGATGGGTTTGATCACAAGGCAGAAAGTCACAACCAAATCCACACCAAGTACTTGATGAAACCCCTTAGCGACTAGACAGGCTTTGTAATATTCAATGGAGCCAACAACATTTCTTTTAATCCAAAACACCCATTTGCAGACAACAATATTTCGAGCAAGGTGTGGAGGAACAAGAACCCAAGTCTGATTTTTGAGCAAGGCATCAAACTCAAGATTCATAGCAGCATGCCAGTGAGGGTCCCTCACAGCCAAAATATAGCACGTTGGTTCAATGAGAGAGGCAACATCAACACCATCGACAAGCAGAGCACTTGGAAGTGGATACCGAACTGTGCCATCAGTAAACTTTTGGGCTTGGTGATATGATTTTTGGATTGAGTAAGCATGGGATGGGAAGGTGGAGCTTCAACGGCTGGGGCAAAATTTTGAGTGGCTGGGATGATTTCTGTAGAAGTAGCGTGCTGTGGTGAAGGCTCCGAATCTGAAGGCAATGGAAAAGAGGCATGGAGAGAGGCTAGTTCAGTTTTTGGGTTAGGTAAAATGCCAGAAATGGGAAAGGCCGAAGCTTGTGGGCCGAGAGGTGCATCTGGTTGGGCCGAAGCTGGAAATTGTTGTAAGGAAGGAGGCCCAACGGAAAATGGCTAGGCTGACCGCATCTCAACAGATGGCTGTACCTGAAAATAAACTCCATTTGAAAGTGAATTAAACTGAGAGGGAGGGGAATCAGATTTATCACCAAATGGAAATTCTGTTTCATAAAAAAGAACATCACAAGAGATGTAGACACGATTTGAGGGAAGATGCAAACATTTATAAACCTTGTGAAGTAAACTATAACTGAGAAAAATACATTGAGTGGAGCATGGTTGAAGTTTGTAAGTATTATAGGGTTTCAAATTAGGCCAACAAGCACAACCAAACACACGCAAAAAATTATAATTAAGAATTTGGTTAAATAGCTTTCCAAAGGGAGATAAATTCTTTAGAGTGGAGGTTGGAAGTCTATTAATAAGATAGCAAGCCGTTTGAAAAGCATCATCCCAATATTGAAGTGTAACTTTTGCATGATATACTAAAGCTAGACCTGTTTCCATAACATGACGATGTTTACATTGTATAACACCATTTTGTTGATGTGTGTGAGGGCAAGAAACACAATGAGTAATGCCACAATTTTGCAAAAATTTGTTGAGAGAGCGATATTCACCAGCCCAATCAGATTGAACCATTTTAATTTTGAGATTAAAATACCGCTCAACATATTTTTGCCATTTAATAAAAATAGAGAGAACATCACTTTTATTCGTCATGGGATAAAGCCAAGTATAGGGACTGTATGCATCCAAAAAAGAAACATAATATTTATAACCAGATTTAGAACAAATAGGAGAGAGGCCTATACATCAGTAAAAATTAATTTGAGTATACAAGATAAAGCAAATGGAAGTTATTTACTCCTAGAACTAAAACAAGCAAAACAAGGGTGAACAAATTTATTTGAACTAAAAGGAAAGCTAAATCTAAAAATAAAATGATGAACAACACGGAAAGCAGAATGTCCCAAGCGTGATTGTCATTGATGCGGAGAAGTACGTTCACCAACAAAGGCAGATGACGACGAAGGAATTTTATTGAAAGTAGAAGGAAACAAGTACAACCCATCTTTACTCAGCCCACGTAGCAGAACCTTTTTCCGTTGTTCGATTATTCACAATGAAATGAGTGGGGTGAAACTCAATGGATGTATTAGTATCATTGGTAAATTTATCAACAGAAATAAAATTTTTGGTAATATGAGGAACATGTAAAACATCATGTAAAAGAAAACAGAAAGTAGGAGTAGATAATTGAGTAGAACCAATATGTTTTACATTCAAACCAAGACTGTTACCAATTCAAATTTGATCAAGACCATGATACTTGTCTGCCCTCACATTCAAGTTTGCAAGATTAGCTGTTAGATGATGTGTAGCTCGAGAATCTGAATACCAATTGAGATCAGATACAAATTGAGGAGCTGTAAGCAGGACATGCATGTTGTTGGAAGATTTAGTAGAATAGGAATTATCAAACCTGTGGTAGCATTTCAAAGTTGTATGTCCTGTCTTATGGCAAACTGGGCGAGTGTTTGAAGAGGAAGAGGGAGGGCCATGACCATGCCCCCTCCTTGAGAATTTCATAGATTGCTGGATGAAGAACCACGGCCTGATGGAGGGGAGTGGCCTACAAGTTAAATTTGTCCTTGCAAGTGAGAGGTTAATAGGTGATAAATGCCCATACAAACCTTCAATGGATAGAGGATCAACCTTTGTAGTCACTAATGTGACAAATGAATCATAGTCTAATCCAAGATCAGCTAAAAGAAAAGAGATGTTTTCAAAATCATTCAGCGGCTAAGCAATGGCAGCAAGTGTGTCAACCAATGTAGTGAACTAGTGAAAATAATCAGCAATAGATGAATTCCCTTTCTTCAAAGTGGCGAGCTGATAGTGGATTTGCATTATTCTAGCCCTAGATTAGGAGGTGAACATGCGTTCTAATGCTTGCTTGACATCCTGAAAGGTGGTTAATTTGACCACATGAACCAAAATTTTCTTAGAGAGAGAAGAGATAATAGCACTGAGTATCATTTGATCTTGCAAATGCCAGTGCTGAAATTCTTTGTTTTGGAGAGCTTGAGTGTCTCCATCAGCTTCAATGGTGATGACCCGAGGTGGAGTAGGTGTGGTTCCATTGAGATAGCCATAGAGATGCTGCCCCTTTAGGTAAGGAATAATTTGTGCTTTTCACAGTAGGTAGTTGTCACAAGTTAATTTGATGGTAATCAAGTGATGAATAGTGGTGAGTGTGGTGGTAGAAGGAGAAACAGTGGAGGATGAGGAAGACAAAGAAGCCATGAGAAAAAAAAGAAATAAGTCACGATGGCTCTGATACCATGTAAACACAAAAATATCGTGAAATATTTTTTTTTGCCTACGCCCATTCAGTTTAGGACTTATCATTCATAGAATTGTACAAGTACAAGGATTCAAATACAAAGGAGCTTGAATTACAAACAACTCTATCCTATCCTATGTTATCACAATCTAGAGTTGTTACAATTTGCAATTTGTATTTGATTTACCTTATCATCACAGCTGCTGAAGTACAGTTGGATTACTTCTGTATCTTATCCTTAACAGTTAGTAAGCTCGCCTCATACTCATCCGATTCTCTTCCCTACGAACTACACTAAACCTAATAAAAGTCGTGTACGTTTTTGTTTGTTGTACCAACCCTTTTTACCTATCTATATAAGTTCCATTTCCTATGTAATTGGACCCTATTTAGCTACGTTTTTTCCTCTCTACCTCCTCCCTCTTAAAGTTGTCAAATCCATGAGAGGAGATTGAATCCTTCGCACATAAACCATCCTTCAAAGAATTTGTGTTGTTTCAAGACTTAGGAACCATTGGAGCCACTGCATTTCAGCGAAGGAATTGGAGATTGTGATTAGAGCTTAATTGCAAATCTGACAACTATATCGAAGAAAGGACTCGGAAAAGTCGGTTGTTAGCAAAAGCTTGGAAGGCTTGAGTATATAAATAGTGCTAGGCTTGGAGGGTTTTGTGTGTATCATGTACTATAACTATTCAATTTAGTGGATGAATTCGGTGGTCATGTCATAGAGAGGTTTTTCGCCTAGTTTTCAAGCTTTCCTCTTAACTAATATATATGATGTTATCTTTGGTATTGTGTTCTTTAATTTCATGTGGCTTTTACATTGTGTTAGGTTCATATTTTCTATGTATTGGTTTATCCTTTGACAAAATGCACTTTACTTGTAATTGGATAGATCTAAGATGAGTTTAATGTATCAAGAAGTGTGTTGATCAAACATAACAAGTGATATCATTAAAGACACAAAGATTGAACCAAAAAACAAGCGAAGAAAAGTTGAAACAGTGAACCTCAACACTGGTCTCGACACAAACTCGATAGTAGCATCTATCGAGACTTAATGAAGAATTCTCAACAAAAGCTCGACACCTCTTGATTTATCAAGCTTCACAATTTTAGAATTTTTAGATTAGAAGTTCGGCACATGATGACTTGGATTGCTAGGGTTTCATTCACTAAACCTCTAGACCATATAAAAACTTTATTTTAAAATAATCAAAGGCACAAAGACTCGATTTAGAGAACTCATACACTATAAGAAGCTACTACGTTCGTGTATGCCTTAGGGTTTTGTAACCAAGTGCTTCTAGATCTTCAACGTGCTTTGAAGTGAAGAACTTTGCAACCAACAACAAACAATCAATTGTGCGCCTTAGGGTTTTGTAACCAAGTGTTTCCAAATCTTCAACGTGCTTTAAAGTGAAGAACTTTGCAACCAGTAACAAACAACTAGTTGCTAGGAAATCAAACATGCATTGGGATCTATGCAAATATAGGAAGAAGTCTCTACAAGAGCAAGTCCAATTGGGGATTAGAGTAAAGGTTTAACTGTAAGTTGATATTTTGGGATAGTCCAGGGTAATGGTAAGATTCCTTGTATTTGTAACTACTTGTTCTTGATTAGTAAATTTTTGAGAATGGTGACTTGAAATTCACCCGATAGGGTTTTTTGTCTTGCATATATCTATACTTGTATCTATTGGTTAATTACGTAGACTTTGTCTTGCTTTGATGGATTACCCTTAATTGATCAAAAACTTGTCTGTTTAATAAACATTGCTTAGACTCCCACGTGATCAAATATAATGAAAATATCGTTTGAAATACCAAAGCCAAAGGAACTAGGAGATCAAATTTATTTATTTTATTTATTAAAAAAAAAAATTTCTTTAGTTAAAAACCAAATCTCAATTATAAAACTAATATTAATAAAATTATAAAATCATAACATATATCAATCATAATTTAATTCTCCAATTAATTAAATAAAATTGCTGAAAACTAATATCACTATAGTTATATTTTAACTATAATAAGACTATAAATTAGTTAAGCATAGCTTATTTAAAGTCCAACTAGTCCATGAAACTCACGATCGAGTTTATTTTTCCTTGAAAAATTAGCCCTGGAAATTAGAGTATTTTCTAGAATTTTTATTAATTTCAAACCGACCCTAAACATTTAACAAATTCTAAGAGAGATGCAATTGCACAAATTGAAATTGAACTGTGAAATACTCAAAACACAAACAAAATCAAACTAGACTACTTACACACAAATTTTCATGATTAAAAAATTAACCCATAAATGCTCACCAGCATTGGTAAAATGAAATTTTACATAATTCAGTCTTTGACCTATGCCCATGAGCATCAGTAAGATGGAACTTACGAAGATTATATATTATTAAGGTTATTGTGTGTGATTGTGTGTGATTATTGAATTACGAGTGGAAGCATGAAAGAAAAAAAAAAAAAAAAAAGCAGTGTACACAAATGTTTATATGATTTTGCCTGATGATTATCATTCACGGTGAGAAATCCCTTGGTATCTACATATTGATATTAAGCACTTCTGTTACAAAGAACATAATACAGGGTTTATATACTAGATAATATTTGACTAACTTTAGGCTAACCATAGACTACTCTAAAATTAATATGCTTATTATACAAGTATATAAGCCTACAATTAGTTTGGGCCATAATATATCTAAAATATATAAAGTCAAATTCATAACATGTAACGTCCTAGCTTTAAGAATATTTGACTAACTTTATGCTAACCATAGACTACTCTAAAATTAATATGTTTATTCTACAAGTATATAAGCCTACAATTGGTTTACGCCATAATGTATCTGACATATATAAAGTCAAATTCATAATATGTAACGTCCCAGCTTTAAGAAAAAAAAAAAAAAAAATGTAAAGTCAGATTTTTTTTAGTGTCACACATGCCCCCCACCTACCCATCATTCTCCAGTGCTCATTTTCACACTATCTCTTTTCTCTCTGTTGGCCGGCCATCCCTTTTCTTCCTTTTGTTTTCTTTCTTTCTTTATTTTATTTGTTTCTCACAAACACACACACCCCTCTCTTCACTCCCTCACACTCTCCCGTGGTACCCACTCCACACTATCATCTCCACCATCATATTTACGGCAAGATCACCGGAAAATCCTTAAGAACCTCTAAGCACCTTCACAACTTTTATTTGAGGTAAAAGTTTCTAATTTTTTTGGTGGAATTTTATAATTTTGCTTGAGGTTATTTTTATCTAATTAAGCTTTGATAATGATACCCATATGATTTATGAGCTTTGGAAGTGATATTCATATGTTTATATGTATGGGTTTTGTATTGGTGGAATTATTTGATGAGTGGGTTTATAGTTTTTACAATGGTGGCTATATAAGTAGTGAAGATTTGGGGGTTTTGGCTTTTTAATGTGAAATAGAAGGTGAATATGATTTTTATTGATTATTTGGTGTTAGTTGAAGTTATAAATTGTTTGTCTTGGAGAATATTATGATATTGGTGTCATGGGTCTCTTGTTGATATTACATAAATCTTGTGGAAACTACTTATAAATTGTTGAGGTTTTGATGTTCAAGATAATACCTTGGATGATTTATGAATATAAATTGGAGTCTATGCCTTGTAATTAAATTGTTGAGAAACTTTGGAAGTGGAATAATTATTTGTGAGGTTAAAAACTGGGCTTGCCTAATCAAGTGCTTATTTGGCAATTCCTAATTTGTAGCTAGATAAAATTTCAAGTTTTATGCTTATTGTGATAAGTTTGCTTGATATTGTTTAGATTCTAGCTAATCTCCTTTGGAGCTTGGAGAATTAGTCTTTTTGTGGATTGTAAGGTAAGAAGCTTTTTAATAGGATTTTTAGGAAATAACCATGTTGCATAAACGATGTTTTTCTTTTTGGGTAAAACACATTTTGGAAAATTATTTATAGAATTATGTTTTCTTAAAAAGTGTTGTATCGTGACCCTACTATATATAATTATATGTGAAAGTGCATCATATTTGGTATTGCATTTGGGGAAATGCAAGAATTGTTGGCATGGAAAATATGAGAATCTTTTATTTAATCTTTGATAATGAATTCATGGATTTTATGATTTACTAGAAAATTTAAAAATGCTTATCTTGTCTTGTATTATTTGGGAAATTGATAGAAAATCTTTTTCACAAAAAATGAAGTTAAAAACCTTACAAACTTTGTGGAAGTTTTGATTGTTTAAGGTTTTTCTGAAACTACTTGGATATAAGCTATATATTTGAAAGGAAATGCGACCTGTGAGCTTATGTTGTTTTAACTCTATGCCATATGTGATTTTCTGGTGATCACCCGATTTGGTTTCTGTTGTCCTTATGACAATGGAATCAAATTCAAGTCAATGCCCTTTCACTTTGGATGACATGCTCTTCCCTACTACCCGTAGGGGGAAAGAGGTTTCTTGATTGTGTGTGGGTGAAGCTACTGCCCATGGGGCCAAAAGCCCACGTGCAAAAGAGGTCCTATTTGATGAGTTCTCCCTGCTGCTCATGGGAGAGAGACAAAAACTTGAGGTTATGGGTGAGGCTGCTACCCATGGGGCCAAGAGACTGCATACCAAAGAAGACAATATCATGCTAGTTGTGAATGGGAGGATTCCCTAACTGGTCTATGTAATAGTGTGGTATATTTGTAATAAATTACCTTATGTTAGATTTTATGGCTTTGGAATTATATTGTTAGTGCTCACAGATTATAGTATATAGTTTCATGATAATTATTTTGTGAAAATTGTGTCTATTATTTAATCATTCTTGTTATATTATTATTGAAAATGATCTTGCTGTATTCCGTTAGAAATTTTCCAAATTAAAACATGATTTGTAAACTATTCATCATCATAAAACTTGCATTTCCCCCACCTCCATTAATTATGCTACTTACTAAGTTCTGTCTCATCCCATTATTTTACAAACTTTTCTGAGTAGGCAACAATCATTTTGAGATAGCTTTTTGGTGGCTAGTAGCGATTAGACAAACTATTGATGGAGGCTGAACTTTTACGATGGAGATATTTAGATGACGTACATCATAGAGTGACTCATTTTTTGTATATTATAGTGAATATGACTTTATTCCCACCGATAGGACAAGCTGATGATATGTAATTATATTTATTCGGACCTCTATTCTTTTGTAGCCAATGGTCCTTATAATTATTGTTTAGAGCTTTGACTTACTTTGGGAATATATTTAATGAAATTATTATGATAATTTTTTATATTGGTACTTGATATGATTTATTTGGATTGAATTGTCAAAAAGGAAAAATCTTGAGATACATTTGAGATGTTTTCCTCATACTTTTAATCCTTTTGGATTTGGGGCGTGATATAATATATCAAGCAAATAGCTTGACCTCAAGAATGGAAAGAAGCAAAATGTTCCAATGATAACATTATAGAGAGAGGCACATAGAGAATTTCGAACACACTAGATAAAGCATAAAATTAAAAACGTAAGAAGTTTAGCAAAGGTTCATAATGAAATGAGTGTAAAAAAAAAACATTAGCGAAAGATTGTAAAGTTGTAATTTACAACTATGTTTTTTGTTGGCTTTTATTCCATGTCAAATTTGATTGTTTTTTGTTTAATCATTTCCTTGTTTTTTTTTTTTTTTTTTTTTTGTGGAATTTAATGTAAGGGTTGAGTGTGAGAGTTTGGTGAAGATTTGTGAAGAAAGTGAATTTGCGACTAGCTCGCGAATGGATAACCCGCAAAAGGCCACATGAGAAGCACATGCTAGAATCTGAACAGTCTCATGCCAGGCTAGATTTTGCGAGTCACTTTACGACTTAGGTCAAGTCGCAAGTGACTCACAAAACTCAATGCCTGGAACTTTCTAAAATGTATTTTTCTCATTCATTTACCAACACTATATAAGCCCACATTACCCACAAAATTGTAAGGAGTTTTTCCAATGAGCTTTTGAGAGAGAAAACCCTAGCAATACACTTGAGAGTTAGAGGTTGTAAACCCACAACCATTTACACAATTTCTCTTAAGTTTTCCTCTACTCCTACCTCTCAAATTACAAATCCTTAAGAGGTTCTTAGCCCAAACACTTACCTCACTTAATCTGAGTGCTGAGTGAAGTTTTGGTGCATATGGAAAGCCTTGGAAGAAGCCATCGATTGGCGGATGCAATTTGGAGCTAATTGCGGGATCCAAATAACTAATGAAGTCATGGCCCGGTGAAGTCCATTGGTAGCCAGAACTTAGAGGGTTCAAGTACATTGGATAGATTAGGCTTGGAGGGTCTTTTTGATATTCGTGTACACCAACTTTATTCACTAGTGGATCGATTTCGACTTGGAGGGCCGCAGAGAGGTTTTTTCCCAAGTATTTCGGTTTCCTCTTTGATAACATGTCTCGATGTTATCTTGTATTTGCACATCTCTTCCCTTACTCTTTAAGCTTTATATTTGTTGTTACTTGCTTGTGGTTATGGCTTAGAGAGTAGTTCCGGTTATTGGATATCATTTACTCTTGTTCCGCACTTAAATTAGAGTAAAAGCAATTAAGTCGTGTTTTTAAAATTAGGGGTCTAAACAAGTTATAGTGTTTTATACTATTTGAATTTTAAAGAGTATAAAGAAAATGTGGTAAGATCTAATAATAAATAAATAAATAAAAAAGGTTCAATCTTGATTGGTTAATCCATTGTGTACGTTTTTAGATCCCTTAAAATACAACCAGATTAACCTAGTCAATTAACCAAGTGATTAATTAGTCAAATTATTCAAATCTAGGTTAACACAAATATATCATATCATTGTAAAGTGCGGAAAATAAATAACACAACGATATGATAACCTAAGAAAACCAAACCGGTAAAAAATCTAGGGAGGATTTAACCTAGCTATCCTCAAGGTAAAATAGATCTACTATAGAGAATTGAGGTTTACACAATAGTGACTTAGACCACAAATATTCTATTGCTACCTCGAGTAGGAAACTTACTACCACGACCACGTGACAACTCCAAGTCCACGGACTATTTCTTTCTTGGATTCATAGCAACCACAAGTACTCCCACTTGTGTTTCTCTTTAAGCTCTTTATGGAGCAATCGAACCGATCATCAAGTTCTTGACATAATCTTGATTCTTGATAACCCTAAGTATATGTGAAGGCAAACACCTCTAGATCTCGCAAGAGATTCACATACACAACATAAACAACATCCTTAGGGAGCTTTTGGATACAAAACCCTAGATCTATAAAAGAGGCACAAGATGTACTCTAATCTCTCTAAAAACTTATAAAAATGTCCTTAGGGTTTTCTTTATATACTAGGATTGTTTTACTCAAAACCCAATATGTTTAAGTAGAGATTGGGCTGAATTGGAATTCTGCAAAAAAATAAATCTACACATGGTTCGATTGATCGAGCCTTGCAAATTTAGTCCAATAAATTCTGCAATCACACGATTCCAATTTTACAAATAAATATACTTTGAGTATGCCTAAACCTAGACTCTTTGTTTTGATCATGGTTTGACAACATAAAACAAGCTGAAGTTCTAATACATTAGTTCCTAAAGTCTTAGAACCTAACACATTGTTACATATAAAATTTTTAAAATACAATTAAAACATATATATGATTATGTCTTTTTGGGGGACATTTGGGTGGTGAACTCAATAATTTATTTCTAACAAGCACAAACTAAAATGCAACGTAAACAAAGAATTTCCCGTGTATTAACTCATAACACTCATATGTAGTCAATGAAAAAGTAAATGTTATGAGATATGCATCAGGCACAAAAATTAGAGTTTAAAAAGCTACAGTCTATTAGCATGTATTTCTTTACCCTTTCAAACAAGGAAGCCATTGTTGTACACCTCTTCAAGAGAAAGTTAGAAAATTACTTATTGCACAGAACCAGCTTTACACACATCTCAAAAAACAATAGAAATCTTGATTTAAACTCATGATTTCCAAATAAAATTATGTAAAAATATTTGTGTAATAAGCACAAAATTCTATTAATGCTTAACTATTTTAGTGGACAAGGGCCTTTCTTTTGTAGAAGGAGAATACTTTCACCTTTTTTTTTTTTTTCTTTTAAGTATTTGAATTTCCATTTCTTACTTAATTATTAGGATCTTGACTTTTAGGACTCCACAGTTTACATCTAGACTGGGTACAAAATGTTGAGACACCATGTTTAATCTTAAAAGTTATGAATTAATAGGTGTGAATCTTATTTCATGTCAATCACTCACTCCTGTCATTACCACCTAACATGTCCAATTAACAATTCACATGCATATTTCAATATCATAACTATAGAATATGGCTTGAATTAGGAGTTCGACTCCTTGTTGGATTTGAATAAGGAAGGAATTTTATTCCTTTTGGGTTACTATTGTTTGAAGTTATCAAGCTTTATTAGAAGTCTTGTCTACTACTTGATTTGGAATTTCTTTTGGAATAAGAGTGATTCTCCTTTTATGTGTGGAAAAGAAGTCTAGTCCTTCTTGGTTTTGAATATGCTAGCCTACTCAAGTCTCCTATATAAGCATAGTGCTGCTACGGAAAATTAGAGAGAAAGAGATGATAGTGGTGTAGGAAAAATAGGCCCTCTCTTGTCTAGTTCTTTGATATTTGTCATTTGGAATTTGGAATAGTGAGGTTTGTTACCGCTTGGTTCTAGTTCTGCAGTTTGGTGATTTGCTCTCTCTTGGTGCGTTGCAACGTTTAGATTTGCTTTGTGGCTCTCTCTTTAGTTTGTGCACAAATGGTATTTGGTATTTAGTATTTGTGAACCTTTGGTTCTTTGGTTTTGTATTTGTGAAAGAGTGTTATTTGGGTGTATTTGGGATTTGGGTTTGTGAGAATGCCTCTACACCAATTTTTATTATCCCAAATTTGTTTTAGTGAAATTTGTTCATCGTCACTCGTGGATGTAGGCTATCGCCGAACCACGTAAATCTTGGTGTTTTGTGTCTATTTTATTTTGAATTAATTTTCTTCGTTCCTATTGTTAGTTTGGAGATCTTTCACAAGCCTAAAATATTTTCACAATCAATTTTGAAAATTTGAGCTTTCTCTATTTTACAACAAACTGGTATCAAAGCCAAGGTTCACTACCTAGGCATTTGGATTTGTTCTCTTTGGAGATTTTGGTGATTGGTTCGTGAATCTAATTTTTAGAGAGAAAGATGTCAGGTGATTCCTCTACAAAATCTTTGGCGAATTCTTCTGAAAGAGCTTTGTCAGAGTCTTCTGCAAAACCTTTGGAGGTTAGAACAATGGTTTTTGTAAGGACTCAATTCGTGACGACCCCAAAATGATATTGGGTTCGCATGTTGAAGGCCCAAACAATATAATTTGTAGAGCGTGGGTTTGAAAGGCTAGGCCTTGGTCACTGAACGGTGGTTAGTCATAGTGTTTATACAAATTTAAACCGTGTTCGCTCGAGGGGTCTTTCTCCTTGATGCGATCTGGGAGGCCGGTTCTTGGCCTTTTTTCCCAGCCCTTTGCTTGGATTGCTTGCTTCCCCTTTTATATTAGCTTGTATCCATTATCCAACGTCCACGTGTAGGTTCGACTTTCCGGGACTGATACTTGTTCCATCGGCCTATACCCAAAGTGGTTGGGGGTGGTTGTAAAAATAAAAGAGTATGGTTTACGTCGGTGCAGAGTATTCAATGGTAGTAATGGCAGCTTTCCCTTTGTCCTTGGTCGCCATACTGTCCAGCGGTCCTTTCTCTATCAACATAGATATTTTAGGTTTTTCCCAAAACTGTTCTTATACCGTTCTTGCCCTTTCTTTCGGGAGGGCCTTGGGGATGCCGAGGACAGAATCATCATCAGCCATGTCTCAAGATTACTTAGACTTTTATTATACGTCCTCGGCTATATCCCTCCTCGGCTCGGGCCTTGGGCCCCAATGTAAAAATGGGCCAGGTTCACAAATTATTGGGCCCCACAATAGCCCCTCAAAATTCTGCTGCCCCACCTCTTGGTCGGGGAGGAGGATTTTGGCGATATCGAGCTTGTATCATGGCTTACCCAGCTTTATCTCTCATTAATGTCGGTGTTTCTTCATCTGCCTAGAAAATGTGCCGGGTTACGAGACATTCTTTTAGATTTACTCACGATGTGCTCCCGCCATTTCCGTGTATGAGGCGCGTCTTTAATAACTTTCCTTTACGAGGCCAATCAAATCTGACGGTTATAGATGACGTTGGGGAGTTGAATGGACATTATCTCGTTTGCAGCTCTTCTTGGAAATATGTACGGATTAAATGCCACTGAACTTACCTTCCATATAAGAAGCAAAACAAGAGAGTACTTCCTTTGCATATTGGCCCTTTAACCTTTTTAAAGCCTTAAACCTCAAGCTACGCTCAAAGTTTTCCTTATCAGCACAATCAAACCTTAGAGTGTGATACGTCCGAGGTAAAAGTGGGGGTGAAGGAACCACATCCTCTCTAGAAGCACCGTGTCCCTCCGAAGCTTAAGATGGCTCGGTCGGGGCAGGGTAGGCAGAGACTCAAGATATTTCTCATTTTCCTTCAGCCAAAATCCAAAGCAGGTGTTAATCGCATCAAGCTTTTGGTGCAAGCGAGTGGGGTTGCTCATCATCAGTACCATTCGCTCTCCTTCGAGCATAGCTAATATGACACCAGCGTGTCAAGAGTCAGGGCTGACGCAAGGACTAAGTATCCCCGCTTCTTCCTCTCTCCTTCATTGGTGCCTCCTTTCGCCTCCCCTTTTTCTTCTTTCCCATCACCAGATTCATCCTGGTGCTTTTACTTCTTCCTCTTCTTCTCCTCATCCATCAAAGGGGGTCTCCCTCTCATACACGGTCGCCACTGGAGCCGAGTTTAGAAAGATTTGTTGTTTCATTGTATTCTTTTATTTATTTTTGCTTCTGTAATTAGCTTTCTGTATAGGCTTGTTTAAGCCCCTCATTGTCTGTTGTACTACTTCTTTATATTAATAAAAGTTGACATTATTTTATTCTATGCATTCTTTCTTTTCTGCAATAGTTATGCTGTGAATGGATGTGCTATTATAGGATTTTTTTTCCTTTTTATATCATTCTCAACGATACTTAGGGCCGAAACCCCTGTTAAGAAAAAGATATCTTTATGAGCTTATTGAAACTATTCGGCACAATAATGCCGACCTAAAAAAAACGATACCTAGGGTCGAGGCCCTTATTAAGGAAAAGATATTATTCCGAGCTTATTGAAACTATCCGGCACAATAATGCCGACCTAAAAAAGGTTACATACCCAAGACCAACCAAGATGACAATTTGAATGCTCGGTATTGTGTAGGAGGTAATTATCCTAGGAAGGTTAACCCAAAACGAGTTGCCCATACGGGTCGCCAAGTATTAGGGTGCTTTGCCACCTTCTTAATATCCTTCCTAGCCTTAGCCATTTTTGGCATCCGGTCCGAGGATTGAAGCACGATCGCATTGAACTTAAACGCTCGTTTGTATCGGTTCCCTTAAAAGCGAGGATCCGAGGACAGGTCGGGATCTTCATTCCATCTAGGACTTAATCCGACTTTTAATATATAATCATCCCGTAGGTCCGAGCAATCTAGAATTCTCCTTAAGGGGTTGATTTTTCCGTAGGTTTGAGTCCGAGGACCATGCAATACCTTGGTTCTGTTCAAAACTTAGTTTTTAAGTAGTTGATTTCCACATAGGTTTGAGTCCGAGGACCATGCAATACCTTGGTTCTGTCCAAAACTTAGTTTTTAAGTAGTTGGTTTCCCCATAGGTTTAAGTCCGAGGACCATGCAATACCTTGGTTCTGTCCAAAACTTAGTTTTTAAGTAGTTGGTTTTCCCATAGGTTTGAGTCCGAGGACCATGCAATACCTTGGTTCTATCCAAAACTTAGTTTTTTAAGTAGTTGGTTTCCCCATAAGTTTGAGTCCGAGGACCATGCAATACCTTGGTTCTGTCCAAAACTTAGTTTTTAAGTAGTTGGTTTCCCCATAGGTTTGAGTCCGAGGACCATGCAATACCTTGGTTTTGTCCAAAACTTAGTTTTTAAGTAGTTGGGATTAGCCCCTCGGCCAAGCCATGGGACATTGGTTTGGGAGGGTTAGCCCCTCGACCAAGCCCCTAGAACCATACGCACTATTAACGTTTCGAAACATAACCCCTAATGGAAAAGCATAGCCCCTAATGGAACTTTGTGTTAGAGCACTACAACGGGTCATTGGAAGTGACAGGGAGACTTTCTCAACCCACCGCCTGTGCCAACACACAAGCCTTTCCCACAGACGGCGCCAATTATAAGGACTCAATTCATGACGACCCCAAAATGATATTGGGTTCGCACGTTGCAGGCCCAAAAAATATAATTTGTAGAGCGTGGGTTTGAAGGCTAGGCCTTGGTCATCAAACAGTGGTTAGTCATAGTGTTTATACAAATTTAAACCGTGTTCGCTCGAGGAGTCTTTCTCCTTGATGCGGTCCGGGAGGCTTTGGTTCTTGGCATTTTTTCCCAGCCCTTTGCTCGGATTGCTTGCTTCTCCTTTTATATTAGCTTGTATCCCTTATCCAACATCCACGTGTAGGTTCGACTTTTCAGGACTAATACTTGTCCTATCAGCCCATACCCAAAGTGGTTGGGGGTGGTTGTAAAAGTTGAAGAGCATGGTTCTCACAAAAAGAGTATTCAATGGCAATAATGGCTGCTTTCCCTTTGTCCTTGGTCGCCATCTTGTCCAGCGGTCCTTTCTCTATCAACATAGATATTTTAGGTTTTTCCCAAAACTGTTCCTATACCATTCTTGCCATTTCTTTCAGGAGGGCCTTAGGGATGCCGAGGATAGAATCATCCTCGGCTATGTCTCAAGATTACTTGGACTTTTATTATACGTCCTCGGCTATATCCCTCCTCGGCTCGGGCCTTGGGCTCAAATGTAAAAATGGGTCAGGATCACAAATTATTGGGCTCCACAGTTTCTATTGCCAAATTTGAAGTAGAGAAATTTGATGGAATGAATAACTTTGGCATGTGGCAATGTGAAGTTGTGGATGTCTTGGTCCAACAAGAGTTGGATATTACTTTGGAAGACAAACTTGAAGGGATGCTAGACAAGGATTGGGAAAAGATTAGTAGACAAGCTTGTGGCACTATTTGTTTGTGTTTGGCCAAGGATGTTATTTTTGGTGGTAACATGGTGATAAAGCCTTTGCACAAGTTCAAGTGTTGCTTGGACTTGTTCGGTATTTGCAATTTGAATTAGCTCGTAGGGGCTTTGGTGGTGGCAACGGAGAAGTTTCGTTTGTGGTGATATGCACTTTGTTTTGGACTCTTATTTGGATTTGGCACCATCTTTGGGTGCATTTGGCATGCATTGGTGCATTTGGAAGTGGTTTTGGATAATTTGCATCTTGTTTTTTTTTTTTTTTTTGGTTAGGCTCTGATTTGATTGAGTGCTTTGCATTTGTGATTTGGGAGATGTCTTGTCAAGGTGGAGACTTGTTAAGGATTTGCATTTGGTGGTCTGCAAATGTCGTTTGTGAGGCTTGATGGAATTCAAGCGAAGGTGGAGATTTGTAGAATATGGCTTGAATTAGGAGTTCGACTCCTAGTTGGATTTGAATAAGGAAGGAATTTTATTCCTTTTGGGTTACTATTGTTTGAAGTTATCAAGCTTTATTAGAAGTCTTGTTTACTACTTGATTTGAAATTTCTTTTGGAATAGGAGTGATTCTCCTTTTGTGTGTGGAAAAGAAGTCTAGTCCTTTTTGGTTTTGAATATGCTAGCCTACTCAAGTCTCCTATATAAGCATAGTACTACTATAGAAAATTAGAGAGAAAGAGATGAGAGTGGTGTAGGAAAAATAGGCTCTCTCTTGTTTGGTTCTTTGGTTTTGTATTTGTGAGAAAGAGTTATTTGGGTGTATTTGGGATTTGGGTTTGTGAGAATGCCTCTACACCAATTTGTATTATCCCAAATTTGTTATAGTGAATTTGTTCGTCGTCGCCCGTGGATATAGGCTATTGGCGAACCATGTAAATCTTAGTGTTTTGTGTCTATTTTCTTTTGAATTAATTTTCTTCATTCTTATTATTAGTTTGGAGATCTTTTACAAGCCTAAAATATTTTTACAATTAATCTTGGTAATTTGAGCTTCCGCTATTTTACAACAATAACCAGCCATATGAATTTTGTAATATCATTAAAAAAATAAATAAAATCATTAAAAAAAAAATAGTGTATATATGCAGCAAAATAATCGACTTCCAATTTGAGCTACTTGGCACAAAATACATTTTATATAGGTAATTCAAGGCATAGAGCCATAAACTAAAAGATACCTCAATTTGCTTTAGCATCACAGCTAAATGCAAGATTGTGTTGCCGTCATAATGGTCTTTGGAATTGAGAAAACCCCCTTTGTCACTCACAGATCCCACCAACAGCTTCAAAGTCTCTAATTGATTGTATTAATACATAAGTGCGAAACTGACTCTCCCCCATCGAGCATAACCTGAGTTGGGTTTGGGCATGCAATAATTAACTCCCTTACAACCTCAACACGTCCTCTCATGGCCGCATAATGGAGAGGAATTCTCCCATCTTGATCATGAATTGTGCATGCATCCTTATTTGCATGTAATAGTTCTTTAACGATCTCTATGTGACCCTCAGCAAAAGCCAAGTGAAGCGGGTAGCGTCTGTGGAAGTCCCGCTCGTTAGCGAGTTGGGGTTTTAGAAGTAGAAGAGTTTTACTAAATTCAAGGTGGCCAACTGAAGCTGATATGTGTAATGGAGTTTCGTCAAAAGTGTTCAGTGAAATTTTATAAAGGAAGTGTGGGTCTTTCTCTTTCAACTTATACAATGTAATCATACACCCAGTTCCTGCTGCGTTGTAGAGTTCTATCATATCATCTCCTTCAGGCCTTATTTCCATTCTCTCTATGGGGAGGGGGGATTGTTTTGTATGTGTTGCATCGGATATTCTAAAATAGAGGCATATAAATAGATGAATCTAGTTGACAAACCAGCGGAGGTTGGAAGATTTTTAAATTTGATCATATTAGACTAACACCACGTTTCTAGGACTGTCATCAATATATATATATAAAACCGAAGCTTTTGAAGCTTCCACAATTTTCCACGTCATCACTATTTCTTTTTTTTTTAATTCTTTTTATTTTATTTATTTAAGTTAAATTTTTTTTAAAGAGAATTAGCCCCGACTATTCTATATCTCTCCGACTCCCCTCCCAACGCAAAAAGAACTCAGTCTCTCTTTAAATCTCTAACCTTCCCCCAAATCCTTAACCTCACGCATGAAATCCTAACGCTATCACACGAAAGAGACCTAATGCAGAAGCACTCCATCTCTCACTCTAAATCTCTAACCTCTATGGGCTATGACATTCCTACTACAACGTTTTCAAATATATTGATTGGATTGGCTCAATATATTCCGAGAATGGTCAGGATCGAGACGTAACACCGAAATCCGATCCAGCATAAGCCAAGGAGGAGCAGAATGGGCGATGATTGTTGTGAACCTTTGCCACAGTCCGTTGGTGCAAAAAGAAGGGGTCGGGTGGGCTCGAGCTATCTCTCTCGAAGCCGAGGAGGAGCCAAAGTGAAAGTGATGATTTCTCCGAACCATTGTCACAAGTCCCAAGGTAAGTTTAATTTATTAGCAAATTTGTAATTAAGCATATTCAGATCGGGGTTGGGTTTTTTTGTTTCTTTTATCTCTGTTTTATTTTTTCTTTGCCACAATCCGTTGGTGCGAAGAAGGGGTGGGGTTGGGGCTGAGGTTGCCTTTCTCGAAGTGGAGGAGGAGCCAAAGTGAAAGCGATGATTTCTCTAAACCATTGTCACAGTCCCAAGATAAGTTTAATTTATTAGCAAATTTGTAATTAAGCATATTCAGATCAGGATTAGGTTTTTTGTTTTTTTTTTTTTATCTCTATTTTGTTTTTTGTTTCTTTTATCTCTGTTTTGTTTTCTCTGTTTTGCTTTGTTGTGTTGGGTTTTTTGCTTTGTTGTGTAGGCAATAATATACATCTAAATCCATGTAAAAGGCAGAAGATAGCTAAAGTTAAAGATCATTCTCATTGATGTTCACTTTCATTATGTGTTGTTTCTCTTACACATACACAAGCTGTTTGATAAAATTCCTATGTGATTTTTTTGTTGTTGTTCTAGAAGTCATAATACATGGAGAGTGGTAAGGAGGAAGATAAGTAGGGAATGTGATGTTGTGTTGTTGATTTAATAACCAAACTTACCTATTTATGTGGTAACAAAAATACAAAGGTACCTACAAAAACCTCATTCCATGTTTTCAATTTTTAGGTACAAAGGAGCTTTGAGCCATATTGTAAATAGAAGGTGAAATATATCCTTTTAATTTGGAGTATGTACATGAAATATTTTAACTTCATAACCAAACTTACCTGTTCATGTGGTATAAAAAATACATAGGTACCTACAAAAACCTCATTCCATGTTTTCAATTTTTAGGCACAAAGGAGCTTTGAGCCGTATTGTAAATAGAAGGTGAAACATATCCTTTTATTTAACTTCATAACCAAACTTACCTGTTTATGTGGTATCAAAAATACATAGGTACCTACAAAAATCCCATTCCATGTTTTCAATTTTTATGCACAATGGAGCTTTAAAGTTGTCTTTTAATTTATTTAAAATATTGATTGAGTAGTTCTTTAAATTTGTGTTTCATACATTTAATGGATAATTGAGGATGTTAAAGATTTGATTTTTCATTTTAATTTAAACTTAAGTTTAATTTCTATTTCTCATTATGTAATTTAATGTTTCATATCAACAATTAATGAGGAAGAGAAAAAGAATAGTTTACATTCATATACAATAGCTTTCCCGTGCATCGCACGGGTTAGCGACTAGTTTCAATAAAATTCAAAGTACGTTGCCGCACTGACTTATTCTTCCTCGATGACCAATTCCACTAATGCCAAAACGTTTGCATGCAGCTAACATAAAAAATAAACCCAGCGGACTTTAAATTCTTGCATGCAACGTGCAGTTTTTTTGGACTGACGTTTTCTTATTTCTTTTCTAACACACTAACAAGAAGACCTGACTTACGTTCTCTAAATTCGAAAAAAATAGGGCACCGGGCTGACTTATCAAATTCTTCTAGTTTAACAAAAGATTAGTGTTCCACAAGTACAAAAATAACATTTCTCTCATAATTGGTACAATTAGGAGCCACACTCAAGGTCCCAAAATTTTAAAAAATCATTTTAGAGCATTTTCATCGGGTGTGCCAATTTGGCATTTGGCACACCAAACACCAAAAACCAACTCTCATCAAAGGGACGGAGTTTTAACTTAGAGTTAGGGGGGGCGGCTTTGTTGTTGATTGTGTGCGATGACTTTGGCCTTCGACTTTGTTGTTACTTAGTCAATTAGCTGCAAATTGTTTAAAAGTTTTTAAAGGATCAGATTGTTTGTTTTAAGTAAAATTGGTTGACTAGGCTTTTTTTATTTTTTTTTTACTATTGATATTTTTTGTTGTTGTGCTAATTTTTTTGGGCTTGTATTTTTTTTTTTAATATAGATTTTAGACTTATAAATATTTTTAATGGTCTTTAAAATGTGGAAAATGTTTGAACTACAAACTTTTTTACAAATTGCTGATAATGTAAGTGGTAAGCCCAAATGCAAACCAATAAGAATTTGTTATCTAAACCGTTTGTAAAATGTTATAGAAAACTTTGTGACTATAACAATACTTTTAAAAGAATCAATGATATTTTTAAGGGAGTAAAAATGTAATTTTCTAAAACAAAATTGCTAAAATTAGTACCCATATATATAATAATATTTAAAAAAAAAAATTGAAATGGCTCCGTCCATGCTCATTAGGTATTCCAAATCTCAAAAAATTTGTTACACAACTATAGTATTGTCTCAAATATGAGACGGTACAAACATCAATGCCAACAATATTTTGGCTTATTTAATTAGTTTTTCTCTCTCCTCCCATCGGATATCTTTCTCTCCGTCCGCAACACAACTTTCCCTTTCCTCTCTGGTCTCCATCTCTCTTGCTCCCTATTTCTTTCTCACTTTCATTTTTTTTTTTCTCACTCCCTTCCTCTCTCATCCTCACTCTACTCCGCTACACTTTAAGTCTTTGTCGTGCCGTCGAGTTGTGAGTGCTGCCGATCTTGCCTGGAGCCATCGCCCGCCGATCTTGCCGGGAGCTATTGATCTCTCTCTCTCTCTCTCTCTCTCTCTCTCTCTCTCTCTCTCTCTCTCGGTGGTTGTGGCAGTGTTTCTAATGGTGGTTGGCTGATTTTGGTTGAAGGTGGTGGGTTGATTAGGTTGTGGTGGTTGGTGGTCAATGGTTGATTTTGTGGGGGTGGTCGGTGGTTGTGGGCTGTGGCGATTGATCCGTGGGTGTGGGTGGCGAAGGATTTTGTATGTATATATATATATATATATATTTGTAAAAGTTTTTTAGATTATTTTAATGTGTTGGATAAATTATTTTAATATGTTGAAGGAAAAAATAGAATATCCGATGAATGAGATATTGTAAAGTGGTGTGTTAAAATGATAAAGTAAGCTTTTGGTATGTCAAAATAGCATTTTTTATAAAAGAGCTGATAAGAATGCTCTTATACTGTGTATATTATTTACGATTTAAAAAATGTAGCTTGTAAAAATTGAAGTTACCTTCCCCAAATTTTGAGTCATTTTAATGGTGCTCTTAAAATAAGGAGAAATTATATTTAAAATCATATAATTTAAGAGGTTTAACAAATTAAACTATGTAGAAAATGATAAATTTTTGTACATATCTATTATAAGAAATACACGACTTTCATATACTCATTAAAATTTAGAAGGTGATAAATTCTCCTATTAACTTAATTTGTATATTTATGTGTGTGGAGGTTTATCTTAATTAATATATCACTATCACAACTTAGCCCCCCACCCAAACTAAAATTTCTGACTCTGTCCCTAAGTAAAATTAACCTGAAATCTTCAACTCTCCATGTCCGCAACAATCAAAAACTTATCCTTGAGAAATCCCTTATTTTTCTTCCCTTGTGTGTCTCATAACTAAAAAAAACAATCCTTATTTTCGTTCCTCTCACATACATGCAGGACATATATTTTAACTTCTTTGCATTAATTCAAACCTTACCTTTTTTTTTTTTTTTTTTTTCGCTTTACATAACCTTGTAGCGGTCCAAAACTTGTCTTTCTTTGTGCTACTTCTCAAGCAAAAATCATTTTTTTTCCTCTATCTTGGTTTCACGGTCACTTTTATGATTCTTTTCCTCTTTCCATATGAAAGACCTTTATGAAATCTATAAAATTTTTACAAAAAATTTCTATTAATAAGAATTCCTTTTTTATTCCTTAATAGAAAATGAATATATTACTTCTTTAATAAGGATTTATTATTAGTTTTTAACAAGGACTATGCTTATGCTTCCACAACAAAGAATAGTCCTTTTTTTTCCATCACCATAAAAATCCAAAAGTAATAAAATTAATTTTCCTTCTTCAAAGAAACATAACTCCAAATAGTTAACTAATTCATAATAGAATTTCAAGCAATTTTTCTACCTATCAACAAATTCTATGTAGAAAATAAATCAAGGAATGTCAAATTATATTATTATAAGAATAACGTGACTCATGTCTACATCAAGGAAGTCAATTATGTCTTTGTACCGCCAATACAACCAGTATATACCGTACCGGCCATAAACTAGTCTGAGATACCTCCCTTGTTTCATACCGGAAAAATATCGATCGTGATCTGCGAAATCCATTTGTTTTGATCGGTAAATGGATACCAGGCCGAAACACGAAATGCTTTCTTTCTTTTTTTTTCTTTTTTTTTTTTTTTTTTTTGTGGTGATTTTGGCAGTTTTTTTAGGGCAGGATGGTGCAAATCTGAGTAAGCTAAGAAAACCTAGCAGAAAGAAAGAGAAAAATGAAAGAAAAATGCACAATAGCTTTGCAAAATGAAGTTAGAGAAAAATGAAAGAAAAATGCACAATAGCTTTGCAAAATGAAGTTAGAATCACCTCTTCTTCAAGACTTTGACTTCATTATTTTTCACATTTTTCTTTTACCATCTTCTTCTTTAAGGACTTAACAATGACCGATTTGCTTCTTCCGTTTTGTAACTTCGTTCTCTACACTTACTCTTCCCTGGACTTCCCTTTTGCTTTTTCAATGTAAATGCTAAGTAAACATGTTCAAAAGAGTACACTTGCTTTTGATTTTCTCAAAGCATTAGATGATATTTTGAATTGGTGTCACCAATCTTTTGACACATGGGACTAGCATTTATTGAGTATGATGGGTGTTGGATTATTTAATAGTTTTCACTTTTATATATTTATGTTGATAACTCCATCAAAAAATATAAAAAGTTGCCAAAGTGATATATTGAGTTATTAGAAATATAACTTTGTATATTGTATAAAATAGTAAAAAATAGCAGTAAACTCAAAACGGTACACCAGTATTAACCGGTATCCGAAATATATCATCTTCTTTGGCCAAACCCGTCTGACCTACGATCAAAGATTGACTCCCTACATGCCACATGCAAGAGACCCTTGTGACTTTAATGTGATTGTATATAATGGGTTTGTGGAAAACATAGTTAACAATGGAAACCAGAAATAATAGTATTTTTACATTGGGAAAGGCATGAACAAGAACAATTTCTCTATATTAATTAGAGAATATTATATTTTAAACTCAATAATTAAAGAATTATGAAAATTCAAAAGTAATAAATTAAACCCAAAATTTTCAAAAAATTATAAATTTAATTCTATAATTTCAAAAGTAATAAATTATATCTTGATGTTTAATTTTTTTTTTCCTTGAGATTTAATTTGTTACTTATGAAATTAAAGAGTTTAATTTGTTATACCATAAACATTGGGTTTAAAGCATAATGTTCCCTATAAATTATGTGCTTTTACCATATACACGTTTCTGTCTTATTAGAGAAATTACCTTTGAAACCCTATAATTTAAGAGTTTGTAACAAATTAAATCTTGCAGTAACAAGTTACACCATGTTGTTTAATTTTAATGTTAGTAACTATAGCGTTTAATTTTATAGACCCCTAAAATATTGGTTTAAAAATGTTGTTTTTCCTTCTTACTTTTGAATCACTACACTAATATGTAGACAAAGATAAGAGAGATCATACTACACACGTTTTTTAACAAGATATGAGCAACATCTATGATCCTGTAATGGGGATATATTTGAGCCATATTATGCAAAATTTTGGTTTGGGAGATGGAAGGGGTGGAAATAATGAGGGCTTGCATACCCTCGATCAATTATTTTATTTTACTCAATAATATGCCTACTTTATTCCAGCCTTGTAGCTAGGGGGATTAGATACGTAGGGAGAGACCCATTATATCTTTTACCTATTCTTCTACGTGCTCAGGGTCTTTGACAAAAAAATACTTAGGGGTATCGATCTGTAGAGGAGCTCATCAAATTTCACATTTGTTGTTGATGACTGTCTTCTCTTTTGTTGAGCTACTCAGAATGATTGTCAGGTGCTTAAGAATATCCTTGGTCAGTATGAGGTTGTTTCAGGACAGAAGTTTTTTTTTTTTTTAACAGTAAAGATAGAAATATTATTGAGTCAAAGAGTACAGAAGTACAAGACTAACGCCAGGCCCACGTAAAACAAAATGTTGAAGTATTGGCTTGGCATGGGCATGCATGTGAAGGTCATTGGCCACACTAAATAAAAGATTGTCAGAAAGAAAAACAACAAAACGACCACTAGTGTACAGAGTCATTAGCTGAGCCTTTGGTATTCATGTAGCAGGGACATTGTCCTTCGTAGAATGTCGCTGGGTTGAGATTGTTTTCTGTCAAATAGGTACCTGTTTCGTGCATTCCAGATAGCCCATGATACTATAGCCCACACTTCCACTTCTTTTGTCGTCAACACATACATCAGTTCTCGCGCCAAGCTATAGAAATCCTCTACAGCTGAGCTACGTTTCTGCAACTTTCCTGGCACCATCACCCATACATTTCTAGCCATGGGGCATCCCCAAAGAGCGTGAGCCACCGTCTCATCATGGTGATGACAAACTGCACATGTTGGGTCCACTGGGATCTTCCTTTGACATAGATTCGTGCGGGTTCGGATTGCACAATTTACTCCATTTAATCCAATGGATTTTCCTCTCATTTTGTGTTTGGCCCTACCAATATTTTACTAATGCTGAGTTAATGTCATCGCAAATTCTATACGGGATTTTGAATATGGTCATGGAATAAGTTGGGATTGTTTGTGCCACTGTCTTAATTAATACCTCTCTTCCTACCTTTGAGATATTTTTTTCTTTCCATTCCATCACTCTTTTTGTTACCCGCTCTTGTAACTCTATAAAAGTGCTCACCTTGTATTTGCCTCCCACCATTGGTAAACCGAGGTACCTCTCCCAATTGGTCATGATCTGTACTTCCAGCATGTTTTGGATGTCTAACTTCAGCTGTTGGCTTGTGTTTGGGCTGAAAAGGAGTGGTTTTTTGACTATTGATGACTTGGCCCGATGCTCTCTTATACAACTCCAATATGTCAATCAAGTTTCTGCATTCAGTAGGTGTTGCCTCACTAAAGTGTAAACTATCATCCGTAAATAGTAAGTGTCATAGCTTGACCCCACCATTACAAGACAATACTCCTCTTAGTTGTTGGTTTTCCATGGCTCTTCGAATGAGAGAAGAGAGACCCTTGGCACATAGTAGGAATAAGTATGGAGACAGAGGGTCCCCGTGCTTGATACCTTGGGATGGTGTGATGAATCCCTTAGCTTCTCCATTGATTAGAGTTGAATAAGAAGCAGTGCGCACCGTTTCCATGGCTAAGTTGACCCATTGCTTTGGTAGGCCAATTTTTAGCATTATCCTTTGGAGGAACTCCCACTCCGCCCTATCATTTGCTTTGCTGATGTCAAGTTTCACCGCCATATGACCCTTTTTTCTTTTTCTCCTGTTTCTCATACGATGGATCATTTCAAAAGCTACTGTAGTATTATTTGTTATATTTCTATCAGGTACAAAAGCACTATGTGAGTTAGAAATTACATTGGGTAAAATGGGTTTTATCCAGTTGGCAAGGAGCTTAGAAATAATTCTTGATACAACATTTCCCAAACTAATTGGAAAAAATTCTATGATATATTTTGGGTCTTTTTTTTTTTTTTTGAGATAAGGACAATATGTGTATAATTTATTTTCCTTAGGTATTTGCCAGAGTGTAAAACAGATAATACAGCAATAGTAACATCATGCCCAACAATATCTCAAAATTTTAAAAAAAGAAAAGCGACATACCATCAGGTCTCGGTGATTTAGATGGGTGCATTTGGAAAAAAGCCGTTTTCACCTCTTCCTCCGTATAGGGGTGGGTCAAAGATTGTGCCATAACCTCCGTCACCACCTGATCCACAGATTCAATTACAGCATCCATATCCAATGAGGTGGAAGATGTGAATAGCTATTTGTAATAGTCTTCCGCTATGCTAGCAATTTTATCCTCATTGGTGCGCCACTCTCCTTCCCTATCATACAATCCCCCAATGTTGTTCTTTCTTCGTCGCTGGCTCACCCTTTGATGGAAAATTTTTGTACTTTTATCCCCCGGCAAACCGGATGGATCTCGACCTTTGTCTCCAAAAAACCTCCTCATGGTGTAAGAGCTCATTTATCTCCTTCTTCACTCCATGTACCCTTTCCACATTCTGCCCATATCCTACTTCCATTAGTGAGGTGAGTTCTCCTTGTTTTGCATCAAGGCGAGTTCTAGTATTCCCAAAGGTAACTTGGCTCCATGCTAAGAGATCCATTCTGCATTTTTTTATTTTCTCAAATAGGCAGTACATGGGGTTGCCATGAGATTGTATTCGATTCCATGACTCCTAGATTATCGTTTCACAATAATCAGTGGGCCGCCCACTTGTGTCGCCTTTTTTGGGGTTGGGTGGGTGGTGCCATGTCTATCATAATAGGATCGTGATCAGAATAGGATACTGAAAGTTGACTCACTTTTGTTCAAGGGAAGATCTCATGCCATTCCGTTGTTGCAACTACCCTATCTAATCTCTCTTCAACAAAGGCTTAACCTTGCCTACTGTTCCTCCATGCATATGGGTAGCCACTCACTACAACAAAATGTATTTTCAATGATGAAAAAATTTGTCACTAAAAGTCCAGTTTTTCGTCACTAAGGACCTTTAGTGATGAAATTGGATTCTTAGTGACGAAACTCATTTCGTCACTAAAAGTCTTAGGGACGAAAAATTTTGTCACTAAAAGTCTAATTTGAATTTTTTAAAAAAAAAAAAAAAAAAAAAACTTTTAGTGACGAAAACATTTCGTCACTAAATGTTTTCCTCGCTAAAAACACTATTTAGTGACAAAAATATTTCGTCACTAAAAACACTTTAGTTTATTAAATCATATTTAGTGACGAATAATTTCGTCACTAAAACTATGTTTGGGTACATATAGTGATGAAAAAGTTCGTCACTAAAATTATTTTTAAGAAAATCCAGACACATATAGTAACGAAAATTTTCGTCACCAAAACCATTTCTTACAGAATTTTGCTACATTTAGCTTACCGAAATATTTCGTCACTAAAAAAATTTTTTGTTGCTATATTTGTGATGAAAAAATTCGTCGCTCAAACTTATTTTCTGTTTTTATTTTTTTCATGGATTTGATATTAACCTATAACCTGTCATTACATTATTAAAACCTCACATTTGAATAACACATTTATTTCAACAATACATTTATAAAAAAAGATCCATACATTCCACAAATAAAAAATAGAACAAGTATCCAATTCAAACTCCTTCCATACAATAATTGTTTGCAATACATACAATAACTCAAGATGTTTATAACAATACAAAAATGGTAGCATAATATAATTAGAACTAACGGAAGATGTCCTCATATATCTTCAAGTAATGCCAAAAGTAAATCCCCTAAAAGCCACTTATAAAAAATCTGCACAAATATAAAAACAATACTATATTAAAATCGTAAAGTAAAAACATTAACTATGTTATAAGAAACATTTCTAACAATGCATTAAGAGTAGCCACACCAATAAAATAAAATCACAACTCCTAATGTATAAGTTATAAAAAACAAATATAGATTTTCAAGTGTAATATAATACAATTAGTTTCAAATAATGCATTAAAAAAAGTAATCACACCATGTAGTATGGGTCAATTGCTAAAATAAAGTACTAACCAAAAAGTGTTTTAACTTGAAGTTGAATCACCCCCATAGGTAAGAGCATCATTATAACCCTTGCTCCTCAAAAAGTTAAGAATATTCTTTTGGACCTCTTCTTGCTTAGCTCACAGTATGAGGAGATTGTCAATTGCAATTCACATAGTGAATACACAGGCACGAAATATTACCACTCAAGTTCACAGTCGCTCTTGCAAAATTAATAAATGCATTAACCCCTTCAATATATAGATGACTTAATCTGCCATCGGGTGTCTTACCCATTGTCATCCACCTTTTATCCATGTTTGACTACAATTACAAGATGAATGCTACTTTAGTAAAATAAGGACAACTCATGCATAATGTATTCTAACATCTAAGTCTATAAGCTACTTAGATAAAGTTCTATCCCATTCATGAATGCACAAGTCTATATTAATACTTAATCAAATAAAATACTATTCATCACATCTAATCAATAAGGTCCATTCACATTTGCAAGAAATTAAAAATACTCCCAATATGAATTTAAACCACCATATAACACCATGCAAGCCACCCGCTTGCTCCAACACAACAACCCACCACAAAACCAGTCACAAACATCACAAGTATAGAGTGTTTACAAATATTGAAATCAATTAAAGTACTATTCATCACATTTAATCAATAAGGTCCATTCACATTTGCAAGAAATTAAAAACACTTCTAATATGAATTTAAACCACCTTATAATACCATGCAAGCCACCCACTTGCTCAAACACAACAACCCACCACAAAACTAATCACAAACATCACAAGTATAGGGTTTTATAGGTATTGAAACAGAGTTTACTTACTATGATCAAGCCGAGTGTACAAGCCTGATTTGTTGGCTAAGCTTTGATCTTTAACTTTCACAAATCTAAGCCTCTTTCTATTCCCCCAAAGCAACCCAAACAATCACTAACCTTGTCATCACATTCAACCAAAAACCTTGTCACCAATACTAAAAAAAGAAAAGGCCCTCAAACTACGTCACCAATGGGCATTCATCAAAAGTCTTTACAAACTATATACAAAGAAAATTCAATTGATGGGTCTCCTATTCACCAAACCCATATAAGCCACCAATACTAATAATATCAACAAAGTGCACAGAGAGATAAACTCAATGACTTACAAAAGGTTCCTATTAGAAAGGCATTTCTTGTAAAATGAAAAAAAAAAAAAAAAAAAAAAAAAAAAAAAAAAAGAAAAGAAAAGAAAAGAAAGAAAGCAAAAGATCAGTCTGACTCAAACATTAAAAAAATTTCAACATGCATATCACCCAAGCAAGATGGAATCAATTTAATAAAAGGTCTTAATCATATATGACAATGAACACCCATGTGGGGGTATATGTATATTACCTAAATCTATAACTTTTCATTTATCTAGACAAATTTCAGACCGTAACCAAACTGTGAAATATCTCAACACTTAAACAATGTGCAAACCCATAAACCCCTTTATAAGTATTTTCCTCTTTGGCATCCCAAGCCTTACTTTTCACCTGCTATTAACTAACATCAATAGTAGAAACCATAAAAGCAAAAGCAATACACATAAATCACAATAATCTATAGCTATAAATCCTCACATTAACATCCAATCTTCAAGTCAACTATAAATATTCATTTAATTAATGCATAACCCTACAACTACAAACAAAAAAGCAAACAAAAATAGTTTTAAATATGCTTTAACATACATTATCACTGCATTTCTAAAAACCAAAACAAAACACAATAGTACTTATAGGAAAACATACAAGTCCTTGATCCAATCCTTGTCTTCCCACCAATCCTTGATCCTAAACAAATAAACATAAAAGTGAAAAAGGAAGGGAAGGGAAGGGAAGGTAAAAAAAAAAAAAAAAAAAAAAAAAAAAAAAAAAAACCCTTACCGATTCCAAACAAAGGTGACGGCGAAGGGTCGTTAGAGGCGGGAGGCGAATCGGCGAGCTGTGGGAGGCAAAGGGTTGTTGGACGATGGTGATGACTTCGAGATCGTCGCGAATGGTCCGAATAGGCAGTGATGACTTCGGGATCGTTGCGAATGGTCCAAATCGCCAAGAATCGTAATGAAGGGTTCGAATCATCAAGAATCGTCGAGGATCATCGTGAATGGGAATCGAAATTGTCGAGGATCGTTGCCAATGGGAATCGGAATCGTCGAGATCGTCACCAATGGGAATCGAATTGTCGAGATTGTTGCAAATGGGTTTCGTCAGGTTTGTTGCGAATGGGTTCTGTCGGGTTCGTCACGAATGGGAATCGTTAAGATCATCACGAATGGGTTTCGTCAGGTTCGTCGCGAATGGATTCCATCAGGTTCGTCGCGAATGGGTTTCATCAGGTTCAGCGTTGGTGGAGCTAAAATAAAAAGGCTTTTGGGAGAGATGAAGTGAGCTAAAATAAAAAAGAGAAGTTATAAAATTAAAGTAATATACTCACCTCTTTAGTGACGAATTTTTTTCCGTTGCCAATGCTCATTTCGTCGTCACAAAAGGTATTGTTTTTATGTTTTTTAGTGACGAATGTCATTTTCGTCACTAAAGAACCCAAGCTTTGTTAAGATTTTTAGAGACGAAATTCATATTTCGTCGCTAAAGCATACTTTTAGTGACGAAATGTTATTTTGTCGCTAAAAACATATAAGTGCAAAACTATTATTATTTTTAGTGACGACTATTTTTCTTCGCTAATTCTTACTTATAGCGACGAAAGTATTTTCGTCACTAATACCATCCACAAGAATACCTACAATGAGGAAATATTTCATCACTAAAAATTTCAACTTTTAGCAACGAAATATTTCGTCATTATAGATTAATTAAGCTGGCGCCAAAGTTTCCTTCATTTGGTGCCCATTTTTTAGATCACAATAGCAACGAAAATTATTTTTCGTCACTAAATGTTATAAATTTTTTTTTATTAGCAACGAAATTCATATTTCGTCGCTAAAGCTGTATTTTTGGCGACAAAAAATTTTTCCTTACTAATTTTCGTCACTAAAAATACATTTTGTTGTAGTGACTAAATCCCATATTAACCAAACCACAATGGAGGAGAATGTTTTTGAATTTAGCCATTGGAGCCATCGGTCTACTGTTGCCACCATTTTTTTTTTTTTTTTTTTTTTTTTTTTTTTTTTTTTTTTATCTAAGGCCAATAATTCATTGAAATCACTTAAACATACCCAAGGTAGAGATGCGCTTGGGCATGTAGGTGTCTCAAGAGTCTCCCTGTTTTAGGTTGAATTCTTCCTCCGGATGGCCATATAACCTTGTTAGTCTCCAAATAGGTGAAGTCTATGTGTGTACGCTCACATCGATATGGTTTGGTGAATAGGTTTTTGTGTCCACAGTCACATCCGCTTTCCAAAGTAGTGCCAATCCACCCCTATGACCATTGCATGACATAGCTAGCATACCATAGAAACCCGGATCCCTTTTTATTGGTTCCATCTCTCTATCAATCAATTTTGTTTCCATGAGGAACAAAATTGTGGGAGCTTCTTTCCTCACTAGTTCAGAGAGGATTTCAACTACTTGTTGGTTCCTAAGCCCCCGATAGTTCCAACTTAGTACGATCATTGTGATCGGCGGGGCTGACCATTAGCCTTCTCCGTTGATAAATCAATTTGAAGTTTGCTTTCCTCGAACTTGCACCGCTTGGCTTCGTCACTCTCATGGTTGTTGTCATGCTTTCTTTTGGTGCCCGCTTTCACTAGGCAAGACTATGAAGACTCAGTTTGTGTTTTGGCTAGGAGGGGTGTGAATTTTTTTTTTTTTTTCCTCATGGGTTTAGTGTTTGGTTTTTTAAGTTGGTCATGTGAGGGGTCACGTGAGGGTGGTGTGTCTAGGGTTTGGGGTTTATTTTGGTTTGCGTCATAGCTGATTGGGACTGGGAATAAGTTACTAGCATGATTTTCGGTGGTAGTTAATGGGTGCTTTAAATGTTGTTGGTCCAAGGTTGTCTGATTCAAGTTGTCCAACTATAACTATGTTGTTGTGGCGTTATGGAGTTTAGTTTTTATGGTATTTGAATTTAGTAGGTTTGAAACGGGTGCATTAAGTGTGGCTATTTGTGATGACGTGGTGGGAGTATTATGGGAATTTAGGGTATGTGATTGGGCTGTTATGGGACGTGATTGGGTTTGTGGAAAATTCGGACTTGCAATAAAGTTTCCCTGTTTTGGCAAAAAATTGATTTCGGGCTCCATATGTGTATTGGTTTCAGGCAGAGATGGTGTTGTTGTATTTTTGAGGTTTTGGTCATTGGTTTCGGTTGGCATGGTATCATCCCCCATTGGTTTCAACCTGTCTCCCCCTTGTTCCTGCTTTGAGCCATTCCCCATAAGGTCGACCTCCATCCTCGGTGTTAATCGATAATTGGCACTCTTTTGGCTCATGGCCTATCCGACCACAGTTGAAGCACCACCCCACCAAACGTTCATATCTGAATGCCACTCGTGTCATCTCACCTTCCAGGCTAATCACCGGGCCTCCCTGCCGGAGTGGTTTATCAAGTGGGACCTCCACTCGTATCCGCAGGAAAAAGGATTGGTCTAAGTTGAAGGCTTTACAATCCACTTCCACCAGCTCGCCTATGCTCCTACCAATGTCACTCCCTACTTATTCGTTAGTGAGATCAAATAGCAGACCCCACACTTGAATCCAAAAAGGTTGCTTCGAGAATGTTCTTGACACGATGGACATCCTTTTTTCCCATCTTCGCAAGGCCAAGAGATGGTTGTTAAAACACCAGGGTCCATTGTTCCAAACCCACATAAGTTGGCTCTCCATCGAGAATTTGAACTGTAATAGCCCCTCACCCACTTCAATTATCTTCATATCATCATCAAACTTCCGCATGGATCGCAACAAATTTTTTGCAGCCGTAGGTTGATTTGTTTCGGTGTGAGAAATTGCCCTACAAGGCTTAGGGGAAACTCCTCTAAATTTTTTTCTCTCGTCATTGATCGGATTTTCATGGCCTCATCTTCATCCATAGTGAGCTTCATGTTCTGTATACATTCGGCAACCTCAGATTCCATGGTAAAAACCTGTGTCTGCCTTCTTAGTATCTAGACAAACTAAACTTCTAGTGGACACACTCTTGGACTTCCCACGTTTGAGGAAGAAAAACAGGAGGAAGTAGAGCTCACACTATGTGAGAAGTAAAGCTCACACTACGTGAGAAGAAAACCACGTTTCAGGACAGAACTTGAATTGTGAAAAAACAGTCATTTCTTTAGCTAGAACACCTTGATACCTATGCTGAAATCAAACCTCAGATGGGTGGATCAATTGAAATTGTTATAAAAATATTTGGGCAACGATTTGGAGGGGGAAGAAGCATGCTTTTAAAATATTAAATTTCATTTTAACAAAAAAGTTCAACGGTAGAAAAGGAAATTGCCATCTAAGGCCGAGAAGGATTATATATGTTTTAATCAAAGCAATACTCCAATCCATTCCCATGCTCAAAATTAATAAGCTACTTCAAATTGTTTTAACTCTTTGTGCTTAGAATCGAATTTTTTGGTTAGCACATATTAATGGGTTCTACAAAGCCAAGAACAAAAAAATCCATTGGATGAGTTGAGATAAGCTTTGCAGACAAAGCTGTGAAGGTGGGGTCTGTTTTTGGGATCCCAGGGCTTTCACATCCTTGCATCGTCGGCTAAACAAGGATGTAGTCTCTTGACTAACCATAACTCTCTAAACTACTGTGTTTAAACTGAAGTACTTTCCAATTTGTCTTTTTGGGATTCACAGGTTCTCCTTGATTCCTCTTAGAGCAGTGAAGCAAATGATACTCTTACACTCATACTTATACATCCACTTTTCAAGTTTTAAAATCTAAAATTTTAGATATTGACGAGTATAACTTATAGATTGAATAGTAAATAACATCTTATTAGCATGAAATTTGACATATGTTTTAAGAAAATAAAGAATATGCAATTAAACAAATAAATTTTCAAAATATATAGTCATGTTAATTTGTTTAGTGAGATGCTACAACTAAGTTTGTAGCCAAATTTTGTTCCCTTTAATAATATATTAAGTCCTTACAAACAAAAAGAAAAAATCCAATGAAAATTTTATTTAACTAAAATTTTGAAAGATATGTAGCTTACGACATTTTAATATTGAGACTATCGTGCAATAATTTTAAAATAAGAAAATTTGTGGAAATAAATTGTAAGACTTTATGTATTTTTGTTTTTTTTTTTTTTTTTTGTCTATATATAAAGTTTTCTTTTTATTAGATTTTATATAATTTAAGTTTCTTAATAACCACGCTAAAAAATATTCTTAGAGCCGCCATTGAGTGTAAGAGGGTATTTTCCTTTTTCTTATGCTTGGTGTAGCATTGCTTACACGAAGGACCTTATGTGGTGCTTGGATAAATTATTATTATTATTATTTATTTTTTGAGAAGATGGTGCTTGGATTTAATTGATGCAGTGTTTTGGCCGTTAGTTGCAGATATAATTAGTTGATTCCTCTTAGAGATCGTATGATGGAGGAAACCCTTATGTAGTTATGTGGACCTGTACAAAGAAAGGCACTTTCACCATGAGGAGTGCTTATAATTTATGAATCACTGCAGCAGGATAAAACGAAAACAGCTCAAGGCTTATCTCATTCAACTCACTTTTCCCATGCTTTGTGGAACACATTCTGATCTCTGAAGTCTCCAATGAAAGTTAAAAAAAAAATAATAAAATAAAATAAAATTATGGAGGGCATGTCAGGGGATTATTCTAACAAAAGTTAAGCTCTTCCAGAAACGAGTTACCACTTCAACTGTGTATGAATTCTGCTCAGGCGATCCTGAGCTGGAATGCCAACTATCCATTCCAAAGGTGCAACAAGCCTGGGAGTCCGTTCATGGTATGATCGAATGTAGCTTCAGAAATTAGTACCGAACTCAAATTAGTATCGAATGAAGCTTTCACATTTTTCTACGTCAGCATAATATTTAAAAAAAAAAACATAAAGTAAAAAAAATAAAAAAATTTCACGCAACATAAAACTTTTAAAACCCAATCTCTGCCTTCTCCTTCCTCAGTCAAAAACCCACCATACCCACAAACCAACGAGATCTCCTTCCTCAGACCCTATTTCTCTCGTTCCCCTTCTCCTTTCCCATTTCACCCACAACCACCACAACTCAACAGGCAGCAGCACCTCCACCACCCACAACAACCGCAACACACAAACCACTATAATCAGATCTGGGTTAGAGAAACGCTGTGATCAGTTGTTCGCAATGGTATGGCCGGCGACGGCGTGACGTAGGGCCAGTGACAGTGAAGCTAGGTGGTGGAGTTGAATCCGATCGGTTCGGTCTCGAAGATTTTTCGATACCAGACGTCTCGGTCTACCATATGGTGGATGTGGTGAGAGAGGGGAGGGACCTTGAGAGCTATGGTGGATATGAGATAGATGAGTTGGTCTTTGGTGTAGTGTTCACGGAGTTTCATTTGAGAAGAAGAAGAAGTTGTTGTACGTAGCGGTTGTTGTTGTTGTTGTTTTGTAGAGGTTAGTGCAAGTTCCTTTACGTGTATGAGTTGATCTAAGAAATCTACATCCCATTCTTCAAACCCTTCTTCATTCATCGTCTCCATCCAACTCTCTCTCTCTCTCTCTCTCTCTCTCTCTCTCTCTCTCTCTCTCTCTCTCTCTCTCTCTCTCTCTCTCTCTCTCTCTGAAATTTGTGTTTTGAATTTCAAGTGTCTAACAAAAAGTGTCTTTTAATTTTTTTTTTCCTTAACATGAAATTTGTTTCTTTCCCCAAATTTTAAAACATGTTTTTCGTTCTTAAATATTTTTTAAAATTTTAAATCATTCAAAAAAAATTCTATTTTTTGCCCTAAATCATTGAAAATTAGCTCTTTACATCAAGCATTACTTATTTAAAAAAAAAAAATACCCTATCAAAAAAAAAAACCCTAGCCATCTCTCTCTCTCTCTCTCTCTCTCTCTCTCTCTCTCTCTCTCTCTCTCTCTCTCTCTCTCTCTCTCTCTCTCTCTCTCTCTCTCTCTCTCTCTCTCCAATCTGAGCCTTCATGGCCAGCCATAGTCATGCCTGGTTCTCTCTCGTTACTACTAAAAATGCCAATTTAAAAAAATGCAACTCCAAGGGGGTAATTTGAGCCGCGTTTTATGGAAACGCGGCTCCACCCTTGGACATATAGTCGCGTTTTATTCGGCCGAGGCTGCGTTTTAGCTGAATGTGATTAAGCTGCATTTTAAAAAACACGGCTCTTTGAGGAATTTTTTTTTTTTCAATATTTCCTTGAGCTGCATTTAATAAATGCAGCTCCATCTAATATCGAGCTGCGTTTTATTAAGCGCGGCTCAAACACGTTTGGAGCTACGTTTAATAAACGCAACTTAATCTGATATGGAGCTGCGTTTTATTAAGCACAGCTCAAACACGTTTGAGCCTGTGTTTAATAAATGCGGGTTGATTTGATATGGAGTTCCGTTTTATTAAACGTAGCTCAAACACATTTGGAGCTACGTTTAATAAACGCAATTGTTTGAACTACATTTAATAAAACGCAGCTCCATATATGCTATAAATTGAAAAAAAAAAAAAAAAAAACCCTAATTTTCAACACTATTGAAAATTCCCGATCCCTAAAAGTCTCGACTCTCTCACTATCTCGGCTCAACCTCCCGATCCCTAATCTCGCCACCGTGCTCTCTACGTCTCGCTGCCATGCTTTCAACCCACTACCCACAAACCTCACGCCTCCTCCCTCATCAAAACCCGAAAAAGTTCTTGACCGAAGAGACCCAAGCTCTTCACGAGTGAGGCTCGCTCACATCTTTGGCGGTCTGTCACTCCACCCGATCAAGTTTCTAGATCTTCTCACAGGTGACCACTATCTCTCTCTCCCTCTCCATTTTCCATGTCCATTGTCACGTTTGTTCTTTTTCAATTTTTTTTTTTTTTTTTTTGCTGTTAAAATTTTTTTCCTGTGGAGCACTGAGATTGTTGAGTCTCATTCTCTCCCTTGCACGCCTTGTGATTTCTGAAGGAGTTTGTTTCAGGTTTTTCTCCTTCACCAAGAAAGAACCAACTAAGCCCTAAATTACTAATTATTACCATCCATCCAACAATGGCTTATAGTGAGTTCGTTTTCATATTCCATTGCTCTGTTTAGTTCACCAATTAACAATTTTTAGGTTTATTTAAAATTATCATAGGTTTCTGTGTGTCATGCTTTCTACTAGGACAATTTTATTTTTCAGGAAAAAAAAAAAAAAAAAAAACTTATATTTCAATGTGTCTGTGTGTTTATGGATATTGTTTGATTTGGAAAACCTCAATTTAGTGATGAAAGAAATTGAAAATTTTAATTCTAATGAGAATTTGCACTTTTATTTATTTATTTTGTTATATAATTGGAGGAGATTTTAAAATTTTGAAACTGAAAACTCATTTTGATTTCTATATCACATTTTTTTTTGGGTTAAAATTTCGAGATAATTTCTTTTGTGATGCTGTGGGTTTGGATATACGGATGTGCTTGTGCTGTAGTTTGTGTGCCTGTGCTACAGATTTTAAAAAATGCAAATATTTTCTCCTTCTTATATGTGGGTTTGGAGACAAGAATTTAATAAATTTTGTTTTTGATTTTGGATTTTTTGTATATTAATTAGATCACAAATTACAATCTCATAAAGCTTTAATAAATCTGTTTAATATTCTCATTTTGAACCATTCATTGTTTTATGATTTTTTTTTTTTTTTTTTTTTTTTTTTTGTTGTTGGCGCAGAAAGACGGCGGTGAATTTGAAGGTCTTGAAGGTTCCAGAAGGTAAATAAAATAAATAAACTCATTTTTATTTGCTGAATTATATAATTTTGTTATGAATTATATAATTTTAGATCGTTTTTTGTGGATTTAGAAATTTCATATTAGTCTCAATGATTATTACAACAAGCATTGTGTTCGTGCAATCTGCTTCTTATTCTTCATGCAAATTACGATACGAATTAAACTGCAAATTTAAAATATTGTTTATTAATATAATTACTCTTACTGTATAATTTAGGTTTGTTTTTCAATTTGTCTATTTTGGCTTCAAATATCTCCTTTAATTGTAGGCTATTCATAGGAGGACTACTGTTAGGCATTAGGCAACTCTGATTTAGAGTAAAAAATAACCTGGTTTGTGCTAGACATAGAGTATGTGTGCCAAGTGCTTGTGGAAATTACCCAAAAAGAAAAAAAATAAATTAAAAGGAAAACAAAGAATAAGAGATTTGTGGAGGATAATTAGTTTATAACTTTAATAGTTTAGATTTAAGTTGTAAGTAGATGGAATTTCCAGGAACTAACTTGTGGACAATGGATATGTTCAATGGTCTTTTGAATTCAGAGTTTGATGCGTTTTTCATGAGTGTTCTATGTAAATTTTGCATCTATAGTAGTTCTATATGGTCGCTAGAGCTGAAACAGGGCCGTGTGCTGCCTAGAAAATAGGTGAACTTTTGAATTTGACACATTTTCAAATGAAATTCTGTAAGACCCCGTAGCCACAGCCACAGCCACAGCCACAGGTACTTTTCTTGATTCGGCTCACTCCAACTTTTCTTTATGGTTGTAATTTTTTCCTTGTCTAGTAGTAGTAGTAAGCACCCACTTCTGAAATGTTTGTGCTTCATTTCTTCATGCATTGCCCCATTGTTCTGTTGATTTTTATTATTTTTTTTACAAGTCATATGTGTATCACCGTTTTTTGTTTTGGAGATAGTATCTCTTCTCACCCAATCATTGTGGAAATGAATATAGACATTCCATTGTTCAATTTGGAAATGCTGCATGCATTGCATGATTGCATAGGATTTTTATGGAATTTCACTTGTAAGTTTTTATTTTACCAATCTTTTAATTTGTTCTTCTGTTCTGGAAAGCCCTATTATGATTTTTACTAGTATTAATTTAACTCCCTTTGCTTGATGTCTTAGGGTTGAAGTGGACAAGATTTTAGAAGACCACAAGGAGGAGGTAAGAAATAATTATATAGTCGTTCAGCAAAAAAAAAAAAAGAAAAAAAGAAAAATAACGATGTAGTCATTAAAACTATAGTAACTGTTTATTGATTGGTTTTATTGAATTTGTGTGTGTGCGTGTGTAATCTGACTTTCAATTTACGGCCTCTATGAATCTTTATTTTATTTTATTTTATTTTTAAATTTTGGTCATGACCCTTTGTGGTCTAATATGTTAATGGTTATAAATAAGAGTGTTTTGAGAGACGTGGGATGTGCATGAATCTGCTTTCACCTAAAACACCCACGTAGACATTTTTGATGTTCAAACACAGCTTCACTTCTCGAAAAAAAGAATTTTGAGATTTAAATTACAGAATTTAGCCTTAGATCATGCCTCCTCTTCCCAACTTGCCAATATAATTGTCCTGGGAAATTGACAAAAAAATATTTATACTATAATAATGCTGTTTGGCTGAGAATAAAGAAAATGTAACATCCTTTTTCGTGACCTGGAGATTTTCTAACATCATATTCAGCTCATGGTTCCACATGGTAAGCATATGACATGGTTGAGACTAAAAATTGACCACCTTGAAGTTTAATCAATGACTATTTATTCTGTGGTTATGCATGTGATATTAACTATATTTCTTAGCCATTTAGAATTAGTAATTTGGTGGAGGCCAAACAAGCTAGTATATGATCATCTAATTAGTTATTAACACTATGTTCTGGTTTTTCCTTTTTGGATTGAAGATTATGCTCTAGAATTCCAATGGCCATGCATTAGTCATATCATGAAGTGTAATTAGAAATTAGTCACAAGTTCTAATCCATCAATAACCAAAATGCAGCTATATATATATACTAATAATTAACCTAATTTCATCATTAATTTTTTATCATAAAAGTTAAGGTCACATGTAGAGGACATTGGTTTAGATAGACGAGAAAAACTCATATAGAACCACTTCTTACAATGGACCACCACATGCTCACCTCAAAATCCATATTTTAATAGAAATCTGACTTGACCTTCGTTTCTCTATTCCCAAGCTTGGAAGACTAAATCTATGTATAGAATGTGAGGTTTTTGCCTAAAACCATGGAATGGGACGGCACCTAGGAAGAAGAGATGGGCAATAGAAAAAAAGAAATGGTTATATAATTATATGTGTTTATTAATTTGTAACATTTATATATATATAAAAAATAACATAGAGGTTGATGCCACATGCAAAGCTTTGGTTCCGCCAGGTGCAATGCCCTAACATGATATCTGGATGGCTAATCAGGGAGATGACTTCAAACTTCATTTAAACTGTTTTTCAGACCTCATCAACCGAATGTTGTTGTTGGGAAGTGTTTTTAACAAAGCATGGGAATGAAATCACAAGGGATTGAGGTCAACCACATTCAAGCTTAATGATTCATTTACCAATTAATGGGTTCTATTATTGACATGCCCCTTAACTAATTCTCTTTCTTTATTCATATATAAAAATACTTCATGTTCAGTCGATTACGAAATAAAATATTGCTTCGGATCCTTTAATATAGACAATTTTTACTTAATCCACAGTTGTGGGTGATTCTACATTTCTACTATATTAAATAAAATTTAAGAATTTTGACAACTTTGAATTACCATTGATTGGGTCACACACTAACACAAGATTTAATATATAACTGTGTAATTTTAAGTTACTCCTCGAAGTTACTGACATGATTTTATTTTCTAAAAAGAATAATAGCATTAAGTCTAGATATTAATTGTAATTAGTCTAGATATGTAATTAAGTCTAGATATTTACTGACATGGTTTTCAATTTTAGTTGTAATTAGTCTAGATATTACCGTGTGCGATTGCAATCCGAGTAGGCGTTTTAGTCACTAACCTGCTGGCCATGGGCATGGGTATGTGTATTTTGTTTGTACATGAGAAAATTGTGACCTGTTTTATGGTGATTTACAATGAATTCACCTTTCCCAATTTGGGTGTTACGATTTTGATTTTGATAATCTATTAAAATGAACATACCGGTCATTGTTTTCACCGGTAATTTTCTAAGTGTCAACATAAATCAAATTGTTGCCTTGAAAAATCACTTGAGAGATTCGATTGTATTGAGACTTGCAACTTAGGAGTTAGGCCCTTTCCTTCATTAGACGACTTTTTGTTAGGGGTTAGCGATGCGAAGGATGGACCACTTACTCAACCAAAGGACGTGTGATTACTGATTAGCCTTGCCCTTGATAGATAGTGTTATAGGTATTCTATTCTGTTCATTTTTATTTTAGTATGAGCATTTTGGATTATAAATAAATACAGTTTTGGAAGTCATGTACATTTTAATGAAAGAAAACAATAAGAATGTTCCCTTTTTTTTTTTTTTTTTTTTTTTTTTTTTTTTTTTTTTTTTCTGCTTTATATGGAGGAGGAAATACTTGATAAGGGAATTTGTTGAGAATTTCTCTACATTGCTCTCTTTTTTTGGTAACAACAGAGCACTTTCACATACTACCATTTTCTTGTAGGTGAAACAAAAGCTTAGACAACTTTGAGCTGAAGAGAGGGAGAAATTTGAAATCTAGTCACTTGTCAATGTTGACAATATAAACGTACAGAGAACCTTTATACCAAAGGACAACAAACTTGGAAAAGATTACATAGTGGTATATCATCTTTTATTGAAATCTCGATAATGCCTTTTTTTTTTTCTTAGATGCATATACTTTTATTTAGATTCAAGAAATGACATCAATGAAAATTTTAGTTTCCAAACCTGATCTTGTTTGTTGTAATAGTAGTTTTCTTGGTTTTTACATTTTTTAAAGAAGATTGTTGTAATAGTAGTTGAAAATGAAAAGTACACTGACAATTTAAATAAATAAGTAATAATATTGATGGTCCTGATAATATATACGATCTATTATTGCAGTTCACACATTGGACTCAACTCATCAAGTCTTACTGTGATAGAAAAATGTTTAGATCGACCATATTCTTTCAGACTTGCTCACTCTGTCGGTTCCAATGATATTAACTTATACATTTTCCTTGTCATGAATAAAAGGCCTAAATTTAAAAAAATAAAATAAGGTTTACTAAATTTTCTTGGCAATGATTATTACACTCTTCTTTCTTGAAGATAGAAAACATTCACCTCCTTTTTTATGTTGGAAGAAAATAATACTCCCTCATTTGTTTTTATTAATAATGAAATATTTTAAATTTTTATGAGATTTTGTTTAACAAAGTTTAATCATGATAAGTAAAAACATAACTAATAAATTTATAATTAAAATACAAAGTTTATCAAGTACTAAAAGAGAAAGAGTTGCAATGACAAATCTCATCTTACGTCGTTGAAACAAAAGGAAGAAGCAAAATTCATTTTGAATATTATAAAATATTCTTATTTTTAAGCAAAAGGCAGGTTATTGCACAATATTTTTAACATCAATTTAAGAAAGTTTGGTCAAATGGATATTAATAGGGAAAGTGCTTTTTTCTTTCATGTTTGGGGTAGTGTCATTCCCTCAAACCTCAAGGAAGAGGAGTGTAATTACCCCAATTTTCTTTGAGAAAAAGTTAGTTAGATTTTGGTTTAAGAAAAATTATTATATAAAAGATGACAATGTGGTTGACCATATCTAATAGATAATTATCTCAAGGAAAGTAATTCTGTAAAGTTGCTTTTATATGCTATAACTATGATTCTATGAATTGATCAACACCATTTTTTTCATTAATGAAATCTTTGGTAGGGCCTGTGAAACAATCATGTTTATTGAAGGTGAAACGATCAGAAGAAGACGGATCGATCCAATAGGATCAGGTGGATAGCTTGTATCCAAACAATTGCTAAAAAATTAGAAGTGAACCTAAACCTTTGTTGCTCGTATTTGGTGTGTAATATAATATTTAGCTTTCTTCTACATCTTACCTATGTACATGATTGTACTACATTGTGTACATGTGGTCCAACGTTCGCATCTTACCGTACTTCTTTATTTTTGCTTCTTAATGGGGGTTTTAGGTAGGAAGACATTGAGGCACCTACGATTCTTCTTCATATTCCACGCTTGCTTAAGATAAGGTAGCTTTCTTTTCATTACTCGCTTTGTGGGAAATGCACCTGTGTGTAATATATGCTTACAAAAAATAAAAACAGTATTGCCTAATCTAGTTAGCTATAGCTACTCTATAGCTGCGTTTCTTATAAATGCAACTAACTCCACTTGCTTGTAGCTACGTTTTCAAAATTCTAGCTAGCTATAGCTGCCCTATAGCTGCATTTCTTATAAATGCAGCTAAAACGATATGCCTATGGCTGCGTTTTTAAAAATGCAGCTATAGGTCCCTTTGTAATAAGTTCTTATTACAAACAAAAATTAATAAATAGCTATTACAAATAGAGGGAAACTATAGCTGCGTTTTTAAAAACACTGATCTATTAGTTAAAGTTACATATTGTTGGATATATAAATATTTTACATTTTACATTTACTTAAAGAAGTGGTAAATGATCATTGAGATTACGTTTGGATAACCTTATTTTGACTGTCTTATTTGTTTAAAAATACGACTATAGTTACAATATGTGAGGCTTTAAAAAACTTTACATATCACATTAAAATATTCCAACAATTATGCTAAAAATATTCCACAACAACTCACATTAAGTTATGCTTGATTTAGTGTTATTATTTACAAAATTGAAATTGTGAATCTTTTTACTCATGAATTATTGTTATATATATGTCCGTGAATATCTAAACATAGCTAAGTATGTCTATTTGTAACAAATTACCTATTCTTAACAAAGCACCTATGAATCTAATTTTAAGGTTTATTGGCTTTGCATTACCAATTTTGTTGTAGGTCAAATTTTGTAAATCTTTTATACCAATGGATAAAAGTTGGATGAAGAAGAAGAGGGGTGACAGGGAATACGTTGAAGGTGTACTTAGCTTTGTGAAATTTGCATCTTTACATGCACATGGTGGGAAGATCTTATATCCTTGTATCAAATGTGTGAACTTGAATTTAGTATCGCCTGGGGTGGCACAGGCCCATCCGTGGTCTAACGGGATGCTTGGAAGTTACACACATTGGAAATTTCATGGGGAATCGGCAAGCGCGCCAACAGCCCCCGAATGTGGGAGTAGTCATGTGCAAGACTCCCACAAACAATACGGTGACTTCCGTGGGATGTTGCATGATTTGTGCCCCACGCATGAAATGGTAGATGAACCAATGGGAAAAGGTGAAACTGCGCAACAATAGGCTCAAGGTCTGAATGATGGTGCACAAAAATTTTACAAAATGATAGATGATGTCGACAAACCTTTATATGCTGGTTGTATGAAATTTAGCATATTCTCAACCATCGTTGTGCCGTTCCAGTTGAAGACTCTTTGTGGTTGGATGAATAAGTCATTTACTATGTTGCTTCAAGTCCCGATGGATATGCTTCCTTCAAATGCTAAGTTGCCAAAGGACCATTATGTGGCTAAGAAGATAGTCCGAGATTTGGGTTTGGGTTATGAGAAAATCCATGTTTGTCCGGATGATTGTATGCTATTTTGGAAGGAGAATGCTAACTTCGAGGCATGTCCTTATTGCAAAAAAAGTAGGTGGAAAACGAATGAAGCATCCATTATAGGTAATAATGCCTCATCCAAGAAGGGAAAGAAGAAAGCTGCAAAGATCCTATAATGGTTTCCCTTAAAGCCAAGATTGCAGCGACTATTTTTGTCACCCAACCTGGCTAGTTCTATGAAATGGCATGTTAATGGTCATACGGATGACGGGGCCATGCGGCATCCTGCTGACTTAGATGCATGGAAAATGTTTGACACCATGCATTTATAGTTCTCATCCGAGCCTCGTAATGTCAGACTTGGATTAGCTGTGGATGGGTTCAACCATTTTGGAATTATGAGTTCTACTCACAGCACTTGGCTTGTCATGCTAGTCCCTTACAATCTCTTGCCTTGGCTGTGCATGAAACGGTTATCCTTAATTCTATCACTACTTATTCCTAGTTGAAAGTTCAAAAACGTGTATAAACACCCTTGAACATTTAGACCCCCAAATACAAAATAACCAATTCAAGCTTTATGACAAACAACTAGTGTGCGGAAAATGAACATAAGCTATAAACAGAATTGGAAATCAATCTAAGCCAATTATAAATCACATCCACAAAGAGAAAATAAAAGGCAAAGATAAAGGGAAGAGAGATGCAAACACAAGGACAACACACGATGTGTTATCGAAGAGGAAACCGAAGCCCTCGGCGTAAAACCTCTCCGCCGCCCTCCAAGCGGTCAATAATCCACTAGAAAATGTAGTTGGGATACATGAACAGCAATAGGCCCTCCAAGCCTAATCTACCCGATGTACCTAAGCTCTCCAAGCTTCTTGCTCCAACGAGGTTGCGCCGAACCTTTTTCTTTTCTAGCTTACCAGATTCCGCTACTAGACCGTAGCATTCGCCATCCTTGGCATCTTCCAATGCTTCCCAAAGCTCCAAAAACACTCAACACTCTGAATGGGTGTGGGTAGTGTTTGGATAGAAATCTCCTCTCAATAGATATGACAATGAGAGAGGGAATGAGAAGAGACTACAAAGATTTCTCTAGGAATGAGTAGCTCTCTCTAATTGGGTGGGTGTTTTGAAGAAACCTCTCTTAGGGTTTTTCTTTCTGAATGGCCACCCCTATCTTGTGGGAATGAGGGGTATTTATACTTTGGTGTGAGAATGGAATATGAAGAGTCAGCTTTTTCCAAAAACAGGGCTGGCTAGCGACTTGACCTCGCGACTTGATCGAGTCGCGAGTTCAAGTCGCGAGCTAACTTAATGGGTCTGGATTTTTGTCGTGTAGTGCTCCGGTGGCGTGACTGTTCAGCTCTCCCGCATGCTCGCACGTGAGCAACTTTGGCGGCTTGCAAGCCGCGAGCCACTCGCAAGTCCTAGCCGCGAGTCTCGCTTCACACTGCACTGTCTTGAGCATTTCTTCACACTCTCTCACACACTACCCTTACATGATTCCCACCTAAATACAAGGTTTCTAAGTGCTATATTACAAGAAAATTTGTCATGGAATAAAGCCAACACATGGTTGATTAAATTCAACCTTACACTAGTCCTACATCGCTGGGGATTACGATAGATATGTACTTGCAACCTTTAGTAGAAGAACCGAGGGGATTATGGGATGTTGGAGTAGAAGCATTTGATGCATCTTCAAAAAATGTATTTCAATTGCATTCAGCATTGATGTGGACCATACATGATTTTCCCGCATAAGCAGATGTGTCAAGTTGGAGTACAAAGGGTAAGTTTGCGTGTCCTTGTTGTGCCTCGAATACCAATTCTCGATATTTACAACATGGCCACAAATTTTTTTTATATGGGACATAGTCGATGGTTGGATAGTGACCACGAATTTCGGGGTGAAGATACATTATTTAATGGATCTCTTGATATGCGAGTGGCTCCTGTGGCACCAATTGCATCAAACATACTTGTGGATACTTGAAAGTATAGTTGGACGTTATCCGGGGAAGAAATGTCAACTTCTTTACAACAAAAGAAAGAAAGGTGAGGCAATTCCCTGTGGTTGGAAGAAGAGAAGTATACTTTTCACCTTGCCTTATTAGAAGGATCAGAAGTTGCGACACAATCTTGATGTGATGCATATAGAGAAGAATGTGATGGACAATATACTTGGCATGGTGCGGAACTTGAGGGACTGGACAAAGGATAATTACAAGGCACGCCTTGACTTGGCGGACATGGGAATAAGGAGAGAACTTCACCTACGGTGAAAAGGTGATGATAAGTATACGATACCGCCCGCATGTTTTCATATGACTCCGTCAGAGAAAGATGGTTTCTTGCAAGTTTTGCGAGACGTAAGAGTGCCCGATGGATATGCTTCCAACATCTCATGCCGTGTCAATCTGAAAGAACGTAAGATTTCTAGTTTAAAGAGTCACGATAATCACATCTTGATGCAACAACTCCTTACAATCGCTTTACGAGGATCTTTGCCATCGCACGCATCGGGCCTTTGATAAAGTTAGCTTCTTTCTTCAGAAAAATTTGTTCCAAAACCCTAACAGTTTTAGAGATTGAGAATGATGAGGTAGTGATTGCAGTCACATTGTGTGAATTGGAGAAGATATTTCCTTCATCTTTCTTCTTTGTGATGGTACATTTGGTCATGCACTTAGCTATCGAAGCCAAGGTTGGTGGTCCGATTCGATCAGTTGGATGTATCCCATTGAGAGGTAAGTCATATGTAATACATGTACATTATGAGCTTCATGTGCACTTTCTAATAGCTAGTGTCAATTACTAATCTTCTCACGTGCATTATAGGTACCTTTCTTGCCTTAACTATTACGTAAGAAATAGGGCTGCTCCAAAAGGGTCTATTCTTCAAGGATACATAATGGAAGAATGCTTAACATTTTGTTCACGGTATATGGAAGGAGTTGAAACTATATTCAATCGACCCAGAAGGGCAATGGAGGAATCAACAGGGGCGGTTTCAAGCGTGACACTAGACAATAAGGAGTTCACCCAAGCTCATCGCTACGTGTTATCCAATTCCGAGAACATTTACCAGTTTCATGAGTAAGTACTACAAACACCAATACAGACTACACAACAATCCAATGTACGCTAGGTGTATTAACACTAACACAATTGGCATCGCATGTAGGATGCACAAACGTGTGGTGGAAGATGAACTTCGAAGGGGCCCTCGTCGTATATCCCCAGCTATTATTCATAAACACCATATGGAGAAGTTTTGTGGTTGGTTTAGGTCTCACGGACGTTTCACATCTTTAACTTCTCAAGCTTTTAACTTTCCTATAAGTAGAATTATTGTACGTTGTGTAATAAGTTTGTTTGGTTATTGAAAGTTCAAATAGTGTATAAAACACCCTTGAACGTTTAGACTCCGAATAACAAAAATACCAATTCAAGCTTTATGACAAACAATAAATGTGCGAAAAATGAACACAAACTATAAACAGAATTGGTAAACAATCTAAGCCAATTAAAATTACATCCACAACAGAAAATAAAAGGCAAAGATTAAGGGAAAAGAGATGCAAACACAAGGACAACACAACGATGTGTTATCGAAGAGGAAACCGAAGCCCTCGGCGTAAAACCTCTTCACTGCCCTCCAAGTGGTAAGTAATCCACTAGAAAATGTAGTTGATACATGAATAGCAATAGACCCTCCAAGCCTAATCTACCCAATGTACCTAAGCCCTCCATGCTTCTTGCTCCAACAAGGTTGTCTTTGAACCTATTTCTTTTCTAGCTTTCCAGATTTTGCTACTTGACCATAGTATCAACCAATGTGAAATTGGTTCTTTCCTAACTACTTCCTTAACACCAAATAACCCTCTCATAGTAATGGATATGGTGAGAAAATGTTTTCGTAAAAGGCCTCTCAAGGTTTTAACGATGGAGAGGAAAAGAGCAGAGGAATTTGAAGAGTATCTTATGTGAAAATTGTGGATGAATCAATCTTGTACTACTCTAGAGTTTCTCTCTCAAAATTCTCTCCGGAAACTCTCTTTCTTTCGTGGGTATAAGGGGTATTTATACTTAGGTGAGAATGGAATGTGAAGAGTCGGGTTTTTCAAAACAGGGCTGGCTCACAACTTGGCCTCGTGGCTTGACCGAGTCGCGAGATCCAGCCGCAAGACAACCGAACGGCCAGTTGTCCTATTTTATCCTGTAGTGCTCCAGCTAGCATGACCCTTCAACTTCTCACATCCCTGGCACGTGTACAACTTCTGGCGTCTTGCAACTGCGAGTCACCCGCAAGATCTAGTCGCGAGTCTCTATTTTTCTTGCACACTCTTGAGTATTTCTTCACACTATCTCACTCACTACCCTTACAAAAATCCCACCTAAATACAAGGTTACTAATTGCAAAAATACAAGCAAATTTGGCACGAAATAAAACCAACAAGATGGTTGATTAAATTTAACCTTACAATCTTCCCCTTTGGCTATTCCGTAACAAAACCCTAAAATGGACTCTAGACTTAACATGTGAGTTGGGAATAGTTGAACAAAACTCACTCACACCTAACTCTAGAAACTCGTGAAGCTCTTGAATCATATGAACATGAATCTCCTAAAACACAACAATACACTATGATCATTGTATGCAGAAAAGCATGAAATGCATATGAAGCAGGCATGATGTGATCAAGCAAAGATGGAGTTAAGAAACAAACCATGACTTGATCAAACAATTAATCACTACAAGGTAGTGACCACAATGCTCATTCACCCTTGGAATGAACACTTGGACATACAAGCTAACAAGAAGTAAGGTGCAAGTTACTTGTATGCCCAACACTCAACCAATGCATAATAAACTAAGTATATGCATCTAGGAACAATCCTACAAGGGCACAAGAGTGATAGTACCTAACAAGAAAATGCATGACATTTAGTTAGAAGTACTGATTTAACAAAGCATAAAGGCTGCATAAAGCATGGTAAAGACCATAAAGCCTACAGATAATGAAAATAAACCCTAAAAGCTTACAAAAGCAAGATGGGTACAAACCACATTATATACTAAAAACATCATCAATATATAAAAAGTAAACCATCCATGAGTTTTGAGTTAGAGCCAAACATAAACCATAACCACAGTGTATCAAATCCATAGTAACAACAATTATCCAAAACATAATCCTATAAATTAAAAAGTAAAACCAAAACAAAAGTATGTGTGGTGTAACTCCCCCTATTACTATGCACACTTCCTTTTGAACTTTCTCCCCTTCTTGTATGCTCTCCCCCTTTTTGGCACGAATAGCTAAAGGCTGTCTTCTAAATTTTGTTGAATACCTTCTAGCTAATTCTCCATGGTCTTAAGTTGCATTTGGACATGGTTGTTGGTGGAGTAGAGAAGTGTCACCATTCCCTCAATGCGCTTCTGAATACTTTCAAGCAAACTACCCAATCAATCAGTTTGAGAATCAGACTGTTCTTGCGGAATGCTAGTTTGTTGAAATTCAGGGATGACATGCGAAGTGGGTGTGGTATGTACATGTGTCTTTGACTCAGGAGTAGACGTAGTAGCCAGAGAGATGTGTGCACTCTTTGGTGTTTTAGAGGAATGACTTTTGCTGGCTTGTAGAGTGAACATAGAAATTGGACACGAACGGATCATCATTTTTCCATTTGAGGGAGCATTAACACCTTCACGAAGAATGAACTTCATGATGAGACCGCAAAATGGAATACATCCTCGTCTTGCTGATCAAGTCGCGGTCTTCCTCATGGTTTGAAAGATGTGGGCACAAATATCAATGGGGGTTCCTGTAATAAGATCACAGAGGAATTGAGCTCTTCCAAGATTGATGAAAGTCGTGTTGGACAGTGAGTAGAGATTTGAGAACATGATCGGCTTTAATGTGGTCAACTTAGGTGTAAACTTGGCGGTGCTTATGGATGTGCTTGTACTAGAAACTTCATGGTCAGGTCCAAGAACTTGTAGAATGTCTTGAGTTTCTAGAGTTCGATCATCATACGGAGTTAGATCCACATTCTTAGGTCTAGTGATGTGAGGAATTTCAGCTATGGAGTTCGGGATGATGATAAATTCCTTTCCTCTTACCCAGCAAATTAGCTCAACTCCAAGGTCACTTGAATTAGAGTAACATTCCTTAACTAGTTCATCCATTGGGTCTTCAAAATTCCCAAATATGTTTGCCCAATCTCTTGACTCAAAGATCCGAGGGATAAAAGTGGTCCCCAAGGTGTCAAACTCAACCACATGTTCCACTATAGGAGATGTCCTTTCAAAGATGTTTGAGTAGATGTATGAGGTAAACGGGGTTCTAAACCTTTCCCAATTGGAGTCTTTAGATGACCGAGATAAGAGTCGAGTTCGTTTAGCAACTAGGGTTGATGGATCATCGATTACAACATCTTTGCCTTTAGAGGATTGATGAGACATCCGCAAGAGAGCAATCACACAAAGAAAGAACCAAAAAAACAGCACCATAAAAGACAAATATCAACTTGATTAGATTCAGATAAAAATGTGAACTAGAGATAACTCACTCAATCACAATCATGAGTCAAGTCAATACTAAACAAAATCATAAGCAATATAGAAGTATCGAATGAGGCAGGAGCACCAAAATGGTGATTGTACAAGAGAACACTGAATAACACAAATTTACAAATAACTGTCAATGAGACAATCTACCATGAGCATGATATGCATAGATCAAGCATAGTAGAGAAATAAGGAAGGATAGCTCAAATTAGACCACAAGAAGACAAAGAATGTAACAGGTATAAAACAGCAATATGTAAGAATAGTGGAAACCACATACATGCAAAATAGAGTAAATGACAGTGAGGCATAACTTACTGAAAATGGAATGATTTAAAAAATATCCTCAAGACAAAAGCACGCACATGTTATGGCAACATAAAAACACAAGAATATAAGATCAACAATCCAAAGCCTCGGACATACTTAAACACTCAAACTCACAAACGGAGTAAAACACAGAAAAACACCAAACCCATATACCAAATGAGTATGTAAACCAACAAAAGCCAAAGCACAAAACAAAGATTAGCACGGTGAGACTAACAATATGATAGCAGATGAAATCAGCAACAAAAGCAACCAACCAAACCCAGCAATCTAAGAATAAAATGTTCGAACACAGTATGTCTCAAAATATAATGACAACTCAAAAAGCAAGAAAATAATACTCAAAACGTAAAATATGAAGTGAGGAAGAGAAGACCCATACCTTTTCTTGATGATTTTGAGAAGAAATGAAACAAAAATGGAGTTTGTAGAGAGTGACATGGAGTGTTTGGGTCGGTTTTCAATCGAAAGAGAAAGTGAATAGTCACATAAAGTTCAAGGGAAAATTGAAAAGGATTTTTAAAACTACCCTTACTGTGCAAAACACATGTTTTTCGCAATCAGGTAAGTCGCCCAGAAATCGCCAATATCACTGCCAAAACACTTCAATCCAAAAGTTTTGAGAAATTTGCTAAGTGTTTTTCACGATTGGAAGTCTCACTCACGAGGGAGTCGCAAGTCGAGCCGCGAAAATCTCTATGTACCCCTCGCGACTGGACCTTCCACTCACGAACAAGATGCCAAAATTGACCCACGAGCTCACGATTGTGGCATGCGACTTGACTAACTCGCGACTAAGTAGCCAAAAAGAGAAAACACTGTTTTTGAAATTTTCTGTTTTTGTGAAAACAAAATACTTTCCAAAGACAACTAAAACACGCAAAAATCTTTTTGTGTTTGAATCAATAAAGATTGAGCATGTGAAAACACATTTTATCAAATACAATCACACAAATGAATATGACATTCATTGAACATAAACTTGTGTGTTGTGTGTGGATATCAACAATGAGATAGTCCTTAGTCTAATGTGAAGTTTCAATGATCAATTCAACCAAGGCATACACAATTAGCACTAGATCATGTGACCCATCTTAATTATAGAAGTATGCATATATGACCTCCCATAAGACTTGATTATATAATTTGGAGCTTTACATTTGACTCCACTTTCAATCATAACATTTGATCTTTTTGATCCTTTTGAAACAATCACCTTTCATTGTGAGAGTGATATTTGATATTTCACCTTGATGAGATAGCCTTTGGCTTTTTGAATAATCATACACTTTATTTTTGGTTGCTTTCCCTTTTTCCTAGTCGAATACTAGTATATGCGACAAGCTTTTGCTACTCAATATCTCTTTACATTTGGAGATTTACATTTGGTGAAAGCACCAATCATCTTCATTACATCCATCATTAGGGATCACCACTTTGATCTCTTGATGGTTCACCACCCCAATTTTTCTGTCATTTCTAGGTCCTCGTGACCTTGGAGCGCTTGCATTATTCATTGCTCTTAGCTTTTGACAATTTGGTCGAGTATGCCCTTAAAGTCCACAGTGATGACACACATGTTCGATCTAGGACCTCTTTGTGGTCGAGGACGAGACTTGGCTCGGGATTCAGACTTGCCCACAGATTGATTACGGGGGTTATTCAACATCCGTTGGTTCTCCACATTCCTCTTCTCCTCTATCTTGGGCTTCTCAGTAGTAGGGCCAACTTCAACCGACTCTTTGGCCTTTATAAACTTCACTTCTTTGGTGATATCCCAACTCGAATTTGTCGAAAAATGCTTTTGAGATGAAATAACATCATCTAGCTTCTTGGTGGAGACCCTCTCTATCTTATCATTTGCTTGCACAACCTCTTGCTCAATAAATCTCACTTTTGTGTAGGCTTTCGACACTCACCATTCGGTGTCTCTATCTCACATTTGGCCTCCTTATAGTGAATTAGGAGACTTTTATAGTCCTTTGCCTTCTTTATCTTTTCTCACTTTGTTGCCTTGGCCACCCTTGTGTACTCACCCGACTTCTCCAAAGAAGGTGAGTTATAATTCTCTTGAAGATTGGCTATACTTTCATCTTCTTCAAAGATCTCGATTTTTCAACAACTCCCAATAATTCTTCATCACTATGTTCTCCAAGTTCACATACAAGCAAATTCAACTCGTTTGAAGACTCAACATGGGCAATGGTCATAAAAGTAGAATAATTCCTGTGCGCTCCAGAAATGAGACTGTTGGGCTTGAACTCACTTGGGCTCACAATCTATTTGTAGGGTGGGCTTCAAGATTTCCTACCTTGGGTCGTTCTCGGTATAGAGACTTGAAGTGATATTGCTCCTCTCCTTCCTAATGACTCTTTTTCTTTTCTTTTCTTTTTTCGAACCCCTTCCTCTTCCCCAACTTCTTCTATTTATAGCTTGTGTTAGTGGGGAGATTATGATTACAGCCACCGCTAGTGCAATTGGAGGTCCAATATTATCCGTTTTAAGTGGGCGTTAAGGTGAGAGTGGGATGCAACATTTATGGCCTTGGAACTTGGTTCGGGCTTAGCCGATTGTGCTCGTGAACGTTTCTCCCGAGCATTTGATGATTTGTAAGGACCGGGTCCATATGTTTGTTTGGGAAAGTTTATGCCGAGCATGTATCGGGATTCGAGGCCTAAAATTTGTTTTATATGAAGGCAACTTCAAGAAGGGCTTAGGGCAATGGGGTCGTTCCATTGGGCCTGGGCCCAAGGCCTATATGAGTCTTGGGATCTCGGATCGCGTACATTAGCCCCCTTGATTCATACCCGGTTGTCGGGAAGAATCAAGGAGTTAGTCAAGCCTTTCGGTCTCGGGGGTTTGGGCCGGGGACTCGTGGTTATGGCTTCTCATTAATGCTCATCTCAAAAGACGCGCTGTTTCGCGGCGTTAGGTACAGTTGTCATTATTGTCTGACGGTTCGTGAATTGAAGCAGCACGCGTATCGGTTGGCTTTGGTATTCGCAGAGCCGTTCGTAAATCGTGCCCATTTATTGCTTGATTGAGTGTTACTTTTCCCCTCGTTTTTGACCCTATAAATAGTTGCCCTCAGAACATTCTTTTACTTTTTCTCCATCTCTGATTTCTTGAGTTTACTCTCTGCCGACCAACTTTCTGTGCACTTACTACTCACCCGCCTGAATTCCTTCCCTCCCTAGAACCCAAAGTAAGTTTTCTTCCTCTTCCTATTCCTTGAGCTTATTTCTTCAAGTTCCCTTTCATAGCATCGAGCATCATAGATGGGTTATTCTTACCTTCTAGAGTCCTCGGCCACCTTGGCCACCTTTAGGAACAAGTTTAGTATTCCCGATGACGTGGAAGTGGCTTTATCGTCACGAGAGCGAAATTGCTCTACACCGAGGAAGAGGCACCGCTTTCTTCCCTTTGATGTCAATTTTTGGGGCGGGGTTAGGTTCCCCGTAGATCCCCTTTTAACAAATACACTTAGGTACTACGGAATGTGTCTCGACCAGCTTCCCCCCAACTTTTACCGAGTAGTTAGCTGCATCAGTAGGTTGAACCATACCTTTGACTTGCAATTAGACTATCATGACATTAACCATATGTATAGCCTCTGTGGGAATAAGACTACCAACTATTACCTAAAGACAAGAGATAACCGGGTACGGGTAATATCATGCCTACCGATTCAAACAGAACTCCGCCGAGGAGTACGTTCAGGTGCACGGCAATTGGTTTGCCGAGAATGTCCCTTGCCCTCTTTCACGGCATGAAGTGGGTTTGTACCAATCCCTTGATTTAATTGTTTTCCTCCCCTTTTCCCTTTTCTTTTTGTTGAAGTAAATCTTTATTGCCAGATCATCGATATAATGATCGTTCTTTTGCAGACGGCAAAATGTTCGTTCGGACATCGAACCGCCCACGCGAGAGACTTGAACTTTATACTCCGTTCTGAGATATTTGTGCATTGGGACGGACAGCTCCGAGCATCGCATTTGATCCTCGGAGTAGAGCTAGTTTACTCCACCTGGCAAACCTTCAAGCAGGCGCTTCTAGTGGATAGCCCCTTGCTGTCATACATAGACGTCCAATACGTTAACTTCTTTTTGCCGAAGCTTACAACCGGGGAGGCGAGGGAGTTTGGACGGTGCTTCACCTACTTGGACAAGCTAGCCTCTTTGCGAGACGAGTCTGCAGAGCGCGTGTCTCGGCGCCTTAGAGAGTTAGCTCACGAGGCTATCCAACAGGAGGAAGCTGTTCATGAGCAAGAGGAGCCCGAGAATCCGCCCGCCGAACCCGAGCAGCCAATAGCCGAGGCGGAGGATAACCAACCCGACGAAAACATGGTGCCACGGAGGGTTATGACCATTGACCGCTTTGTGCTTGGTGCGTGGCAAGCCACTCAGCCCCCACCATCCCAGGGCCGGAGTCGGGTGCCTCATCCTCCACCTTCTTCTCAAGCCGGGCGAGCCCGTAAGAAGCGCAGGGTTGCCGATCAGCCATCCTCGGGTCCGGGAGATCTTGCCGCCTGAGACTCCTCCCTAACCAACGGGGGGGATCATAATCGTGATCGCGAGGCCCAAGTTGGGGCGGGGGTCGCATCCTCCTCCCAAGTCGCTCTAGCGTGGAAGCCAAAGTTTTTGCTGGACGGCAAGCCTTTGCCTTCAACAGGCTGTGTGCGGATGTGGGAAAAAGGAGAGGGCGGCCGTGTTGCTCGATCCCTGGCCGAGGGCCTTCTACTCCCCGAGGACGTGCATACCTTTGAAGAAGGATCTAAGGAGTCCGTGGGGCGCCGGCTAGAATGGCATGCTATAGCGGTAATTCTCTAGTTATCCCTTTCTTTCCACATATTCACTTCTACTTTCTTACTAACTTTTGTGATTGTCAGTCTGCTCAACTTGCCCACATAGTGGCTAGCCGGGCACGGGATCTTGCCGAGGAAGTCGAGCGGGAGAAGGGGGCGCGGAGTCAACCGCCAAAACAGTGAAGGAAAAACTAAAGGCAGTTGAGACCGCCGAGAAGAAAGTCATTGCCGCGGAGAAAAATAGGGCACTAGCAGAAAAGAGGTGTGCAGAGCTTTTGGCCCAAACAAAAAGAAACGTCGGCCTCAACAAAGCCGAGGACGTGAAGCTGACCTTAGAGCAGCCCGGAGGCTGTCGAGCCTCAATGAAGGATTTGTTGATGCCGAGAAATCCGCAGAGCCGAGATGAGTAGACCAGGCTCGGAAGCCGGGTTTTGAGGTTGGGTGGTTCGCCGCCCTTCAAGCATTGGGAGTTCCCAAGGATTCTCACTTAAGAGACCCCGGCCAAATTCCTTTCCCGAGTTCCATTATGCCGTGCGAGATCCCGATTCTTCTTGACGAGGAAGAGACAGCAAGCATGAGGGAGCTGGTTGAACAAATTGATGCGCACGTCGAGCCGGATGACTTGGAAGCCACCAGCATCCCAACTGCACAGGATCTTCTCGGTGAAGACTTGCGTTATCCCCCGACCGACCAACAAGAGGTGACAGATCCGTCCCGACCTTCCGGTGATTACTGTAGTTTGATTTTTATTTTTATTTTTTTACGCTTTTACTTGTCTTTATCGCGTTTTTAATTTATTTTCTTGAAGGTTTATTTGCCTATGTCATCGGGATGTGGTGAACGAACAATTTCTTTTATTCGCGGGGATTGACCCGTAAAAAATGACTACCATATTTAACTTTGGTTTTATTTTGTTGCATGAATCTCTATTTGTGTTTTGCTTAGACTATGCCAAGTGTTTTTACCGTGAATGGAATGATACCCCGAAAACCTCTTTGTGCGGTGCTTTGGATAATCCGAGAGTGACAATGTATTTAACGTTTGTAAAGGTTTAGGGTTCCCACATTGTTTCGCCGAGTATAATGTTTTTTGTCCTTTTATTCCCAGGTGATGATAAGGTTTTCACCTACTCGGTGATTTTAATCGAGCCGAGGGTCAGGTTTCTGTCCTTAGATTTTTTGTGTTTTAAGTGATTAGGTTACGACTTGCTCGGCGATTTTAATCGAGCCGAGAGTCGGTTTTCGTCCTTAGACTTTTATTTTCTCGGTGATAAGGTTTCCACCTGCTCGGCAATTTTAATCGAGCCGAGGGTCGGGTTTCTGTCCTTGGACTTTTTATTTTCTTAGTGATAAGGTTTTCACCTGTTTGGTGATTTTAATCGAGTCGAGGGTCAGGTTTCTGTCCTTGGACTTTTTATTTTCAGTGATGAGGTTTCCATCTGCTCGGCGATTTTAATCAAGCCGAGGGTCGATTTCGTCCTTGCACTTTTTATTTTCAGTGATGAGGTTTCCACCTGCGCGGGGATTTTAATCGAGCCGAGGTGATTTTAATCGAGTCGAGGGTCGGGTTTCGTCCTGGACTTTTTATTTTCAGTGATGAGGTTTCCATCGCTTTCGCGATTTTAATCAAGCCGAGGGTCAGGTTTCTGTCCTTGCACTTTTTATTTTCGGTGATGAGGTTTCCACCGCTTCGGGGATTTTAATCGAGCCGAGGGTCGGGTTTCGTCCTGAACTTTTTATTTTCTTAGTGATAAGGTTTCCACCTGTTCGACGATTTTAATCGAGCCGAGGGTCAGTTTCGTCCCTGGACTTTTTATTTTCTCGGTGATAAGGTTTCCACCTGTTCGGCGATTTTAATCGAGCCGAGGGTCAGGTTTCTGTCCTTAGACTTTTTCTATTCACAATTCTCTTGGTGTACAATAATGGAACCGAAAACAGCATATACAAGCAACTCCTTCATAATCTTGACTTTAGCAACATACAAATTTAGGCTTACACGGATGGTTACGCGTAAAACTTCTTTAGGTTGTGGGCATTCCACGGTTGAGGAAGCAGCCTCTCGTCAAGGTCTTCCAAGTAGTAGACCCTTGCGCCGACGATTGCGATAACCCTGTATGGTCCTTCCCAAGTTTGAGCAAGTTTCCCTGCAGCTATGTCTTGCATGTTTCCCACAACCTTTCTTAGCACCAATTCCTCGGCATTGAATTCCCTCCCCTTCACATCTTGGTTGTATCTTTGGGCTAGTTTCTCACGATACTCGGCAAGTCGTATGGTTGCGGCATCCTTGCATTCTTCTAGCCAGCCCAAACGCTCCATCATCGGGTTGGCGTTTTGGGCGGGCTCAAACCCTGCGACTCGTGCACTGCATAAGCTCACCTCGGTTGGTATCACGGCCTCCGCCCCGTATGTCAAAGAAAAAGGGGTCTCGCCCATGGATCTTCTTGGGGTTGTGCGGTAAGCCCATAATACATTAGGTAGCTCTTGACCCATCTCCTTTTGCCCCATCCAACCTTCTCTTGAGACCGTTCGTAATTGTCTTGTTCATAGCCTCGGCTTGGCCGTTACTTTGTGGATATGCCGGGGTTGAATACTTTTTCTTTATCTTGAGTTCACCTGCAGAATACTCGGAAAGCTTTGCTATCAAATTGTAGTCCATTGTGCGAGACTAGTGAGTTCGGTACCCCAAACCTTGTAACTATATTTTTCCACACAAACTTTTTTACGTCGATATCCCAAATGTTGGCCAATGCCTCGGCTTCTGCCCACTTTGTGAAGTAATCCAGAGCCACTAGCACAAAACGGCGATTACCTGTTGCTCGAGGAAACGGGCCAAGGATGTCTAGCCCCCATTGTGCGAATGGCCATGGGTCATTTACAAGGTTTAGACGCCCTGCCGGCTGGTGGATCGGAGGGGTGTGCTTTTGGCATTGTTCACACCTCCCGACATATTCCACGGCATCTTTTTGCATCTGTGGCCACCAAAACCCCCGGGTCATGGCCCCTGTGTGCTAGAGACCGTCCCCCCACATGGCCACCACACACCCTGTCATGCGGCTCGGTCGGAAGTTCGTTAACTTTCTCGGTCTGTAGACATAAAAGGTAAGGGCCTGTGAAAGACCTCTCGATATAACTTGCGATCCGCCAATAGCCAATACCGGGAAGCTACCCGGCGAATCTTTTTGGCTTCCTTCTCATCGTCCGGAACTTTATCCTCGGCTATGAAGTCAATGATCGTGTTCATCCAACACAGATTTGCCTTTGACATCATGGCAACTTCAACCCTGACCCGACTTGTCATCACTTTTCACCTCTATGCTTGGCTCCCCTATAAGCTCTATCTTGACCAGCCTAGGTATATTCTCGGTTGAGGATGAGGCCAATGTGGCCGGTGAGTTGGCGTGTTTATTTTGAGACCGACCTACCCGGGCGATCTTCACCGTTCCAAACGGCCAATAATCCGCTTAGCTGCATTTAGGTAGGCTTTCATCCATGAGTCCCGAGCTTCAAAGCTTCTAGTGATTTGATAAACAACCAGCCGAGAGTCCGAATAAATCTCAACATCTTTTGCGCCCAGATACAATACGGTCCTCAAACCAGCCAGTAGGGCCTCGTATTCGACTTTGTTGTTTGAGGCTTTGAATCCTAATCTGAAGGAGTGTTCTAATCGTATGCCCTTTGGGATGATTATGACAATACCAGCCCCGGCCCCCATAGCATTAAAGGCACCATCTACAAACACCTTCCACGGACGAATTTCTGCATTACATATTACCTTCCCGTTGTTCTTAGGTGTGAATTCTGCGATGAAATCTGCAAGAACCTATCCTTTCACCGAGCTTCTTGGTCGGTACCATATGTCGAGTGAACCCAACCGAGTTCCCCATTTGGCAATTCGGCCCGTGAAGTCTGATCTTTTTAACAAAGGATCGTAATGGATACTCGATGAGGACAAACACCGTATGGGCCCGAAAGTAATGTGGCAATTTTACGGTGGCGTGTACCAGGGCTAAAACCAACTTCTCCGGGGGTAAGTACCTTGTCTCGGCATCTACCGAGGTCTTGCTTATGTAATATACTAGCATCTGTACTCCTTGATCCCTTAGTAACATGGCACTTACAGCATGGTCGGTGACCGAGAGGTACATAAACAAATCCTCCCCGGGATCCGGGGCCATCAACATTGGCGCCTTTGCCAAGTATTCCTTGAGTTCTTGGAAAGCTTCATCACATCCCTTGTCCCAATGAAACCTCTTCCACTTCTTCAGAAGTTGATAAGCACTTGCACCTCTTTGGGATTGCTTGGTGGTCCGAGACGCTTCCACGACCTCTATTTGGTCGGGGTTGGCCTCTATCCCCCGAGTAGAAACCAGATAACCCAAGAACTTGCCAGCCCCCACATTGAAAGTGCACTTCTCGGCATTCGGGCGCAATTTATGCCGCCGGAGTATCTCAAATACTCCCTAGATAATACGCCCCGTGTGTTGTGACACTTTCCTGCTTTTCACCACCATGTTGTCAATGTATACTTCAACTGTGCACCCAATTTTTTCTCGGAACATCCTCGTCATCATCCGTTGATACGTGACCCCGGCGTTCTTCAATCCAAACGGCATGACCTCGTAGTGATAGTTTGCAGTTGGGGAGATGAATGTTGTCTTTTCTCGGTCCTCGGGTGCCAAGGCAATCTGGTGGTAACCCTGGAAAGCGTCTAAGAAGCTCATCATCGGGTGCCCATATGTCGCGTCCACCAGTTGGTCAATCTTGGGCATGGGGAATGGATCCTTAGGACACGCCTTGTTCAAGTCTGTGAAGTCCACACAAACTCTCCATTTGCCGTTCTTTTTCTTCACTACCACCATGTTCGCTAGCCATCTTGGGAAGAATATCTCTCTTATCACTCCAGCTTCCTTTAGCCACTGGACCTCCAAGTTCACTGCGTCAACATGTTCCTTTGATGCTCTTCTTGGCTTTTGCTTTTCGGGGGAATGATGGGTCCACATTAAGTCTGTGGACAATGAACTCGGGATCTACGCCGGGCACTTCATATGGGTTCCACGCAAAAACGTCTATGTTCTACAAAAAGAACAACAACATCTCCACCATTTCTCGGTCATTCATTCTTGTACCTATCCGGAAATACCTGTTAGTATCCGGAAAAATTCTAACCTTCAATACCTCATTGGGAACGCCCGCCCCCGTTTCTCCTCGGGGCTTCGGTAATTGCTATAAAGTTTCTCTATCAGTCTCCTCCTCCTACCCGAGCTGTTCACTCTTCCACCCGATCGTGGCGACAAGACACCGCCTCGCCACTCGTTGGTTTCCTTTTACCTCGGTGACACCATATTCGGTGGGAAATTTTACTTTCACGTGGAGGGTGGACGGAACAGCCTTCATTACGTGAATCCACGGCCTCCCTAGGATTGCAATATATGGTGAGAATGATCGGACTACTATGAAGGTCACTATAACTTCCTTGCTTTTCATGCCCACCGAGAGGGAGATTTGTCCTTCGGGAACCACTATTCTCCCGTCGAATGAGACCAGCGGCGTGTCATATTTCACCAAATCCTGACTCTTTAGTCCGAGCCCTTCGAACAGGTCCGGCACGTGACGTCGACCCCCTCTTCCTTGGTCTATCATCACCCTTTTCACCAGGAAACCACTTATCCGAGCAGTTACTACCAACGCATCATCATGGGGTTGGATCGTCCCCTCCAAATCCTCTTCCCCGAATGAGATGGTCTGCCGTTCAACTTTCTTCTTCTTCTCGGGTGATTCTCTTTCCGTGCAAGCCACTGCCGATACCCTCTTAGCAGCTGTCGTACCTCTTAGTGCAGCGTGGATGACTTCGATCACCCCCGGTGGTGGCGGGAGGGGGTTCCTTTTCTGTTGAACATCCTGGTCGGATTCTCGGTCCGTGGAGTCCACTAGAAACTCCTTCAAGTACCCCGCTTTTACTAGCTGCCCGAGATGATCTTTTAGTACCCGACACCGCTCGGTGGTGTGCCCTTTATCTCTATGGTATGTGTAGTACGGGTTCTGGTTCCTCCGAGATGGATCCCCTCCCATTTTGTTCGGCCACCTGAAGAATGATTCGTTCTTGATCCGATCTAAGATTTTATGCACGGGCTCTTTGAATGCCACATTAACTCCTTCAATTTGCGCCCTCGGTTCCTGCATCCTGAAGTCTTTTTTTGGTCTTGCAGGCACAATGCCCCGCCGAGATCTCCCGAGCAACGGTGCTTTCCCCTCTTCGCAGCCGATCATCCTCTAGGCGGTTGTACTCCTCAATGCGCCTCATGAGTTGCCTCATATTTCGGGAGGTCTTTTCGTTAATGACTCCCACAATCGAGTCTTCGGGAGCCCCATCCTGAAGGTGCTTGCCGCAATCTTCTCATTTCCTCCACCAATCTCATTGTAGAGTTCCCGATCACGGCTCGCATAACTCCGGAGGGTTTCCCCGACCCTCATCTTTATGGAAAGTAGCGCATCCACCGGCTGTGGCACTCGGCTGCATGTCACGAATCTCTTGCCGAATTCTTGAATCAGCTTGGTAAAGCTACGAATGGAGCCTTTTCGTAACTCATTGAACCATCTCAATCTTTGTGGAACCGAGGCTGGAGGGGAGTACCTTACACATCAAGGCATCATTGTGTGCATGCAAGGACATCATGTGGATGTAATGAGTGACATGCTCCACAGGGTCCGTCTCCCCGTCGTAGGAACCGAACGGCGGTCTTGTAAATTTGCTCGACATAGGGGCCCATTCAATTTCGTCAGAGAATGGTGACCGAGCAGCCCTTCGCAAGGCTCGGCTCATGGCGTCCATGGCGGCACTATAGGGTCGCTGTTCCTCTGGCGAATTTGACCCTCGGTCCCTATATTCATGCAAACGCGAACGGTCACGGTAGTTACCAGTCTCTCGGGAATATGAGTGATTCATTCGCCTGTGTGATTCTTGAGAGGGTGATCGATTTTGGAATCGTTGCGTGCTGGATTGGCTAGAGCTTTCTTTATGCCAATCTCTCGTGCTATCATTTCTCCTTTGCCGGTGGTGGCGGTCCTTTTCTTGGCGCCGACCCCTTGCTTCCAGCTCTAGATCCATCACCGATCTGCAGAACCGCTCCAGCTCTCGCTCTCTGTCATTGTCTCGCTTCTGTGTCCCGAGACGCCGGACACCGTTCGGAGGGTCTAATCTGACCCTTCTCCTTGGCCAGACTCTTCCTCTCCTCGCAGGCGCTCCCTATCCTCGCGCCTTTTCTGCCTCTGTTCCCACCACGTGGATCCCCGGGAAGATCCCACGGAACCGCTCTCAAGACGCCCTCCCGAATGACGTTCGGACATTTCCTTTAGTTGAGTCTCGGTCGAACCACAACTTTGTAGGAGGACCCCACGGTGGGCGCCAATTGTGCGCTCCAAAATGAGATCATGGGCTTGAACTCACTTGGGCTCACAATCTATTTGTAGGGTGGGCTTCAAGATTTCTTACCTTGGGTCGTTCTCGGCCAAGACAGAGACTCAAGTGATATTGCTCCTCTCCTTCCTAATGACTTTTTTTTTTTTTTTTTTGTTTGAACCCCTTCCTCTTCCCCAACTTCTTCTATTTATAGCTTGTGTTAGTGGGGAGATTATGATTACTGATCCACCGCTAGTGCAATTGGAGGTCCAATACTATCCGTTTTAAGTAGGCGTTAAGGTAAGAGTGGGATGCAACATTTATGGCCTTGGAACTTGGTTCAGCCTTAGCCGATTGTGCTTGGTAACGTTTCTCCCCAAGCATTTGATGATTTGTAAGGACCGGGTCCATATGTTTGTTCGGGAAAGTTTATATCGAGCATGTATCAGGATTTGAGGCCCAAAATTTGTTTTATATGAAGGCAGCTTCAAGAAGGGCTTAGGGCAATGGGGCCGTTCCATTGGGCCTGGGCCCGGGGCCTATATGAGTCTTGGGATCTCAAGACCGTACAATTCCCTTCTTCATCATAGCTTTCCTTAAAATCTGAGTTGGATGAATCCAAGTCACTTAGTGTCGTGGCATACACCTTGCCTTTTGATTTCAAATAATTTGGACATTCTTTCTTAAAGTGTCCATGCCCGTTGCATTCAAAACAAGTGACACCTTGTGTAGATTGGGATTCTTTTCCATCTTTATTTTTGAATTCCCTTTTCTCCCTTCTTGAACTTTGGACTTTCCCTTTATCACCAAATTTGCCATTATTCTTAAATTTCAAGAATTTTCGTAAATTTTTCACAAGGTAAGCAACATCTTTGTTAACCACATCCTTATCCGATGAGTCATGGACTTCCAAATTTTCATTAATGGTCTAAAGAGCAAGAGATTTGCTTTTCCGTTGAGTGGGCAGCGAAATTTCATAAGTTTGAAGGGAGCCAATTAGCTCTTGGACTTTAATGTCATCAAGGTCCTTACTCTCTTCAATCGCTGTCACTTTAGCACAAAAGCTTTCCGGAAATGATCAAAGGATCTTCCTAACTATTTTAGAATCCTCCGTTTTTTCCCCTAAATTGAACTTGCTGACAACCACCTCATTTAGCTTGCTATAGAAAGAGTCAAAGGACTCATCCTCACTTATTTTGAGCTCCTCAAACCAAGTGGTCAGTATTTGCAGCTTGGTGTCTTTCACTTTCTTTGTGCCTTCGTAGGTGGTCTCCAATATCTCCCATGCTTCTTTGGCAATGGTAATGTGAGAAATCCTGTGAAACTCATCCGGAGACACACCACAAAAAATCGCATTAAGTGCTTTACTATTAGCATTAGATGAGGTGAGTGCTGCCTTATCCCATGTGGATTTGGCTTCCTCAGGCCTGGTCCAACCTATATCAATAGCATCCCAAACTGATTCATCAATGGAACATAAAAATGCTCTCATGCGAACCTTCCAAAAAGCATAATTACTACCATCAAAATATGGAGGAGCATTTAGGGATTGAGACTAGTCCATCTCAATATGGGGTCAAGGATCATACTATGGTAATGAAACCAATAAAAGAGTACCCGCTTTGATACAGAGAGATGCAAACACAAGGACAATAAAACGATGTATTATCGAAGAGGAAACCGAAGCCCTCGACGTAAAACCTCTCTGCCGCCCTCGAAGTGGTAAGTAATCCACTAAAAAATATAGTTGGGATACATGAACAGTAATAGACCCTCCAAGCCTAATCTACCCAGTGTACCTAAGCCCTCCAAGCTTCTTGCTCCAACGAGCTTGTGCCAAACCTATTTCTTTTCTAGCTTCCCAAATTCCGCTACTTGACCATAGCATCAACTAATGTGAAATTGGTTCCTTCCTAGTCGCTTTCTAGAACACAAAACAAAGACTTTCACAAAGAATGGATATGGTGAGAAAATGTTTTGGTAAAAGGCTTCTCAAGGTTTTAACAATGGAGAGGAAGAGAGTAGAGGAATTTAAAGAGTCTCTTATATGAAGATTGTGGATTAATCAATCTTGTATTACTCTAGGGTTTCTCTCTCAAAATTTTCTCTGAAAACTCTCTTTCTTTTATGGGTATAAGGGGTATTTATACTTGAGTGAGAATGGAATGTGAAGAGTCGGGTTTTTCAAAACAGGGCTGGCTTGTGGCTTGGCCTCGCGTCTTGACCGAGTTGCGAGATCCAGCCGTGAGATAACCGAACACCATTGTCCTATTTTGTCTTGTAGTGCTCCAGCTAGCACGATGCTTCAACTTTTGGCATCCGTGGGACGTGTGCGGCTTCTCGGCGACTGCAGCCACGAATCACCCGCGAGATCCAGTCGTGAGTCTCTGTTTTTCTTGCACACTCTTGAGCATTTCTTTACACTATCTCACTCACTACCCTTACAAAAATCCCACCTAAATATAGGGTTACTAATTGCTGAAATACAAGCAAATTTGGCATGGAATAAAGCCAAGAAAATGGTTGATTAAATTCAACCTTACAGTTATAATAGGTGATGTCAATGACTGATGTTGATAGGGAAAGAACTTCACTTATCGATACAATTATCACACTTTCCAAAGAGCCGTATACTTTGGTAAATCAGCTGAATCATTATGTCATAAATGGGTTAAAATTTAAGAGTTCAAATGTTGAGACAAATAAGAAAATGCAAAATAGTGGAGTTAGTGTCGTCCATTGAAGGTGTCATTACGTACTATGGTGTGTTAATAGATATTATTGAACTGAATTACTCGGGCAAAGATTAGACACGTGTTATTCAAGTGTACATGGGTTGATGATGAAAGTAGGAGGGGATATAAGTTTGGGTTTCCTATGGTGAATTTTACACACTCCATACATGGTGGGGAGGAAATTGTGGATGAACCATATGTCTTGGTGTATCAAGCTACACAAGTTTTTTATGTTGAAGATAAAAGACATAAAGATTGGTGTGTTGTCATCAAAACTAAAGTTAGAGATGTGTTTGATGCTGGTATCAGCCCCCATTGTGATGAGGATGACACATACGAGTTTTATGAAAACATTCCGTAGTCTAACTAGTAATGATGCTGTTGGGGAAAACCTTCGTTGGAGTCGAGATGATATGGAGGGAATGACAATTGATGCCTCCATCATTGGCGAGAGACATCTTCATGAAATGGACAACGTAGATGATTGTGATTTCATTGATAATGAGTCCAATGATGAAGATGATAATGAAGTTTAGTACAGCGATGATGAGTAGTGTAATAGGATATATCTTTGTTGTTGTATGTGTAATTATGTTATATATATTATTGAAATTGTAAGTAGAATTTGTAAAGTTTTATTGTGTGAAAGTTGGAGAGTCTTGCATATATATGTGAAAACTGTGTTCCTTTTGATGTTGTTAACAAATTAATAACACTTTTAACATAAGTAATTATCACATGAAACTATTATTTCTTAATGAGGTTGCATATATATGTTTAAAATGTCTTTTACGGATGTCGTGAAGAAATAACAGCTTTAACATATCTCATTAACATTAAAACTATTATTTCCTCATGTTGTTAGTATAATATTATCTTCATGTTGTTAAAATTGTTATTTCTTCATGTTGTTATTTGTTATTGTGATTGGCTGTTGGCTATAATTATCTTTATGTTTGTGTTGTGAAGGTGTTGGACACAGGTATGGGCAAGAGGAAACGACAGTTGCCACTTGTTTATGTTAGCAAAGGATCGTCACATGGACAACAAAGGGTGGAGGCATAAGATGATGAAGCACATGGACAACAAAGAGTGGAGGCACAAGATGATGAAGCACATGGACGACAAAGGGGGAGGCACAAGATGACGAAGCCCATATTTCTTAGGAGGCAAGACCGGTTGCCTCTAATGACGATGAGACACAGGCTCCTGGTACTTAACATGTCTTCGAATAAAAATTGTATTGATTTTTCTTTTCTTTTACTTTAACTTTTCTTGGCAGATTATGCTTTTAATAGTTCGGTGTAGTGTAATAATAGTTTACAATGGTTGAATTTAGTTAAATAATATTCTAGATATTTAACTAAAAGAAAGTAATAAAATACTCACAAGCAAGTTCATCATACTCACCCTTGCCCACAACATATATGTTGACATCCCCAAGTATTGTGTAGACAATACAAATTGATCAGTACATAAAACAAAATTCCCTGCAAGTGAACTCAAGACAACAATTTTATAATAAACTCAGTCATAGAAATAGTATTTACATGTGCTATGAAGGCTGAATTCTCCTTAAAGAAATAGAGAATGTGATACTCTTATTCATTTCAGGTGAATACTTGCCTACTCCTGCACTCTAATATTTGTATTAACCAATATAAGATTTGTCAAATGAGCATGATTTAGGCCTCTTTCACACAAAACTACCCAATAATTTTACAAGACTGATTACACTTTGTCACATGAAGGTAATGGAGTGATCTTGGGTTGGTTTACATAACAGGGGCATTATTATAGTAAACCGAATACATCTTTGATGGTGAAACAACAAACTACCCTTTATGCTTGAAGGGCGTAACTCGAGACAAGAAGGAAATCCAATTGTCAATATTGCAATGAAGTAAGGATTGCTTTTCCAAATGCTGCATCACATAATCTTAGACATCAAGTAAAAACAACAAAGTTAGTGCAATTTGGATATATATCTAGTTCAAATAGGATATGGTTAGAATTGACCACATAATCTTTATTTTTCTTATTTATTTTTTATTCCTAATTTCTTGTACTAAAAAATATATATAGATTATCGACCTTGTTTGGTTATCGACTATAGCTATTAAATCTTTAATATTCTATTATCATGAACTTGATATTCCATTATCGTTAACTTGATGGGTTGATTGTGAGATTATATAATGAGTTTTTATTTTAATTTTTATTGTCCCATAAAACCTGTAGATTAATAATTAAATGTAAAATCACCTCCCGAAATCTCTCCTTCATAAATGTACTAATGTTTTGTTTAAATGAAATTATAAACCCTTAATATCACATTAAGTTAGTAGATGTCTAATTTTTCCGTGCTGTGATATGTTTCATTACTTGTGAGAATTGATAATTTAGCCTTAATATTGGTGGTTTTGTATATACAGATGATTATGAACAAAGCCTAGCAAATGGAAAATACACCTAAATGACGTGGTCCTACAAACCTAGTTAACATATGGGCATTGGATGGATCTTGGAAGATCCCGTTGCCGTTAAATGATCTAGGGCAACCGATTGATGAGGACAGTAAAACATTTGTTCGGTGGTTGGAAACTTTCTGTTACAATGGGTTATTATGCCCACTTGTCCCTACCGGGTGGCCCAAAGTTCCTCAAGAATATAAAAAAAGGATTGTTGGAAGGAGATTGAGGTAATATGAAAATAAAGTATAAGTAATAGTCATTTACAACCGTTGTCGTATATCCAATGTCATATTCAGCAGGGTCTATGCTTGTGTTTTGCTAACTCCACTTTTGCATTTTTAAATGGTATCTCATTGATGAAGATATTGTTAAACCACCCGATCAAATGGGATGGGCAATGCATATACTTGGGGTCCTTAGGAGAAACCGAAGGACTAAGTTGAAGAAGGATCACGTACGAGAGCCGACAAAGGAACAAGTATTGGCCAAGAGGACACTGCTGGGGGTAATGGCGGAGCAGTGGGTGGAGATGGTTAACTATTGGTTCCATGAGAAAACTATAGTATCGCTACTTTATTCGTCTATCTCATTTTAGTCGTAATTTAGTCAATGATATCATGTTGGCCATGTTTCACTCTAAAAAAAACTAAATCTTCTTGTTACGTATAATATAATTAGTGTAGCTCCAAAGTACTTTCCAATAGATGTGATAGAGTTGTTTTGCCCCATCAACAACATAAACTTAAGATTACTATTATTTAGAGATTGGTTGGGGACTACAACTACTACAAGGGTATGCAAGTTCATCATATTTATGCCGGGGGTCTCAATAAGAAATATATAACAAAAAAAATTCATTTGTGTCATAGTAAACAAATGAAAGAGTAATTTTATCCTAACTCACTTATCTTACTACACTGGCTAATCTATGTAGCTTAGGCTGTTGGGAAAGGCTTACACACTCCTTAATTCGAATTCATTTGTCCTTTATGTCCTATTCCATGCTTGGATTATGATGTATCTTCTTCCTTTAATACTAAAAACATGCTTTTTACTAGTTTGTGTTAGGTTCTAAATATTTAGAATAATTGGCAAATCGTGAACACAAACTTGTCTAGATATAGATCTTAGAGTCTATAGGTTTTATTAGACAATGCTCAAGATGATTCAAGTCAAGATTCAAGAACATACAAGCTGCAGGAAGAAGATTTCATAATCTGTCTGGTTCGATCGATCGAAATATAGGCTCGACCGATCGAAAGTTGTATCTGCAGAATTTTAATTAAGCCCAAACAGCAGTTCAAGCCCATTTAGGATTAGGGTTTCTAATCTACTCCTCCCAGTATATAAAGGAAACCCTAAGCACGTTTTTATGGGGCTTTTCAGAGAGAAAAGAGTGTGCCGCTTTTGTATTTAGGGTTTTGTTCCTAAAAAGCTCTCTTATGTCTTCTACCGGTGCTATTCCTTGTTGAATCTCAAGATCCGGTATTGTAGAAGTTGATGCCTTCTCTTGTCATCAAAGGTGTTGATGATCTAAACCTTCAAGGGTGGTCTTGGAGTCACAAACAGGAGAGTTTGTGTTGCTAAACCTTTGAGTGGGATCTCAAAGTCACAAACGGGGGTGTTTGTGTTTTGCAAAGGCCAAAGAAAGAAGGAGTCCGTGGATTCGGAGCTTGCACGTGGTCGTGCCAGTAAGTTCTACTGGTTGGTAGCATTAGGAAGTCAAGCGGGGGTGCTTGTAAGTCCTTTTGTATGAACTTCGATTTTTTCTAGTGGATTTGCTTTTTACCTTGAGGATAGCTAAGTCAAATCCTCCCCAGGTTTTTACCGGTTTGGTTTCCGTGGTGATTATATCGTGTGTTATTTATTTTCCGCTGCTTTGCATGATTTGATCTTTATTATTGTGATAACCTAGACTTGTTTAATTGGACTAAGTAACAACTTGGCTAATTACCTAGGTTTAACCAATTGTGTTTTAAGGGGTCTAAAAACTATCAAGTGGTATCGGAGCGGGTTGCTCTTTTGTTTTAGATCTTTTGATCTAAGAGCTGATCCTTTACCCCTATTGTCATGGATAATTTGAAGTGTCTTTCTGATCATGTTTTCGCTCATGCTTCTGTTGATTTTATTGATGCCTGTGAAACTCTTCGTAAGGAATTATTGAAATCTATGAAAATTGCTAAGAAATTCAAGGAAGAGTTAAAATTGACTAATCTTAAAAAAGAGGAATTGATTGTTAGATTAGAGGAATCTAATAAAAAGAATGAATTTTTGAGAAATCAAATTTCCTCTCAAGATGAGAAGAAGAAAAGCTTGGAACAAGAGTTAGTTGAATCTAAAGCTAAAATTGAAAATTTGACTAGTACCAAGCCTGCTGTTGATAATGTAGTGTTTTTGTTTCTCTTAAGCCTAAAACTGAAAAAGTTTATATCCCTCATTTTAAGAGAAATAATAAAGAAAAGGCTTATTTTGCTAGGTTAGACAAAGGTAAAAGTTCTGATGTTGACGCTGAAGTTACACCTAAGTCTAAACCTATTGTTAGAGAGTATAATAAATTTGTTTTTGTGCCTACTTGTCACCTTTGTGGTGTTGTTGGTCATATTAGACCAAATTGTTCCTTGTTGAGGCAAAAACCAAAATCTGAGACTAGATTTGTTGTTAGGAATACCGATGTTCCTAAATTTATTCCTGTATGTTACTTTTGTGGTGTCTCCGGTCACATTCGTCCTAATTGTCATAAATTGAAATTTAAGCATTCAGTGTTTCAATCTAGGATATATGATGATATTTCTTCTGCCGTAAGTCCATATAAATTGTTTCATATTCTTTTGAAAAATTTAAGCTTGTTGGCTTGTGAAAGGAATTTGTAGGATTTTAGTCTTTCTCGGAAGATTGGTGTAATCCCTCAAATACACTCTGCTTCTCATGGATTTTCACCTACAAAGCCGAAGACTCGTGCTAGATGGGTGAGAAAAGATTCTCTAAGGTGAGTGTTGCTGACTTGTCCCTAATTTAATTCTTTCAATTGTTTGTGGACATGTTTTGTTTTTGTTTTTTATTGTTTTTTTTAGTTTTTTTTTTTAAATAAAAAATTCAAAAACATTGAAAAATTTTCAAAAAGACAAAAATATTTTATTTTGTGTCTTGTTTTATTTGTTTTGAGGATTACATGAATTATGATATCTCTCTTGATTTAGAACATGCTTGACATTGTGGAGAAACTTGAATAGTATGTGTTATATAAGTGCTAAGCTATTTTTGATTTTATGTGAGTATGTACTAGTTTGTACATGTACTCAAAGGTTAATTAAGAAATTGATATTTCTTATTTGTATACCCTTTATAGCTTAGTTAAACACTGTCATGCATTGCATTTGCATTGTTCATTTAGCATAATGTGTGCTTTTTGTTTTTGGTCATAAATTTTTTAAAAACCAAAAAGATTTTTGTGTTTTTCACGTCTTGGATTTATAATCAAGGATTGACCATATTATCTTTACATAATAAGTTTATGTACCTTGTTTAGCTTTGATGAGCTTACTTATTGCACTTTACTAGTTGAAACTTTGTAGTGCATGTTGTGTGGTAAAGATGTTTATGGTTTTGATCACTTTGTCTTGATCTTGAAGTCACATGTCTTTGACTGTCGGACTTGAACTTTTTGAGAAAGGCATAAATAACCATCTCACCACTGTTTATTAGCCAATCATGAACACCTTAGTGCATATCATAAGATTTTGTGCTCGAGAAAGTGTAGCACATGCACAAAAAAAAAACATAAGGTGAAGCCTCGGTTTAAATTGCTTAATACTTAAAATTGGTGTGTACTATTAGGCTTGATGCCAAACTCACATGACTTAAAATTGGTATGTATACTATGAGGCATAAATACAAGAAACTTACATGATTGCAAGTTTATGATCTAGGAGATGTGGGAGTTATATGATGTAACTCTTTAGGTGATAGTCTCTTTTAAATTCTATGTGATGAATTTTGTAGACTTTGTGATTGATTGCTATTCACATATCACCTCACATGTATCTCAAGTTTTTGCTAGTTGCACACACTACACAAGTTACTCTTTGCTAAACTTGGTACATTATATTGTGTGTGATCTTGTTGTGGCCATCCAAGATTAAAAGTTCCTTGATTTTAATGCAAAATGTATTTAATGTTTGCGCTTTGAGGACAAATTGATTGAAAATCTTGATTTTGGAAGATCTGGGTTGAATTCAAGTGTTTTTGAAAAACTTTTCGCCTCATACTCATGCATTTTTATATAAAACAATGTGCTTTGAGGAGTTTCTGCATTAAAATGCTCTGTTTTTCAAAAATCTAATTTTTCCGGACTTTCGATCGATTGAACCTGTTTTTCGATCAATTGAAATTGCGATTAAAATTTTTGGTTTGAGTTTGTTCGACTCGATCGATGCTCGATCGATTGAAACTGAAAAATTTCAGTTTTTAATTATTTGACCAATTTTTTTTCTTCCATGCATCATTTGTGTTTAGGATTCACATGCATTGTATTGTTTTTTGTATCCATCTTGCAGTTTTGCGGTCATATCTCTCATTGTTTTCACACATAACATGCATACACTTTGCTACATTAGGTACTCAACTTGATCAAAAATTAATTGATTAATTTTTGAGCTAGGTACTTTGTAGTATATGCTATTTTTATGTGTGAACTGTAGAAAATATTTTTCTTAAGAGATATGATGGATAATCAATGTGCAAATATTTTTTCTACTCATGCAACTGTTTATGGGTCACATAGTGCCATGTTTGCATTTTATTGAAAGAGAGAATATTTTTTCTTCATGTGTATCCTCAACTTAGTTTTTTTAAAAACTTGGTTTGTGTCTTTTTATTTATCCCCAACCCCTTTATTTTTCCTCAAAACTGTTTTTCCCAAAACTTGTTTTGTTTTTCCTATTTTTATTGGGGGAGAAATTTTTTTTAACCTTTGTGGTTCTTAGGGGAGTTGTTGTTCTTCATAGGGGAGTTGTCTCTATTTTCTCTTACTCTATTGCGTATGTTTTTGTCTACCTTCGATTGGGTAGTCTTTGTCAATACGTGACAAAAAGGGGGAGACATAAATGACCTGTTTGTTTTGTTTAGGGGGAGAATATAAAAAACTTTTTGATATATCTAACTTAGGGGGAGAGTTAGAATTTACTTTTGTTTTTTATATTCTGTTTCATATTATTGTTTATATGTCTTTCTTTCCACACATGCGGTGATGTGTGTTTGTTGAGTGTTTCGGGAAAGACAGTGCATTCCGATCAAGACCTTCTACCTCTTCTTGCAACTTCTAGGTTAGGAGTCTTAGATTGGGATTTGTGATGTAATTGGGCATTTTATTGTATTAGGTTGTTCTTGTATTTGAGCATTTCATTTTGTATGAAAGTTTTGTCATGAATTGCCAAAGAGGGAGTTTGTTAGGTTATAAATATTTAGAACAATTGGCAAATCGTGAACACAAACTTGTCTAGATATAGATCTTAGAGTCTATAGGTTTTATTAGACAATGCTCAAGATGATTCAAGTCAAGATTCAAGAACATACAAGCTGCAGGAAGAAGATTTCATAATCTGCATGCAGTTCGATCGATCGAAAGACAGGCTCGACCGATCGAAAGTCGTATTTGCAGAATTTTAATTAAGCCCAAACAGCAGTTCAAGCCCATTTAGGATTAGGGTTTCTAATCTACTCCTCCCAGTATATAAAGGAAACCCTAAGCACGTTTTTATGGGGCTTTTCAGAGAGAAAAGAGTGTGCCTCTTTTGTATTTAGGGTTTTGTTCCTAAAAAGCTCTCTTATGTCTTCTACCGGTGCTATTCCTTGTTGAATCTCAAGATCCGGTATTGTAGAAGTTGATGCCTTCTCTTGTCATCAAAGGTGTTGATGATCTAAACCTTCAAGGGTGGTCTTGGAGTCACAAACAGGAGAGTTTGTGTTGCTAAACCTCCGAGTGGGATCTCAAAGTCACAAACGGGGTGTTTGTGTTTTGCAAAGGCCAAAGAAAGAAGGAGTCCTTGGATTCGGAGCTTGCACGTGGTCGTGTCAGTAAGTTCTACTGGTTGGTAGCATTAGGAAGTCAAGCGGGGGTGCTTGTAAGTCCTTTTGTATGAACTTTGATTCTTTCTAGTGGATTTGGTTTTTACCTTGAGGATAGCTAGGTCAAATCCTCCCCAGGTTTTTACCGGTTTGGTTTCCTGGGTGATTATATCGTGTGTTATTTATTTTCCGCTTCTTTGCATGATTTGATCTTTATTATTGTGATAACCTAGACTTGTTTTATTAGACTAAGTAACAACTTGGCTAATTACCTAGGTTTAACCAATTGTGTTTTAAGGGATCTAAAAACCAACAGTTTGTATTGGTACTTAGCAGATCACAATGCAGTTCTTAACGTATAACTTAAATGAACACAATACATAATCACACCAATAAACCATCTAGATGAATGGGCATAACCAATTTAGGTAAACTAATAGCAAACATGCTGCAAAACCAAATATTCAGGTCACACACATGCCGCAAATCCGAATTTTATCAACTCCTATTTTAACACCGAGGAGGAGGGTAATTAGAAACATAAATATATTATGAATGCACAATGACAAGCACAAACAAGACAAAAACTTACATTAAGTAGTAAAATACCTTAGTCAAGAGATGTTAAGTTTTCATATACTTTGCCGGTAATGTGGTTGTAGACATTAAGTAACAAGAACAAGGTCAATCGAGGGAAACAAAAGGAGATAGCAACATCCGAGGCTCAAAGTTTTACACAAATTTCTCATAACATGGTAAGAAATGCATTACAAGTGCTATTTGTATTCTTGTATCACATTAGCTGATTTTATGCTTTTGAATCACTCTAAATGTTGAAAATACTCTTTTACTTTCTTGTTGTTTGGTAGATATAAACTTAGAATTCATGAACACCTTAGTCAATGCAAACGATAAACAAATGACAAACTGAGAGCAATTGTGTTTATTGTATGAAATTTTGTTCATCATGTAGGCAAAAGCTAACGGGGCTCCGGTTGAGCACGCTGATGTGTATCTAAAAGTATCTTGTAGGAGAGATGGGGCTGTTGTTACTCCTTATGTGCAGGAGAACATAGTAAGCACAATTTTAATTGAATTTTAGTGTATTTTGTGTTTGTATTTTTTATGGTGTGTAATATGTTATTTGGTTATTGTGGGAAAACTTACGGACTAGGATGGATGAATTTCTATGTCGACCAGGCATGGGACTACAAGGAGAGCCTGGTAGTGGAATTCTCTGGTCCAAAAATGACGATATGCTCGTGTGTTTGGTCTAGAGCGCCCTGGACATGTACGTGGGGTGGGACTTGGAATCACCCCATCCGAAAGAAGTGCCACAAATGCTGCATAGTTTACCTCGACTCCATTGTTGCCAAGCAGAACAACCCAAAGGATTTTGGAGTTGGAGAACAACTCCTCTAGATTGACCGAGCAACTAGCCCAAGTACAAGAACAACTTGCCCAATCAGAAGCAAGGCACCAAGAATCAAAAGCAAGGCACCAACAACAAATGGCCGAAGTGATGACACGCATGAATGCAATGTTCGCCCAACTTACTAAAGCAATAGTGTACCTGATTTGTCAATGTCTCAGGTACAAAATTGAAGGTGTATTTAGCAAAACATTACTTTTTGCAATGCATTGTTATGTGATATTAATACGATGCCTTTAATATATATTCAGGATGGCAGTGTTTGATAGGGACTCTCCATGGGAATGAAACTATGAATCCTCCGGTAAAACAAATACAACTATGCCTTTTACACTTGCTAAATGTCAACCATGTACTCCATTATTATTTTTTTTTTTTTTTTTTAAAGGAAGGATAATAATAGCAATGTGGTTAATTAGAACATGGTATACTCGACATGGAGTATTGTTCGCATTTTATTGTTGAAACTTGAAAGAATAGAAATTTGATGACTAGTGAACTATGTGAAGGGACCTTACTGGAAGGTAGCATTCCATCTAAGAAATTATAACATTTGTTGTTATATTTAACAAATGGTAGTGAATATAGATTATGTATATATATATATATATATATATATATATATATATGAATTTGAAAAGAGTGGAATCTATGATATTGTATAGAGTTTGGAAATATTTAAACCTTTCAAAGTGGAATCTATGTCTCACTCTTAGTTTTATATTTAAGATGCTATGCTTTTAAATGAATTTTACTCTAAAAATTTAAGGGATGTTGACCTTGTTAAAGTGCAGCTAGCAAAATACTTGGTTTTATTTAGCGTCTATTTGTTTGAGCTTAAAACATTAGCTTATTTCTGGTGTTCTCATTGTCATAGGTAATTGGTTGTACCATGCATAACGCTTGCTGGAAATTCATTAAGGGATATTTTTATTTTGTGATGTAAAAACCAAAGATTGTTGGGAACTTTTATTTTATATGTAATTATTTGGATATGTAATTAATTTTTTGGCATTGAACTTAATTGTTTTGTTTATGTAAAAGTATCATTTATGTAATTAATATTTTGGTAATGATTTGATACTATATAGTATCAAATATGCAATTTGTTTTGTTGATATTTTGGTAATGATTTCATATATGCAATTTGTTTTGTTGGTTCAATACCGTTGCATCCGAGTCTTTGGCAAGAATGTGTATGTGGAATTACAAATCTTGTTTTGGGCAAGAATGTGTTGAGGAAGAAAAAAATATTTAAAAAAAAACCCTATAGCCATGTTTTCTAAAAACGCCCTATAGCCACGTTTTCTAAAACGTGGCTACAGGAAAGCCCACGAGGTATTTGGTTGTGTTTCTAAAAACGTAGCTCCATATTGCTGCATTTTGGGCCCCTACTGCCGCGTTTCTACACAGCATATAGATGTGAGACCTATAGCCGCATTTTGTTTAAACCATGGCTATAGGCCCATTTTGGGCTGCATTTGAAACGCGGCCATAGACCAAGGCCTAGAGTTGCTTTTTTATAAACACAACTCTAAATCGTAGTATAGACGCGTTTTATATGAAATGCAGCTATAGGTCCTCAGACTATAGCCGCGTTTGAAACGCAACCCAAGCCGGGCCTATAGCCGCATTTTCTACAACATGCAGCTATAGGTCCCAAACCTATGGGTGTGGAAAAACACGACTATAGGGCAAAATAAACGCGGCTATAGAACGGTCTAGAGCCACATTTTTAGAAACGCAACTCTAGGTCCCCGCAAAGCGGCTATAAAAACACAGCTATAGCCTATAGTTGCGTTTCATAGGCTATAGTTGTGTTTTTCAAATACGGCTATAGCCCTCTTTTTTTGCAGTGCCTTGATTTGAACATACTTAGATCTATCCCCTTTCTCTATCTTCGATCTAGACGGTTAGATTGGGTTTTTGCTATTTGGGTTTGCTTGGGCCTGTAAATTTGGATTAAGGCGTGTAAGGACTTTGGGTTCATTGAAGGTATTTTGAATCCTTGAAGGTCTTTGTGTTTATAATGGGAATGTGAAAGAATGACAGAGTAATTGTTGAATGTCCTTGTGTTTTGTAAATCTATGGGCATGTCTTTGTGTTTGTAAATCTGACTAATTTTATGGGTTTCATTGCTAAGGAAATACAAGAAAAGAGAAAAAAAAATATTGATTTTTTAAATTTTTGGGCAAGGTTTTTCCGGGGAAGAAAATGAAGAACATGATTGACCAGGAAGAATACATGTTCTAGATTCTTCATGTTCTTCCCCAAAAAAGAGAAACAAAATTAATTTAATTCTTTTCTTTTCTTTTAAAAAGAAGGTTAGAAATTTTTTATATATAAATTTCTGTGAAATAAAAGGCATGGAAACCCATATGGCATGGGTGATGAGTGCCACAGTGGATTTTTGATAATATTTTAATTCCTCCGTTAGCCACCTCAGTTATTTCCATCTGTCGTTAATTGGTTTAAGAACTAAAAATGGTAAAATAAAAATGTAGGAACCAAAATAGAAATAGGGCCTAAATATAAGGACTGAACGTGCATTTACGCCTAAAATAAATTTCTTTATGCTTAAGCCAAGTTTACTGGTTTACTTGTAAAACTACATTTTGCATGAGACCTATTATAAACAGGACTTCCTTATGATATGCCAAGGAGAACAAAAGATCAACCCAAAGCAAAAATAACTGATTGACACAACACGAAGTGCACCATTATGACATAACTAATTACTTTAGCACAACATTTTAAAGAGAATTCGCAGGTGATTTAGAGAAATGGATTAAAGCCATTGGAGTGCACATCAAAGTCTTAGATTTTTCTAACAACTTGGAAATTTAACCTTAACATAGTCCAGTAATGAGCACCAATGAATTGAAATATAACAAGAACTCTTACCCCATTTTCACTTCCCATTTTCCCTTTACCACCAAATAAGCAGATTGGCATCCTTTACTAGTACTTTGAGATGGGCACACATTGTTGGTGATGTGATGCAATTACGTTTATGCTCAAGGAAGTCCTAGGGACACGCTTAGGATGGGTGGGTAAAATACATGGTTTAGAAGGGCGGCGATACAATAATAACCAACCTCAAAAAGACTTTGTTGGGCAGCCAAGATCCGCCAACACCCAGGTGGTTAATGTTGTGTTTCGAGAGCCAAAGACAAGAAGTCTGCCGGAGAAGATTAAGAACGAGCCATTCTTTAAATGGCCAAACAAAATGGCAGGAGATCCTATGAGACGCAACTAGAACCTTTATTGCCAATATCACCAGGACCATGAGCATACCATTGAATATTGTAGAAATTTGTGGGACCATTTAGATCATTTGGTCCGGGAAGGGAAATTGAAGCAACTCCTGCATCATTCCAGTGGAATGGGAAGCCAAATGAGTTCAAAATTTTGGGGAGATGCTTCTTCAAGACTTCCTCTCGATACAATAAATGTCATATTTGCTGCCCCAGGGAGAACCGGATCTTGTCCCTCCAGGGTAATGTTGGTGTCCCATTACCCAACCGAGGAGCCTAGTTCAATGTCGAAGAGAATCAAGATGGGCATCCCGTTGGTGTTAGGTTTTTTCAAATGAGGAACCATACAGCCACATGATGATGCTCTAGTGGTCACACTCTGGATTGGTCGGCACGATGTGAAAAGAGTGATGATTGACAAAGGCGGCGGAGTTGAGATATTGTATCCAAACCTATATAAGGGGTTAAATCTAAAACACGAAAAATTGATAGCCTACAGTTCTCCTTTGGTGAGTTTTGAAGGTAAAATAGTCGTGCTGAAAGGTCAGATTAGATTACCCGTGTAAACCGGCCCAGATGTGGTAGAGGTGGACTTCATTGTTGTAGATGCCTTCTCTCCCTACACGGCCATTATGGGGAGACCACGGCTTCATACCCTGGGGGCTGTCTCCTCTACTCTTCATCGGAAGATGAAGTACCCATCTGGAGGCCAGGTTTTGGAGATAATAGGAAATCAGTCTATAGTCAGACAATGCCTGGTAGCAGCCATCTAACATGGCCTGCGGCTAAAATCTTGACCACCGCTGATAACAGATTTTATAGCGATTTAAACGTCGGTATCGCCCAATTAATGGACCAGCCGACGAAGTGAAATGTGAAGATCTAGAGAAGGTAGTCATTGACAACGATCCGGAGAAGTTCTTTTAGTTTGGAGCTCAACCGCCTATGTAGGAGAGGGATTAGTTGGTTGAATTCCTTAGGAAAAAAGCTAATGTGTTCACATAGAGCACGTATGAAGCCCCGGGTGTAGATCCAAATTTCATTTGTCATCACCTAAATGTTAACCCTTCTATTACCCCGAAGATACAACCACCTCGGTGCCCGTCAAAAGAGCACGCCGAGACCGCCGAAATGAGGTAACCAAGTTCAAACAGGCAGGGACTATCAAGGAAGTTTTCCATCCTCAATGGTTAGCTAACATAGTGGTGGTGAAAAAGAAAACTGGGAAATGGCGTGTGCGTGTGGATTTCACGGACCTCAACAAGACTTGTCCCAAAGATCTTTCCCTATGCCCCGGATAGATCGGTTGGTGGATGCAATAGTAGGTCATCCTCGGATGAGCTTTTTGGATGCCTTTCAAGGATATTACCAAATACCATTAGCGTTGAACAATCGGAAAAGATGACTTTTGTCACTCCCATTGGAAACTATCATTACAAACCGATGCCCTTTGGTTTGAAAAATGCAGGGTCTACTTATCAGCAGATGATGACTAAAATGTTTGAACCACATCTAGGTAGGAGCATCGAAGTCTATATTGATGATATGGTTGTAAAGAGCAAGGTAGCGTCGGGGCATGTGGAAGACCTCACAAACGTCTTTGAAGTTTTGAGGAAGCATAAGTTGCACCTAAATGCATCCAAGTGTTTGTTTGGTGTAGGTTCGGGAAATTTTTTGGGTTACATGGTGACTCATTAGGGAATTGAAGTGAATCCAGATCAGATCAAGGCCATTAATGTCTTGCAAGCACCTCGGAATCCCAAAGAGGTCCAAACCGACCGAGATGACTGCCGCTTTGAACCGATTTATATCCAAATTAGCAGATAGGTTCAGACCCTTTTTCCTTTTACTGCATGAGTGGAAAGATTCAAATGGACCAAGGAGTGTGGTCTAGCCTTTCAACGACTTAAAGAATACCTATCTCGGCCACCCATCATGTCCCGGTCCGAGGTGGATGAGGTTCTGTTTGCTTACCTAGCGGTACCCTCTCGCGCAGTAAGTTTTATTTTGATATGAGCAGATGGTGGTATCCAAAAACTAGTCTATGACGTAAGTAAGTCGCTTCATGAAGCCGAGGTTCGGTATTTATCACCGGAGAAAGCCATTTTGCCAGCAGTGCATGCTACAAGGAAACTCCCCTATTATTTTCAAGCGCACACCGTGGTTGTTCTAACTCAATTACAGTTCAAATCAATATTTTGGAGCATAGATTACACCAGGAGGATTGCTAAATGGGGCATGATTCTAGGAGCTTTTGACATCAAGTATATGCCTCGCACCTCAGTAAAAGGCCAAGTCCTTGCTGACCTAATAGCTAAGTTTGTTGAATCTCTTGAAGAAGTAGATGCGAAGCGATGTGGCATGGATGAAAAATCCATTGGCTTAATCTCCATCGAATACCCCTCACCCTGGAAGGTATATGTGGATGGAGTAGCAAACCAGCGGGGATCGGGAGTGGGGCTAGTTCTGGTATCCCCTGAAAAGATCACCATTGAAAAGTCCTTGAGGTTGGGATTCTCGGCTACAAACAACGAAGTAGAATATGAAGCTTTTTTGATGGGAATGGCGATGGTCCGTAAAATGGGTGGAAAGGCGGTGGAAATGTTCTCAGATTCAAGATTGGTCATAGGCCAGCTAAAAGGGGAACTAGAAGCCCGGGATACAAGAATGCAAGAATATCTGGGTCAAGTTAGGTGTATACAAATGAAATTTGAATCCTTTGACTTATCGCATGTCCCCAGAAGTGGAAATACCCATACAGACTCTTTGGCTACCCTTGCCACTTCCTCAGCACAGAATTTTTCCCGAGTGATACTTGTTAAAGACTTATACACCCCTACCCCAACAAAGAAAGATTTGCTCCGGATGCATTAAGTCAAGCTAAGGTCGAAATGGATGGATCCTATATCGCTATTCCTTGAAAGGGATATATTGCTTCAAGAAAAGTTAGAAGTCGAGAAAGTACGAAAGAAAGATCCTCGGTTTTGGTTGTCCGAGGATAAAAAGCTGTATAAACGTTCTTTTTTTGGACCATATTTGCTTTGCATACATCCAGAGGCATTAGAATCACTCCTAGAAGAACTACATGAAGGAATCTGCAGAAGTCACACAAGGGGGAGATCCTTATCTCACCGGGCTCTTTCTCAAGGATATTGGTGGCCAAGCATGCAAAAGGAGGCACAAGAGTATGTTAAAAGGTGTGATCAATGTCTGAGATTCACTCCAAACATCCATCAGCTAGGAGGAGTTCTTAACCCTCTTTCTATCCCTTGGTCGTTTGCTCAATGGGGCTTGGATATTGTAGGTCCTTTCCCTAAGGCACTGGGAAATAAAAAGTATTTATTGGTTGGCACAAACTATTTCACCAAGTGGGTCGAAGGTGAACGTTTAGCTAATATCAGAGATGTGGATGTCAAAAGGTTTATTTGGAAGAATATCGTTACTCGATTTAGGGTTCCCCATACTCTCATCTCAGATAATGACCTTTAATTTGATAGCAAAGCCTTTAGGCAAGATCTTTTCGATATGGGGATAAAGAATAGATATTCCATTCTAGCCTATCCATAAGGAAATGGACAAGCTAAAGCTGTCAATAAGGTTATAGTGAGTGGACTTAAAAAGAGACTGAATGACACGAAAGGAAGATGGGTGGAGGAATTGCCGCATGTCTTTTGGACATATTGGACAATGCCTCGCCAACCAACCGGGAAACCCCTTTTCAATGACATATGGGGCCAAGGTCAGAATCCTCCTGAAACAAGTTTCCCGATGTTGAGAACAAATGCATTTACCCCGGACATCAATGATGGGTTACTGGAAAAAAGTTTGGACTTGATCTAAGAGCAAAGAGAAAATGCAATGGTCCAACTAGCCTACTACCAAAGCATAAGCTCAAGCAAGGTTACGATACCAATGTAAAGTCGAGGCCGTTGGCCGTGGGAGATCCGTGCGAGGAAAGTTATGGGAACCACCAAGAATCCAACCCAGGGAAAATTGGGGCCTAATTGGGAAGAACCGTATCAAATAACTTCGGTAGTAGGAATAGGTGCATACTATTTGAAGGATCTAGATGAAAAAACTATACTCCATCCTTAGAATGTAAACAATCTAAAGAGGTATTATTATTAATAAAAATAGTCCTGTTTAGTTTTTTCTTTGATTTACTCTAATTATGTATCATATGTTTCCATATCTATTGAAGTATTAAACAGAAACTAAGTTATGTCGGGTTCCTCGAACCACAAACTTAGTGGAAATTAATATCCTTTGACATCTATTGAAGTATTAAACAGAAACTAAGTTATGTCGGGTTCCTTGGACCACAAACTTAGTGGAAATTAATACCCCTTGACATCTTTTGAAGTATTAAACAAAAACTAAGTTATGTTAGGTTCCTCGGACCACAAACTTAGTGGAAATTAATACCCCTTGACATCTATTGAATTATTAAATAGAAACTAAGTTATGTCAGGTTCCTAGGACTATAAACTTAGTGGAAATTAATACCCCTTGAACTGAGTTATGACCAAATTTATAAGCCGTAGTAGAATCCATGAGCATCACTTAAAGCATTTTAAGGTACTTTGGACTTGCCTGTTATTTAAACGTTTGAATATTTTCTCAAAGTTGGAAACTTATTAGAATTGATGAATTAAAAGCATATCTTGATGGTGCTGTGGGTTTAACAGTGATAATATACTCGGATTCTCGGTTAAAGTATGTAAAATTGAGTTTTCCCTCATATCAGCAAACTTCAATCTTCTATGGCATATGGTTATGTATGAACAGAGAACAGTCAAAATAAAAATTGTATAAATAAAAGATAAAATAATAATAACCCATTTAAATTTGGAAAGGTAAAGCGTACATCTCGTTAAAATTTTTCTTTAAAAAAAAAAGAAAAAAAGAAGAAGAGGAATTTCATATTAACTGTGACTACCTTATGAAAAAATAAAGAGTTATGGTCTTAATTTTATTTGGAGCTTGTTCTTGGAGGCTTTGTCGGCTACCTCGGGAGGAACCACTTTTTCTTTTTCCTTAGGGACTTCTCCAGCATGTAAGGTAGTTGAGAATAAAGCCTGCTGAAAACTTTGAGAAGCTGCCCCATCCTTAGGAACCTCTGTGACCTTGTCCGAGGAGGTGTCTTTAGGAGCTTCAAGCTCTTTTGACTGCTCCTACCGACTAGGAGGAAGAGGATTCTGAGTCTAGGCTTCCTTGGCAAGGTTAGGAAGGGCTGAGGCTCGCACGGCTGGAGGGAAATAGACATTTTCTTGCCTTCTCGGCTCGGAAGAAGCCTCAACCCTAGCTCGGTTGAGAGCTTCTTCCCAAGTCTAAGCACAGTAGGCTCGACATACGGCAAGGACCTCTACCCGGAGGGTATCCTTGGTCTCGGCCTACGCCGATGTCATAGCCATGCTGTTTAGCCTCATCCCTTGCCTTCTCGGCCTCTACCTTTGCCTTCTCCGCCTCAGCTTTTGCTTTTTTGGCCTGATCTTTAAGCCTTTGGGCTTCTTCGAGTTGTTTCCTAAGGGTTGCCATTTGTTCCCTAGAAGCAGCCAACTACTCATTGGCTTCATGCTGGCATTTCCTCCGATCCTCAGCTTGTCTTTATGGGCTCTCCAGAGCCGAGTTAGCACTTTTTCAGGCATGTTCCTCGTCGGACATCTTTTTCCTCAACTCAACATTGCTTTGATCAGCAATGCTGAGCGTCTACACATTGCTACCCCCTCCTTCTTTCATCATCCAGCTGCTAGTAGCAAGAGTTGGTTATCTCTTCGAGCTCGAAAGTAGCTTGGACAGCCTAAAAGAAAAGGGTCAATAACATAACAAATAAGAAATATATGTATGATAATTATAAGTAAAAAAGAAGGGGTTAGCATCATACCATGCCCAAATATCTCTTACGATTAAGGAAGACCTCGTTCTTCTTAATATTCAAGAACTCGGTCATATCCTTTGGAAGTAACAAAGCCTCCTTTAAGGCCAAAGCAACATGGCACCCAATACCCTCGTTGAAGTCCCCGAGTGATGCATTATCTCTCAAGGGCTCATCGCCAAGCATGGGTGCTGGGAGCCAAGCCCGAGACTCTGAAGGCTGGTTATCTGTCCTATCCACACCTCGTTGTGATGCATGGCTAACTTTTTGCTGCTTTGCAGCTTGTTGAGCCTCATCTTCATGAGTTGGATGAGGTCTCCCGGTCTCTACCACATCTTTACCTTTTTGCTTCCTCTTCCTCTTCAGATCAGTAGGTTCGGGCCTGGAAGGCAAAGATGGTTGATGAGGAGGGAGAGGAGATTTGGGAGGAGGAGGAGGAAGTTTGGGCTGGGTGGACTTCCCCAATGCGCCTCTCCCTGGTTGATCTTCTATTAACTCGAAAAAACTCTTCTGGGACTTCCTTTGGATACCCATTTCATCCGATGTACTCTCGGGGTATAAGGGCTGGTTGAATGCTTCGAATTCGTCCGAGGAGTCCGCCACGTCAATGATCCCCCTTGAATTTTCTTTTTCTTCTTCTTCTTTTTCTTTTTCCTCTTCTTCGAAAATGAGTTGGGATGAGAATGCTCCTATTGAAGGGGTGGTAACAAAGAGTAGTTGAGTATGGGGAGTGCCTTCAAGAAGTGGAATACCCCTCGGAACAACGAACCCTTGGTAGGAAATTCTGATATGGTGGAGCCGAGGATCATTGGCTTTTATTACATACTTTGGGGCTTGGAAGGTAAGAGAAAGGGGTGTATACCTGAGAATTAGGTGTACTGCTCGAAGTTGACCATCGCCCGTTTATGTATACCTCGGCCCGCAAAATCCTATCTAAACTCTCTTTGTTGACTAAACTGAGCTTGGGTTTAGTAGAACTCTTATCTGCAAAATCATTGAATTAGAGTAAAATTTTCGAGACAGAGATGTTAGGAAACAAAAGAGAAATGCAAACCAAGACATATAAATCTCTGACTATACCCCCACCTGGTTTTCCCTCCTTAGTTGGACAGGGTAGGCCATCGTGTCATTCCCCGGAAAAGATTAAGAATTCCTCCTTTAAGTTTTTGTTTGAAGTGGGGAGAAACTAGATTAACCTTACTTTGGGATGCCTCGACTTAAGGTAGTATCCCTGTCCCTTCAGATGGTGTAAGTTGTATACCCAATTCACGTCGTGGTGGGTCAAATTAAGGTTCATTCTCTCGTTTAGAGCTTCTATACTCCCTAATACCCTAAACATATTTGGGGCGCACTGGGTAGGAGATAATCTAAAGAACCTAAGATAGTTCCTAGTAATAGGGCCCATAGGAATGGTCATCCCTCCCTCTATGAAGGCGATCATGGGTATAACCACTTCTCCTGTTTTCCTAGCATCTACCCATTCCCACTAGGCGGCATATCTCATGCCCACTATTGGTGGGATCCTATTCTTGGCCCTAAAAGTTTCCATACCCTCCTCGGACTCAACTAAACATTTGAACTTACCCATTTTTCTAAGAGGTTTGAAGAAAAATTAACAACTTTAAAATGAAAACTAAGAGGGTTTAAGAAAACTTACAAGTTCAAAAAAGGGGGTCCTCAGACAAATTTCTAGTATTTGTAGACGCACAGGGAGATGAGAGAGAGAGGCAGGTTCAATGTATGAGCTCTAGGATTGTATGATCGTTGAAAACAGGAAAAGGAATTGATTTGAAAAGCTATTTATAGTGGCATAGAAATTACAAGCAAGAAAGTTCCCACTCGTAAAACTAGAAAAATCCTCCACCGTTCGATTTGCATCCTACCGTTGAACGTGGGGGACGCAGGTGTCGCCAAAATTTAATGATGGAACGCTCTAGATGCCAAAGCATCAAGAGTGTGCCTTGAGCAAGTAAAAAGGCATTTACGAGATCAGGAATGCAGAATAAAACTATAAACAAAATGGGTTGAGGACATCAAAATCATCCTTTCCTCCCGAGGAGTCGAAAAGCAAGATTTTGAGAGGCTATTATGGTGGCCGATTAGTCAAGAGGTATTATTAGGGTTGTATGAGTTGGGCCTATGGCCCAATCCGAGGACATTAACTAATTCGAGAATGGCCAAATGAGGTTATAATGGGAATGGTATAAAGAAAAAAATAAAGATAGTATGAGATAAATCCAACACATGTCCGACGAGAAAAGACATCTCGAGAACAAGGATCCGAGGTCAGTAAGAGTGTCATATCACCCTAGACTTTCTTCAAAGTTACATCACAACTAGGAGTTGGATGTTGGACAAGGGGTAAGTAAAGGGAGGTAACAAATATCTTCAAAAGCTGCTACCTCCACATTAAATGCCTCCCAACTAACTCTCTCGGCTGCATTAATATGGAGGTGATACCTAAACAGTGACCAAGTAGCCTTACAACTACTATTTGATGGTTTTGGGAGGTGTTGGATGGGACAAGGAGGAGCTCCTAGAATCCAACCTACACGTGTATGATAGGGATAATACCAAAATTGTAATATATAGCACGGAAAGGTGACCTAAAAGGGGGATCGAGAAAAAATCATAAAATCTGGGCAATAACATCGTGGGTTCTTATAACTGTGTTCATCATCAAGATATTATAAGATGAGTTTCCAAGGCTGTGTCGAGGACAGAATTTCTTACTTTACTTGTGCTTAACAACCTTAATTCAGTAACTTTTATGGTCCATCTTTTAGAGTAGAACTAGCTCTTTCATCCACATTCTATAAATTCATTGTTTGGGCTCGTTGGGCTTAAACCCAATCCCATACTAGGTCTAATCCAAATACTATCCTTACAACGTCAATTTGTAAAATTTGTAGTATTTGATGTGCATGAAATATATATAATAAAGTACTCACATATCTACATATTTAGCCTTACTTTTATGTTATTTTGTGACTGATTATATAATATCTTTGTGTTGTAGGTAACAAGGGCTTTACATGCAAAGTGGGGCTAGGCCAATTAAATCAAGCCAACTTACATCCAGCCAGGCATGAATTCAAGAAAAGACCAACCCAATTAAATTTAAGTCCAATTGGAGTAAGGAATCAAAAGAAATTTGCACTAAATCCAAGTCCAATTCGGATTAGGATTCCAGACTGTACATTAGTTAGTATTTTTAGCATAAATTTCGGTTCAGATGTCCAATCAAGATGATCCAAGTTGGGCTGGAATGATAACTTAAAGGGCTACAACTTTTTAGTTTACCAAAAGTCCAAATTCTGATGTTAAATGGGCCAAAATAGTCGGTTAAGTGAAACCTAAAAATTTGGGATTTTCTCCAAACGGGAATTCAACTTGTAATAGGATTCCTTAACCTATTTAAGGGCTTTTTAGGGCAAAATTCAGGGAGGCTAGTGCTAGGGCCGAGGGGACTGAACATATAGAGGGTGCGGTTAGGATTGGTGTGTAGGAGCAGAATGTGTTCTTTTTGTCTATGGCTTTTCTCTAGCATTGTGACTATTTCTTTCTCTATTTTATTTGTTTAGTTTAATGTTTAGTATTTTATTTTTATGTTTTCTTTCAATTACCATGATTAGCTAAATTTATAATTAGGGTTGAGGATGAAACCTTGTTAAGGATTATCAGTAATATTTATGTGATTTGATTTTTCCCATAATAATTGTTCTTTAATGATTTAAATTGTTCTTGCTTCATATCAATTGACTAAGATGAGATTCTAGATATGAGTTCAATCATGTTTTTCTCATGATTTAGGATTTGTCTTAATTAATTGAATGCTTGGTTTATTAATTCTTGATTATAAAATTAGATATCTCTTGTAATTTGTCTGTCAATGGATACAATTTATGATTTGATTTTTAGAATTGGATATATCTTGTGATTTGTTTGGCTACGGATACAATTGATGATTTGGTTTTATACTTAAGAACCGAAGAAGAACATGCTTTAGATTTTTAAACATAAGTTTTAATGATGATATTTTCCATGATAGCAAGATTGATTTCTAGATTATCATGCAGTGGTTGGGAAAAATTAATTATCATAAATATATATTGATATGATTTACAAGGCGGATTCTAAAACCTTAATTCCTTTCTCTTAATTGTTTACATCTTTTTATTGCTTTATATCTTTGCTTAGTTTAACTATTTGCTTAATTTTATTATTTGCTTAGTTTATTTTATTGCAACCAACCAATTTTTATTTAAACTAGATTAGGATTAATTTGGTTAAGGTTTAATTAATTTTCCTACATTCACACAAGTCCCTATGGGTTCGACCTCGTTCTTATCCAACTATACTTCGGCACGGTTCATACACTTGTGTGTATTTTAAAATTTCACAACAGTATTTATAGCATTACTCCACAAGAAGGGTTGTGAATAGTAAACTAAAAATAATGATTGAGAAAAAAAGGAACAATGAAATGGGTGAAGACATTGTGGTGAGATAAAACTAATAAGAATAGTAAATTTGGTGAAAAAGTGATATGATTTGGTATGTGGGAGAAGATTTTTTTTTTCCTACTTTCTTGGTATTAAGGGTCTGTACATGTATTAAAGAGGGAGTCTTTATTTTGTCTTTACGAAAGAATAGTTAATAATATGCCTACTTCAATAATTTTTTTTTGCAAGAAGCCAATGGGGCCAACGGCCCCCCCTTGACCCCATAGCTTCGCCTCTGTATAGAACACTATTATGATATAGATATGACATCTTAAATAAAGTATTTATACATTTTAGAGGTGAACTCAACGCACCATTGGATGCAATATTTACTGCATATAACTTGGTTGTAAATAGCTCAACTTTTGTGGCCATGCCTTCTAATGGTTGTGATGATCATATGTCTAGTTGTCTCCATGACTGACACCAAAATAACTAAATTTTGAACGAATATATAAAAAAGCAACTTGGTTATCCTAATTCCAATGCAATATAAAAATTTATTCGAGTATAACCTCAAATTTACTATTTATTAAACTATTGCATGTTGATGTTGTGAGCACAGACGTCATATGACAATCTTGACCTAGTGGTATTTTATTTATTTATTTATTTATTTTTGATGGGAAATACTAAAAACTTTATTAAATCAAAGAAGAGTAAGTTACATCTTGAATTAGAGCTTGGTTAAGGGAACGAGGCTCCTCTTCTAACCAAACTGAAAAATCATCTATACCAGAAGCATATTTAGCTAATAAATGAGCTGACTTATTGTCTTGCCTACAGACATGTGAAAAAACAACCTGTCTGAACTCTTGAGAAACAAACAAAGAGCTAGAAATAATAGTAGCCATAGACGATGGTGGTGGAGAGAGTTCCTTCTGAGCGTTGACCACCAAAAGGGAGTCACCTTCAAGAATAAAGTCTTGTGCACTAAGGTCTTTTGCGAATTGCAGACCGACCTCCACTGCTTTCGCCTTGATTTTTACTGCTTTGAGAGGGGTCCAAATCTTCTTGCTAAGGGCACCAATAACGTTACCTTCCTCATCCTGAATCAACGCTCCCACACCTACAACTTTTTGATCAACAAAGACAGCCATGCCAATGTTGATTTTAAACATTCCTCTCGGTGGTGGCTTCCAAAACTCAGGCTGGACATCCTGTCACTACACCGGCTTGGCAACACATTCTTGATATTCTACCAGATACTCTAAAGCATCAGAACTGATCCTTGTAGCACTTTTCTTCACAACTCCATTCTGACGTTCATTCCTGTTCATCCAAAGAGACCACGCCACCATGATTACTTTTTCGATCAACTTTGAGTCCCATTTAGCTTTGACCACACCGTACTAGACCATATCCATGAAAGAAGTGAAACGTATGGATGGCTGAACACTGAACAGCTTTAAGCTATCCCAAACCTCACGTGCTCGGTTACATTCCCAGAATAGATGGCTTGAACTCTCCAGGCCCGAATTGCATAGCTCACAGCATCCCTCAGTCAAGACTTTCCTAAGAATTAAATTTTCTTGAGTGGGAAGTGTGTCTCAGCAAGCTTGCCATGCAAAATGGCGAACCTTGTGAGGAATGTTAAGCTGCCATATCTGTTTCCAAAGCCTCCTCATCCTACTATCATCAGAAGCAGCCCCAGTTGAACCTTCAGAGGCAAGCTCCACAGCCACTCTGTATGCACTTCTAGCACTGAACCTACCATTGTTTGTAGGAGCCCAGACCTGCCTGTCCTCGGGGAGCTTAGAACTCAGTGCGATACTACAAATATCGTCCACTTTATGAAGGAGAAAAATGCTTTGAATCAGATTGGGTTTTCCATGTACCAAGAGTTGGCTTAATTAATTCACACACCTGAGCCTCCAAAGGAAGACCAGCCGGAGGAGATACAATCTTGTATGTTGAGGGATTAAGGATCTATTTATCCATCCATATCTAAATGCTTTGACCATTGCCTACTTGCCATCTCATTCCTTTTTTGATAATATTCTGTCCTGCCATGATACTTCACCATGCATACGATGGATTTGCACCCAAACTAGCTCTTAGAAAGTCACTCCTAGGAAAATACTTTGCCTTAAAAACTCGATAGAACAGTAAGTCTCCACCCAGTTGTAATCTTCATCCCTGTTTAGCTAATAAAGCAAGATTAAATTGCTTTAGCTGTTTAAACCCCAACCCCCTTTGAGCTTTAAGAGTATAGAGTTTATCACAACTAATCCAAGCCATCTTCCTTCCATCTCTTTGTTGTCCCCACCAAAAGTTCCTCATAAGGCTAGTCATCTCATCACAAAGCTTATTCGGAATCTTGAAACAACCCATGGCAAACGTAGGAATTGCCTGGGTCACTGCTTTGATTAGAATCTCCTTACCTACTTTTGAGGGTAATTTTTCCTTCCATCCCGCCAACTTCTTTGTCAATGTTTCTTTGATTCCCTTGAATGAGGTCTTTCTATTTTTCCCCACAAGAAATGGTAGGCCCAAATACTTTTCATGTTGTTTAATAACTTGTGCCCCAAATCTAGTCTTGATCTCTTCTTGAATGTCTGTGGCAGTATTGCTATTGAAATAGAGCAAAGTCTTCGCCCTATTTAATTGTTGCCCCGATGCATCTTCATAGACTTTTAGAATTCTCTGGAGGGACTTACATTCTTCAATAGAAACTTTGCAAAAGATAAGGCTATCATTTGCAAAAAATAGATGGGAAAGAGAAGGATCATTCCCGCATACAGAAATACCTTCTATAGACCCTTCAACAATAGCTTTCTTAATTAAAGCAGATAAACCCTCAGCACAAAGATAGAAAATATAGGGTGAAAGAGGATCACCTTGTCTAAGACCCCTAGAAGAAACAATATAGCCTTTTGGCTTACCATTAATTCGAATGGAGTAAGTTACAGTTGAGACACATTGCATCATAAGGCTCCTCCAACGAGGATGGAAGCCTAATCACTCCATAATTTTCTCCAAGCATACCCGTTCCACCCTATCATAAGCTTTGCTTATGTCCAGCTTCAAAGCCATCTCCCTTCTATTCCCTAATTTCTTCGACTAATGTGATGCATTGTTTCAAAAGCAACTAAAATGTTATCAATGATGAGTTTGCCATTAACAAAGGCACTTTGAGTATCACGATTATTGCAGGAAGGATTTTCTTCAACTTGTTAACAAAGGTCTTGGCAGCTATTTTATACACCACATTACATAAATTGATTAGTCTAAATTCAATAACTTTCTATGGTTTATTAATTTTAGGAACTAAAACAATCTGAGTATCATTGAAATGAGGAGGAATAATACCAAAATTAAGAAAATCAAGGATAGATTTGGTGACTACATTACCCACAATAGGCCAAAAATGCTAGTAAAATAATGGAGGCATACGATCAGGTCCCAGGGCCTTGAGAGGGTACATTTGTTTCATTGCTTTGTACACTTCATTCGGTTGGAACTCCTTAATCAGTTGCTCATTCATATGCTAAGATACCTTCGGTTGGACTACTTCTAGAAGTTCATTGAAATCCGTGGGGTTTGATGAGGAAAGGAGCTTCGAATAATACTTCAAAAACACCTTCTCAATTTTTGCCTCCTCTTCCTGCCAAACTTCATCAGAATCAAGAATGCCTTCAATCAAGTTTTTGAAACCTTGAAGAAGATTTAGCATGGAAAAAACCTGTGTTTCGATCCCCCTCTCTAAACCAATCAATCCGAACTCTTTGCTTCCACATGGCTGCCTCCTTCTCTAGCCAACAATTAAGCTCCACCCTAGTCTCCCTCAAGTGTTTAATGACCTCCGGGCTAGTTGGCTGCAGCTCCAAAACTTCCAAAAGCTTCTGAAGCCGAGCTATCTCCTTGCCCACATGCCCAAACTCAGTCCGGTTCCACTCTTCTAGTTTTGCTTTGCATGAATTCAAGCATGTCAACAGAGAATGTGAATTGGCTACCACCAAACCTTCATTCCAAGCTTCGGTCACTATTTATTCACACTTGGTTCTTTCAACCACATGTATTCAAATCTGAAATTTTTTTTTTAGATTGGACACGTTTCTTGACAGCCATGAATTGAAGCAACAATAATGGATTGTGATATGAGGTTGATGAAGACTTATGGATCAACTTTGCCGAGGGAAACAATGAAGCCCAACTCGAATTCATTAAAGCCCTATCAAGCCTCTCTCTAATTTGAAACCCACCACTTCTCTGGAAAAGCCAAGTAAACTTTGGCCCAATAAATCCAGACCCAGTGGTGTTTTGGAATTCTTTAGGTGTCCAGTGAAGCCGGCAATTTGTGGACACATGATGCCCCTATATATAATGGTATATTTTAAAAATACGTAAAAGAAGGTTATAAAAATTAATTAATTGGTCAGCACTTATTTCATGCATGTTTTTAAAGGAAAATAAAACAGGAAATAGAAAACCCTTTTTATTTGATGGCTCATTGGATAAGGAAAACTGATGCGTTTTTCATTAAGGATAAGTTTGAGAATATCGTTATGAAATAGAAAGATGTGAGGTACCCATGCACACCCAATATTTTTACCGATCTCTACTATTACTAATGAATAGAGGTAATTTGGTGTTTAATTGATTATTTTATGGAAAAACTATTATTTTTTGAATTTCTTTCAACAATGCAGTTAAGTGATAGTTTTTATATATTGGGCAATTTGACCTAAAATTAAATCATGACAAAAGGAGCATAATAAGAAATGACAGTGACAAAAGTACAAAATTGATAACAAGTGAAAGTAATAATTTTATTTTGTTATTTCAAAAAAAAAAAAAATTGTAAAGTAGGTCAAAAGTTAACTTGTCTAATTCTTTATTTGGATTGGGAAATGAAATTTATTTTATTGTGGAGCTTATTCAAGAAATTCAGTAGGTCAAAAGTTTAACTGTAACACATGTGAACCCAGCCGGCCAGCATTATTACCAAGTGAAAGAATAATAACACATGCATGTTTCGCTGGAATTTGTAATTTGAATTTTTAGTTTGCAAATTCCGTTCAGAAGTACTGAAGGAATTTTGATTTTTAAATTTCTATAATTCCCAAATTTAGATTTAAAAATAGAAAATAAAACTCACATCAAATGAAATTTAGAATTAATTACCATTTTGGAGATCCCCCAACATTTGTCTTATATATCTAAATTGTTATTTACATTTCAAATGTGTTAATTTAGTTCTTAACATATATTTTCATATCATGTCAAAACTCAGTGGAGAAATACATAAAATTAAAGTTTCCAGTGACACTTCTTCAACCAGCATGGTCACAAAGATGGTTAATTTTCAATAGAAAGTATCCACTACTCATAGTTGATTAATTTAGTACACTATGAAATTAGATGTGAAATTGAGTATGTCCTGAGATTTATTGAGTATCATATAAGCACATATTTACTCATACTTTAAATTATAATGATATGGTAATATTCAAAATCATTAAAGTGTGTATTATCTTTTAAATTAAATTAAATTAATCATGACTGACACTTTTCAATCATCTTCAATCAAATTTTATTTTATTTTCTTTTCTTTTCTTTTTCTTTTTCTTTTTAAAAGAAAGAAATTGTACGAGGGAAAAAAACACACCAAAAAAGTAACACAAACATCAAAGGAAATATCTTGTCCAAACATATACAAAATACAAAAGAGAAATTATCCATATAGAAAAATAAAGATGCAAGAACCAACTATCCCAAAAATATTCTAAACAAAATAGCGTACTCAAAAATGAAAAAAAGAAAAAGAAAAAATTCTCAAATTTGATAAGAAATTTTCATATGATAAAATGGAATTTAATATAAATAAATCTAGGTTAGACTCAATTCACCTGCTACTTTTTCTTTGGACTCGTCACTTTTTGTCCATCACACATGCCATAGTAGAAAGAAAAGCATTTGAAGAGATGAGAAGAAATATTATTTGTATGACATTCCTTATAAAATACTCAAAGCTAAATTAAATAAAAAATTTTAATTTTATGGCAAGTTATGGTTGGTGGAGCATAGAGTGATATACAAAAGTGGTACTGTAGGGTCCGTTTAGATATAGCTTATTTTGCTGAAAACTAAAAACACTGTAACAAAATAATTTTAAATATGTAAATAGTGTTGTGAGACCAATTTTTAATATTATTATTTTTAAATAAAGTGGCTATGGGTCCCGTGAATAGTGCACTGACAAACAAAACCCACGTGAAAACACATTCAAAGACTGTTCATGGCAACAGTAACTGGTAAAAAAAAAAAGGGGCAAAACGCATTTGCAGGCCAAAATAATTTCTATCCAAATGCATTCATAGTATAAATATTTAAGATAAAATAGTATTATTGTATTTTAAATGTGTTGTTACAAATTTTTTGAAAAAAATGCTAGCGAAGCAAGTATAATTTAATTTATAGACTGACCAAACCTCAAAATAGGAGAGGCTCGCTTCAATTTCAACAATTATGGGTCCGAAAAATCAGTCTACACCAGTTGGTGGTGTCTTGCCCCTAAACCCAAAAGGGGCCCAAAGCATGAAAAACCGAGCCTTAGAGATATTGTAGGGGATTTTTTTTTTTTTCCTTTCCATTCGATAAAATAAATAAATATATTGATCTTTCCACAATATAAGTCAAAACTCTATGACACACTTACAAGCAATAAGAACTACAAATCATGTGTCTCCAAATATACATGAAAATCCAAAGCTCCAAATAAATAAACACAAAATCACAATCCTCTCTAAGATACATAATCTCGACAGAAAATTCTAGGCCTATCATGTCCAAGGCTAACAAACCTCAAGAGTCCAACCTCCAAGAAAATTAGCTATGGCCTTGAATAATTTAGTAAATTGAGTCACCAACCAATACTAGCATAAATATCTCAATTAGCATAATGCTTCAATCACCACCAATAAAACAAGCTCCATGCTCGACGTATAACAAATTTATTTGAAAAGTTGTTAGAGAGTGGGATGAGCTAAAACCCGATAAGTAGCATAATTAATGGGAGTGAGGAAAATACAAGTTTCATGATAATGAACATTTTACAAAGCATGCTATAATTTGAGAATTTTCATTTAATTTATACAAAATCAATTTCATTAACAACATGACAAGAATGATAGAAATAATATAGCACCAAGCTTTTCAAAATAACTATGAAACTATATTTGATTCATTGTGAGCCATAAAAATATCCAATACCATTTCAAAACTAGAAACTTCACCCAAGGTGCCACAAAGATGAAAATGTCACTAAGACATCATATTGCCACAGACAGTGTCGAACCCAAACACACACTAGCATGATATGTACCTCTTTTGGCATGTAGTCTATTGGCACCGCCTAGCCTCAACCACACCCTCGTGGATTTACCTATCCCCCCATGGGCAATAGGGGATAATGCGCCATGTAGTACCTCTTTCGCATGTGGTCTCTTGGCCCTACCTAGCTACATCCACACACTCAAGGATTTACCTTTTCCCCCCTTGGGCAACAGGGAATGACGTGTCATACAGTTCCCCTTTTGCATGTGGTCTTTTGGCCATATGGGCAACAGCCTCACCCACACAGTCAAGGATTTACTTGTGTCATGCAAAGTGGGAGCCTCTAACCTGACTTGTCGTCACGAAGACGAGGTAATCACACATCACAAAGACAAGGTAATCACACATAACAAAGATGGGATAATCACTAACATCATAGCACAAAGGCAAACCCACATAAAAAACTCACAAGTTAAATATATTCAAATACATAGTTTACTTCCAAGTAGTTTCATAAGATATTTCAATAACCAAATATCCACAATATTCTCAAAGTTCTCAAAACCATTTCTTGTCATAAATATTTTGCATAAATTTCCCAATTCATACAATTTAAGACAAAAACATCTTTAGTATTCCCAAATAATACCATAAATCCATGAAATCCACTATCAAATGAATTCAAGGATACTTTTATTTTCCATGCCAAATATTCGTGCATTTCCCCATATGCAAATATTAAACATGATGCATTTTTCATATATAATCATATATAGTAGGGTCACAACACAGCTCCTTTTAGAAAACATAGTTCTACAAATAATTTTCCAAAATGTGTTTGACCCAAAAACAAAGTGATAGGCCACAAACTGAATGACCCCTTGTGATAGAAATTAATTAATTAAATAGTCAAGTTATTAATTAATCAATTTATCATGTAAACGCGTGGTAGAACAAACAAATCACTAATAAACTAATTATACAACGGAAAATAAATAATACGGTGGTTTGTTTACTAATGGGGAAAACCAAATGGTAAAAACCCCACCGGATGATTTTTAGATCATCATTCCCGAAACTCCACTATTATCACAACAAGCAGTTACAAGTAAAGGAATCCCAAGTACCTTACCAACCTACAATTAAACCCTTACCCCAATACTCATTTGGAATTGTTCTATAGTGAGAGTTCCCCTTTTCGATGCACTACTCCAAAGTACATGACTAACCAATTGCACGGATCCTAGTACGCGACTTCAATCACCAACTAAGAAGATTGTTGGTTGTAAAGTTCTTGAGTTCATCCACACGATGAAGATCAAGAAGATGCTTGGTCACAAAACGCTACGGTGCACATACACAACAACTTCTTCAAGAAAAAGATGAACTAGGGGAAGAACTTCGTCACCAGTCACAATTTGCTTGAATAGAGTTTGCTCAAAACTTGTGTAACTTGTGAACTGTTTGTTTGACCTTTAAAACAATCCTTTTATATGTCTAGAGTTAAGAGAAAAGAAAGCCCAAAGACATATTCACGGATCCCAAGAAAATCATATTAGAATTCTGAAATTCTTAAACCTCGACAGATAGGAGGTGTTGAGTAGTCATTAAGCAAGTGTCGAGCACACCGGATTTTGAATGACTTTCTTAAGTTCTATAGATGTAGCTGTCGAGACAGTTGTCGAGCTTTAATGAATCCGCACTTTCAGCTTGTTTTCTTGAACAGACTTGAAGGCTTCAACACTTGATCTTGAAATAAGGTTTCTTGAAGTATTTAAACATATTTTAAATCTACCCAAATACAAGTAAAGTATGTTTTGTCAAGGGATAAGCCAATTACATAAAATCATGACATATGTTCTTAACATGTGAAACACATATGTCCCAACACAAAGTTTATGCAACATGGTTATTTTCCAAAATCCCATTAAAAAGCTACTTACCTCAGCAATCCAATCCAAATTTACCTCAATCGGGCACCACATTCAACCAATCAAGTTACTAATTCCATTACCAAATGCCTTGGAACCTAGAAACACAAGTATCAAGCGTATTAATAACAAGGCCTACTACAAATTACACTATCAAATTTGTCTCCATAAATCGGAAATGATTCCCTCAAATATCAAACCTAAGGCCCTAAATCTTAGCTTGACCATCTCGAGACAAGTACCCCCACCCAAAAGGGAACCAAACAAGCATGCAAGAAACTACAACACAACCAAAGTCTTTAATTTTCCTTCAAAGCAAACAATGTGCATTTACCAACTTGATACAACGTATGTCACTACCAAACCATGATAAAATTAGCCAAAGTAAAACACTTGTCAAAGAAAGCACATGAGAACTAACAATGTAAAGCATACAACAAAAGCTTGGAGTAAATTCTTTAAAGTCTCAAAGATCCTAATCACACTTTTAGATAACTTCCAATAGGTCATCACACTTTCGGATAACTTCCAAAAAGTCAGCCCTTTTTATAAAATTCATTTGGTCCACTAGTGTTATCCAAAAAGCTTAAAATTAAATAGGAGAAGCCTTTATATGTCTAGTATGTACCACGAAATTCACGAAATTTATTAAAAATCACGAAATTCAATTTACCCAAATCTGGGGACAAATTTGTAGTCCCAAAAGAAAATTCATTACAATTATTATACTAGACCAAATGTTTTGAGACTCAAATCAAGTAAAAGATATGTGTATTAGCTTTCATTATAGCCATCTTAGGCTTCCAGATTCAATCTATGGCAGTTATTATGAACTTTTAACTACAATGTGTGCAGAGTTTCTACAGAAAACAAATTGAGTATTAAATACAGTCAAATGGTCTTTTTGAACACCAAACTTCCTATCCCTTTTCAAGAAATATCATATGTTCATCCTCAACAAACCATTTTATCATTGGTACTATACATAAACACCAAAATTTTAAGAAATTAACACAACAAGCGACCACAAAACAAAGTTTAGCAAAATTCATACAAAACCGCAAATCGTACGAAACTAAAAGAAACATCTCACACAACCCATATCTGAAGCTTACATTACCCACTTTTTAAACATCCTCAAGAAGAAATACCCATATCAAAATATTATCCCCACCCAAGAGATTGACTCTACACAAGTTGTAGACCATAACCTGTAAGGTTGAATTTATTCAACCATCTAATTGGCTTTATTCCGTGCCAAATTTTCTTGTAATTCAACATTTAGTAACCCTGTATTTAGGTGGGTTTGTTGTAAGGGTAGTGAGTGAGATAGAGTGAAGTTTGCTCAAGAGTGTGCAAGAAAACAGAGACTCGCGGCTGGGACTCGCGGGTGACTCGCGGTTGCAAGCCGCGTAGAAGCAAAGACACACGTGCCAAGCATGCTTTGGAAGATGAACAGTCATGCTAGTTGGAGCACTACAGACAAAAACAGGACAATGGCCATATGGTTAACTCGCGATGGATCTCGCGACTCGGTCAAGCCGCGAGGTCAAGCCGCGAGCCACCCCCTGTTTTGTAAAAACCCGACGTTTCACCTTCCTCTCCCACTCCAATATAAATACCCATTTTACCCACGATTGAAAGAGAGCTTCCAGAGAGAATTTTGAGAGAGAAACCCTAAAGAAAAACCAGATTGTTTCACCCACAATCTCTACCTTAGAGTCTCTTCAAATTCCTCAACTCTCTTCCTCTCCATTGTCAAATCCTTGAGAGGCATTATACCAAACCTGGTTCTCACCATCATCATCTTTGTGAGATAGTTGTTTAGATTTTTGGGAAGCGATTAGGAAGGAGCCAATCTTCATTGGTTGATGTTACGGTCTAGTAGCGGAATCCGGGAAGCTAGAAAAGAAAAAGGTTCGGCGCAACCTCGTTGGAGCAAGAAGCTTGGAGGGCTTAAGTACACTGGGTAGATTAGGCTTGGAGGGTCTATTGCTGTCCTTGTATCCCAACCGTATTTTCTAGTGGATTGTTTACCGCTTGGAGGGCGGCGGAGATATTTTTCGCCGAGGACTTCGGTTTCCTCTTCGATAACACATCGCGTGTTGTCATTGTGAGTAGAGGAAGCTTGCAATGGGTCGGCCATTGGGTAGAGAAAACGAGAGAAGAAGAAGAAGCTAGAAAAGAACACAAGAAGAGGGAAAGAAGCGTGTGGATCCAAGGAAGGGGTCTGTCTTTGATCATTGTGGACCATTAACTACAAATATCTTGGGGAGACATTTACCACTCTACCCTTAGGTTTCTTCACTTCCTTAATTTTCACCAAGCAAATTACCACAAATCACAAAAATGCCATTATATGCTTTAGATATTCAAAAGACCTCTACAAAAATAATCAACCACCTTAAAGAAAAAATAAAATTCATTTGAGGTATTATTCACATCTAAAATTTCCTTAAGAAAAAGGCTTGGGGTGTTACAAGTGGTCTTCCAATTGCTTCTATCACCATTTAAGAGTCTTCTTCAAAGATAGGCTTTGGAATAGTCATAACAGACCAACAGACCACACCAGTTATTGCTAAAAGAATGAAATTTATGAGGGAACCTATCCTTTTTATAAAAAAAATTACTTTTATAAAGTTTCATGATGAAATTGAGCGTTGAAGAATATGTGTCAAAGATAGAGTAACAATATAACAGGTCCAATCTAGACTGGATGAATCCCTTGCACACTCCATCACCAATCTTGGTTAAGGTGAGAAAATTTAAAAACAAATAACTCTACTTTGTTACATATAATCTTTGTTGAGCATAATGAAATACATAATAATAAAATACAAAGGATCGTAGTTTGAATTTTCATTCCTACAAAAAGGATAAAAGATTGTGTTAGGTTCTAAGGAATTAGGAACTAATGTATTAGAACTTCATTTTATAATGTTGGCAAACCATGATCAAAACGTTTTAGTCCGATTTAGACTTGCTCAAAGTATATGTTTTTATGTAAAGTTGGAATCGAGTGTTTTGTAAGATTTCTTGTGTAAATCTACCTCGCTCGATCGATCAAGAATTAGACTCGATTGATCGAAGCTTGTGCAAATTGTTTTTCTGTAGAATTTTTCCAATTCAGCCCAAGCTCATATGACGTGTAAGGTTTTATATTTTGCCCTAAGTATAAAAGGGAAAACCGTAGCCACGTTTTGAGGTTGCTCTTTATCTTTGTGTGTGTGAATCTTTTATGAGATCTAAAGGTGTTTGCCTTCACATACACTTAGGGTTATCAAGGATCAAGATTATGTCTAGAGCTTGAATATCTTCATTGCTTCCTTGACTAAGCACCACATCATCAACAATTTGCAATATGCAATTCTGTTCCATTGACAAAACATTGCAATCTACCAAATTCGTATGCCCTAGGAAACGGGATGATGACCTGATAAGACTTCCACCAATTAAACCCCAAAGCCATAAACATCACACTTTTCGGTGACACACAGTGTCTCTAGATATTTTGTATATGTGTATCCAATGGTTCCATCAATGGAATTACCTTGAAAAATGTCTTCTCCAGGTGCAATTGAAACCAAAAAACCAAAATTTGATAGTTTGGTAGTCCAGGACTCATCCAAAATATATTTGATGATTTGACATTCAAATAGACTATTGGCCTTGGCCTACCATAGTCCATGTAACAAAGAGCATAGGATATCTTAGAGGTTATTCTTACACGGTCAAGCCATGAGATCTGGCAAGTAATCTCATTGCATTGACCGAGGAAATGATCAAAGAGGGTGCCATTGGAGATGAGCTCAAAAACCAACATGGGAATTTTAGTTTCAAGGCAACAACCATAGTCTCATAATGTTCTTGTGGCTTTGTGACTTCGTTTAAGAAGAAATCTACTATCATCTCAAAGGGCCAATGTGTTGGTGGACCTGTGACTTTAATAGCTACTTCCCGTTCATCTAGTGTTCCTTTGTAGATTGTTGCAATTTTAGCGCAGAGGATTAGATTAGGATCGAAGTTATTAGTAGCTTGTTGGATGTCCTTGGCAGAAAAAATCTTGATTGGCTCTATATCTCTACCTTGGTTGCAGGTAATATGCTTTTCTAGTAATATTGCTCCATTGCAGATGAAGTATTCTTTTTTGGCCTCAAATAGCTGCCTTGCTTTCTCCATCCTAATACAGTGATACTCGTCTCTGCCCATAAAGTTATCAGAAAGTGGATATCACTTCATATGTAGTTAAAGCACATATATCTTTAATTAAAATTACGTACAAAAAATAAAAGAGAACTAATCTCTAATAATTATGATATATTTTGCCCTAAAAGGGTGTGGATGAAATGAGTCAATAATAATTTATGTACATGATGATACGCAAATGGCCAAAATCTATTTTAAGCAAATAGTGGAGCAAATTCAAATACGTAATTAAGAGAAAATTTTCAAGTACCTTTATAGAAAGGCTACCAATGTTAGACCAAATACTCATCACGGTGTAATCAAAATCTTACCAATCGTTGCCTAGAATTCGTAATAGAAGCAATTAGCAGTGTTGTTGCTGCTAATACCAGAAAGTAAAGTTACAATTTTGGTCATACTTTGAATATAAGTTGAGATTTGATATTTCATGGCAAACCCCCAGGGGCGGAGCCACGTTGCTTCTTTTTGGGGGCAATTTTAAATTTTCTCAACAACATATATAGCAAAAAGATATAGGCCCCCTCAAAAATTTGAGAGATCTACATCATATATATAAATAAATAATTCTCTCCTAATTAGAACAATTAACCTTAAATCTTCAGTTACCTTTGATATTTAAACTCTTTGTATCCACAAGACGACACTCAAAATCTTCTCCTAAAAAAAAAACCCAATTTTTCGTCCATTCTGTCTCTCTCACGGCTAAGAGAATTTATCATTTTCTAAATTTTAATGAGTATATAAAAGTTGTATATTTCTTATATTAAACATGTACAAAAATTTATCATTTTCTACATAGTTTAATTTGTTAAAATTCTTAAATTATATGATTTTAAATATAATTTCTCTTTTTTTTAAGAGCACTATTGAAATGACTCAAAATTTGGGGGGCTAATATCAATTTTACAAGTTACATTTTTTTAAAATATAAATAATATACATACTATAAAATTATTTTTTTTTTTTATTATTTTTTTTTTTTTTTAAATTTGGGGGCCTTGGCCCCTCCACCCTTATGTGTGACTCCGCCACTGCAGGAGCGGGGGATTATATATTGTGATCTAGTCCAGCTTTAATTTACTGCAAAATACTTTCATGGATATATTATGCGAAGTTGCGTTAATACTAAATCAAATTGTTAAGATTATTACATGATGTCCGTGTCAAATTGTGAATGAGCTTCGCGAGTTAGAAAGAACAAGAGAAGCTGAGATTTTGGTTTAATACGACGTGGTCCAAAAAGGATGAAGTCAAACCCTATTAAGTGAATGAGAACTTTCCAGTTTGGATCTGAGGTCAAGAGAGACGGAGTCATAAATTTAAGTACATTTTATTGTACCTATGATCAAATAATAATGACAGCAAAATGGACCGGCATCCAATTAGCTTCTTTTTTTTTTTTTTTTTTTAGAAACAAACACACACACACAAAGAAGAGAGAGAGGGGTTTTAACACAAAAGCACACCATAACTTCACTCAAAAACCATGTTAACATTTAAGAGAGGGTGAGACAAATTATATTATACACAATGCACTCTCTTAAGCAATGTGGGATTATTACCCGTTCTTTTTTTTGAAAAACAAACTCACACACACAAAGGAGAGGGAAAGGGGAGCATCCAATTAGCTTAGAGATGAGCTCTTTCACATCAATTTTGCATTACTATAGTCTATATATAATCTACATACCACATTACATTGTCATCAAAAGCATACAAAGTACACACAATACATTGAGAATTGAGATTGTATCAAAGGCATATTATACCATTTTGACATTGTTTAGAGAGACAGAGAAAGTGAGAATGGAGAGCAGCAGTGTTGTGGTTCTTCTTGGTGTTGTTGCTGCAATGCTTTTACAATGCGCGGCAGCACAAACAGTGCATGTGGTGGGAGATAGCATTGGTTGGACCAGTCCACAAGATGGTGCTCAGGCATATGAAACTTTGGGCTGCCAACAATCAATTTGTGGTTGGTGATATTCTAAGTTTGATTTTCTATTCCTTCTTCCACTCTTATATTTTTCTGTATTTTTTTCATTCACACATACAACTTCTTATCTTCCTCAAAGGGACAATTATTTTTCAAATGCAAACAAAGAAGTAAAAAAATTCTTTAAAATAAATGTTATTAGAGATCTATAGTAGTGTCACTAACAAATGAGTGATTAATCACATCCAAGACTTAGTCGAGTGTTCTCAGAGCCCTAGATATATACCCACGTCTGAAAAAAAGAAAAAAAGAAAAAGAAAAAAAAAGAAGATGATTAATCAAATGTCAAGGTAGCTATATAGCTATGTTTTTATACAACATATATATTGCAGAATATAACTCCTCAAATTTCATTATTCTAATAATATTACCATGCATCTCTTCCTATCCTTCTTCTATATTAATGCAAGTATAATGTCAATATCTAATGCATTTTCCATCATATTAATTATCTTGTGTTGCAGCCTTCAACTTCATCACCAGTGAGCATGACGTCCATAAAGTACCAAAAGAATCCTACGACAATTGCAGCAAAGCCAACCCTATTGGCAACACCACCACAACTAGCCCCGCTAACATGACTCTTGACACTATTGGCAACCACTACTTCATCTGCATCATTGACAGTCACTGCCAGACCGGTCAAAAGCTAGCCATCACTGTCTTGGGCACTCGGGGCGGCACTCCACCATCCCCCTACACTTCTACTACTGCTCCTCCTTCCCCTCCTACTTCTGCTCCTCCTTCCACCCCAACTTCTTCTCCTCTTACCACCCCTACTCCCACGTTAGCTAGCCCCAGGGCTGGCTCAAGGCGTAGGCCACTTAGGCCTAGGTCTTAGGCCCCCACTTGTGCCATTTTTTTAAAGATTTAATGCTCCAAGTAAATAAACAAAAGGCCATATGGTGCATTCTATGATACATTCTATAATTGGGTAGATCTAAGATGTGTAGATCACGTTAGGAACATATGTGGATTACACTAGGAACATATGTCAATATTTTATGTAATTGGATAATCTTTTGACAAAACGCACTTTACTTGTAATTGGGTAAATCTAAGATGTGTTTAACACTTCAAAGAACAAGAGTTCAAGTCTAGTTTTAAAGCCATGCAAATCTGTCCAAGAAACAAGTGAAGAAGTGTTGATTCATTAAAACTCGACAATTTGCTTGATGAGATAGTTATTTATTGAGGTTTAATGAGGCTCGATAGACAAATATCTATCGAGGTTTAATGAGGCTTGACAGATACTATCTATCGAGGTATCTATCAAGAATTACGAAATTCAGATTTCCATATCTGATTTTCGGGCCATGCTTATGTATTTGTGTAGGGTTTCTTTTTTCACAACCCTAGACATATATAAGGCTTATTTTAGAGGCCGTCACATAAGAGAATACAAGAAGAACATATACAAAAGGTGACCGATATCTTATTATCTCTAAAAGAAGCTATTGCGTCTTTGCGCCTTGGGGTTTTGTAACCAAATGTATCTTGATCGTCATTATTGATGAAGTGAAAAACTTTGCAGCCAATAATCTTCTTCAAGCTGGTGTGTTAATCACGATCGAAGTCGTGCATCTTTGGTTAGTCACGTCATGGGGTCCATGCAAAAAGGGTAGCGTTCATATATTGAAGAGTTTAGAGGTTCTAAAGCGGTAGAAGATTTTTGCTATAAAGATGGAAAATGTTTTTTTACTGTGAGATGGGATTAGGTTTAATGGGAAAAAGTGGAAAGAGTAGAAACTTGGATCTTAAGGGTATAGAGGAAGAGATTGAGGACTCTGAAGATAAAGATGATGATGATAAGGATGAGGATCTAACCTTCATAACTGATGAGATTATCAGGCTTCTTCAATTTAGGAAAAATGATAAGGGAAAACCTCCTTGGAAATCTAAATCCTCTAGGAAGGGTAAGAGTGAAAAACCCCTCATCTAGTGTCATGAGTGCAAAGGTTTTGGTCATATCGGGATAAAGTGCCCAAACTATCTTATGAAGGAAAAGACCAAAAATTCTAAAGAAAAAAGGTTGGTTGCTACCTGGAGTGATACCGAGAATGACTCTTTTGATGAGTTTGTGGATGAATGTGGTCACTTTATGGCTTTTGCTGCCTTAACCGATAAGGTGATTGTGGAGAGTGCTAATGACAATGAGGATTCTTTTGATGATGAAGTACCCATAAAGTTGACCCTTCAAGAAGCCTATGATAAGCTATGCACTAAATTTATAAAATCTGAAAAGACTTCTCATCTTTGTATAAAAGAGCTTAATGAGGTAAAAAACAAAAAGTTGATCCGTTAGTCAAACCAGATGAGACTACAAGGTTAGTTGAGACTATTGTTGTGGAGAACACCTTATTGGAAGAGAAAGTCAAGAATCTTGAAATAGAGCTTAGTCAAGCTAGAACTCAAATAGAGAGGATGTCTAGTGCAAAGCTTGATAAGGTTTTGAGTGCTCAAAAGTCTAGTTCGATAAGACGGCTTAGGATATATTGTCTCCTCTAGCCCCTCCTCTTCCACGGTTTTTGGATCAAAGACTGTCTTTGTGTTTTAATCTGAGAAAGGTGATAAAGGTATGAAATCCATAACTGATTTGTCTAATTCTAAATCTTTTATTAGAACTCATGTTTATCACCACTATGGTGTTTCTGGACACATTCGTCATAATTACTTTAAGTTGTATCCTTAAAAGCAAGTGTCCAAACGGTCACCAGTTTCCTCTCAAGCACCTATACCTTTGTTTGGAGAGTTATTAAAAGTCTTGAGCTTTTTAACTCAAATTCAGGAGAATTTCAATTTTTCCATGTCCTTTAGTACATATATTAGGACACATGCCTTTACATTTTCACGGCCAATGACTCGTTGTAAGGTTGAATTTATTCAACCATCTAATTGGCTTTATTCCGTGCCAAATTTGCTTGTAATTCAGCATTTAGTAACCCCGTATTTAGGTGGGATTGTTGTAAGGGTAGTGAGTGAGATAGAGTGAAGATTGCTCAAGAGTGTGCAAGAAAACAGAGAGTCGCGGCTGGGACTCGCGGCTTCAACCCGCGAGAAGATGCACACGTGCCAAGCATGCTGGAAGATGAACAGTCATGCTAGCTGGAGCACTACAGGACAAAACAGGACAACTGGCCATACGGTTAACTCGCGATTGGATCTCGCGACTTGGTCAAGCCGCGAGGTCAAGCCGCGAGCCACCCCTGTTTTGGAAAAACCCGACGTTTCGCATTCCTCTCCATTCCAAAGTATAAATACCCTTTTAACCCACGATTGAAAGAGAGCTTCGAGAGAGAATTTTGAGAGAGAAACCCTAAAGAAAAACCAGATTGTTTCACCCACAATCTCTACCTTAGAGTCTCATCAAATTCCCTCACTCTCTTCCTCTCCATTGTCAAATCCTTGAGAGGCCTTACACCAAACCTGGTTCTCACCATTATCATCTCCGTGAGACAGTCATTTGGAGTTCTGGGAAGCAATTAGGAAGGAGCCAATCTTCATTGGTTGATGCTACGGTGTAGTAGCGGAATCCGGAAAGCTAGAAAAGAAAAAGGTTCGGTGCAACCTCGTTGGAGCAAGAAGCTTGGAGGGCTTAGGTGCATTAGGTAGATTAGGCTTGGAGGGTCTATTACTGTCCTTGTATCCCAACTGTATTTTCTAGTAGATTGATTACCGCTTGGAGGTCGGCGGAGAGGTTTTTCGCCGAGGTCTTCGGTTTCCTCTTCGATAACACATCCGGTATTATCTCTGTGTTTGCATCTTCCTTCCTCTCTATCTCCGCCTTTATTTTATCTCTTTGTGATTCTTTTATGTTATGGCTTAGATAGTGTTTAATCTATTTCTCTTTATAGCATATGTTAAGTTTCCGCACACTTGTTGTTTAACATATTGCTTGTGTTGATTAAGTTTATTTTTGGGGTCTAAACGTTCAAAAGTGTTTTTGTACACGTTTTTGAACTTTCAATTGGTATCGAGCGGGTACAATTTTGTTTGGTTTCATTACCATTGTGTGATCCTTGACTCCCTTTTTGAGATGGATAGGTCTCAATCCCTTAATGCACCTCCATATTTTGATGGAAGTAATTATGCGTTTTGGAAGGTTCGTATGAGAGCTTTTCTATGCTCTATTGATGAATCCGTGTGGGATCTTTGTTGAGATTGGTTGGACCAAACCCGAGGCAGCCAAATCCACTTGGGATAAGGCAAAGACTTGCTGCATCAAATTCTAATGATAAAGCACTAAATGCTATTTTCTCGTGGTGTGTCTCCGGATGAATTTCACAGATTTCTCACATTACCATTGCCAAAGAAGCATGGGAGATTCTGGAAACAACTTATGAAGGCACGAAGAAAGTGAAAGATACCAAGTTACAAATGCCGACCACTCGGTTCGAGGAGCTCAAGATGAGTGAGGATGAGTCTTTCGACTCTTTCTATGGGAAGCTAAATGAGGTGGTTGTCGAGTAAGTTTAACTTGGGGAGAAAATGGAGGACTCAAAGATTGTAAGAAAGATCCTTCGATCATTGCCGGAAAGTTTTCGTGCAAAGGTGACAGCCATTGAAGAGAGCAAGGACCTTGATGACATCAAGGTGCAGGAGCTGGTTGGTTCTCTATAGACGTATGAGATGTCATTTGCCTAATCAACGGAAGAGTAAATCTCTTGCTCTAAAGACCATTAATGAGAAGGTGGAAGATCAAGACTCATCGGGAGAAGATGGGGTTGACAAAGATGTAGCCTATCTTGTTAAAAATTTCAGAAAGTTTTTGAAATTCAAAAACAATGGAAAATTTGATGATAAGAGAAAATTCCAAAGTTCGGAAGGGAGAAGAGGGATTTCAAAAGGAAAGATGGAAAAGAATCCCAATCCACACAAGGTGTGACTTGTTTTGAATGCAACGGGCATGGACACTTCAAGAAGGAATGTCCTAATTATTTGAAATCGAAAGGCAAGGTGTATGCCACGACCTTGAGTGATTCGGACTCATCCGACTCGAATCAAGAGAGCTGTGATGGAGAAGGGAACTATTCAGCTTTCATGACTATTGCACATGTTGAGTCTTCGGATGAGTTAAATTTGCTTGTTCAAGACCTTGGAGAACATAGTGATGATGACTCACTAGGAATTGTTGAAGAATCGGAAGTCTGAAGAAGAAGAAAGCACAAAGAACTCTTCAAGAAAATTACAACTCACTCTTGGAGAAGTCGGGTGAATACACAAGGGTAGCCAAAGGCTCTTTGTAAGAAAATGAAGAAGGCCGAGGAGGACTACAAAAGTCTCCTAATCCGGTATAGGGAGGCCAAATGCGAGATTGAAACACTGAATGGTGAGCTGTCCGAAGCTTACACAAAAGTGAGATTTCTTGAGAATGAGATTGTGCAAGCAAATGCTAAGATAGAGAGGGTCACCACCAAGAAGCTAGATGATATTATATCATCTCAAAAGAGCTTCTCGGACAAATCCGGATTGGGGTATACCGGAGGAAGTAGTTCATCTGTAAATGTCACTAAAGAAGTGAAGTTTGTGAAGGCAAAAGATCCAATTATAGATGAACATACTGGTGAGAAGCTCGAGGTGGAGGAGAAGAAGAATTTGGTGAACCAACGGATGCTGAATCCCCGTAATCGGTCGTTGGCGGTCGAATCTCGTGCCAAGTCACGTCCACGACCACAAAGAGGTCCTAGAGGAATGTATGTGTGTCATTATTACGGACTTCAAGGGCACACTCGACCAAATTGTCAAAAGTCGAGAGCAAAGAAACAGTGCAACTCCTCAAAGGTCGGGAGGACCAAGAATTGATAGGAGAACTTGGGCGGGTGATCAACCTAGAGAGCAAAATGGAGATCCCGGAATAATGAACGTGATGAAGATGATTGGTGCATTCACCAACTGCTTGGAAAGCTTCTCACGAAGGTTTGAAAGCCCTAACTCCCGTACCCAATCCGTTAAGGAAATCACCCCAAACGCAAGTGTCGTGTGGGTGAAAAGGGGTACTCATGCATAAGCATTACAACATGTCCATGCACTAATACTTCCTATGCTTTGTGACTATGTTTGTGTGGTATGCTTGTTGTTTTTGTTTTTGGTTGTTTGCTTGTCTTCTTGTGAATATTTTCTTAATTGAGTTTTATCAATCTTTTTGTTTCTTGAGTCAAAAATCCAAAAATTACATAAAAATTTGAAAATCAATAAGCTTGATTGACTTTGTTGAGTTTTGTCTTAAAACTCGTTTTGCCTTGTACCTTTGTGCTAATGGCTTTGTGCATTTTCGAGCATTGCTTGTTTTCATGCACTCATATCACTATGGGAAAAATCTTGAAATCTATGTGATTGTTGTAAATAGATCTTCAAACTTGTCATGAATGATTAGTGAATGGTTATGTTGATCTTGAGACATGCATAGACTTGTGTCTATATATCTTCCCACTTTTTATTTTTTGCTAAAAAGCGCTCACCAAATGTAAATCTCCAAATGAAAAGAGATATTGAGCTGCAAAAGCCTGTCGCACATTCTAGTATTTGACTAGGAAAAAGGGTAAGCGACCTTATTTTAAAAGTGAAATTTCTTTCAAAAGGGCCAAAGGCCTGTTTTTCAAAGAGAAATGTTATATATCCCTCTCACAATGAGAGATGATTGCCTCAAAAGATCAAATGTTATGATTGTTAGTGGAGTCAAATGAAAAGCTCCAAGTTACGTTATCAAGTTATGTGTGGGAGGTCATATATTCATATTTCTATAATTGAGATTGGTCACATGATCTTGTGCTAATTGTATATGCCTTGGTTGAATTGATCATTGAAGCTTCACATTAGACAAAGGACTATCTCATTGTTGATATCCACACACAACACACAAGTTTATGTTCAATAAATGCCATATTCATTTGTGTGATTGTACTTGATGAAATATGTTTTCACATGCTCAATCTTTGTTAATTAAAGCACAAAAAGATTTTTGAGTGTTTTAGGTGTTTTTGGAAAGTATTTTGGTTGAAAAATCTGAAAATTTCAAAAATACAGTTTTGCCCTGTTTTGGCGGCTCGACCACGGGTGTATCAAGTCGCGGGCCTCGGTCGCATCTTCGCTAGTCATTTTTGGCGACTTGTTCGCGAGTAGAAGGTCCAGTCGCGGGTTCACTCGGAGATTTTCGCGGCTCACTCGCGACTCACTCGCGGGTAGACCTTCCGATCGCGAAAAACACTTAGAAAAATTTTTCAAAATTTTGTTCTTGTGTATTCTGGCGGCTTGATCGGCGATCGTGTGGCGACTTAATCCGATCGCGAAAATCGCGTGTTTTTTGCGAAAACAGGAGCAGTTTTTAAACCTTTTCCAGTTTTCCCTCGAACTTTTGTAACTGTTCATCTTCTCCTTAAACTGTTTTCCTCCCAAACTCTTCGAGAATCCAGTTTTCCAAACCCCATTGGTGCTTCTTTCCTTATTCAAAACATCAAGAAAAGGTATGGGTTTTACTTTCTCAATCTCATTTTCATTTTCCTGCAGATTTTTGTTACTGTTTGGTCCGATATTGCATCCGGTTTATTTATCTCTTTGTGAAATGGGTTTGGCGTATTGTGCTTGATATTGTTAACTTCTATTTTCATGCTGAACTGTCACAATGCGTTGTCCATTGGTCTGGTTTTTGCCTTATTAGTGAATATGAGATTCTTTTTCGAAATGGGTTTGGTGTCCATTTGTCTTACCCATTACATTTGATTAAGTCTTGTTGATAGTGTTTGGCATGTAGATACTGATTTGTTTGTGTTAACAAAATGCATGATTCTTAGCCAAGTACTCAAGTATGGTTAATGGGTTTCCTCATATTGAAGTTACTTTTCCCTTTTTCGTATTTCTCGTGAAGTGAATCATGTTATTTGCTTTTGATGTTCAAATGTCTGTATTCGATTGCATATCATGGTCAAGATATCTTGTCTCATTGTGAGTTTTTGTCGATTGAGTTGTCCATTTATGGCTTGGTGCAATATTACCATTTTGTTGCACTTGTTAGTTTGTGTTTTGGATGGGTTTGTTCTATCTTGATTTGTATCTATATATTGATATACTGGTTTCACTGAACCTTGTTGACAAGCATTTTGTGTGGTATTGTTGTTTGGTTCTTTCTTTGTTGGCCTATTTTCTTGCAGATGTCTCGCCGATCTTCCAGGGCAAAGACATTGTTGTCGATTTAACCAGCAACACGATTTGCCAAAAGAACTCGTTTATCATCTCGGGCATCTCAAGATCCAAATGAGGAAAGATTCGGACTTCCGCTTAACTCACATGCCTACTCAAATGTGTTTGACAAGTCAACTACCATAGTGGAACGGGTAGTAGAGTTCAACACTTTAGGGACCACCTTCATCCCTCGAATCTTTGAGAAAAGAGACTGGGCAAACCTGTTCGGGAACTTTGATGATCCAATGGATGAGCTGGTCAAAGAATGCTTCTCCAATGCAAGCGATCTTGGACTGAACTCATTTTTCGGGGTCGGAGGAACGAGTTTATTGTTACCCCTGATTCCATAGCAGATCTTCTCGGCATCACCAGACCTCGGAATGTGAATATAACTCCTTACGATGAACGAAATCCTGAAGTGGGAGAAATTCTTCAAATCCTAGGCTATGATCATGAAGTCTCCAGTGCAGGAACATCCATTAGCATTGCCAAGTTTGCTCCTTAACTGACCACACCGAAGTTGATCATGTTCACCAATCTCTACCCACTATCCAACACTACGTTCATCAATCTTGGGAGAGCACTATTCCTTTATGACCTTATTACAGGAGCCCCCATTGACATATGTGCTCACATCTACTACATTTTGAGGAAGACTGCGTGTCGCTCTGCAGCTCGAGGAGTTATTCCTTTTTGCAGCCTCGTCATGAAGCTCATTCTTCGTGCAGGCATTATTCCTCCTGCAGATGGAAAAATGTTGCCTCGCCAACGTCCCATTTCCATGTTCACTCTTCAAGCTAGCAGAAGTCACTCCTCTAAATCACCAAGAAGTGCTCACATCTCTCCGGTCCCTCCTTCCGCCTCGAGCCACCTGCACATACCACATCACGTCTTTGTTCCGAAACTTCACCGGGTAGTACTCCGCAAGCACAGGCTGCACCTCATACCGATCGAGTCGCGTGTGTACTTGAGCATATTCGAGAGACGCGTTGATGAGCTAGTGACTCTTCTCTACTCCACGGACAACCGTGTTCAAATGCGTCTCGAGACTATGGAGAATCAGCTAGATGAGATTCAACGAAAGTTGGACGAGAACCTTTAGCTATTCGTGACAAAAAGGGGGAGAGCATACAAGAAGGGGGAGAGAAGCTCAAAGGGAAGTGTGCATAGTGATAGGGGGAGTACACACACAAATACTTTTGTTATAACTTTGTTCTTAGTTTATGCTTTGTTGGGTATTATTTACTGTTCTTATGGTTTCGATACACTATGTTTTTTAGCATACTTGTAGGCTTTATGGTTTGTACCATGCTTAAGTGCAGCCTTTATGCTATGTTGAAATCAGTACTTTAATCTAAATGTTCTGCATTTTGGTTTATGTCTTGTCACTCTTGTGCCCTTGTAGGATTGTTCCTAGATGCATATGCCTTGTGTGCTATGCATTGGTTGAGTGTTGAGCATACAAGTGTCTTGCCTTGTGCTTGTTAACTTGTATGTCCTTGTGTTCATTCCAAGTGTGAATGAACACTATGATCACTACCTTGTGGTGTTCACTTGGTTGATCAAGCCATGGTTTGTGTATTAACTCCATCTTTGCTTGATCTCACATTGCCATGTTTCATATGCATTTATAATTTTCTGCTTACAATAATCATAGTGTATTGTTGTGTTTCAGGAGTATATTGTTCATATGATTCAAGTGCTTCACTGCTTCTAGAGTTAGGTGTGAGTGAGTTTTGTTCAACTGTTCCCAACTCACATGTTAAGTCTAGAGTCTGTTTTAGGGTTTTGTCACGGAATAGCCAAAGAGGGAGATTGTAAGGTTGAATTTATTCAACCATCTAATTAGCTTTATTCCGTGCCAAATTTGCTTGTAATTCAGCATTTAGTAACCCCTGTATTTAGGTGGGATTGTTGTAAGGGTAGTGAGTGAGATAGAGTGAAGATTGCTCAAGAGTGTGCAAAAAAAGAGAGTCGCGGCTGGGACTCGCGGCTGGACTCGCGGCTTCAACCCGCCGAAGAAGATGCACACGTGCCAAGCATCGGAAGATGAAGCAGTCATGCTAGCTGGAGCACTACAGGACAAAACAGACAACTGGCCATACGGTTAACTCACGATGGATCTCGCGACTTGGTCAAGCCGCGAGCCACCCCTGTTTTGAAAAAACTGACGTTTCGCATTCCTCTCCACTCCAAAGTATAAATACCCTTTTAACCCACGATTGAAAGAGAGCTTCCAGAGAGAATTTTGAGAGAGAAACCCTAAAGAAAAACCAGATTGTTTCACCCACAATCTCTACCTTAGAGTCTCATCAAATTCCCTCACTCTCTTCCTCTCCATTGTCAAATCCTTGAGAGGCCTTACACCAAACCTGGTTCTCACCATTATCATCTCTCGTGAGACAGTCGTTTGGAGTTCGGGAAGCGATTAGGAAGGAGCCAATCTTCATTGGTTGATGCTACGGTGTAGTAGCGGAATCCGGAAAGCTAGAAAAGAAAAAGGTTCGGCGCGCAACCTCGTTGAAGCAAGAAGCTTGGAGGGCTTAGGTGCATTGGGTAGATTAGGCTTGGAGGGTCTATTGCTTTGTCCTTGTATCCCAACTGTATTTTCTAGTGGATTGATTACCGCTTGGAGGGCGGCGGAGAGGTTTTTCGCCGAGGTCTTGGTTTCCTCTTCGATAACACATCTGGTGTTATCTCCGTGTTTGCATCTTCCTTCCTCTCTATCTCCGCCTTTATTTTATCTCTTTGTGATTCGTTTATGTTATGGCTTAGATAGTGTTTAATCTATTTCTCTTTATAGCATATGTTAAGTTTCCGCACACTTGTTGTTTAACATATTGCTTGTGTTGATTAAGTTTATTTTTGGGGGTCTAAACGTTCAAAAGTATTTTTGTACACGTTTTTGTACACGTTTTTGAACTTTCACTCGTGTTATGTGAGTAAGAAAGGAGTCTAAGACTTAATTGTCTTTTTCTGTTGTTCTTTGCTTTAATTCTTTCTATCTAAAGTAGGACTTTCTTGCTTGATTTCTTATCTACTTTTGGAATTATGCTTTCATGCATATGCATCTTTCTTTCACGCTTTCATGTTGTTTATCAGTTTTTGTTTAGTTATTTAGTTTTTATTTTGTTTTGTGTTCAAAATAAAAAAAAAAAATAGGAAAAAAAAAAAATACAAAAACAGTGTGTGTTTATGTACATTGGTACTTGTGTACCTTGGATGACCATTGAAACAAAATTTTCTAAACTTTGTATCTTTTATAACTTAGATGAACATCTCTATGCACAACTAAACAAGTGAGTTTTGTGACTCATGTTTGTGATGAGTAAGATTAAGTAATCTCTTGTGCTTAACACTAATATCACTCTTTTTGACGGGAAGGACTAGAGAATCCTAAGAGAAAGGTATAAATAACCGTCTCACCACTGTTGCCTACCAATCATGAATGATATTTGTATGCTTTGACATAGGAAAATTGGAATGTCAAATGCTTAACATAAATGGATATTTCTTTTCTATCTCTTATATGTCCATGCATGGTTTGCTTAAAAGAAAAATATGCAAAGAAAAATAAAAAGCAAAAAAAAACCAAAATGCTTTTAAACATGATTGCAAGCGTGTATTCTAGGAGATGTGGAAGTTATAGGATGTACCTCAAAGGTGATAGTCTCTATCAAACAGTTATGATTGTGTGAGTTAAAGTGATTTTCTCATATCTCAAATCATCATAACATATAGACACTTATGCAATCTTGCAATGTTTTTCACACACAACATGCAGCTACTCTTGATACATGTACAGGTACAATGTGATTTGGCTATCACAAGGAATACATGTGTTAATGTATGCTCACTAAATTGTCTTAACTTGTTTTTTAAATATAAAATTGGTTAGACTTGTTTAGTATGTGTGTGTGTGTGTTTTGGATCCACGTGCTTAACATGTTCTTGTTGAAAGATTTTTTTAAGAGCTTAAAATGTTGATTGGATCTTTGGTTGAGTAGTATGCTTGATTGCATTCATGTCTGTGTTTTTCTCTTCTTGATACCTCTTGACAACTAGTCTATCTATCGAGCCATTTGATCTTCTTTTTATCGCATTCTTGATAACTTCTCGTGATTCTCAATCCATCGAGAAACCTTCTGTCTGCTTTCGATAGCTGTTCAATCCATTGAGGTTGGCTTATGCTCGATCGCTACTCGACAGCTTCTCGATCGGTCAAAATCCTCTTGCATGCATTGTTTTTCACATGTTTTGCATCTTTCTATTATCTTGTCATCCATAACATCTTGTTTCATTACATTCATTTATTTTTATGGATTCCTTTTTTACCCCCTTGATCATCTTTGACCATCTTTATATTTCTTGGGTGAAGCTTTCTAGTTTCTTGTACCATTTGTCAATCATGACCAAAGGGGGAAGAAATTGTGGAGAATATGTTTTTTCTTCTTAAGATTCTACATGTTAGGAGAAAAAATACATGACTTTGTAAGGGGGAGATGTGTTTCATCTTGTTGGGGGAGATGTGTTTCATCTTGTACACCGGTCTTGTGACCATGTTTACATACATTGTGATTATCTTATATATATATATATATATATATATTTATATGTATATGATGATGTATGTCTTCTTCACCTACTTCTACATGTGTGGTTTCTTTTTTATCTTTATACACATGTTTCTTATTCTTGTATGCAATCTATTATTTATGTTCATACAAATATATCTTGATGAGTTTTGTTTAAAGTGTTTCAAAAATACAGGTTGTCAAAGTCTGCTTGCCATAAACTCTCTTCTTGCAAAGTTTTTCAAGAATTTATTTTAGGATAGATTTTATTGTATTCAACAAGTGAATATGAGTTGAGTGATTTATGACTTCGCTCATATGTTCATTTGTTTGTTATGGTTTTGTCATGGATTGCCAAAGGGGGAGATTGTTAGGACATATGTGGATCATATTAGGAATATATATCAATATTTTATGTAATTGGCTAACCCTTTGACAAAACGCACTTTACTTGTAATTGAATAGATCTAGGATGTGTTTAATACTTCAAAGAATAAGAGTTCAAGTTTAGTATTAAAGCCATGCAAATCTGTCCAAGAAACAAGTGAAGAAGTGCTGATTTATTAAAGCTCGAAAATAGCTATCTATCAAGATTTAATAAGGCTCGACAGGTTCTATCTATCGAGGTATCTATCGAGAATTACGAAATTCAGATTTCCAGATCTGATTTTCGGCCCACGCTTATGTATTTGTGTAGGGTTTCTTTTCTCACAACCCTAGACATATATAAGGCCTATTTTAGAGGTTGTCACATAAGAGAATACAAGAAGAATATATGCAAAAGGTGATCGATGCCTTATTCTTTTTGAAAGAAACTATTGCATCTTTGCCCTTAAAGTTTTGTAATCAAGTGCTTCTTGATCTTCATTGTTAATGAAGTAAAGAACTTTGCAGCCAACAATCTTCTTCAAGTTGGTGTGTTAGTCACGTTCTGAGATCCGTGCAAAAAGGGTGGCGTTCATATATTGAAGAGTTCGAGAGGTTCTCAAGTGGTAGAAGGTTTCTGCTGTAAGTTCATCTATGGGGATTGTAAAGTCTAGAGACAAAAGTTTTGTACTAGATCTGAAACTTCTCTTTCTTGAATTGCTTTTTAGGAAGGTATCCCCCAAGTTTTTTTTGTGAAACAAGTTTGTTTCATTGGTTTTCCTAAGTTATCATATCTTGTCTTATTTAATTTTTATTTGCATGATTTTGACATGATATTGATGTTTGTTTTTTTAACAAGTTTTATTCATAATAAACCTAATTAACAACTTGGGTTTAAAACTTGTTAATTCTATCAACCGAGGTCTAAATTTCCCAATAAGTATTTATGTCAAAGTATTCACTAATCGGTGGATGCATTTAATTATAACAATGTATTAATCTAGTATAGAATCTCTCTCTCTCTCTCTCTCTATATATATATATATATATTATAAAATTTTTGTTAATGCTACATCCCTCAATATTTTATTAATTTATGAATTCAAAATCATATCATTTGATTACACTTATCAAGCCAAAATAGCCAAATATTACAAATGGTCAAAATTTCCAACAAAATAGTGCTGCTCCGGAAATATATAATAGAATACCACACTTTTGGACTTTTACATAGAACTTGATTTTATTGACCGAGTCATAGGAGTAATTTGCTTCAATAAAAAATGCCACGTAAAACTCAATTTTAGAAATATCAAGTTCTGTGTAATGTATAACTCGTTATTCATAAGGTCGAGTTCTTAGCAAATTCTTTTTTTTTAAAAAGGTTGAACTCGATATTTATAACATTGAGATCCATTGCAACTAAAGCCCAAAACGAAAGCAATCTGTTCTCACGAATTTAAATTGTTTTATACTGTGAATTTGCACTTTTTTTTTTATAGCTTTTATTGGACTGGCTCCCAAGAACTAGATCTACTAGATGGTTTTATGTATATTTGATTAATGGTGTAAACGTGCTTGCTAGCATTCTTTGTAGCAATTGCAAACTTGCAATGAGTAGATAGTATAGCAAATTTAGAAGATTTAATTTTCTCTCAAACATGAGCAAAATCAAATGACCTATATTGAGATATCATTATTTATTTTTAAATTTTTTTGGTGAATTGGAGAGGTAATGCTAAAGAATAACCTAAAGTGCAAACATATTGAACTTTTTGCAATGCATTGTTATGTGATATTAATATGATGCCTTTAATATATTCGGGCTGGCAATGCTTGATAGGGACTGTCCATGGGAATGAAAATGTGAATCCTCGGGTAAAACGACTACAACCATTCGTTATAACATATACAACTATATTGGGGAAAAAAATAAAAATAAAAATCAAATATATTCCTGCTTTTGTTGGTTTTATTCCAATTTGAAGGTCCCACATCAGTATATATGAAGCAAGAAGTAGGGAAGTAGATGTACTTCAAGACATAAAATCAAATTAGAAAATTTAAACCATGAATGTCAACAGGAAAGTATCCTTGTTCTAAAAACCTTTCAAGTGAAGATATTTATACATGCCTTTTACACTCCCTAAATGTAGCTAATAGTTCCATGATGCATGAGTGTTTTCAAGTGTTTTTTCTTGTTTGCATTGCTTTCAAGTGTTCCAAGCTTAGGGATTTTTGCAAGCCCAATTCAACACAATTTTCGGTGTTCTCATTCTCACTAGTAATTGGCTGTAGCTATGGGCGTTGGGATCGATCAAGTACCATGATGCTTGCTAGAAACTAGCTGATCAGTACCACGATGCTTCTTTGACAATTTTTGTGATGTAACAAAATCCTTGATGGATATGCATTTTGTGATGTAAAAATCTTTTGTTGGGAACTTGTTTTGTTTATGTAATTATTTAGGCAATGAACTTGCTGCATTTATTTAATTATGTGTTTATGTAATTAATCTTTTGGCAATGAACTTGTTTTGTTTGCTGGCAATTGTTTGAAAGCTTATAGCGTTGGCAATTTGTTTTATTGGTTCCAATTAGTTGGGAACTTGTTTTGATTTGAACAGGTAGGAATTACAGGTCTTGTTTTGGGTAGGAATGTGTTTAGGAAGAAAAAAATAGAAAAAAAAAATTATTACCTATACCAGCGTTTTGAAAAACGCGCTACGAAAAAAACCAAAGGTTGGGACCTATAGCTGCGTTTTTATAAACGCGGCAATAGGTCCCCTTATAGTTGCGTTTTATACCCCTATAGCTACGTTTTTCCACAACCCATAAGCTCAGACTTATAGCGGAATTTTTGTAAAAAACACGGCTATAGACCCACTTTGGGCTGTGTTTAAAACGCGGTTATAAGTTGGACTTATAGCTACATTTTAAACGTAGCCAAAGCGGGTCTATGGCCGTGTTTTTTACAAAAACGCGGCTATAGGTCTCAGCTTATGGTTTATGGAAAAACGCAGTTATAGGGGTAGAAAACGCAGCTATACGGGGAGCTATTATCATGCAGGATAGGCCTTGTTTGAAAACACAGCTATAGAAATGCAGCTCATTGCCTATAGCTGCATTTTTCAAATGCGGCTATAGACCTCATTTTTTTTTAGTGAAAATATACAAGATAACTGTAGTACCTCAACTAAACTCTATGATTAATCTTTGTGTTTGTTCCTTAACCAAAAAAAAAAATCTTTGTGTTTGTTCTATAATTGATAGAAAGGTATTTATATAACATGTTGTTTCGTAATAACACTGAAAAAATTGTAGGTATCGTTTAAATATATTAAAGGATCAACGAGTAAAAGTTGTAAAAATTATAGCAATGATTATGTTTTAAGGATTGTATGCATGTAATTAATTAAATGACCAGATATAATGTTAACCATCATATGAAGATATAAATAAGACTTGAATATTACAAAGCCTATGGTTAAGGTGTAATTTTGAAAGATCTGTTTAATTGTAATTTCAGTAATATGAAATGGTAAATTAGTAAATATGTACTACCCTGTACCCACTTAGCTGTTGACAAATGGGGAATAAGCTGTCTAAGATTCCTACAGAATGCCCACTGAAATTGAAAAGGAACTTTATTGCTGCTTTATTTCTCCAACTTTTTCTTGTTTTGAATGTGTGGTGGGAAGTAATAATAATCTCTAATGATTTGACAATAATCTTTTAGACTCTGTGGAACAAAGGTAGCCAACTATTTAACTTCAAGCTTTTTGAGTAATTGTTTACGAAATTTTTGGTAAGGAATAAGCATAATTATTTATTATTTTTTAAATTTAAAACTTTGACGCAAATATTAATAAAATAATAAGAGTAATGCTACATGTATAAACTATTTTGTAACCTTTTACAAATTGTTATTGTGGGCAAGTTCTTATTAATTTTCATTTAGACTCATCACTAACATCATTTTTCTATTTATCAATAACCACTTACTACATTAACAATTTATAAAAAATTGTTGTATATATCTCTAGCATTACTCAAATAATAATAATAAAACGATGCGAAGCATTTAGCTTGAAGTTGTTTAAATATAGATAACGTAAACTTTTAGCCTTTGATGGATCTAAAGTAACACTACAAAATACACTACAAGAAAATACCTATACTACAAAAAATCTATTGCAACAACAAGGAGCTTTAGTGGCAATAGTGTAGAGTTGAATTTATTCAACTATGTTTGTTGGCTGTATTCTGTACAAAATTTGCTTGTAAATTTAGCATTAGAAACCCTGTATTTAGGTGGGATCATATGTAAGGGAGTTGTGTGAGAGTATGTGAAGATTTGATCAAGAAATGTGCAAGAAGTGGTAACTCACGACTGGCTCGCTACTCACTTGCGAAAATGGTGCACACATGGTAAGCATGCGAGAAAAGTCAAGAGTCGGGCTAGTTGTCACATCATAGGATAGAAAAATACAGTCACGGCATTCTTTACATTACAATTGGTTTCGCCACTCTCCCCAGCCCGCGATCGAGTCGCGAAACCCCTTTGTTTTCTTTGAAAACTAACTTTTCACATTCCAACTAACACCCTACTATAAATACCCTTATACTCACAAAATGTATAGAGTTTTTTGAAAGAATTTTGGGAGAGAAGCCCTAGAGAAAAAGAAGATTGATTCATCCACAATCATCTACAGACATTCTCCCAAAATTCCTCATCTCTCACCTCTCCAATGACATACCCATGAGAGGTTCATAATTCAAACCCTTAACTCACCTAATTCAGAGCTGTGAGAAGGTTCTTTGGAGCTTGGGAAGTAGTTTAAGGAAGACCAATTCATTTGATTGAAGCAATGGGCTAATTGCGGGATCCGGACAACTAGTAGAGACATGGCTTGGCGTAGCCTTGTTGGTAATCGGGACTTGAAGGGTCTAAGTGCATGGGGTAGATTAGGCTGGAGAGTCTCTTGCTATTCATCTACTCCATCGATTTACTAGTAGATCATTTTTTAACGTAGAGAGGGTAGCGAGAGATGTTTTTCGCCGAATTCTTCTGTTTCCTTTTTAATAACATGTTTTGGTATTATCTTGTGTTAACTTTCTCTCTTCCTTACTCTTTACCTTTTAATTAATGCTGTGTTTGTGATTAATTATGGGTTAGAGTAGTTTGCCAAATTGGGTTTTGCTTATAATTTTTATTCCGCACTTTAATTGTTTGGGTATAAGATTTAATTTAGTAGTTTGTTAAAATTTGGGGTCTAAACAAGCTCAAGTACATATACTTGGTGCATTTTCATTTGGTATCAAAGCGGGCATACTAGGTTATTGGATTTCTATATCTTTAGTGTGATCTTAGACATATAAAATGAAAAGGTCTCAATCCCTTAATGCTCCACCATACTTTGATAGAAGCAATAACAATATAAAAATTCCAATCTAGACTGACCAAATCCCTTTACACACATCATTTCTAGTCTTTATTAATATCTCACATAAACTCGTAAAATGCCACGAAATACATATGCACATAGTTTGAACTTTCATTCCAACTAGAAGTACAAAGGTTGGAACCAAGAGAGAGAGAGAGAAAAAAAAAAAAAAAAAAAAAAAAAAAGAAAAAAGAAAAAAAGAAGATATTTTGAACTTAGAAAGTAGCCATTGCAGTCTCCCATCTTAGTTAGACACGATTCCATCCATTCTGGTTCGTTCAGCAAATTTACTTCTTTCCACATGTAAAGATGCACTTGCAGATCTTAACGAGACAGCGAATGAAGTGAATTAGAAGCATAAGAAGAATCAAACATACCAGAACACCAATTGGTATGTACATCGTCCACCCAAGGAGACTTCTAAGATTTGATGGGATGAGCAAGATGAAAGCCAATACGTATGTAATGCCCAGGAATGTGAGAGTAGTACACATGGCAAGTGTCAAGATGACCATAAAACATTTATTCTTAAGATAGAATCCACTAATAAGCAAAAACATGACACTGAGAGCTGCAGTAAAAGCAATGGTGTTGCAAATTAAGTAAAAAAAGAACACGAGTTCGTAATTGCCATACGCTAACACCAAAGTTCCAGCTTCACATGGTGGACGGGGGCATGCACTACTTTCAGTAGAATTCTTTACATCGGTTTGCCAAACTCCACCGGGGGGACTGAGCGAAGGTTGGTAAGTAATCGTTGTGATCACAGTGGCCACCACCATTAATGAACCACGCATCTCTTCTACCCATTTGAATGGTGCTGGTTTCTCTGATTCTTTGTGACCAGTTTCTAAATCTTCTGCGACTTCTTTACTCATGTCCAATTCTCTTTTAGGACTTGCTACTACTCTCTCTGTCTCTCTTGCTCTCTATTGTCTTTGTGATTGTAGAAGGAACAGCATACAAAGAGATTTATAGCACTTGCCCTCGTCCAGTTACCCCCATGATGGGTTGTTCAATTTAAGGTCAATCACATCTCAAAATAGTGGGTTCATGCATGAATGACACGGTAAGTGGATGATGTCATATTGGGAGGAAAGAGGATCGGTGTATTTAATATATTGGACTTGGTTAAATGGTGCCATATGTTTAAAATTGGACATGTGTCAATATCTCAAATCTTGTCTTCATCAAGAGTAATTGATTTTATGATTTGTGAAAATTTTAATAATTATGTAACAAGGATCATAATTTCAAATCTATCCAATCTAATCTAGGAAAAAAAAGAAAAAAAAAGTTGCAACGTTAGAAGTTGTTTCGATTCTGAAAAAAAAAAATGATATATTTCAAATATCACTCAATACTAATGTACGTACTATTTATAAAAGAAAGTTTACTAAACAGAATCTAAATATTTTTTACAAAATATTAAAGGTATTTGTAAATATATATGACAATAAATATAATTAGTAAATGCTAATAAAATAATAAATAAATATCAAAATTATTATTTTTTGTTATTGGTGATAAATTTTTTAAAAGTTATGTAGTAAACTTATAGTATTCTCACACTACTCATGTCTTTTCTTACTTAAATTGCCAATATATATATATATATATATATATTTTAATTTTAGCTCTCTTTCATTCTCCTTTCATTCTCTCTACCTTTTACTTTGTATATTTCTTTTTCTTATTTGTCTTTCTTTTCATCACCTCCATATGTTATGCACTGTTAGGTTATATCGTGGGGCAATAATGCACGATATAAAGTAATTGTGAGAAAAGAATAAGCACTGGACTGGACTTGTCTGCCATCTCGTGGGGCACACAAAATGAAGAAAAGAAAGTAATTGTGAGAAATGAGCAAAACTTGGGTCAAGTGCACAGAAGCACTGGACTCAAGTTGCTTCTATGAGAAACAATAATGCACAAAGATAATCATAAATGAATAAGCTAAAGGGGATGAAACACAGAGAAAATGAAGGAAAAAAAGTTTCAAAACAATGAAAAAACAAAGAGACAGAGAGAGATTAGATTGTGAAATTTAGGGATAAATTTGATACTTGGTGAGCGAAAATCATAAAGAAACCAAGAGTTTTTGTTTCAACTCGATATCCACTTACCCAAGTGTTTCTGTAATAGCCTAGGTACTGATAAAACAAATACAACAACTTGCACTAGCTAGTATGATATAAAATTGACTCCCTTAATATTGACTTATTGAAGGCCTCATAAGCCGTTATGCCAATAAGTTTTGATTAACTTAAATTTAATAGTTATGTTAATTTTTTTAAGAGCTGAATTAAAATAAAATTTTACTTAAAGAAAATGTTTTAAATAATTGTACATAGATGGACTTCTTTTTTTTTTTTTCTTTTTTTTTTTTTTAAAGCCAGCTTATAGGATTTGAATAATCATGTTATTAGACTCATTAACAATGCATTCTCAATTCCATAACAATAAAATTTAGTGACAATTGTTTTTTCTCAAAAATTTAGACTTGTTAACTATCCATTCACATTCTATTAACAATTTATGATAAAATAATATATTTTTAAGCGTAAAATTTATTATTATTTTTTTTTAAAAAAACAAATAGGCATAGTTTCTAAGCATATATAATTGATAGTATATTAACTTTTCTAATATATATATATATATATATATATATTTGTTGGGTTCTAAGACTTTAGGTTTAAATGTATTAAAACTTCATTTTGTAATGTTGGCAAACCATAATCAAAACATGTAGTCTTGTTTTAGACTTGCTCAAAGTATTTGTTTGTAAAGTTGAAATCGAGTAATTGCAGAAAATTACTATTGTCTTTCTACAAGGCTCAATCGATCGAAAATTAGACTCGATCGATCAAGCTCGTGCACAATGTTTTTACGCAAAATTTTCCAACTCAGCCCAAGCCCGTTTGACGTGTAAGATTTTATATTTTGCCTTAAATAGAAAAGGAAAAACTCTAGCAACGTTTTTATGTTGTTGTTTATCTGTGTGTGTGAATTTCTTGTGAGATCTAAAGGTGTTTGCCTTCACACATACTTAGGCTTAATCAAGATTATGTCAAGAGCATGATCGTTTGATCATTTTGCATAAAGAGCTTAAAGAAACACAGGTGGGAGTACTTGTGGTTCTTTGTGAATCTAAGAAAGAAGTAATCATCAACTCGATGTAGCAAAAGGATGTTAGTGGTCTAAGTCGCTATTGTGTAAACTTCAAGTCTTTCATAGTGGATCTATTTTACCTTAAGGATAGATAAGTTAAATCATCTTCAAGTTTTTTTACCGGTTTGATTTTCCTGGGTTATCATATCGTTATATTATTTATTGTCCGCATTGTTTCAATGATATGATTTACATGTATTAACCTAGATCTGAATAATTTGACTAAGTAATCACTTCGCTAAATAACTAGGTTAATTAACTTGTATTTTAAGAGTTCTAAAAAACATACAATATTATAAGACAAATTTTAGAGAAAATTGAATTAAAATCTATATTGAATTATTGAGTATCACAAAGATTAAAAAATTAGATGGATTGTGGAGCAAAATTAGACTCTAATTAAAATTTAATTTAGAATCTAATTGTATATTGACTTTTCGATTTTTGCACTCAATAATTCACTGGGCACAAATATTAAAAGTTATATGAGACACATGGTTTACAATTAGAATCCAATTAAAATTCATTATAGATTCTCATTTGATTTTCTCCGAGCTTTGACTTATAATATATATATATGATAAACCATTACATATTTAAAAAAAAATTCATAGCATGACTTATGTCTTAGCTGGATATAGACTTTTAACTTTAATATGAGATAAGGGAGTGTTACAATTTGAAGGGTCCATTTGCCATGGAAATAACGTGGGAAAACATCCCCAAATTTGTTCCATGTCTTTACTAAGAGATAAGTATATATGATTGAGGTCACATGTGTACCAATAAAATACTTTCATGTGGTGATGACAGGTGCCTAAGGAGTGACGATAGGGGAGACATAGACCTTAGAGTTTTAATATTCTTCCTCCCTCTATATATATATATATATATATATATATATATAGTGTATAAAACCTATCTAAGGGACTCCTATTTTTAAAAATAGTAAAACATTTATATAAAATGATTAGTGCATCATTTTTATGCTTCATAATATTTTTATGTCAAGCGTAGCTTATTGAATCAAAATATATTCAAGGTATATTTCTTTAAAATAGATAAGTTTATATAAATAATTAGTGCATAATTGTTTCCCCATATTACTCTTATACCATGTGTAATCTATTTTCTAGAAATAGATTAAATATCAAAATTATTATTTTTTTGTTATTGGTGATAAATTTTTTAAAAGTTATGTAGTAAACTTATAGTATTCTCACACTACTCATGTCTTTTTTTACTTAAATTGCCAATATATATATATATATATATATATATAGGGATAATTACAGTAAACCCACCTGAGGTATGGCCCAATTACACTTTGCCTACCCGTGGTTTAAAACTTATCACTTTGCCCACCTGTACATCAATCCGTTACCCTCCCGTTACCCACCTCACCCTCAGACGTTAGAAAAACACCCTTTTCCCCAAATTAGAACATTACACGGATCAAACAACACGAACTCACTCTCTTTTCCCCACGAGCCCTACAAACGCGAAAAATCCATTCTGCATCCGAGGTGTTGATTTTTCCGAACGTGCTTTCGTGTGAGGGTGAGGTTCGACTTTGGGTTGTGCGGAGTCGTTGAATATTCGAAGATAGATCATCACCAGGTATGACATTTCGCTTTATGGTTTCGAGTGGGGTTTCAAGTTTTGATGATAGCATTGATTCACGGGGAGTTGATAATCGATGTCTTCTTGAGTGGAAATTACTCAGGTTCATGTGGGCATTTGTGTACATATGAGACTTGTGTCTTTGAGAACAAGTCCGACAGTGGATAATTTTGGGAGAAGGTTTCGGGTTGTAGCCGATATAAGGTAAGTATACTTTTTACTTATTCTAGCTGATTCACATGAGATTGGAATGTGATGTGTTCAATTCAATTTATGAGCAGATTGGTCCCAAGTGCCCTTTCTTTAGATGGATTGATAATCCCACTTATGTGCGTGGGAATGAAGCTGCCCATTTGGTGCAACAAAAGCTGGATTTCTTTCATGGAGTGAGCTGCAACTTGCATGTGAAAGGGAAAGAGAAGCTACCCAAAAGCAGCAGAAGCTACCCAGCAAAGAAGAAGCTACCCAAATGGCGAAATTGCTCAAGGCGGGCAGCAAAAGCCATTGAGAGGGAGAGAAAGTTTCGAGCTTCCTCTGTTCAAGCCAAGGAGATAGCAAAGTGAGAGCTTTAAAGCAAGAGAGAAAGTGCAGAATTGCACTAATTTCATCATGGTTTTTTTTTGTTTTGGTTATGTTGTTTTCATGTTTTGGCTCAAGTGAAAATGTTGGAATGATGAGATTGAGTCCGTCTCGATGGGTTGTAATATAAGTTTGGTCCTCAATTGTATTGTAATAGAACTATGAAAGAATATTTTGAGAATGAGAACTATGTAATATAAGCTTGAAGCCACTTAATAATATAAGCCTTTTTAAGATAAAGTGTTATTTATGTTAGATCTTTGTTGGTATTTTTGTTTAAAGTGAATTGGCTACTTGTGAGTTGTGAGTGTTGGTGTTGGTGTTTTGTTGGATGTTGTGAGTTTGTGTTGGTTTGTGCATAAAGTGCATTGTGTGAAGACAATTGTGTTGAAAGTGAATTTAAAGTGCATGACAATCTGTCAACTTGCAAGAAAAGACAACAAATTCAACACATACACCTGCTATTCAACACATATACCCTGCACACATAAACAAACTCATATAATAATAACGCATATGACAAATTGCAATAATCAGAACAATAATTCTGAACTTTGTCATTAAGTTGGGAAATTGTATACATATTTGAAGGTGGCATTGAATAGTCTTTCATCAACCACCAGTAAATATAAGGCATTTGGTACAACAACCAAAATAGTTGCAGTTGCCCAATATTTACAAAACTTACAAAAATACAAAAAGTGTTTGAACAACTATATCAAAAAGTGACTTGCCATTGTCTACCCTACCATTATATCGCCTTGCCTAACCCTAACACTACATAACCCTAATACATAGCAACAAAAGTGACTTGCCATTGTCCGCCCTACCTAACCCTAACACTATATAACCCTAATACATATCAACAAAAGTGTCTTGACTTAGTCTTCATTTCGCCCGCCCCGCTTTTGCCTCTCACACCACAGCTGGCCTTTCCACCTCTTGTTCTACATTTTTGAGCTCTAGCTGCATCACCCCTTCCTCTCAAAGCAACTCCTCCGGTAGCAGGTGGTCTTGTAGGCTACAAAGTACAAGGATTCACATGTTAGCTACCAGCCTTCACGGTTTATGAATAAAACATCAAACCTAACACTACAAAGCACTGTGATGATTGTGGTCTCTTGTCCCATGTTTTGCAGGAGTGTGTGGTGTTGGCTGGCTTGAAGAGAACCAAGGAGCTCCTCTAACTCGTGTACCTAAAGTCCGAAGAGTACCATTGACTTGGGTTCGTGACCATGGAGCTTGTGGTCGTGGAGCTCGAGCTTGTGGTCGTGACCTGTTTGCCTGGTTGGATGAGGCCATAGTGTAAGGTCGATGTGTTGGTGGGGGCTGAGTGAGGATTGGGTCGTGATGAAGATGGGGCACGGGATCCTTGCCTCGTGTAGAAGGCCTTCCACTTCCCCGCAACCAAATATGAGCATGTTTTTACAAAGTGTCGTTATTGGAATTTTGCATTTGAATAAAATTTTTTTGTAAAAACATACTGATTTCCCTTTCTCGCAATCTCGCCTCCTCTCCCATGCTTTGTCTCACCAAAGTGACATTGGCCTTGCATCCCCTTGCATTGTGCCCTTCCTGTTGACACCTTCCACACCTCTTTGGCTTGTTTCCTCTAGACACCTTATAAGGGTTTGGCTCATCAGCATCTCTTTTCCTCTTCATGGGTGGCCTGCCTGGTGGCTTATAGACAGTAGGTGCAACAAGCTTGGGTTGGCCACTTGACATCCACTCGGATCGGCCAGGCATGGGAGATATGGGTGTCTTGTATGTCTCCACATAAGCATCCTTGTAGTAGCATGGATGGGTGTAGTCTTCTGGTTTCTCACGATTCACAAAAATGGCTGCAACTCCATGCTTGCAAGGGATTCCTGTCAAGTCCCATACTCTACAACTACATGTCCTATTTACCAAGTCCACCACATGCCTTTCCCTCCCATTGTCAACCTCATACACAAACCTCCGGAAGGAACCGCATTTGAAACTCTTACACTCTAATTTTAATCTGCTCCAACTTCTTTTGTATGCTTGGACACAAATTGCCATCATACTTTTCTATGTCGGCCTTCTTTATATACACTGCTCATAAACCTAACTCGATCCACTCCTCCGGCATTGATAAGATGGGCTTGTCTCTAGCCTTGTAATCATAGAGTTAAAACTCTCACTCAGATTGTTTACCATACAATCTGTCAAAGCTCTTGAAGAAAAGTGGGATTTGGTCCTTTGTGCGTGCTCTATATCGGCCAGTCTCGCTAAGCTTCTTCATTCAAACTCTTAAGATGGTCCATCCCTCTCTCAAATTCCCTGGCTGATGTTGTGCCAAAGACACCTCCACAAAGACACTCTTCAACTCCATGCCCTTGTGGTTAACCTTGAAGTTGTTGTATATGTGCTTCACACAATACTGTGCTCCACAGGTTGGGAATAGTCTCCATTGCGGGTAAAAGGCCCCGCAATCAAGTAAGCATTCAATGTTAGCAATATAAACTAGTAAAAAGGTAAGCATGTAATGAAGTCATGAACATGAGCTAGATGATAATACCTTCTGCTTGTCACCGATGAATACCAGATTGAGCTCATCCGCCTCGCCAATGTCATCAAGAAACCGCTCCAAGAACCAGGTCCAGCTATCCTTGTTCTCTTGCTCAACCACTGACCATTGCCACGGGAATATATTGTCATTTCCATCCTTGGCAAAGTGGCAGATAATAATTGCCCACCAAACCTACCCTTCAAGTGGCAGCCATCCAGCCCAACAAAGGGTCTACAACCACCTAGAAAGCCAACCTTCGAGCATTGTACCTAATGTACATCCTTTTAAACTTGGGCTCTGCATTCTCATTTTCCATCTCTCATTTACAGTAATCACCCTACTTCCTACATCTGTCCTTAATATCATTTCTCGCATAATCTCTAAGTAGGCCATACCGAGCCTCTTCATCCCGATAATCAGCCCCTAGCTGCCTTCCTTGATCTATACACCGACTAAGACTTAAATCAACTCGAAATCTTCGCATCACATGGTGCTTAATACCGAGGCCTCCCAATTAGGATTCTTACCAAAATCCTCCAAATACCTCTTTGCCACATAGGGCTGATGTAACTTGCCCATTTTTAAATGATAGGGGCGGTACACTCAGGATAAAGTGTCTTGATCTCAAATGTGCACTCTCCGGTCACCATTGAGGCATAACACCTCCATCTACAATTGTTCTTGCAATGTACAGTAAATCTTCTTCTTCTCATTCAACTTCCACTTGACATCAATGTGATTCTGAATCACATACTCCCTCAAAGCCTTCCTAAACACCTGGGAGTTTGGGAACTTCATCCCTTTTGCCAACCTAACATTTTCCATATCAGTCCTCTCATTGAACTCCAAATTGCAGGTCCCCGCTCATCATCGAACTATCCACACTTGCCATATCATCCTCTAAAGCTGGTTCAGCCCACTCTTCATCTAAATCTATGTTTGGAGGAGGAACATTGCTTGGGGCAGTGCATCCGTGTTTGGGTGAGGTGTATCAGTGTTTGGATGAGGTGTATCGATGGTTGGAACAGTGTTAGGCTCATCCGGCTTTGTGTGAGGTGGAGAAGACTCACCAAAAATGTCATCAAGAAAGTCTTCTCCTTCCAGGCCTTCATTCAACCAATCAAACTCCTCCTCCACACCATCACCCCCCCGTAGCGGCTCCTACACCACCCCCTACACCAGCCCCCGCATCAGCCCCCCGCACCCCCTATAGCAGCCCCGCGCACTTTTGGCTCCTACACCAACCCCCGCACCATCGGGAACTTCAACCGCAAGTGGAGCATTACCACTCTCCACATACAGTATGATGGTGTCTCTTGGCCCTCCTCACTAGGGTTCCACAAGGGTTCCACATCTTGATCATCTTCTATGAGCCTTAAGTCTTGCTCCAAGTTGCCCCAGGACCTAAATAATGAACCCTCCACGGTTCATCAATCCTCAATTCCTCACATATACTTTTTATTTCAAAATAACCAAGCAAATCAAAGCATCCCTATACACTATTTCAACTTTCCCACCAAAGTACTCTAAACTAGGGTTCCACACAAAAGCACCCCCATAATGTACCTCCAATTTCACTTCAACATCCATCCGTAATAACAAATTACAAGTTGACACGTATACAATCAACAATTAAAGAATTGTAAACAACAAAAGAGGCAAAAGAGAAAACAGATTTGCATGTTTCGGTTTTGCTTTTGGGATGCAACGCACACAGAGAGGGACCACATTTTCGCTTTTCTTTTGATTTTGATTCTGTTTTACTAAATAGCACATGCAAACACTAAAAATTTCAACCCAATGGAAACTTGGGTCCACCGTGAGACACAATGACCACGACAGACAAAGTGCCCACAGACAAAAATGCCCATAAACAAACACAAATCCAAAGAACAGGTGGTCACAATTTTCATAAATATCAACAAACACAACCAATATTCTCATTCCATTACATGTAAAATTGACCATTCATTGATTACTCACAAAAAAATAAAACAACCGCAAGCCCAAAGTAAAAACCCAAAGAGTGACCGATTTCTTACCAGGATTTTAGTCACTCGAACAACCCGTTGCTCGTCTAAGTTTTACACTGGCGGAAAAATCAACACCTCGGATGCGGAATGGATTTTTCGCATTTGTAGGGCTCGTGGGGAAAAGAGAGTGAGTTCGTGTTGTTTGATCCGTGTAATGTTCTAATTTGGGGAAAATGATGTTTTTCTAACGCCCGAGGGTGAGGTGGGTAACGGGGGGTAACGGATTGATGTACAGGTGGGCAAAGTGATAAGTTTTAAACCACGGGTAGGAAAAGTGTAATCGGGCCATACCTCGTGGGTTTCTGTAATTATCCCATATATATATATTTTAACTTTTAGCTCTCTTTCATTCTCCTTTCATTCTCTCTACCTTTTACTTTGTATATTTCTTTTTCTTATATGTCTTTCTTTTCATCTCCTCCATATGTTATGCTTTGTTAGGTTATATATCATTTTACTTGTCTGCCATCTCGTGGGGCACACAAAATGAAGAAAAGAAAGCAATTGTGAGAAATGAGCAAAACTTGGGTCAAGTGCACAGAAGCACTGGACTCAAGTTGCTTCTATGAGAAACAATAATGCACAAAGATAATCATAAATGAATAAGCTAAAGGGCAAGAAACACAGAGAAAATGAAGGAAAAAAAGTTTTCAAAACAATGAAAAAACAAAGAGAGAGAGAGAGACATTAGATTGTGAAATTTAGGGATAAATTTGATACTTGGTGAGCGAAAATCATAAAGAAACCAAGAGTTTTTGTTTCAACTCGATATCCACTTACCCAAGTGTTTCGTAATAACCTAGGTACTTGATAAAACAAATACAACAACTTGTACTAGCTAGTATGATATAAAATTGACTCCTTAATATTGACTTATTGAAGGCCTCATAAGCCGTTATGCCAATAAGTTTTGATTAACTTAAATTTAATAGTTATGTTAATTTTTTTAAGAGTTGAATTAAAATAAAATTTTACTTAAAGAAAATGTTTTAAATAATTGTACATAGATGGACTTCTTTTTTTTTTTTTTTTTTTTTTTTTTAAAGCCAGCTTATACGATTTGAACAATCATGTTATTAGACTCATTAACAATGCATTCTCAATTCCATAACAATAAAATTTAGTGACAATTGTTTTTTTCTCAAAAATTTAGACTTGTTAACTATCCATTCACATTCTATTAACAATTTATGATAAAATAATATATTTTTAAGCGTAAAATTTATTATTATTTTTTTAAAAAAAACAAATAGGCATAGTTTCTAAGCATATATAATTGATAGTATATTAACTTTTCTAATATATATATATATATATATATTTGTTGGGTTCTAAGACTTTAGGTTTAAATGTATTAAAACATCATTTTGTAATGTTGGCAAACCATAATCAAAACATGTAGTCTTGTTTTAGACTTGCTCAAAGTATTTGTTTGTAAAGTTGAAATCGAGTAATTGCAGAAAATTACTATTGTCTTTCTACAAGGCTCAATCGATCGAAAATTAGACTCGATCGATCGAAGCTCGTGCACAATGTTTTTCTGCAAAATTTTCCAACTCAGCCCAAGCCCGTTTGACGTGTAAGATTTTATATTTTGCCTTAAGTAGAAAAGGAAAAACTCTAGCCACGTTTTTATGTTGTTGTTTATGCTGTGTGTGCGAATCTCTTGTGAGATCCAAAGGTGTTTGCCTTCACACATACTTAGGCTTAATCAAGATTATGTAAAGAGCTTGATCGTTTCAGTCGCTGCATAAAGAGCTTAAAGAAACACAAGTGGGAGTACTTGTGGTTCTTTGTGAATCTAAGAAAGAAGTAATCAGTGCACTCGATGTAGCAATAGGATGTTAGTGGTCTAAGTCGCTATTGTGTAAACTTCAATTCTTTCATAGTGGATCTATTTTACCTTGAGGATAGCTAAGTTAAATCATCTTCAAGTTTTATTACCAGTTTGATTTTCCTGGGTTATCATATCGTTGTATTATTTATTTTCCACACTATTTCAATGATATGATATACATGTGTTAACCTAGATCTGAATAATTTGACTAAGTAATCACTTGGCTAAATAACTAGGTTAATTAACTTGTGTTTTAAGAGTTCTAAAAACATACAATATTATAAGACAAATTTTAGAGAAAATTGAATTAAAATCTATATTGAATTATTGAGTATCACAAAGATTAAAAAATTAGATGGATTGTGGAGCAAAATTAGACTCTAATTAAAATTTAATTTAGAATCTAATTGTATATTGACTTTTCGATTTTTGCACTCAATAATTCACTGTGCACAAATATTAAAAGTTATATGAGACACATGGTTTACAATTAGACTCCAATTAAAATTAATTATAGATTCTCATTTGATTTTTCTCGAGCTTTGACTTATAATATATATATGATAAACCATTACATATTTAAAAGAAATTCATAGCATGACTTATGTCTTAGCTGGATATAGACTTTTAACTTTAATATGAGATAAGGGAGTGTTACAATTTGAAGGGTCCATTTGCCATGGAAATAACGTGGGAAAGCATCCCCAAATTTGTTCCATGTCTTTACTAAGAGATAAGTATATATGATTGAGGTCACATGTGTACCAATAAAATACTTTCATGTGGTGATGACAGGTGCCTAAGGAGTGACGATAGGGGAGACATAGACCTTAGAGTTTTAATATTCTTCCTCCCTCTATATATATATATATATATATATACATATATTGTGTATAAAACCTATCTAAGGGACTCCTATTTTTAAAAATAGTAAACATTTATATAAAATGATTAGTGCATCATTTTTATGCTTCATAATATTTTTATGTCAAGCGTAGCTTATTGAATCAAAATATATTCAAGGTATATTTCTTTAAAATAGATAAGTTTATATAAATAATTAGTGCATAATTGTTTCCCCATATTACTCTTATACCATGTGTAATCTATTTTCTAGAAATAGATTAAATATCAAAATTATTATTTTTTTGTTATTGGTGATAAATTTTTTAAAAGTTATGTAGTCAACTTATAGTATTCTCACACTACTCATGTCTTTTTTTACTTAAATTGCAAATATATATATATATATATATATTTTTTTTTTAAATTTTAGCTCTCTTTCGTTCTCCTTTCATTCTCTCTACCTTTTACTTTGTATATTTCTTTTTCTTAATTGTCTTTCTTTTCATGTCCTCCATATGTTATGCACTAGCTGTTAGGTTATATATCATTTTACTTGTCTGCCATCTCGTGGGGCACACAAAATGAAGAAAAGAAAGTAATTGTGAGAAATGAGCAAAACTTGGGTCAAGTGCACAGAAGCACTGGACTCAAGTTGCTTCTGTGAGAAACAATAATGCACAAAGTTAATCATAAATGAATAAGATAAAGGGCAAGAAACACAGAGAAAATGAAGGAAAAAAAGTTTTCAAAACAATGAAAAAACAGAGAGAGAGAGAGAGAGAGAGAGAGAGATTAGATTGTGAAATTTAGGAATAAATTTGATACTTGATGAGCGAAAATCATAAAGAAACCAAGAGTTTTTGTTTCAACTCGATATCCACTTACCCAAGTGTTTCTGTAATAACCTAGGTACTGATAAAACAAATACAACAACTTGTACTAGCTAGTATGATATAAAATTGACTCCCTTAATATTGACTTATTGAAGACCTCATAAGCCGTTATGCCAATAAGTTTTGATTAACTTAAATTTAATAGTTATGTTAATTTTTTTTAAGAGCTGAATTAAAATAAAATTTTACTTAAAGAAAATGTTTTAAATAATTGTACATAGATGGACTTCTTTTTTTTTTTAAAGCCAGCTTATACGATTTGAACAATCATGTTATTAGACTCATTAACAATGCATTCTCAATTCCATAACAATAAAATTTAGTGACAATTGTTTTTTTCTCAAAAATTTAGACTCGTTAACTATCCATTCACATTCTATTAACAATTTATGATAAAATAATGTATTTTTAAGGGTAAAATTTAGTTTTTTTTTTTTCTAAACAAATAGGCATAGTTTCTAAGCATATATAATTGATAGTATATTAACTTTTCTAATATATATATATATATATATATATTTGTTGGGTTCTAAGACTTTAGGTTTAAATGTATTAAAACTTCATTTTGTAATGTTGGCAAACCATAATCAAAACATTTTTTTCTTGTTTTAGACTTGCTCAAAGTATTTGTTTGTAAAGTTGAAACCGAGTAATTGCAGAAAATTACTATTGTCTTTCTACAAGGCTCAATCGATCGAAAATTAGACTCGATCGATCGAAGCTCGTGCACAATGTTTTTCTGCAAAATTTTCCAACTCAGCCCAAGCCCGTTTGATGTGTAAGATTTTATATTTTGCCTTAAGTAGAAAAGGAAAAACTCTAGCCACGTTTTTATGTTGTTGTTTATGCTGTGTGTGCGAATCTCTTATAAGATCTAAAGGTGTTTTCCTTCACACATACTTAGGCTTAATCAAGATTATGTCAAGAGCTTGATCGTTTGATCATTTGCATAAAGAGCTTAAAGAAACACAAGTGGGAGTACTTGTGGTTTTTGTGAATCTAAGAAAGAAGTAATCTGTGAACTCGATGTAGCAATAGGATGTTAGTGGTCTAAGTCGCTATTGTGTAAACTTCAATTCTTTCATAGTGGATTTATTTTACATTGAGGATAGCTAAGTTAAATCATCTTCAAGTTTTTTTACTGGTTTGATTTTCCTGGGTTATCATATCGTTGTATTATTTATTTTCCGCCTTTGTTTCAATGATATGATTTTCATGTGTTAACTTAGATCTGAATAATTTGACTAAGTAATCACTTGGCTAAATAACTAGGTTAATTAACTTGTGTTTTAAGTGTTCTAAAAAACATACAATATTATAAGACAAATTTTAGAGAAAATTGAATTAAAATCTATATTGAATTATTGAGTATCACAAAGATTAAAAAATTAGATGGATTGTGGAGCAAAATTAGACTCTAATTAAAATTTAATTTAGAATCTAATTGTATATTGAATTTTCGATTTTTACACTCAATAATTCACTGGGCACAAATATTAAAAGTTATATGAGACACATGGTTTACAATTAGACTCCAATTAAAATTCATCATAGATTCTCATTTGATTTTTCTCGAGCTTTGACTTATAATATATATATGATAAACCATTACATATTTAAAAGAAATTCATAGCATGACTTATGTCTTAGCTGGATATAGACTTTTAACTTTAATATGAGATAAGGGAGTGTTACAATTTGAAGGGTCCATTTGCCATGGAAATAACGTGGGAAAGCATCCCCAAATTTGTTCCATGTCTTTACTAAGAGATAAGTATGTATGATTGTGGTCACATGTGTACCAATAAAATACTTTCATGTGGTGATGACAGGTGCCTAAAGAGTGACGATAAGGGAGACATAGACCTTAGAGTTTTAACATTCTTCCTCCCTCTATATATATATATATATATATATATAAATATATTGTGTATAAAACCTATCTAAGGGACTCCTATTTTTAAAAATTGTAAAACATTTATATAAAATGATTAGTGCATCATTTTTATGCTTCATAATATTTTTATGTCAAGCGTAGCTTATTGCATCAAAATATATTCAAGGTATATTTCTTTAAAATAGATAAGTTTATATAAATAATTAGTGCATAATTGTTTCCCCATATTACTCTTATACCATGTGTAATCTATTTTCTAGAAATAGATTAAATATCAAAATTATTATTTTTTTGTTATTGGTGATAAATTTTTTAAAAGTTATGTAATAAACTTATAGTATTCTCACACTACTCATGTCTTTTTTTCCTTAAATTGCCAATATATATATATATATATTTTTTTTTATTTTAGCTCTCTTTCATTCTCCTTTCATTCTCTCTACCTTTTACTTTGTATATTTCTTTTTCTTAATTGTCTGTCTTTTCATCTCCTCCATATGTTATGCACTAGCTGTTAGGTTATATAATATTTTACTTGTGTGCCATCTCGTGGGGCACACAAAATGAAGAAAAGAAAGTAATTGTGAGAAATGAGCAAAACTTGGGTCAAGTGCACAGAAGCACTGGACTCAAGTTGCTTCTATGAGAAACAATAATGCACAAAGTTAATCATAAATGAATAAGCTAAAGGGCAAGAAACACAGAGAAAATGAAGGAAAAAAGTTTTCAAAACAATGAAAAAACAGAGAGAGAGAGAGAGAGAGAGAGAGAGAGAGAGAGAGAGATTAGATTGTGAAATTTAGGGATAAATTTGATACTTGGTGAGCGAAAATCATAAAGAAACCAAGAGTTTTTGTTTCAACTCGATATCCACTTACCCAAGTGTTTCTGTAATAACCTAGGTACTGATAAAACAAATACAACAACTTGTACTAGCTAGTATGATATAAAATTGACTCTCTTAATATTGACTTCTTGAAGACCTCATAAGCCATTATGCCAATAAGTTTTGATTAACTTAAATTTAATAGTTATGTTAATTTTTTTTAAGAGCTGAATTAAAATAAAATTTTACTTAAAGAAAAATGTTTTAAATAATTGTACATAGATGGACTTCTTTTTTTCTTTTTTTTTTTTTAAAAGCCAGCTTGTACGATTTGAACAATCATGTTATTAGACTCATTAACCATGCATTCTCAATTCCATAACAATAAAATTTAGTGACAATTGTTTTTTCTCAAAAATTTAGACTCGTTAACTATCCATTCACATTCTATTAACAATTTATGATAAAATAATATATTTTTAAGGGTAAAATTTAGTTTTTTTTTTTCTAAACAAATAGGCATAGTTTCTAAGCATATATAATTGATAGTATATTAAGTTTTCTAATATATATATATATATATATATACATTTGTTGGGTTCTAAGACTTTAGGTTTAAATGTATTAAAACTTTATTTTGTAATGTTGGCAAACCATAATCAAAACATGTAGTCTTGTTTTAGACTTGCTCAAAGTATTTGTTTGTAAAGTTGAAACCGAGTAATTGCAGAAAATTACTATTGTCTTTCTACAAGGCTCAATCGATCGAAAATTAGACTCGATCGATCGAAGCTTGTGCACAATGTTTTTCTGCAAAATTTTCCAACTCAGCCCAAGCCCGTTTGATGTGTAAGATTTTATATTTTGCCTTAAGTAGAAAAGGAAAAACTCTAGCCACGTTTTTATGTTTTTGTTTATGCTGTGTGTGCGAATCTCTTGTGAGATCTAAAGGTGTTTGCCTTTACACATACTTAGGCTTAATCAAGATTATGTCAAGAGCTTGATCGTTTGATCATTTGCATAAAGAGCTTAAAGAAACACAAGTGGGAGTACTTGTGGTTGCTGTGAATCTAAGAAAGAAGTAATCCGTGAACTCGATGTAGCAATAGGATGTTAGTGGTCTAAGTCGCTATTGTGTAAACCTCAATTCTTTCATAGTGGATCTATTTTACCTTGAGGATAGCTAAGTTAAATCATCTTCAAGTTTTTTTCTTGGTTTGATTTTCCGGGTTATCATATCGTTGTATTATTTATTTTCCGCACTATTTCAATGATATGATTTACATGTGTTAACCTAGATCTGAATAATTTGACTAAGTAATCACTTGGCTAAATAACTAGTTTAATTAACTTGTGTTTTAAGAGTTCTAAAAAACATACAATATTATAAGACAAATTTTAGAGAAAATTGAATTAAAATCTATATTGAATTATTGAGTATCACAAAGATTAAAAAATTAGATGGATTGTGGAGCAAAATTAGACTCTAATTAAAATTTAATTTAGAATCTAATTGTATATTGAATTTTCGATTTTTACACTCAATAATTCACTGGGCACAAATATTAAAAGTTATATGAGACACATGGTTTACAATTAGACTCCAATTAAAATTCATCATAGATTCTCATTTGATTTTCTCTAAGCTTTGACTTATAATATATATATGATAAACCATTACATATTTAAAAAAAATTCATAGCATGACTTATGTCTTAGCTGGATATAGACTTTTAACTTTAATATGAGATAAGGGAGTGTTACAATTTGAAGGGTCCATTTGCCATGGAAATAACGTGGGAAAGCATCCCCAAATTTGTTCCATGTCTTTACTAAGAGATAAGTATGTATGATTGAGGTCACATGTGTACCAATAAAATACTTTCATGTGGTGATGACAGGTGCCTAAGGAGTGACGATAGGGGAGACATTGACCTTAGAGTTTTAACATTCTTCCTCCCTCTAGATATACATATATATATATATATATATATATATATATTGTGTATAAAACCTATCTAAGGGACTCCTATTTTTAAAAATTGTAAAACATTTATATAAAATGATTAGTGCATCATTTTTATGCTACATAATATTTTTATGTCAAGCGTAGCTTATTGAATCAAAATATATTCAAGGTATATTTCTTTCAAATAGATAAGTTTATATAAATAATTAGTGCATAATTGTTTCCCCATATTACTCTTATACCATGTGTAATCTATTTTCTAGAAATAGATTAGTAAATTTATTTCATAGTAGCTTTCTTTATTTTTTAAAAACAAAAGATTTTTTTTATTTTTTTATTATTTTGTATTTGGAGATGTAGAGATATATACCAAGGGGAATCTGGAGCTTCCCGTTTTTTTGTAATGTAATTTTTTTAGATAATTTTAACCTACGACATCCGTTCCTTGTGATAATTTTTTATCATCGGACCAAGACATCAATCTATTTTTGATGCAAATGTCATACAAAATGGAAAGAATGTGTAGAGGATCCAATAACAATATGAAAATCCATTCTAATTAGGCCAAATCCCATACATCATTTCTAGTCTTTATTAAAAATAGAGAATTTTTAAATAAAAAAATTAATATGAAATTGACCTAGGTACTAACCTAGGTACTGATGCAACAAATACAAGAGTTCGTACCAGCTTGTATCATATGAAATTGATTCCCTTAATATTGACTTATTGAAGATATCATAAGCCGTTAATTACAACATGCTGCTAATCCCGCAACTCGAACCCTTTCCCCCCTAGACCCCCAAAAACTTTGTACATGGGGAGGTGCCAATTCAGCTTATACGATTTGAACAAACATGTTATTAGACTCATTAACTATCCATTCTCAATTCCTTAGCAATAAAATTTAGTGACAATTATTTTTGTCTCAAAAATTTAGATTTATTGTTAATGTTCAGTAATGTTAGCGACAACAAGATTTTGAGTGGAAAAGTTCACATTATCTTAACAAGTTATGATAAAATAATATATTTTTAAGGCTAAAATTTAGGTTTTTTTTTTTTTTTTTTACAAATAGGTATAGTTTCTTAGGCACATATAATTGAGAGTATATTACCTTTTCTAATATATATATATATATATATATATATATTATAAGCCAAAGCTTAGAAAAAATCGAATTAAAATCTATATTGAATTATTAAGTATCACAAAGATTAAAAAATTAATTAGATGGAACATAGCGCAAAATTAGACTTCAAATAAAATTCAATTTAGAATGTAATTGGATATGGACTTTTCAATTTTTACACTTAATAGTTCACTTGGAACAAAAATTAAAAATTATATGGACACATGGTTTACAATTAGACTCCAATTGAAATTTATTATAGATTCTAATTTGATTTTCTCTGGGATTTAATTTGGCATATATATATATATATATATATATATGAGAAACCATTACATATTTTTAAAATATATGTTTTAAAAAGGTGTAAGCTAATCCATGTATAATTTCAATATTTATTTTTTTAAAAAGAAATTGTATAATTTGTCTTGTGTAATTGTGATTATTTTTAAGTAAATTCATGCATATATACACGAGTTACACACTAATTAAATTTAATTGCATAACATCAGTAACTTTAATAGTTAGTTATAAAAATTTGTAATTACATTTAACTAGGCACTTTAAAAAATGCTGAGCTTTACTCCATGCTCATCCAATAAAACAAATGTGTTGGATATTTTCAAAGTAAGAGAACTTTGAAAAACAACAGAGGAATCTCTTCCTCGAATAGGTTATTTTATTTTATTTTATTTTTATATATAATTCAATAGTTGCAATGAGAGAATAAAAATTTGAATCTTAGGCTTCTTCATTAAAAAGCAAATTCATTTCGTAAACCTTCATCACACTTGTGTTTATTTTGGAGAGTTTATTTAACTTATTTGACTTATGTATAACCTTTTAAAGGTTTTTATTTTATATGTATTTTATTTTTAAGTTACAACTATACTTACCATGAATATAAAGTACTAATATAACAAACAAAATTCATATAATCATGGCTAATTTGATGACAGTTAATTTGAGATGAGACATGAATTCCATTTATCACGTAAGCATTTTTTATTCATAAGATGATGATTGATGATAAAGATATTTTTTTAAAACAATTTAAGGTATAAAGACAAAATTAAAAGATGCCTTGTAAAATATAAGAACAAATTTCAAACGCTAATACAAACGTTGAAACTAAATATTGAATTTAACCAAATACATCTAATAAGTACATTTCATAAATTATTTGGAATTTTTTTTTAAAATAACAATAAATATTAAACAATTTAGTTAATTGTCATATTTCAAAACAATTTTGAAAAATAACATCTCGAGTATCTAAAACTCGAGTTCCAGATGGAACTCGAGTTTTTAAGTCTCGATTTGGAGGAAAAAAATTGCGCTGAAAATCGAGTTTTAGAGACTCGATTTTCATAAATTGCAAAAAACGCCGCTATAGGTCTATAAAACGTCACTATAGGGATTAAAAACGCCACTATAGGACTCCTTAAACCTGTACGTATAAAAAAATTTTTGCAGGAAAACGTCGCTATAGGGTTTTAAAACGTCACCTTTGTAAGTCTTAAAAACGCCACTATAGGTTAAATTTTTTGCATGAAACTCGAGTTTTAAAGACTCGAGGTCTAAAGCGAGTCTTTCGGACTCGAGTTCTAATATGGATCTCGAGTTTCAAAAACTCGAGATGTTAGTTTTCTAAATTGTTTGAAAACGTGCCTAACTAACTAATTTGAATGGTTGAAGAAATCTGATATGCACAATACCTCAAATTATTTGCATATTAAAAGTTTTTGAAGATCAAAATATTAGGAAATTTAAAATAAAGGTCTAGTGTATAACTCCTATAAGTATAGTGTATCTTCCACCCGCAATATCAACTTTGCATTTTATAATGATTTGGAATTGCCAAAAACAATAGAATAACATGAAAGAGGAGAAGGTGCATGATTGAGTGATTTATGAAAGTACTGGAGTAGGTAAATAATAGAAGACATGGATGCACTTTCACTGGCATTTATTGGATGGTGCTTATACCTTTAGTAGCACCAAAACAACTAAGAAAAAAGACAAATGCACAACACAATCCTCGTTCAAAAAGGATCATCCCACTTTCAAGTGAAATGATGAAGATCCAAATATAATGGATATTAGGTTACGAGAAATTTATTTTCTTTGTGCAGTGGGGACATGTGAGTGTCATACTATCAACTTTATTTTTACACTTTCTTCCATGGACATTCACCTTAGAATGGTGGCCTCAAGCATAGGTCCTACCTATTTCTTCAAATATAAAAATAAAGTTGATAATTATTTGCTCATGTTCACAGAAAATTTGTACCTTTCAAGACCGCCCTCCCCTTTTGTTTTTAAAAATTCATAGCATGACTTATGTCTTATCTGGATATAGACTTTTAACTTTAATATGAGATAAGGGAGTGTTACAATTTGAAGGGTCCATTTGCCATGGGAATAACGTGGGAAAGCATCCCCAAATTTGTTCCATTTCTTTACCAAAGAAATAAGAATGAATGATTGAGGTCACATGTATACATATTAAAATACTTTCACGTGGTGATGACAGGTGCCTAAGGAGTGATGATAGGGAGCCATAGACCTTAGAGTTTTAACATTCTTCCTCCCTCTATCTATCTATCTATCTATCTATATATATATATATATATATATATATATATATATATATATATATTTTTTTTTTTTTTTTGTATAAAACTTATCTAAGGGACTCCTTATATTTTTAAAAATTGTACAAGATTTATGTAAAATGATTTGTTCATCATTTTTATGCGTAGCATATTGAATCAAAATATATTCAAGGTATGTTTCTTTAAAATAGATAAGTTTATATAAATAATTAGTGCATAATTGTTTCCCCATATTACTCTTATACCATGTGTAATTTATTTTCTAGGAAGAGATTAGTAAATCTATTTCACAGAAGCCTTCTTTATTTTTTAAAAACAAAAGTTTTTTTTTTTTTTTTTTTTTTTTTTTTTTTTTTGTATTTGGAGACGTAGAGATATATACCAAGGGAAAACTGGAGCTTCCCAGTGTTTTTTTTTTTTTTTTTTATATATAATTTTTTTAGAGAGTTTTAACCTACACAACATCCACTCGATGATAGCTCTTTATCATCGGACTAATAAATTAATCTATTTTTGGTATAGGCAGGGATTAAACCTAGATCTCTTATTCAACCATCATAAACTTTACCAGTTGAGCTATCCAGAATCCACTGGAGCTTCCTAATTAATATCATCTCTTGGCTGAGTTTGGACCATGCTGAAATTGGTATTGTGTATTTAATTTCTATGATTGTGCTGATTTTATTGTTTCTCAATGTCTACTATTGGAATTGCCTAATCATGTACACAATTGGTCTATAAATTGGTAGATTAACTTAAAATTTGAATTAGAGCTTAGGATATAAATAATTACCATATTTAAATTAGATAATCTCAATATTTATGAGGGAATTGTAGTGCAAACGTCATACAAAATGGAAAGAATATGTAGAGGATCCAATAACAATATGAAAATCCATTCTAATCCGGCCAAATCCCATACATCATTTCTAGTCTTTATTAAAAACAGATTTTTTTAAATAAAAAAATTAATATGAAATTGGAGAAATTATAGAATACTCTAGTGGACCACATCACTTGTCGACCATTCCACTAAAAAACTTCTACTTGTTTAAAATTGCTGAGTTTTTTTTTTTTTTTTTTAAAAGCCAGCTTATATAATTTGAACAAACATGTTATTAGACTCATTAACTATCCATTCTCAATTCCTTAACAATAAAATTTAGTGACAATTTTTTTTGTCTCAAAAATTTAGATTTATTGTTAATGTTGAGTAATGTTAGCGACAACAAGATTTTGAGTGGAAAAGTTCACATTGTCTTAACAAGTTATGATAAAATAATATATTTTTAAGTCTAAAATTTAGGTAATTTTTTTTACAAATAGGTATAGTTTCTTAGGCACATATAATTGATAGCATATTACCTTTTCTAATATATATATATATTATATAAGCCAAAGCTTAGAAAAAATCAAATTAAAATCTATATTGAATTATTATTATTATTATTATTATTTTTGAGAAACAAACACACACACACAAGGGAGAGGGAAAGGGGTTCTAACACAAAGGCACACCACAACTCCTCTCAAAAACCATGGTAACTTTTAAGGGAGGGTGGGGCAAGTTATATTACACACAACACCCTCTCTATTAAGTATCACAAAGATTAAAATTTTAATTAGATGGAACGTAGAGCAAAATTAGACTTCAAATAAAATTCAATTTAGAATGTCATAGGATATGGACTCTTTAATTTTTACACTCAATAGTTTACTTGGAACAAAAATTAAAAATTATATGGACACATGGTTTACAATTAGACTCCGATTGAAATTTATTATAGATTCTAATTTGATTTTCTCTCGAACTTTAATTTGCCATATAATATATATATATATATATATATATATATATATATATATTGTGGGGGCCAATTAATCAATAGTTATTATTAAAGCAAGTGTTAATCGGGCTCGTGGCCTTATCTCGAGGACATTAGACCATCCGAGAAGGCCCACATAAGGTTATAAAGGGAACCGAATGAAAAGAGGAGTAGATACCACTTGAGATGGGTCCAGTATTAATATGAGGACAAAATCCTTCTCGGCAACATGTGTCCGAGGCCGACCTGAATGCCGTATCATCACGGACTTACTTTGAAACTACATTACCACTAAAGGTGGGACATTGGGCCAAGGGTAAGAAAGGAAAGATAAACAAATATCTTCAACAACTGCTGCCTCTGTATTAATTACCTCTCAACTAACTCTCTAACCGCATTAATGTGGAGGTGATGCACGAGCAGTGATGAAGCGACCCTTCTGACTACTAGTTGAAGGTTCCAGGAAGTGTTGAATGGGACAGGAAGGAATCCCCTGAATCCAATTTACACATATGTGGTGAGGATGACACCAGGATGTCAGTATATAACATGGAAGAATGCATTGAGATAAGAGATTAGAACTCCTATACAATATTACTTTTAAGGAAAATCAAGTGAAACAAAGAATGGAAGCTTTAGCAAAGGGAGATTGTTAATAGTACTTGCATCAAACCATCTTAGAACGTTAAACCTAATCATCTTTCTTCTAGGATAGATCTTGTTCTTCCTCCCACTCTCTAAAAATTTATTGTTCGGTCGTTAGCGTTTGAGCCCAAAAACATTTTAGGTCCAACACATTTTCAGTCCTTACAATTTGCGCCCGTCGTAGGAAGAGCATGATTTAGATTAAAGGAAATCCAGTTATAACGTTCATGATGGAGGAAGAAGGTCCACATCACTTCACAGCATGACCACACCAGGTAGATGCTAACCTACACCAAGCAGAGTCAAAAGGTTCCCAGAATGGCAATCCACACCAGAGTCTCGGACGGAGAGAGGGCCGTGAGGGGAGTGTGCACACAACTCATACCAGCAAAAGTCACTCTCGTGGGAAGAGTCATGTTTCCCATGCAAAGAATGACAGGGACATGCAACGTGAAATTGACGAGTTGAAAAGAGAGTTGCGCCATGCCCGGCGAAGGTGTTCCCCGCCTAGCTCCGAGCCATCATCCGAAGAGATAGATGGAGCTAGTTATAGATGGAGATCCAGAACTCCACCTAGTGAGACTTTTTCCTATGAAGAGGAACACGACCATCGACGTAGGTGCAAAAGCCCGCCTCGTAGGGGCTTGGGGAACAACGCCATGAACAAAGCATTAAGCCAAGTTTCTAAATCACCTTTCACAAGGAATATAGAGAATGCGATTCTTCCTCGGCGATTCCATCAGCCTACATTCACCCTATATGATAGTCAGACAGACCCAGTAAAACACATTAGCCATTTTAGCCAAAGGATGGCTATCTACTCCAAAGATGAGGCCTTCATGTGTAAGGTCTTTCCATCAAGTTTGGGTCTGGTGGCAATGAGATGGTTTAATGATTTAAGGGCCAATTCTATTGAGTCCTTCAAAAAACTTACCCGAGCTTTTGGCGCTCGCTTTATTACTTGCAGCAGGGTTCCTTGACCTTTGAGATCTTTGTTTCTATGTCCATGCGAGAGGGCGAGACTCTTAAAATTTATTCTGATAGATACTGGGAAATGTTTAATGAGATAGAGGGAGAGCATGATGATGTGGCTATAAGTACTTTCAAGGCCGGTATTCCAACCGAGCATGATTTAAGGAAATCTTTAAGCGATAAACTCTGTTACTAGTATACACCAATTGATAGATCGGATTGACAAGTATAGAAGAGTAGAAGAAGACCAACTGCAGGGAAAAGGAAAGGCTATGATAATCCCTCAAGAGAGGAGGGATTTCAAGTCGAATCATTACAATAATAACCGACCTCGAAAAGACTTTGTTGGGCAATCGGGTTCTGCTGACATTCAGGCGATTAATATTTTGTTTCGGGAGCCAGTGCATCAAGCATTGGAGAAAATCAAGAATGAGCCATTTTTTAAATGGCCAAACAAGATGGCAGGAGAGCCTAAGAGACGTAATTAGAATCTTTATTACCACTATCATCAGGATCATGGACACACTGGCGAGGATTACAAGAATTTATGGGACCATTTGGAGCGGCTAGTCCGAGAAGGGAAGTTGAAGCAACTCTTGCATCATTCCGGTGGTTGGGTAGGCCGGCAGGCTTAGGAATGTGTGGAGATGCTTCTTCGAGACTCCCCCTTGGTACAATAAACATTATTTTTGCTGCCCCGGTGAGGACTAGATCTTGTCCTTCGAGTGTCTTGTCGGTGTTCCGATCTCCGGCCGAGGAGCACAGCAAAGCGTCTAAAAGAGCCAAGATGGACATCCTACTGATTTTGGGCTTTTCGGATGAGGACAAGGTTGGAACCATACAGCCCCATAATGATGCTTTGGTGGTCACACCGAGAATTAGTGGGTACGATGTAAAAAGAGTGATGATTGATTAAGGCGAGTCTTTGTTGATATAATGTACCCAGATTTGTACAAGGGGCTAGGTTTGAAGCCCGAGAAATTTCGACTTACAGTTCCCCTACGGTGAGTTTTGAGGGAAGGATGGTCATTCCAAAAGGCCGGATCAGATTACCTATGCAAACTGGTATGGATGTGGTGGAGGTGGACTTCATCGTTTTAAACATTTTCTCTCCATATACGGCTATTATGGGTAGACCCTGGCTTCATACCCCGAGAGCAATCTCATCTACTCTACATCAGAAGGTGAAGTACCCATCTTGAGGCCAAGTTTTGCAGATAGTAGGAAGTCGGGTTACTGACTGGCAATACCTAGTATCGGCTATACAACATTGGCTAGAGGCGGAGACCTCGGCTACCGCCGATAATGGATTATAGCAATCAAAAGCCCTAGCATTACCCTTAAATGGAATAGCCGACGAGGTAAAGTGTGAAGATTTGGATAGGGTAATTATTGCTGATGATCCGAAGAGATTTTTCCAGGTTGGGGCTAAACTACCTTAGTAGGAGAATAAGCAATTGTTGTAATTCCTTAGAGAAAATGTTGATGTATTCGTATGAAGCCCATATGAAGTCCCAGGTATATATCGGAGCTTCATTTGTCATCGAATCAATGTGAATCCTACCATTATTCTCAAAAGACTGACCACCTCGGGGCCCATCAAAAGAGTACACCGAAACTATCAGAAGTGAGGTAGCCAAGCTCAAGCAGTAGGGGCTATCAAAGAAGTTTTTTACTCTCAATGGCTAGCCAATACAGTGGTGGTGAAAAAGAAGACCGGGAAGTGGCGAGTGTGCGTGGACTTCATGGACCTCAATAAGGCTTATCCTAAGGATCCTTTCCTATACTAAAGATAGATCAGTTGGTGGATGAAACAGTTGGTCATCCTTGGATGAGTTTTTTGGATGCCTTCCAAGGATATCACCAAATACCATTAGCATTGGATGATCAAGAGAAGACAGCTTTTGTCACGCCCATTGGAAACTATCATTATAAAGTGATGCCCTTTGGTTTGAAAAATACAGGATCTATCTATCAACAGATGATGACTAAAATGTTCAAACCACAACTGGACAGAAACATTGAGGTCTATATGGATGATATGATTGTGAAGAGTAAGGTGGTGTCCGAACATGTGGAAGATCTTACAAGCATTTTTGGAATACTGAGAAAGCATAAGCTATGTCCTCAAAGTGTTCCTTTGGTGTAGGCTCTGGAAGGTTCTTGGGGTACATGGTGACTCATAGGGGAATTGAGGTAAACCCAAAACAAATTAAGGCCATTAACGATTTACAAGTACCTCGGAATCCAAAAGAGGTGCGTAAACCGACAGAATGTCGCCGCTTTGAACCGATTTATCTCTAAGTCGGCTAAGAGGTGCTGCCCCTTTTTCCTTCTACTACATAAGTGGAAAGGATTTGAGTAGATCGAGGAATGTGTTGTGGCGTTCCAGTAGTTGAAAGAGTACCTGTCTAGGCCGCCTATCATGTCTAGCCCCGAGGTGGATGAGGTTTTATTTGCTTATCCGGCGGTTGCCTCCTATGTAGTTAGTTTTGTCTTAATACAAGAGGACAGCGACATCTAAAGACCAGTTCATTACGTAAGTAAGTCACTTCATGAAGCCGAAGTGAGATACTTACCATTGGAAAAGGCCATCTTGGCGGTGGTCCATGCAACACATAAACTCCCACATTATTTCCAGGCCCACACCGTAGTAGTTTTAACGCAGCTACCGCTCAAGTCCATACTTAGAAGTGCAGATTATACTAGGAGGATTGTTGAGTGGGGCATAGTCCTAGGTGCTTTTGGTATCAAGTATATGCCTCGCACCTAGGTGAAAGGCCAGGTCCTCGCCGATCTAGTAGCTGAGTTCGTTGAGTGTCCGTAAGAAGTCGACATGAAGTAAAGTGACATGGATGAAAAGTCGGTTGATCCGATCTCCACACAAGGCGCTTCCTCCTATTGGGTATATGTGGATGGAGTAGCAAACCAACAAGGGGCAGGATTAGGGCTAGCTCTAATATCCCCTGAAGAGATCATCATTGAGAAATCCTTGAGGTTGGGATTCTCGGCTACTAACAACGAAGCAGAGTATGAAGCTTTGTTGATGGGAATGAGTATGGTCCAGAAAATGGGTGGAAAGGTAGTAGAATTATTCTTGAATTCAAGATTGATAGTTGGCCAGGTGAAAGGGGAACTGGAAGCCCGAGATGCAAGAATGTAGGAATATTTTAGTCAAGTTAGGCGTATGCAAACAAAATTTGAATCTTTTGACTTGTCGCATATTCCCCGAGGTGAAAATACCCATGCCAATTCCTTGGCAACCCTTGCCACCTCTTCAGCATGAAGTTTTCCCCGGGTGATAATCGTTGAAGATTTCTGCGCCCCCACCCAAAGCAGGAAGGACGCGCCTCGGGTTCATCAAGTCAATCTAGTGTCGAAGCTGGATGGATCCCATATTGAAATTCCTCGAAAGTGACACCTTGCTTGGAGAGAAAATAGAAGCCGAGAAAATACAGAGGAAAGCTCCTCGGTTTTGGTTATCTGAGAACAAAAAGTTATACAAACGCTATTTTTCTGGGCCGTATCTACTTTGTATACATCCCGAGATGTCAAAATCACTCCTAGAGGAACTGCATGAAGGAATTTGTGGAAGTCATATGTGGGGAAGGTCTCTATCACACAAGGCCATTACTCAAGGATATTGGTGGCCAAATATGCAGAAGGAAACGTAGGAGTATGTTAGAAAATGTTACCAGTGTCAGAGGTTCGCTCCAAACATCCACCAGCCTGGAGAAATCCTTAACCCTCTGTCCAGCCTTTGGCTTTTTACTCAATGGGGGTTAGATATTGTAGGCCCTTTCCTAAAGCACTAGAAAACAAAAAGCATCTACTGGTCGGCACGGATTATTTTTCTAAATGGGTCGAAGTTGAACCTTTGGCTAACATCAAAGACGTAGATGTTAAGAGGTTTATACGGAAGAATATTGTTACATAATTTGGAACTCCCCACACTCTTGTTTCGGATAACGGCCTTCAATTTGATAGTAAAGCTTTTAGGCAATACTGTTCAGATTTAAGGATAAAGAATAGATATTCCACTCCGGCCTATCCTCAAGGGAATAGGCAAGTCAAGTCTGTTTACAAGGTAATAGTCAATGGACCTAAGAAGAGGCTAGATGATGCAAAAGGAAAATGGGTGGAGGAATTGCCACATGTTCTTTGGACCTATCAAACAACGCCTCGATGATCAACAGGAGAGACTCCTTTTTCCATGACCTATGGAGTCGAGGCCGTCATCCCTCCGGAAATTGGTTTCCTAATGTTAAGGACTAGTGCATTTACCTCGGACGGTAACGATGGGCTGTTGGGGAAAAGTTTGGACTTGATCGAAGAACAAAGGGATAATAAGATGGTCCAATTGGTTTTCTACCAGCATAAGCTTAAACAAGGCTATGATACCAATGTAAATACGAGGCCGTTAGCTGTAGGAGATCGGGTGCTAAGGAAAGTTCTCGGAGCTACCAAGAACCCAGCTTAGGGAAAATTAGGGCTTAACTAGGAAGGACCATATTGGATTACCACAAAGAGGCGGAATAGGAGCCTATTATTTGGAAGATTTAGACGAAAAACCTATACTCCATCCTTGGAATGTAAACAATCTCAAGAGGTATTATTATTAATAAAAGTAATCTAGTTTGGGTTTCTTTTAATTTATGCGAATAATGCATCTTGTGTTTCCACATCTTATGAAGTATTAAACAGAAACTAAGTTCTGTCGGGTCCTTGAACCACAAGTTTAGTGGAAATTAATACCCTATGACATCTTGTGAAGTATTAAATAGAAACTAAGTTATGTCAGGTCCTTGCACCACAAACTTAGTGGAAATTAATACCATATGATATCTACTGAAGTATTAAACAAAAACTAAGTTATGTCAAGTTCCTCGGACCACAAACTTAGTAGAAATTAATACCCTATGACATCTTGTGAAGTATTAAATAGAAACTAAGTTATGTCAGGTTCTCGGACCACAAGTTTAGTAAAAATTAATACTCTATGACATCTTATGAAGTATTAAATAGAAACTAAGTTGTGTCATGTTCCTCGGACCACAAACTTAGTGGAAATTAATACCCTATGGCATCTAATCAAGTATTAAACTGAAACTAAGTTATGTCGGGTTCCTCGAACCACAAACTTAGTAAAAATTAATATCCTATGACATCTATTGAAGTATTAAACAGAAACTAAGTTATGTCAAGTTCCTCGGACCACAAACTTAGTGGAAATTAATACCCTATGACATCTATTGAATCACTAAATGGGTTCGGTGGAAACTAATACAGCCTCTTGCTATCAAAATGCTAGTGCCACATGAGCTTGGGCTTTCCAAAATAATAAACCCTCAAATATCATCCTCGAACCAAAGGGTTCTTAATTACCTATTGAAGATATAAATCCCAATAAGCCCTGTGAGCACCATTTAATGTATAATCAAGTACTTTAGACCCTGACTTTATCCAACTTTTGAACGCTTCCTTAAGTTTCAATTTATTAGAAGGAATACATACATATCCAAAATGTCTCCATGTGATCTCATAGTCTTAATGTTTATCATCCATTTTAACCACCAACTGTAAATGTATGGAAGTTATATTTTTCTCTTATAAACAAAAGACAATCAAGATGAAACCACTCAAACTGAAATGACAAAATAAACAACATAGAAACAAAATAAACCGCAACTCAAACAAATTCCAAAAAGTGAAAATGCATACTTCATTAAGATAAGTCTTAAAAAAAAAAAAAAAAAAACAACAACAACAACAACAACAAGAAGCAAACGGAGACAAAATCCTTAAAAAAGTCCTAATCAAATTATAAAATAAGGCCTATTTTTTCAGCTTAATTTGAAGCTTGGAATTTTGGTTGGCCAGTTTGTCTGCCTCCGAGGTAGTTATTCCCTCTTTGTCCTTAGCGACTCCCTCGACTAGCATGACTATAGAAGCCAAATCTTGCTAAAAGCCTTAAAAAGATATCTCTGCCTCAAGATTGCCTATAGCTTTATCCAAGGATGCTCCTTGGGGGGCACTGGTCTCTTTGGCTAGTTCTTGTTGGCTAGGAGGAAAAGGATTCTAAGGCGAAACTTCTTGATTGGGATCAGTAGTTGTGGGAGTCACCTCAGATTGAGTGGATGGAGGATCCGAGGTGCAGATTGCGGGAGGATAGAACACATTCTTTGCCTTCCTCAACTCGGATGAAGCCTTAACCTTGACTCGGTTAAGGGCTTCATTCCAAGTTTGGGCATAGTAAATGCAGCACACCATTGGCACCCTCCGCCCGAGGGTTTCCTCTGTCTCAGCCACCCCAAGGTCATAACCTTTCTTTTTGGCCTCATTCATTGCCCGCTCGGCCTCAACCTTTGCCTTCTTGGCCTCCTCCCTGGATTTTTCAGCTTGATCCTTTAACTTTTAGGCTTCCTCTAGCTGTTTTTTAAGGGCTACCATTTGCTCCCTGGCAGCCTTCAATTCTTCATTTGCTTCATGCAAGTGTTTCCTCCGATCCTCAACTTGCCTTTATGCGCCTTCCAAGGCCGAGTCAGTGCTTTTGCGAGCTTGCTCCTTAGCAATTAATTTTTTCCTCGCATCCGTCAGGTTATGCTCGAATATGGTTAACATTTGTATAGCAGACGCCCATTTTTTCCTCTCATCCTCTAACTGTTGGTAACAGTTATTGAACATCTCATCCAGTCTAAAAGTGTTTTGGATAACCTAAAAAGAAGAAACCAACACCATAGTTAGTAGAAAGCACACATCGGTGAAAAAAAAAAAAAAAAAAAGAGTTAACACTATACCTTTCCCAAATATCTTTTATTGTTAAGGATGAGTTCATTCTTCCTTGCATTTTTTACTTCGGCCATGTCCTTTAGAAGTAATTAAGCCTCCTCTACAGCCGAGGCTACATGGCACCCAATGCCACTGTTGAAGTTCCTAATTGATGCATCATCTCTTAGGGGCTCCCCACCATGCATGGGTCTTTGGCGGCCAGGCTTATGGCTCAGGAGGTTAAGTGTCCGACCTCTCTGGCCTCATTTGTAAAGTATGGCTAGTCTTTGTTGCTTTGCAGCTCGTTGGGCCTCTTCTTCATAGGTCGACGGGATCTTCCAATATCTACCACGTCCTTCCCTTTTTGCTCCCTTCGCCTTTTCAAATCGACTTGGCTCCGACCGGGCTGGGGAAGTTGTTGACAAGGTTGGTGAGGAGTGGGAGGAGGAGACTTGGTAGGAGGAGGAGGAATCTAAGATGTGTAGATCACCCGGTGCACTCTTCCCAGGCCGATTCTCTATCAGCTCCATTATACTTTTCTCGGGGCTTCCTTTGTACACCCATTTCATCAAGATCTTCCTTCAAGTGTATAGTTTGATTAAAAATCTCGAAATCATCCGAGGAGTCTAATAATTCTACAACTTCCTCTGAATTTTCTTCTTCTTCTTCCTCCTTTTCTTCTTCTTCCTCTTTCTCTTCTATTTCCTCTTTCCCGAGGGCTTATTTGGGATGAAGATGCTCCTCGCCGAGACAAAGTGGCAACAAAAAAGGGTTAAGTACAGGGGCTGTCTCTAGGAAGTGGAACACTCTCTGGAACGACGAACCCCTTGTAGGCAACACTAATACGGTGGAGCCGAGGATTGCGGGGCTTTAATCACACACTTAGGTGCTTGGAAAGCAAACGAGAGGGGGGTGTATCCAAGGATTAAATGGGCTGCCCGGAGTTAGCCGTCGGCTTCGTTCACGTATATCTCGACTTGCAATATCCTATCCAAGCTTGCTTTGTTGACTAAGATGAGTGCTTGGTAGAACGTCTATCTGCAAAATAATTGAATTGAAATATAGTGTCATTAGAGATATGAATATTGGGACTCAAAATAAAAATAATAATAATAAAGAAGAAGAAAAATATGTGTGTGTAAACTTGAACTTTATAAATCTACGGCTATATTCCCCCTGGTTCTCCCTCCTCCATTGGGCAAGGCGGACCATCATGCCATTCCCTGGAAAAGATAAGGAAATCCTCCTTTAAGTTCTTGTTTGAAGTGGGAAGGTATTGAATTAGCCTCACCTGCAGGATACCTCGACTTGAGATAATATCCCCGCCCCTTCAAATGGTCGAGGTTGTACACCCAATTCACATCATAATGGGTCAAGTTTAGGTTCATTCTCTCGTTCAAGGCTTCTGTACTTCCTAGGACCCTAAATATGTTTGAGGCACACTAAGTAGGGGATAACCTAAAGAATCTAAGGCAGTTCCTAGTAATAGTACCTATGGGAATGGTCATCCCATCTGCTATGAAGGCAATCATGGGAATGACCACTTCCCCTGTTCTCTTAGCTCCGGTCCACTCCCCCTGGGCCATGTACCTCACACCCACTGTTGGGGGGATCCTATACTTAACTCGAAAACTTCTCATACCCTCCTCGGACTTAACCGGACATTGAAACTTACCCATTTTCCTAAAGGGTTTCGTTGAAAAACTAACGAGTTTAAGATGAAAGCTAAAAAGGTTTTAAAAAGACTTACGGGTTTGAAAGAGGGTCCTCGGACAAGATTCTAGTATTTGTAGATGCACAGGGAAATAAAATATAATAATTATAATAAAAAAAAAGCAGGTTTAGTGTATGAGCTCTAGAATTGTGTGATTGTTGAAAGTAAGAAAGAGAATTGATTTGAAAAGTTATTTATAATCGTGCGGAAATTGCAAAGGGGAAAGTTCCCGCTCGTAAAACGAGAGAGACCCTCCTTTGTTTGATTTACATCTTACCGTTGAACATGGAGGACAGGGGCATTACCAAAATTTAATCTTTGGAGCGCTACGGATGTCGAAGCATTAAAAGTGTGCCCAAAACATGTAAAAGGATGTGTAGGAAGTCCGGAATACGGAGTAGGATCAAAAACGATATGGTTTGGAACATCAAAATCATCATTTTCTCCCGAGGAGTCGAAAAGCATGATTTTGAGGAGCTATTGTGGGGGCTAGTTAATCAATAGTTATTATTAAAGCAGTGTTAAGCGGGCTTATGGCCCTATCTGAGGACATTAGACCATCCGAGAAGGCCCACATAAGGTTAAAAGGGGAACCGAATGAAAAGAGGAGTAGATATCACTTGAGATGGGTCTAGTATTCGTCCGAGGACAAAATCCTTTCGGCAACATGTGTCCGAGGCCGACTGAACGCCGTATCATCACGGACTTACTTGAAGCTACATTACCACTAAAGGTGGGACATTGGGCCAAGGGTAAGAAAGGAAAGATAAACAAATATCTTCAATTTTCTGCCTCGCATTAATTGCCTTTCAACCAACTCTCTCGCCGTACTAATATGGAGGTAATGCACGAATGGTGATGAAGTAGCCTTATAGTTCTTGGTTGAAGGTTCCAGGAAGTGTTGGATGGGACGGGAAGGAATCCCCCGAATCCAATCTACACATGTGTGGTGAGGATGACATCAAGATGGCAGTATATAACATGGAAGAATGCATTGAGAGAAAGGATTGGAACTCCTGTATAATATTACTTTTGAGGAAAATTAGATGAAACAAAGAATGGAAGCTTTAGCAAAGGGAGATTGTTGATAGTACTTGCATCAAACCGTCTTAGAATGTTAAACCTAATAATTTTTCTTCTAGGATAAATCTAGTTCTTCCGCCCACTCTCTAAAAATTTATTGTTCGGGCCGTTAGCATTTGAGCCCAAAAACATTTTGGGTCCAACACATTTTCAGTCTTTACATATATATATATATATATATATATATGAGAAATCATTACATATTTTAAAAATATATGGTTTAAAAAAGGTGTAAGCTAATCCATGTATAATATCAATATTTAAAAAAAAAAAATGTATAATTTGAATTGTATAATTGTGATTATTTTTTATTAAATTCGTGCATATATACACAAAGTTACACACTAATTAAATTTAATTGCATAACATCATTAACTTTAATCATTAGTTATAAAAATTTGTATTTACATTTAACTAGGCATTTTAGAAAAATGCTCAGCTTTACTCCATGCTCATCCAGAAAAACAAATGTGTTGGATATTTTCAAAGTAAGAGAACTTTGAAAACAACAGGGTAATCTCTTCCTCGAATAGGTTTTTTAATTTATTTTTATTTTTATATATAATTCAATAGTTGCAACTAGAGAATAAAAATTTGAATCTTAGGCTTCTTCATTAAAAAGCGAATTCATTTCGTAAACCTTCATCACGCTTTAGCAGCTTGTGTTTATTTTGGAGAGTTTATTTAACTTATTTGACTTATGTATAACCTTTTAAAGTTTTTTATTTTATATTTATTTTATTTTTAAGTTACAACTATACTTACCATGAATATAAAGTACAAATATATCAAACAAAAGTCATATAATCATGGCTAATTTGATGACATTTAACTTGAGATTAGACATGAATTCCATTTATCACATAAGCATTTTTTATTCATAAGATGATGATTGATGATAAAGATATTTTTCAAAACAATTTAAGGTATAAAGACAAAATTAAATCATGCCTTGTAAAATATAAGAGCAAATTTCAAACAATAATACAAACATTAAAACTAAATATTCAATTTAACCAAATACATCTAATAAGTATGTTTCATAAATTATTTGCAAATTGAAGTAAAGAGTAATTCTACGGTACCAAAAAAAGGGGGGTGGGGGTACGGTACCCACTAGTAGGTAACTTTTTGTTACACCAGGTTACATTTTTCTCATATTTGACGGTTTCATCCTCACATTGTGCAGTTCCAAAATCACATGTGACAGTTCTTTTGTCACATTTAGTGGTTCCTTTACTTTTCTCTCACATTTAACAGTACCATCTTTACATTGTGCGGTTCTAACATCATATGTGACAGTTCTTTTCTCATATTTGATGGTTCCCTTACTTTTTTTTTTCTCACATTTGACAGTTCCATTCTCATATTATCTGGTTTCAACATCACATATGGATAGTTCTTTTGTCACATTGGGTGGTTCCCATACTTTTTTCTCATACTTGACGATTCCATCCTCACATTGTGCATTTCTAGACAATTCTTTTTTCACATTTGGTGGTTCTCTTACTTTTTTCTCACATTTGACGGTTCTATCCTCACATTGTGCAGTTCTAACATCACATGTGATAGTTCTTTTATCACATTTAGTGGTTCTCTTACTTTTTTCTCACATTTGACGGTTCCATCCTCACATTGTACAGTTCCAACATCACATGTGATAGTTTTTTTCTCACATTGGGTGGTTCCCTTACTTTTTTCTCACACTTGATGGTTTCATGTTCATATTGTGTAGTTCCAACATCATATGTGACAGCTCCTTTGTCACATTTGGTAGTTCCCTTACTTTTTTCTTATATTTGACGGTTCCATCCTCACATTGTGCAGTTCTAACATCACATGTGACAGTTTTTTCTCATATTGGGTGGTTCTCTTACTTTTTTCTCACACTTGACAGTTCCATCCTCACATTGTGTAGTTTCAGCATCTGTGATAGTTCTTTTCTCACATTTGGTGCTTCCCTTACTTTTTTCTTACATCAAAGTTGATAATTATTTGCTCATGTTCACAGAAAATTTGTTCCTTTCAAGACCCCCCCTCCACTTTTTTTTTAAAAGAATTCATAGCATGACTTATGTCTTAGCTGGATATAGACTTTTACCTTTAATATGAGACAGGGAGTGTTAAAATTTGAAGGGTCCATTTGCCATGGAAATAACGTGGGAAAGCATCCCCAAATTTGTTCCATTTCTTTACCAAGAAATAAGAATGAATGATTGAGGTCACACGTATACCAATTAAAATACTTTCATGTGGTGATGACAGGTGTCTAAGGAGTGACGATATGGGAGCCATAGACCATAGAGTTTTAACATTCGTCCTCCCTCTCTCTCTCTCTCTCTCTCTCTCTCTCTCTATATATATATATATATATATATATTGTGTATAAAACTTATCTGAGGGACTACTTATATTTTAAAAAATGGTACAACATTTATATAAAATGATTAGTGCATCATTTTTATGCTTCATAATATTTTTATGTCATGCTTAGCTTATTGAATCAAAATATATTCAAGGTTTATTTCTTTAAAATATATAAGTTTATATAAATAATTAGTGCATAATTGTTTCCCCATATTACTCTTATACCATGTGCAATTTATTTTCTAGGAAGAGATTAGTAAATCTATTTTATAGAAGCCTTCTTTATTTTTAAAAACAAAAGATTTATTTTTATTTGGAGGCGTAGAGATATATACTAAGGGGAAACTAGAGCTTCCCAGTTTTTATTTTTATTTTTTATAATTTTTTTAGAGAGTTTTAACATACGACATCCACTCTCGATGATAGCTCTTTATCATCAGACCAAAACATTAATCTCTTTTTGGTGTAGGCGGGGATTGAACTCAGATCTCTTATTCAACCATCAGAAACTTTACTAGTTGAATTATCCAGAATCCACCGGAGCTTCCCAATTAATATCAACTCTTGGCTGAGTTTGAACCATGTTGAAATTGGTATTGTGTATTTAATTTCTATGATTGTGCTGATTTTATTGTTTCTCAATGCCTACTATTGGATTTGGCTAATCATGTACACAATTGGTCTATAAATTGGTAGATTAACTTAAAATTTGAATTAGAGCTTAGGATATAAATCATTACCATATTTAAATTTGATAATCTCAATATTTATGAGGGAATTTGAGTGCAAACGTCATACAAAATGGAAAGAATATGTAGAGGATCCAATAACAATATGAAAATCCATTCTAGTCCGGCCAAATCCCACACATCATTTCTAGTCTTTATTAAAAACAGAGAATTTTTAAATAAAAAAATTAGTATGAAATTGACCAAGGTACTAACCTAGGTACCGACACAACAAATACAAGAGTCCTTACCAGCTTGTATGATATGAAATTGATTCCCTTAATATTGACTTATTGAAGACATCATAAGCCGTTATGTGATATAATGAATTCTTTCTTAAATATTTTATCAAAAAAAAAAATCTTTCTTAAATATGTTTTGAATAACTTAAAGTTAATAGTTATGCTAATTTTTTTTAAAGTCGAATAAAAATAAAATTTTACTTATAGAAAAAGCTTGTAATAATTGGACATAAAAAAAAAAAAAAAAAAAAAAAAAAAAAAAAAAGGCCATCTTATACGATTTGAACAAACATGTTATTAGACTCATTAACTACCCATTCTCAATTCCTTAACAATAAAATTTAGTGACAATTTTTTTTTTCTCAAAAATTTAGATTTATTGTTAATGTTGATCAATGTTAACGACAACAAGATTTTAAGTGGAAAAGTTCACATTGTCTTAACAAGTTATGATAAAATAATATATTTTTAAGGGTAAAATTTAGGTAATTTTTTTTTTTACAAATAGGTATTGTTTCTTAGGCATATATAATCGATATTATATTACCTTTTCTAATATATATATATATATATATATATATATATATATTATATAAGCCAAAGCTTAGAAAAGATTGAATTAAAATCTATATTGAATTATTGCGTATCAAAAAGATTAAAAAACTAATTAGATGGAAAGTAGCACAAAATTAGACTCAAAATAAAATTCAATTTAGAATCTAATCGGATATGAACTTTTCAATTTTTACACTCAATAATTCACTCGGCACAAAAATTAAAAATTATATGGACACATGGTTTACAATTAGAGTCCAATTGAAATTCATTATAGATTCTAATTTGATTTTCTCTGAGCTTTAATTTTGCTTATTATATATATATATATATATGAAAAACCATTACTGATTTAAAAAATATATGGTTTAAAAAAGGTATAAGCTAATACCATGTATAATTTCAATATTTTCTAAATAAATGTATAACTTGAACCGTATAATTGTGATTATTTTTAATTAAATCCGTGCATATATACACAAAGTTACACACCAGTTAAATTTAATTACATAACTTTGTTAACCTTAATTGTCATTGGAAAAAAAAGTACATTTAAATTTAATGACCATTATATGTTTTCATTGTGCTTACATTGTAATTTATGATAGGCCAAAAATGTATTGACCCCATTAAATAATTAATTATCCAAGTTAATTAATTAAGTCAATTTAACATGCAATAGTGTTGTAGCACAAACAAATCACCAAATAACTAAATTTAGCGGAAATTAAGTTTGGCACAAGTGATTTGTTTACAAATGGGGAAAACCATCGAGGCAAAACACCATTGGGTGAATTTAAAGTCACCACTCCACGAGAATATACTATTATCAATTACAAGCGGTTACAAGTAAAAGAAATCCCAATACCTAATACCAACCTACTGGTTGAACCCTTACCCTAATACCCAATTGGACTTGTATTGTAGTGCTAATCTCTCCATTCAATGCACGAATCCCAATATGTAACTAACACACCAACTTGAGTAAGATTGTTGGCTACAAAGTTTTTCAGTTCATTAACAATAAAGATTAGGAAGCTCCTTGGTCACAAAACCTTTGGCGTAAAGACGTAGTAGCTTCTACAGAGAATATGATGAACTAGAGCAATTTCTGTCTCCGGTCACACTATGCATGTATTATCACTTTGCATCACCTTGTGACGGCTCTTAAAATAATCCTTATATAGTCTAAGGTTGTGAGAAAAGAAACCTTACAAAAATACTCAAGGATATGCATGTAATCAATTCTGAAAAGTCTGATTTCGTAATTCTCGTGCAGAGTCTGACTTGTGTCGAGCTTGTGTTGAGCTTTAGCGGTAATTCTCGATAGAAAGGATTACATCGAGACTTCTGTCGAGCTTTAATGAACAACAATTCCTTCACTTGTTTCTTGGTCAGATTTGCATGGCTTCAATACTAAACTTGAACAATTGTTTCTTGAAATACTAAACCCATCATAGATCTACCCAATTACAAGTAAAGTGCATTTTGTCAAAGGATTAGCCAATTACATAACTATGTCCCTAACAATCTTCCCTTTTGGCAATCCATGACAAAATCACGACAAACAAATGAATCATGAGAGAAGTCTTAAATCACTAAACTCATAACCACTTGTTGAATTACAAAATAAATCTAATCCAAATATAAACTCTTGAAAAACTTTGCAAGAAGAGAGTTCATGGTATGGTAGCCTTTCACAACTTGTCTTTCTTAAACACTTAAACAAAACTCATCAAGGCATCATGTATGAAACAGAAATAAAGATTGCATACATAAAGAAACATGTGTATAAAGAGAGAAAAGAAACAATACATGTAGAGATAGGTGAAGAAACATACATTATCATCATATATATGTGAAAGATAAATACAATGTATGTCAATAAATGGTTACAAGGTCAGTACACATGAGGCTAATGTAACTGAAAAGAAAGAAAAGAAAATACATATAAACCTCGCTACATCCCTCAAAAAGTTCAAACACTCCCCCTAAAAGAAAAATGTCATATACTAACTCTCTCCCTAAGTACAAGACTACTCTCATAAAAAACTACACCCCCTTTTTGTCACAAGTGACAAAGGGTAAGTCACTAAGAAGTCATCATCTCATCATCAATAGAAGAGCTAGTATCCTCATCATCACCATCATCACCATCCTCATCTGCGGAAGCCTCTAGAGAAGGAGATGGAGAAGTTGTGAAACCACGAAAGGCGAGCCTGTCATTGTGCTATATGACCAACACGGGTGTTTACCTAACACATCTCATCGGTGAGAGAGTCAAGGCGAGCATCCATGTTATGATCCTGGTGTCCCACATGGATTAAGTATAAGCTTAACCATGTGTTTATAAGCTCTTGGGAACCCTCCACTTGCAAGCCGGTTTTCAAAGGTGAGTTCTACCCATGAGTTTGTAACATTTGGTATCAAAACTAATCACCACCCCGATTAATTGGGCGTAGCTCATTGAGTATGGGATCAAATGAGTTGCGGCTTTATGTTCGGATCTCGAAAGGGGCAACCTAGAGGCTAGATTAAAATTACTGATAGTTGAGTGGAGCCACCAAAAAGAGAAAGGGCTACCAATGGTTCAATGTTGCTAGAGTGAGTGGATGTCATTGCGGAGTGTGGTAGTATGTTATGATCCTAGTGTCCCACATAGATTAAGTATACGATTAACCATGTGTTTATAAGCTCTTGGGCACCCTCCCCTTACAAGCCAGTTTTCAAGGGTGAGTTCTACCCATGGGTTTGTAACAATCCATGTGCTAAAGCAACTCTATGATGGCCTCGAGGGTTACACCACCAGCTGCAGAGGTAGAAGGAGCTGGAGAGGAAGGAACAACTGAAGCTACAGGATTAGTCATCTCCACTTGTGGCCGCTTGATGAAGGTGGGCCTTGCTTCATTGAACAGAATCGGCGATGGCACATATAGTGATGAAGTAAGGAGAATCAAGAATAGAAATGGAGAAGTGTTGGAGGATCCGTGTGATAGCCAAAGGAAATATGAGCTTATCACAGGTCAGTATCTCCGATACACATCGAGGATAAATGTGATGAAGTGAGAAGAGAAGTTAATAGAAAGGTCCTCAAGAAGAGACAAAAGAAAAAGAGCATTCGTATAAACATAATGAGACACCTCAAGGGTCTCTCAAGTAGAGATTTCAGCCCTAAGTCCGAATGACAACGGGTAGATGAGTATCAGAAAAGTCCAATAGAATAACATGGCGCTCGGATGAACACCACGTTTACGAAAGTTCTTTAAGAAGTCCCTTCGGGCCTTCTCACCATGGAATCAAACATGAAAAGGGGGAATGGGATTAGAAGAAGAAGACTTGAAACCAAAAGGATTCCGAGCAGAAGTGGATTTACGCACTTTAGGTGCCATAGTGCGATCTATCCAAGAGAGAGAGAGTAGTCTATGAGAGAGAGAGAGAGAGAGAGAAGCAGAACACATCATAACCAAATATCAAAGAAAGGAGAAGAAAGGAAAAGACATATGCATGAAAAATGCATGAACATGTGATGTGCAAAATTTAAAGACATCATAGACAAAACCTAATCCAAACCTACTAGCTCACAATCAACAATAATCAAATACACATCTAAAATGCATGAAAAATTGTTATAATGCAATGAGAATGCAATGCATGAGCATATAACATTAAAACAACAAGCAACCCAACCCAAAAATTTTACAAAAATCTCAAAAACCCCAAAAAAATTTCAAAAACCCAAAACTTAGGTCTAAAAATCATGAATGCATGTAAATGAAGGGTTTAAGAACACTTACCAAAGGATTAAGGCTTGATCTAGGCCGAAATAGGAGTGGGTGAGGAGATTTGAGTGAAGGAAAGGTGTTTGGAGGTAGAGAAGAGAGTTTTCTACCAAGAGAGAAGTGAAAAAGTGAGATCGATTCGCTCGGCCTTTAAATATAAATCGTAGTTCGATGGATCGAGATATCTATCGAAATCTGTCAAGCACTAAGTCTCCACAGAAATGAATCTGTCAAGGTGCTATCGAGGATCTATCAATGACAAAAACACCTTGATGGATTGAGAATCTGTCGAGAATCTATCGGCCAAATAGAGAGTTCATAAAATTTGGCTTAATGGATCGAAGAAGCTGTCAAGATTCTATTGAGGAGAAACCCAAAAATCTTGATGGATTGAGAATCCATCAAGATCATCAAGAAAAGAAGAAAGAAGGGCTCAATAGAAGGGAATCTATCGAGGATCTATCGAGAAGTTGTCAAGCTTAAAGAAAGAAGGTTTTTCAAAGAAGGAAAAACATATAGAGATGAATGCAACAAGCAAGCTACTCAAACATAGATCCAATCAACATATTATGCTCTTAAAACATCTCTCAACATATATGCAAAGTATTCATAGATCCAAAACACACACACACACACTAAACAAGTCTAACCAATTTTATATTTCAAAAAAAAGTTAAAACAATTTAGTGAGCATATATTAACACATGTATTCCTTATTGGCCAAATCACGTTGTACCTATACATGTATCAAAAGTAACAAAGAGTTTGTGTGTTGTGCGTGAAACATAGCAAAAGTGCATAAGTGTCTCATAGTATGACGATTTGAGATATGAGAAAAAAATCAAATACACTCACACACAATCATAATTGCTTGATAGGGACTATCACCTTTGAGGTACATCCTATAACTCCCACATCTCCTAAAAACACGTTTGCAATCATATTTAAAAGCATTTTGATTTTTTTGCTTTTGTTTTTTCTTTGCATATTTTTTTCTTTTTGAGCATAGCATGCATGGGCATATAAGGAGAGAAAAGAACTACCCATTTATGTAAGCTTAAACATCACAATTTTGCTATCTGAAACATACAAATGTTATACATGATTGGGTAGCTTTAGTAGTGAAATGGTTATTTATTCCTTTCTCTTATAATTTTCTAGTCCTTCTCATAAAAAGAGTGATATGAGTGTTAAATATAAGAGATTACTTAATCGCACTCATCACAAACACGAGCCACAAAGCTCACTTGCTTAGTTGTGCCTTGAGATGTTCATCTAAGCTAGAAGAGATACAAAATTTAGAAAATTTTGTTTAAATGGTCATCCAAGGTACATAAGTACCATTATACACAAACACTGCTTTTTTTTTATTTTTCTGATTTTTCAAAAAAATTTTATGAAAAGCAAAATAAACAAAAACTGAAAAACAACCAAACAAAAACATAAAAGAAACACACAAAGCATAAAACTAGATTGACTCAAAACAGGCAAGCAAAAACAAACAAGTAATGCATAAGCATAAGGAGAGAGAGAGAGAGAGACTAAACAAGGGAAAATGTTATTTTCTTCCCTTACCAAACAAGGGAAAATGTTACCATTCTCTGTACTTTTTCCTTTCACCTAGTTTTAACCCCAAACAAACACTACCTAATAAACTAAGGCATCCCTTGGCCTCAATCCTTTTTTCAGTCTTCAATTGATTTTTTTTAATTACCATTTTAGTTCTTAATGTTTGTCTTATATGTCAAAATAGTATATAATGTTTTGAGTTACCTTTTTCAATTAAGGGTGTTTAACACATGTATTTTGAAAACTCATCATGCCGATTTTTAGTTTTCAAGTAGCGTTGCTAAGTGGTCTTTTTGTAAACAAGTTGAAAATTATGGGATCCATTGACAAGACTAAACTTCTTTTTTCTTTCTTTTTCTCCAACGGTCCCACCACTTTGTCTTTCTCTCTCTTTTTTTTTTTTCTCTCCATAAATAAAATAGCATTCTTTTAATAATTTTTAAAAAAAATACATGCACATACCAAGTAGACAATTATGTTTTGGTAGAAATACCATTTTCATCCTTATATTTTGACCATATTCCCATTTTAGTCCCTACTTTTTATTTTATCGCTTTTAGTCCCTAAATAAAAAAAAAAAAAAAAAAGTGTTCTATTTTGGTCCCTACCATTACTCATTTAACAAAAATATCTTATATGGCAAATAGAGTGCATTGTTGGCATACTAAAAGTTGTTGTGTCCATTACAATAATATTAAAAAAAAAAAATTGGCTTTTGAAAAATGCCACATCAGCAATATATATATATATATTTTTAAAAAAAGCTACATCAAATAAAATAATAAAACAAACTCTAACCTTCTTATTAAAAAAAAATAGTTAAATTATTATTTTATATATATATATATATATATATATATATTTTTTTTTTGTACGAACATGAAAACGTCAAAACATGTGTTCTTCATTTTCTGTGATGTTTACCTTATATGTCAAAATAGTCTGTAATGTTTCAAACGGGTAAATTTACTACTTAACCTTGATTGAACATTGATGATCGAAAATCAGCGAGTTGAGCTCCTCGTCGTAGTAGGGGGACAAAGCTACGATTGGGGTCATCTCTGTTGGAGGAAAACCTGCAAAATGAACTACATGGAAGAGTAACACGATGGCGTGGCATTAGCCAAACCGCCTTCAATACTTAAGTCAATAAGGGAGAAAGATTTGACTGGAGAGTGATTTTTGTAGAATATTTTGTGTGTACCTTCAACTTTCATTACCTTTTCTTTTATAGTTGTGTGCCTAATTAATGGGCAATGAATCACTATATTTATGCTCAACGGCTAGTGCATTACAAAATCTTTGTCTGAAGTTCACAACTCACTCTGTGACTATTGCTCCATCCGTTACGCTTTGTCATCAATGAGTGTAATAAATGCGTAATGTCCTCCCTTGGTTAATGATGATCTCGGCTTAATGATGATCGTAAATTTCTGACTCATCATTTGCCCCCTTGTTTGAATTCTCATCTGTTTAGAAGAGATGAAAACATAGACATCGATGCTTCGTATTCCATATCGGCGCATTTATGATGAGTTGATGCTTGATTTGTTGAGTGCCACGTGTACGGTCAAGATGAGTTTTTGACGTGCGAGACTTTTCTCTGTTTTCCGTGCACCTTTTGGCCATTTATCTCACATTTTTCCCTCCTATTTCCCTTTCTTCGTAATCTTTCCTTGTTCAATTGGCATTTTAGGGTTTGTCTCCTCTTCAAGCTTTCTTTTTCAATTTCACGTTTCTTGGTAAGTTCTTCGTGCTCCTCTCTCTCTTTTGTTCTTCCATGGTAGATTACTCTTGTTAGGGTCAATTGTCCCTTAGTATCCTTTCTATTTGCTCGCGTAAGTTGTTCGCTTGAGGTTGTGGAGGAGAGTGTCTCAAGTGGGTTAGTTTCTTCGTGAGGGAGGGTATGTCTGTATAGGTTTGTCCTTTCTTCTTTATTTCCTTTGGTTACGCTGCTAGAGTAGCTAGGTTTTTGAAAATGTACGGGGAGGTTAGGTCTAGTGAGTTGGAGACGGGGTTATCTTCATCCCGATGATCATGAGGTTTCCAAGGTTACTTCCCCTTCCACTCCCTATAAAGCTTGGAACATTCAATGTGCCCTCACAGGAAAAGATGAGAAACGAATCGAGGATAGGTTCCAATTTCCTGTTTTGGTTAGAATTAGGATCCCGAGTGACAAGGATAGGGCCTGTCACTCATATGCTAATGAAGTCTGTTTCTACAAAGCAGATTTCACTAACGGTCTTCGATTTCTTATTCACCCCTTTGTTAGAGAACTTTTTACATATCTGCACCTTGCCTGACACCATTAGTACCTAATTCTTGGCGGATTGTCATTTGTTGTATGGTGGTGTGAATGTCCGCCAATGACGGGATGTCATCAATAAAGACGAATTCCTTTACTTTTATCATTTGAGAAAATCCAAAAATCCTGACTACTATGAATTTAAGCCATGGGATAGGGCTTCTAGGTTAGTACTTGACTCTCTGTCGTCCCTCGCAATTGGAAACCAAACTTTTTCTTTGTTTTGGGCCTTGGTTGGGAGTTCATCCCAGTAAGGACCAGGACGAAGCCCCAAGTTTTTTTCATAGTTAGGGAACCTCTGTGTTTGGTGCGTCTTTCTCATCATTCTTTTGTTATTTTTTACTCTTTATGAGTGACAATGGTATATAACATACTTGCTTTTTGCAGTTCCTCAACTCCTGCATCTGAAGAAGAGATATCACGGTCGTGTTAAGAAGGCGAAAGAATACTTGAAGACTGTTAAAGATTTTGACAAGCTTGTCTCTCCCCAATCGCTATTCCTTCATTTTCTAGGTCCAGAATCATCTAGTAAGGTTTGGAAAAACCTTGAAGTTGTGAAAAAGAGTGAGTGTTCCATCTTCTCTTCTTCTTTTTTCTTTCTTTTTTTTTTTTTTTTTTTTTTTTTTTAAATTTCCCCTTCCTTTCGGGAATGACGGCCCGATTGTAAACAAAAGCGGTGAAGCTCGGGAGAAGAAGGCAAAAGGTGGCCTCGTCAATGGCCTCTGTCGAGGAGGTAATGTTTGAAGGCGGGCAATGTTTCCAAAGATGACCCCTGTAGTGACTCCTCCCTCTGCCCATTCACCTACCAAGCATCCTACCTCCCCTACCTTGTCTTTGGAGGTAATTGCTTCTCGCTAGGGAGGAAACCAAGAAGAAGAAAAAGGTTCTTTGGCGATTCTTTTCTTCCAACTTTTAGGGACGATGCCAACATCTTTGTTGCCATAAAGGCTCATAAGGCACTCTCTGTGGGACGACCTAAGTCCTTTAATGACGAAGTCGTCCAATGAAGTGATGTCATCTCATATTCAGAAGCTCGTGCAGGTATATTTTGACAACGTTGGTTGCTTTTTCTTTTTTTTGTTTTGCTTTTGTTAAGAGAGATTTTTTTTTTTTTTTTAAAATATAGGCTTTGGGGGAGTCCTTGTTCATCTTTAGGAAACTTCTAGATTTGGAGATGAAGGTAGCCACTGCCGAGAATGAGATGCTCAAGAGCAAGGTTGCCATCCTTCTTTGTCGGTTTAAGAAAATGACAAAGAATGTGTGGCGACTTTGGAGAAGAGTCTTCAAGTGGAGAAGCACTTTTGCAAGCTAAAGGACAAATAGATAGGTGATCTATAGTTTAAGTTGCAAAAAGCTAGGGCTGCGGCAGTGCGGGAGTTCAAGGACTCCGACTCTTACTCAGACGAGCTGTGTGAGTATTAAGTGGAGGGTTTTAAACTCTTTAGAAAATGGGTGGCAAAGCATCCCTTGGATTTGGACCTTTCTGGCCTTATAATGGGTGATGTTAAGAAGGAACTGCGGCTGATCGTCCTTCCTAGGCTACAAGCGAGAATGTGATGGAAGAGGCCACGACCATAGCCGAGGTGTGAGAAGAGGCTGCGACCATAACTCCTATGAGATCCAGCTCTAATGAATAGTGATTCATTTTCTTCCTTCCATATAAATATATATATATATATATATATATATATATATATATGTAAGATATTAAAACAATGTCCTTTATGGGCTTGTTGTTTTGAGCAACTCTTTGAACAATTTCCTTAGGCTCGTGTGTTTTAAGCATGCATTTCTTTCGACAATGACAACTCCTTTTATGAATTCTTGACATGAAAATTTTTTATAAGCAAATCTTTGCTTTGTTCGGATGATGAAGGTTTTTGGATACCTTCATGCTTTAGTTGTGGTAAACAACTTTTTCATGCTTGGTTGTGTTTGGACAACCTTTCATTGAAAGATGATGGAAACAACTTAGTTGTGTTTGAATAGTTGAATTATGACAATATTAGTTGCGTTTAAACAACTTTTTTATGTTTAGCTATGTTTGAATAGCTTTTTATTGAGTCATGACGATGTTAGTTGAGTTTGAACAACTTTTTTATGCTTATTTGTGTTTGAATAGCTTTTCTTATTGAGTCATGTTTGAATGAGCGGTGTTAGTTGTTTGAACAAATTTTTATGTTTAGCTATTTTTGAACAGTTTTTTATTGAGTCATGTTTAAATGAGCGATTGTCGATTTTGTGTTTGAACGACTTTTTATGTATAGCTGTGTTTGAACAATTTTTTTATTGAGTCATGTTTGAATGGCGATTGTTAGTTGTGTTTGAACAACTTTTTATATTTAATTGTGTTTGAACAACTTTTTATGTTTATTTGTGTTTGAATAGCTTTTTTATTGAGTCATGTTTGAATGACGATGTCGATTTTGTGTTTTAACAAGTTTTGGTGTTTAGCTATGTTTGAAACGACTTTATTGTAAACTCATGCTTGAATGACGACATTGTGCTATACTCGTGACTTAAGGTCATGCTATTGGAGCGTCCTTAGGTTAACCATTTTTTTGTTTATTCATGCTTGAATGACTATCACAATAGTTGTGTTTAAACAACTTTTGATTTAGTCGACTTTGGTAGTTGTGTATTAACAAGTTTGATGGGGTAGTTGTGTATTAACAAGTTTGATGGCTATGACGCCGTCATTGTGTATGAACAACTTTTGGTTTGAAATTTTTTTGACGAAGATCCTTGGGACATCTTCCAAGAATAACTCTGAGTGTTGAACATGTTTTTGTTGATAAATAACTCATGGATAATCATTGATAAATACGCATGGATAATGCTTTTATGTATTATTGATCTATGAATGAAGAAAGTAATAAGCGTCGTACATGCGATATGAAGATTGGGCAACTTGAAATGTAAAAGATTCCTCTTGGTATTACTTCTTCAAATGTTCTATGTTCCATGGTCAAGGCAATTCCTAGCCGTCTAAAGACTTTAGGTGGTTAGAGCCTTCTCTAGAGTGACAGATTACTTCGTGGGGGCCTTCCCGGGTTGGTCCCAATTTTCCTTAGGATGGATCCTTTGTTGCCTGCGATATCTTCCTCGGGACGAGGTCTCTTGTGTTAAACCTTCTTACCTTGACCTTTTTGTTGCAATATCTTGCCATTGCTTCCTTTTGTTTGGCCATTTGCTTCATGGCTTTCTCTCTCGACTTCATCAATTAGATCGAAGTTCTTTGTTAAGCTCTGCTAGTTCTTTTGACCTTCATAAGTTTTGACTTGGAGGCTCGTCAGTCCCATTTCCACTTTGGTATGATGGTCTCGGTGCCAAATGTCAATCGAATGGCATTTCTCCTGTTGGAACTCTTGTGGTCATCCTATATGCCCAAAGGACATTTGGTAGTTCTTGAGACCATGCCTCCTTTACCCCCTCAAGTCGAGTTTTGATAATTTTGAGCAAGCTTTTTGTTCATCACTTATATCTAACCGTTGGCACGAGGGTGTCTTGAAGAAGAGTATTGGTTCTTGACTCCTAAGTCTTGGCATAATTTTCTAAACATAGGATTGTCGAACTACTTTCGATTGTGCGATATTATGACATGTGGGACTCCAAACTTGTAGATGATATTCTTCCATACAAAGCTGGTGATTTTAGCCTCCGTTATCGTTTTTATTGGTTCTGCTTCTACCCATTTTGTAAAGTAATCAATTGCAACAATAAGAAATCTGAGTTACTTCTTCCCTAAAGGGAATGGACCCATAATGTCAATCCCCCATTGGGTGGAGGGCCATGGTGAGGATATGGGTGTCATCATCTAGACATTTGTGAAGCGTTAACACTTATCACATGCTCGGCGAGATTATGTGCATCCTTTACGTAAATTCGACTAGTAATATCCTACTTTGAGTGCCTTTCTGCTAAAGACCTTGCCCCAACATGATTTCCACAAATTCCCTCGTGTATCTCGCGAAACACATAATCTGCTTCTTACGAGTTAACACATCTTAAGTATGGGAGTAGGTAACCTCGTCTATACTATACATCGTCAATAATGACAAAGCGGGCTGCTCTAATCTATATCTTCCATACTTCCATTTTATTTTTGGGAGCCATCCTTCTTTCAAATAACGGACGATAGGAGTCATCCACTCGTCTTGTTCTTTTATCTTGAGCTTACTCACCTTCGTACTTGGTTGCCCCTTTATCTCTACACATAGTTCGGAGGTCGTATTGTAGTCATCTAACGAGGCCAATCTTGTTAGGAAGTCAGCTTCTACATTTTTTACCCGAGGGATTTGCACAAAGTCTAGGTTGTCAAAGTGCTACAAGAGTTGTTGGATGATCTTCAAGTAGTTTCGCATCCTCTCGCTTTGGCTTCATAATCTCCCTTCACTTGTCCAATTATTAGCTGAGAAATAGATTAGACGATAAGATTCTTTGCTCTAAGAGCTTTTGCTAGGCTTAGTCCTATTAGCAATGCTTCATACTCGCCTCGTTATTCATTGTTTGGGAATTGTAGTCTAACTACATACTTTAGTATTTCTCTTTCTAGGGATATGAGCACTACTCTTGCCCCACCTAATTTTTCATGGTAGACCCATCTATTTGGATCGTCCATGTTTCAGGGAAGGAGTTCCTCTTCCTTGTAGGGGTAAGTGAATTACGCAATGAAGTCTGCAAGTACTTGGGCTTTGATTGCTGCTCAGGCCGATATTCGATGTTAAATTGGCCTAGTTCAATTGCCCATTAAATGAGTCATCTGCTGCACCTATCTTGTTCATCGTCTTTCGTATTGGCTAGTCTGTCATAACGACGATAGAGTGTGCTTGGAAGTAAGGACGAGTTTCCTAGGCGACCATTAATCACGAAAAAGCTGTCTTTTCCATCCTTGGATAATTTGCCTTTGGTCCTTAGAATGCCTGGCTAGTATAGTAAATTGGCTTCTAGACATTTTCTTCTTCTACGATCGATCTCAAACTTCTTTGTGGTGTTAGACACTACTAAATAGAGGTACAACTTCTCTCCCAACACCAGGGACTTAGCAATGGCGGTTTCATCAAGTACTCTTTTAATTTTGCAAGGGCTTCTTCACATTCGTTAGTCCACGGAAAGGCCTTTTCCAAGACCTTAAAGAATGGCATGCACTTGTCTGTTATCTGAAGAAAGGAATTTGTTTAGAGTTGTGACCTTTCCTATCAAGCTCCGAACCTCCTTCACTGTTTTTGGTGATTTAACCTTGATTATTGCCATTACTTTGTCTGTGTTTTCCTCTATACCTCGTTGGGACACTATAAATCCCAAGAATTTCCCTGAAGCAACAACAAAAACTCACTTTGCGGGGTTTAATTTCATATTGTACTTACGTAGGGGGCTAAAAGTTTCTTTCAAATCATCCAAGTGGTTGGCTTCGTCCTTGCTTTTTACCAACATATCATCTACGTATACTTCCACATTCCTTCCAATTTGGAGAGAGAACATATGGTTCACCAATCTTTGGTATGTGGCTCCTATGTTCTTCAATCCAAAGGGCATAACTTTGTAGCAAAGACAACCCTTGGTCCGTGGTGATGAACGAGGTCTTCTCTTGATCTTCTTCGTCCATAAGGATTTGGTTGTATCCAAAAAATATGTCAATGAAACTTAAGAGCTTGTGTCGTGAGTTTAAGCTACCAATTAATCAATCCTTGGCAAGGGAAGCTATCCTTTGGGTAGACTTTGATCAGGTCTGTGAAATCAATGCACATCCACCATTTACCATTGCTATTTTTTACCATTACCATGTCTGCCAACCAATTTGGGTAGAAGACTTCCCCGATGAAACCAGCTTTTAGAAGCTTCTCTACTTCTTCAATTACTACTCTATTGCGCTCTGGTGCAAATATTCTAAAAAAACATTGTGCAAGTTTGCATTATGGGTTGACATTAAGATGATGTTGTATGATCTTCCTATCAGTTAAGGCATATCCTCATGTTTCCAGCCAAAAACATCTTGGTTTTGCCCTCAAGAAGGAAACCATCTTCTCTTTCTCCATAATGGTGAATCTTTGATCCTATCTTCAGGACCTTTGTATCTCTAGGACTACCTCTGGTGTTTCTAAGGGTTTGGGGATGAGCTCTGGTTCATTCATCACCCATGTGTGGTTCTCTCCAAATGCTAAGGTAGCTTGATAGCACTCTCTTGCCAAAACTTGATCTCCTACGATTTCTCCTACTCCATGGGCTATTGGAAATTTCACCTTTAAGTAATATGTTGACATCATTGCTTGTTAGGACATATATGGAACTTGTTAAGAACATAAGTCATATAGAATTAGCTAATCCTTTGACAAAACACACTTTACTTGTAATTGGGTAGATCCAGGATGTGTTAAATACTTCAAGAAATATATTGTTCAAGCCAAGTATTAAAGCGACCAAGAAACAAGTGAAGAAAAGTCTGTTCATTAAAGTTGGATAAATTCTCGACAAACCGCTCAACTTGAGATATATCTATTAAGGTTTAATGAATCTTGTGAGATAGCTCAACAGTTGTATCTATTGAGAATTACAAAATCAGAATTTTCAGATCGATTTTGGCCATGCTAACATTTATGTGTAGGGTTTCTTTTCTCACAGCCCTAGACATATATAAGGCTTATTTTAAAGGTCGTCACATAAGGAGAACACATAAAAAAAGGTGACCAAGGGCCTTATTCTCTTAGAAAGAAGCTACTATGTCTTTGCGCCTTAGAGTTTTGTAACCAAGTACTTCTTGATCTTCATTGTTGATGAAGTGAAGAACTTTGGAGCTACTAGTCATACACGACTTAATTGCTATAAGTGGTTAGCCACTTAACAAAGCAACGGCATGATCGCATTGGGAAACCAGAATCAGTTTCCATCCACCTTTGCTCCTCTAGGAGATCTTCTCAAAGCCCTCATGTTCCTTTTGAACTTGAACGATTTCAATTCTTCCCCCTCACCACCGGATCAAGGGTTTGTTAAATGGAAAGGTTCATCCAAGGTGTGGAAGGAAAATGGCTCTAAGTGATTCTATCACTTTTTCTCTCTCTCTTTGCCTTTTGTTTTTGTGTTTGCAATACTTGTGTGTTTTGCTTTCATGTTTTGAGTTAGTCTAGTTTTATACTTTGTTTTGTTTAACATATTTTTGTTTGTTTGTTTTCAGTTTTGTTTCTTTTTTTTTTTCATAAAAAAAAAAATAAAAATTGAAAAATCAGAAAAATACAAAAAAAAAAATGTGTGTTTTGTGTACATTGGTACTTGTGTACCTTAGGTAGTCATTGAAACAAAGTTTTCTAAACTTTGTATCTTTTGTAGCTTAGATGAGCAACTCTACACACAACTAAGCAAGTGAGCTTTATGGCTTGTGTTTGTGATGAGTAAGATTAAGTAATCACTTGTACTTAACACTCATATTACTCTTTTTACAAGAATGATTAGAAAATCCTAAGAGAAAGGCATAAATAAACATCTCACCACTTTATTCCGCCAATCATGAAATGACATTTGTATGTTTCAAAGATAGCAAAAGTAGGTGTCAAATGCTTAACATAATTGAGTATTTCTTTTCTATCTCTTGTATGCCCATGCATGATTTGCTTAAAAGAAAAATATGCAAAGAAAAATAAAAGCAAAAGAATCAAATGCTTTATATATGATTGCAAGCATGTATTCTAGGGAGATGTGGAAGTTATAGGATGTACCTCGAAGGTGATAGTCCCCATCAAACGAGTTATGATTGTGTGTGAGTTAAAGTGATTTTCTCATATCTCAAATCGTCATAATTTGTAGACACTTATGCGATCTTGTGATGTTTCCACACACAACACACAATATTCTTTGCTACTAAACTATCTTGACTTGTTTTTGAAATAAAAAATTGATTAGACTTGTTTAGTGTATGTGTGTGTTTTAGGATCTATGTGCTTAACATTTTTTCATGTTGAAAGATGTTTTTGAGAGCTTAAAATGTTGTTTTGATCTTTGGTTGAGTAGCATGCTTGATTGCATTCATATCATTTTTTCTCCTCTTTGAAAAACTATTTTTAAGCAATCTCAATAGCTTCTGATAGCTCTCGGCAGATAAGCTATCCATCGAGACTCTTGAGTTGATTTTTATCACAATCTCGATAGCTAGTTCGGTCTATTGAGAGACTTTCTGACCTCTCGATACCTTCTCGATAGCCGGTTCAATCTATCGAAGAACTTTCTATCTTCTCGGCAGCTACCTCGATCTATTGAGCTTTTTTGTTGAGAAAGCCTCTCATTAGCTCCTCGATAGCTAGTTCGACAACTAAGAAGCGCGTTTTAAAGCTCGATAGCTCCTCGAAAGCTCTTGATCAATCGAACTTTATGAGATTTCTATAAATAGGCACGTCACGATTTCTTACTCATTTCCTTCAATCTCTCTCGACAATTTCTCTCTTCTCTCACTCGCAAACACCTCAAACTCAAATCCCTTACATTCCTCACTTGATCTTCGACTCAAATCAAGTGTTCTTCATCTAGTATGGTTCCTTCTCACTTCTTAATCATGCATTTCATTCTTTTCTGACCTAAGTTTTAATTTTTGAAGAATTGTTTTGGGTTTTTCAAAATTCTTGAGATTTTGTTAAAATTTTAGGATGGGTTTTTGTTCAAATGATCTTTAAACTTCATGCATTGCATCACACTTGCATTATAACTATATTTTCATGCATTATAAATGTGTGCTATATTTGTTGATTGCTGTGTGCTAGTAGGTTTGGATTGGGCTAAGCCCATGATGTAATTATATTTGCATGTCACATGTTCATGCATTCTCATGTGTACGTACCTTCAATTCTATATATTTTGATATATTTGTTGTTTGGTACTTTTTGATTGTCTCCCTCTTTCTCTCTTTCTCTCCCTCTACGTTAGTTGCATCATGGCACCTAAACGTAAGTCTACTCCATCTTGGAACCCTCTTCATTCCGAGGCATCTTCTTCTTCTACTCCTTCTAATCTCACCCCCTCTTCCATTCGGTTCCATGATGAGAAGGCCAAATCGGACTTCTTTGAGAACTTTTCACAACACGGCATTCATTCGGAGTGCCAAGTTGTTTTGTTAGATTTTTCCGACCTTTGGCCTACTATTTGTCATTAATGTAGGGGTTGGGAGTCACTTTGTGGCATCCTGGTCACATGCTATTCCATTATCATATAGGAGTTCTACTCCAATATGCCTGATTTGATTACTCTACACCTCTTTTTTTTTATCACTCGCGTTCGAGATGTGCGTATGCGATTTACTCGGATATTGTATCTAAGGCACTACACGTACCTAGGGTAGCACATCTTGACTACCCTAGTTATGAGCATCTGAGGAAAGTGTCTAAAGATGAGCTCGTGTCACAATTAAGCGAGACACCATTTTCTTGGGGTAAGCGTCAAAACACCCTTAATCGGCCTTTACTAAAGGTCCGAGGTTCCTTAATATGGTGATGATATTTATCTTTCATTCTTTGTCACACTATAACACTATCATAGAGTCTCATGCTCGCTTTTTGTTATCCTTCATTGAGGATCTTTCTATTGACTTCCCTTTTTATTTCATAATCTCCCTTATAGATGTCTATAAGGATACGCGACCCGTGATAAGATCACCTTTCCTTGACTATCACGCGGCTCATTCGCCATTTTTCCGTCTTTTATCCCGAGTCACCCCACTTCTCGTATATGTGTGCCATTGACATCGCTACCGTTCGATGGAGTGAGGCATAGTTGAGACCGAGGCAGCCCTAAACACAGGCACGACAGCTCTCAGACTTCTACCACTCCATCCACCTCCGCTCCTTCTTCTTGATAGTTGGAGTGACACTGAGGCCATCATGGCACGGCTTGTGCGCATGGATGCCCGCCTTGACACTCTCAATGATGAGTTGTGTCAGGTGAACACCTGTGTCTGTCGTATTACGTGATGACATTTTGTGATAGGTGGTTTCATGGTGGCTTCCTCTCCTTCTCTTGAGGCATCTAAGGATGAGAGGAGCGATGGTTCTGAGGATGATTATGATGGCTCGCCCAGTGATGATGAGATGTCTACTTGATGTACTTTCCTTTGTCACCCGTGACAAAATGGGGGGAAGTAGTTTTAAGAAGAGAGTACTCATAAGGGGAGGGTTAGTATAGGAGATAGGGGGAGTGTTGATATTGAGTGATTTATGACTTCTCTCATATGTTCATTTGTTTGTTGTGGTTTTATCACGAATTGCCAAAGGGGGAGATTTTTAGGACATATGTGATTCAATGTTAGGAATATATATCACTATTTTATATTATTGGCTAATCTTTTAACAAAACTCACTTTACTTGTAATTGGGTGAATCTAGGATGTGTTTAATGCTTCAAGGAACAAGGTTTCAAGTTCAAGTGTTAAAGCCATACAAGTCTATCCAAGAATCAAGTGTGAAAGTGCTACATTTTTAAAGCTCAACAACTAGCATCTATCAAGGTTTAAAAGCTCACTTTGAAGCTAGTGGCTCAACAAACTAGCTCGATAGATAGCTATCTATCGAGGTTTATGAAATTCAAATTTTCTATTCTATTTTTCATCCAATCGGTGGGTATATGTTTGGACTTTCTTTTCTCACAACCCCTAAACATATATAAGGATTATTTTAAGGGTTGTCAAGGGTTACACAAGTTGCACGAGTGTGGAGCAAAGTTTTGTTCATGCAAATTGTACCGGAGATAGAATTTGCCTAGTTCATCTTTCTCTTAAAGAAGCTCTTTGTGTTTGTACATCGTAAGGTTTTGTGACCAAGGAGCTTCTTAATCTTCATCGTGTGATGAATTGTGAACTTTACATCCAACATCTTTCTCAAGTTGATGATTAAATCGTGTAATCTTGGGATCCGCGTAATTGGTTAGTCACGTAGATTACGCAGCTGTGCATTGAAAAGGAGAGATTATCATTACGTAACAAGTCTAATTGGGTATTGGGATAAGGGTTCAAGCGTAGGTTGGTATAAAGTCTTTTGGGATTTTTACTTATAACCACTTGTTGTGATAATAGTGAATTCGGAAATGGTGACCTTAAAATCACCAGTGGGGTTTTTATCGTGTTGGTTTTCCCCATTTGAAAACAAATCACCCATATCAAATTTAATTTCTGCATTTAGTTAATTGGTGATTTGTTTGTGCTACCACGCTATTGATGTTAAATTTGTAAGTTTTTAGACCTCTTAAAACACAAGTTAATTAACCTAGTTATTTGCCAAGTGATTACTTAGTCAAATTATTTAGATTTAGGTTAACACATGTAAATCATATAATTGTAAAATACGGAAAATAAATAACACAACGATATGATAACCTAGGAAAACCAAATTAGTAAAAAAACCTAGGAGGATTTAACCTAACTATCCTCAAGATAAAATAGATCCACTATGAAAGAATTGAAGTTTACACAATAGCGACTTAGACCACTAACATTCTATTGTTACCTCGGTAGGAAACTTACTACCACGGCCATGTGACAACTTTGAGTCCACGGACTACTTCTTTCTTAGATTCACATCAAGTACAAGTACTCCCACTTGTGTATCTTTAAGCTCTTTATGTAGTAACCAAACCGATCATCAAGCTCTCCGACATAATCTTGATTCTTGATAACCTAAGTGTATATGTGAAGGCAAATATCTTTAGATCTCATAAGAGATTCACATACATATAATAAAAACAACCTAAAATGTGGCTAGGGTTTTCCCTTTTATACTTAAAAGGCAAAACATAAACCCTACACGTCAAACGGGCTTGGGCCGAGTTGGAAAATTCTGTAGAAAAACAATCTACACAAGCTTCAATTGATCGAGTCTAATTCTTGATCGATCGAGCTAGGTAGATTTACCTGATAAATACTGCAGTATACTTGATTCCAACTTTACACATAAACATACTTTGAGCAAATCTAAAACAAGACTAAACATTTTGATCATGGTTTGCCAACATTACAAAATGAAATTCTAATACATTTAAACCTAATGTCTTAGAATCCAAAAAACTCCCTTTGGCAATTTGTGACAAAACACAAATTTAACAAAGTGCTCAAAGTTACAGAAACAACCCATTACCAAAACATTACCCAACAAAACAAATTCAACCTAACTACTATCTATCGGTTGCAAGTGTAGACAATAGCAAAAAATGAATCAACTCGTATATTCTGAAACACTCAACAACGCATAAACGCATGTGTGGAAAATACAAGTAAAACAAAATATCTTCTTGATTTCACATAACATAAAATAAAGACATATATCATGAATAATCTCATAAATATAAATCAAAAAACAATGTGAAACAAGAAACATATATTATCAACATAGTATCTCCTTATCATAGACAACTCAAACAAAACAAAAATACATCAAAGAGAATACATCATGAGCCAAAAATATAAATACAAGATGAAGCACCTAGATATAATCTAAAGCTCCACAGCTCCAAAACAACGAAAATCTCCCCTATCAACAAACTTTTCATCCATATGTACTCTCCTTTTTGTGACAAATTGCCAAAAGGAAATCATGACTTATCATCAAAAGGAGGTGGCGGAGGTGATCGTCTAAAAACTCACCAAATCTGCCAAGGCCTTAAGCTCGGCCAAGCAAGTCCACTAAAAGCTCGACCATGAGCGCTTTGAATGGTTATGACAATATCCAACATACGACGAATGCTCGAATCATCCAAAGTAGAAGGTGGAGGAGCAGCAACAATCGGATCAACGCATGCCTCAACGTCCAGGATCACAAGAAGAAGAGGGAGGAGGAGGTGCGACACCAAAGATGACTCAACCCTAGGACATTTCAGCTTGCTCTCATCCGAGCAGCCCCTCTTGCGAAGGAAAGTGGCACCTATAGGAGCTATAATATGAACAGGGCTTAGATGTGGAAACTCATCTAATCCTAGATGCAACAAAATCCTATGAATTAAATGGGGAAAAACAACCCATGCCCAGTAGAACTACTTCTATGTACCTCTACACAAGGATCAATAAAATGATAAGGAAAACTCATTGGAGCGTCATCACAAGAAAGCATACAAAAATGCACATCTCTCCAAAGGAATGGTGTGCAAGTGAGAGATAGGCCAAATAGAATGGCAAGAAATCGAGAAAAAGAGATAATAAATCTCGGTCAACCCGTGAGAGGTGATCCAAGATTAGAACCCCTTTGGATAGAAGACCGATAAGATATGACATGATGTCATCCAAAGGAGGGTCGTCGTAGGGATATCGGGGCTATCGTGCCAAGGTACTCCGGAGTAAAGGTCATTCTTGAATGAGTAATGGTGTACTCTACACCCTTTATCTAACTCATCACATCTTTGTGTGTTGGAATCATCGAGTGGATCAAGAGATCTGATTAGAACTCTCTCGATCAAAAGGGGGATGAGAAATGTTCAGGAGGAAGCTAACCCTCAAAGTTCCTTCTAATCTCACCATCCAACTCATCTAAAAATCCTTCCTCTGAGAAATAGACTAAACACCATCAACTTATCATAAGCCTCCGGAGGAATCTCTCACTATCAAAGGTAGGGCAAAGAGGAGCGATTTTCCTATTGGCTCTAGTCTTCTAGTCATGATGCTAAGGTTGAAAAGGACCCAAAAAATCACGAAAACCAGGCTATAATGCATGTTAGGAAATGTAAAAAATACAGAAAAATAACACCTATATTATGCAAGAACATTATTAACACATGATGCATGCTTTAATGGCCAAGATAAGTTCATTTTACACTATAAAACATAGAATTAAGCTTGAGCATAGAGTTTATATCAAAGACCCCAATTTTGAAAGCCCATTATCAAAAAATCCCAACAAATTGACCAATTGATCATTACACAAGTTGGATAATGTATCATAATGACCAAAATCAATCAACCAAACAAGCCAATTTCATCAATTAATTCTCAAATTAAACAAAATCCCTAAATCAAGTAGTTTCATGCCTAGAAAATTCAATGCTTCCCAATTCAACAAATTGATCAAATCAAACCACAAAGACCAGGTTTAGAACAACCCATAAACAAAACCCAATGATCAATTTTGAAAGAATAGATTAAAAATCACCAAAACCCCAATTTTTCTCATAGGTTCGAAATTTTCCCAAAATGCATGAAAAAAATGCATGAAACATGAAAATAAATGAAAAAAGGAGGGGCAAAAGAGTTCACCTTAGAAGGACTAAAAACCTTGTAAAGATTTAAGGGAAAATGACCAAAAATCACTTTGAATCTTGACCAATTGAAGAGAGAGAGAAAAGTTTTTGAAAAAGTTTGAATAGTTATAGAACACG